>OW679198.1:29133126-29379862 GCA_940337035.1 Agriotes lineatus | reverse complement strand
TGAAGCCGATTCGTCCGCTGTCGTCAATTAGACGGGATACCGTTCTCTGTATCCACCCATACAGCGGCTACGCTGACAGCTGATTGAATAACTAAGGTAGGTCGACACAAATTTCGCTCTAAAAAAGAGATCCGTTAGGATAAAGTAGCCACTTCCAATCTCGCTACAACCACATTAGGTGCAAAGTGCCTTTCCGAATACTGTTTTGAATGCTTCCACGCCCACTACCGGCCGAGCTGATAAGGTAACAATCTGTAAAATGTACTAATTTCGCCCGCATGTTTGCGTACAAATCAATCGCTCAAGTTTGTGTGCTTGCTATCCAGTGCAGTGTAACGTACGCTCTGCCTAAAATTCACTGTTGCGTATTAATGCTTGTGCTTCCAGCCAGTTTTAATTATGTTGCATTCACTATTTAAATTTGCTTGCAATACAATGCTAGTGTAACGTACACTCCGCCTAAAATTTACTGTTGAGTATTAACGCTTGTGCTGCCAGCCAGTTTTAATTATGTCGCATTCTCTATGCCAATCTACCGTTGTGTATTAACCTTTTGTGCCACAAGGCGGCTTTGTGTGTTGTAATACAGGGCGTTCTGGTGATCCGGGCCCAAATTCAGGATTTACTCTCTCGCGTCACGCCGTTGGGCTTAGGCCTACGTTTAACTCGTTATTTCCGGCCTGGATATGGTGTACGGCTCAACTGTGCGCCACCACCTTTAAGATAAAGCGCTCCTCCAGCTGGGCGTACCGATTAAGCCATCATTACAAGTTGTGATACTTGTAGTTTGTATGATGTTTGGTAGGTCACTGGGAGTGATCCAATAGATGTATTAACCTTAACGTCTTATTTTTTTCTCTTTTGCGTCTTGTGCATGTCTGTTACAGGGTGACTGTGTCACTGTGGAACAACAACTTTGAGGTGCGGCCCGGACGTGGCGGATAAGCATTCCAGGTAGGTGTTTGAGTTTGTCGCTGCACCGTGGCCCCTGAAATAGTTATTTGAGTATTTGTCGGCCCAATTGATTTCCCGGTTTTCTCTGGGTCTTCGTATGTCAATCAAACCGGGTGGCGCCCTTTTCAATTTTATAGATGTTTACCGCCTCTCTGGCCGTTGCCCTTAATTAATCTCGTAAAGACCCCCCCTCGCTCCACTGATGCTTAGCCGGCATTATCTGGTTGCGGCGTGGGCAGCGGCTTAGGTAAATCTTTGTCCCGTATATGTTAAATATTGTCCTCGCCGGCCGTTTAGTTTTTGTATGAGCCGGTGCGGTGTCGTAAAACCCGTTTAAGACCGTAACCAAGTGTTTGGCATTTTCCGGACATGGTAAAGCAAGTGGAACTCCCGCACCTTTCAGTGTCAGTAATACCATTTGATACCGTAACAACTTTACGACCCGGTTAGGGTCTTTTTAGTTAGTTTGACAATCACATTTTTTAAATATCTTTTGATCACTACCAGCTAATTTCAGAAAATTTCGTATCCGGTGTTTTCTGGCATGGGAAATTCAAATTTATCAACGATTTAGTTCTATCTTCTAGAGGGCGCCACAAGCGACCATTAGGACACCGTTAAACAGCTGCAACTTTTTTGTGCCATGGTGTATGTCATTTTCGACTAGAAAAATCGTTTTCCCTATCTTTTCTGCTTAAAAAAGGTATATCTTACTGGACTCGCTAGAAGCAACGGTTTCCCATAAAAACGCATTTAAAACTGACCATGCATGTAAATTGCCCAATAGCGCCAAAATGACTTATCTGACTATCGTACTATTTGAATTTTCTTCAGCCCATGTGTGACCATTTTTGTAGTTGAAAATTCCTCTTTTCGTAAATGTTGCTTCATCAAAATCGACTTTTACTTACAAAAACTGAATCTTGTCTACTTTTATTTAAGACACATTGACAGAAATTTAAAAAAATCTAGTCAGTAGTTGTCAAATAGTATATTCGCACTGTCAGCATTAGCTTTATGTGACATTCTTGATAATTATCAAAATATCGCAATTTTTTTACAATGCCGCGACATAACTTATTCTCAAATAGTAAAATGCCCGATATGATATCAGTTTACGCTCAACAAGATTTTAATGGACGCGCTGCGGCAAGAAGTTACGCCGATATTTATCCTAATCATAGACAGCCCAACCGAAAATTGTTTTCATGCATGTATAGCAGATTAAGGAAAACCGGAAGTTTCGACCAAACAGAGTCTATGTACGACCTATGATTCGAAGTGTTCAGCAGGAGGAAGAAGTATTAAATTTTGTTGATGATGACCCAACAATAAGTAACCGCCATATATCTGCCAATGTTGGATTAAGTCTGGATACTGTATTTAACATTTTACATGAACAACAATTATACCCGTACCACTTCACACCTGTTCAAAACCTACTGCCAGGTGTTTTTTTAGCGAGAACAAATTTCTGTCAATTTGTCTTAAATATAAATAGAGAAAATCCACTTTTTGTAAGTAAAATTCTCTTCACTGATGAGGCAACATTTACAAGAAGAGGAATTTTTAATTACAAAAATGGTCACACATGGGCTGAAAAATATCCAAATAGTACGATGGTGCGGCACTTTCATCAGCATGAATTTAAATTAAACGTTTGGTTTGGTATAGTCGAAGATAACTTTGTAGGACCTTTTAAACTTCCAGTAACACTGAATGGAAATGATTATTTACATTTTCTCCAGTATAATTTATTCGATCTGCTAGATAATGTTCCTTTAAATATTAGGACTGGTATGTGGTATTTACAAGATGGCGCTCCTGCACCATTATTCCATAGCAGTACGAAATCATTTAAATAACGTATTCCTCCATCGGTGGATCGGACAAGAAAGTGAACACCCATGGCCTCCACGGAGTCCAGATTTAAACACACTGGATTTTTATTTCTGAGGCTATATTAAGACTCTAGTTTATTCTGTCCCTACTGTTAATAACAGAAATGAATTGTGGCAAAACATAATGACAGCGGCAAATGCTATTCGACATAACCGTTCATTCTTTGCAGTTAGAAGAAATTTTTTGAAAAGATGTAGAAAATGCATTAAAGCAAATAGAGGACATTTTGAAAATCAAATTTGAAATAACGTTTTGTTTTGCTATCGCTTTTAGATTTAAATTGTAAATTTTTCCCAATTTGCTATTTTTAAATGTTGTCTATCATTTATGTTGTCATATTTTTGTGTTGAGATGCTACCTACTAGATTAAAAAAAGTATAAAGTATACATTTTTTCCTTGTTTTATGTGTGTTACTTGTGGCGCCCTCTAGAAGAGACAACTAAATCATCGATAAATTAGAATTTCTCATCCCAAATAACCTCCTGTAAAAGAAAATGTGATTTATTTTTTAAACTTTGACATCCTGTATCTTTGTTATTATCGACTTTGGTACTAGGGTAAGCTGAAGTAAATCAACTTATTGTGGTCTTACTATTACGCTGTTCCGGTATGGCCCATTATTATTTACTCAACAATAAGTATGACTTTACTTTAGGATAATTTACTTGCATGATCAGTTTTGGATGCGTTTTTATGTGAAACCGTTGCTTCTAGCGAGTTCAATAAGGTATACTTTTTTTAAGCAGAAAAGATAGGGAAAAAGATTTTACCAGTCGAAGATGACATACACCGTGACACAAAAAAATTGCAACGGTTTAACAGTGTCCTAATGGTCGCTTGTGGCGCCCTCTAGAAGATACAAGGAAATCGTTGATAAATTTGAATTTATCAAGCCAAAAAACTCCGGGATACGAAATTTCGTGAAATTAGCTGGAAGTGATCGAAATATATTTAAAAAAATGTGATTTATTAACTTTGACACTCTGTAGTTCCGTTAGTACTAACCTTTGGACTAAGGTAAGTTGGGTTAAATTAGCTTATTTTTGTCCAAATTAATTATATATGAAGTTTGGCCCATTCTTTACCGAACACCCTGTATACGCCCAATATTAATTGAGGTTCCTACTGTTAGCTTTACTTATTAATTGTAAACCAAATAACATAACGTTAATGGAAACATAGTATTATTGAACTGGCATATATAACTAAGGGTGGCTGTCTCAATCTTTCACTATAAATATCAAGGTTCTAGGTAAATTGCTGGAATGCAATTGCTCGAAAACGAATTGCTCGAAATCAGTTGCTCGAAAGTAAATTGCTCGAATGTGGCTTTGCTCGAATTGCAAGTTTCTCGAACAGCAATTTTTCGATTTTCTGTGGCTCGAAAAAAATTAAGTTGTGAAATAGCCTTAACTCGAATCAGTTAATATCGAATATAAAAAAAAACTAATTACAAATTATAATCTTTATTAATAAAAAATACGTATAGATATGTATTACATTCCGATGATAATCACTTTCGTGTCTTAAGAAAAACCTATTTAACATTATTTGTAATAACAACAAACCCATTATCCTGATTATGAATACCCGTAATTACATTCCAATGATAATCACTTTCCTGTTACAAGAACATAATACTGTCTTTGACCACTTACTACAAAAGAATTTGAAGATTTTAGTATTGACGCATTATTTAAGACCACATAAATTCGAGTAAAACATTTTCGAGAAATTGCGGTTCGAGGGACTTGTATTTCGAGAAAAGTTACATTCGAGCAATTTGATTTTCGAGCAATTGATTTCGAGCAATTGCATTCGAGGAATTTGCTGGAGACGAAATATCAAATCGACATAAGTTGTCGAAGCACCGAACCATCGCAACATTTACATAGCTTTTACATGTTTACATGGTACGATTTTCTTTCTTAATTCAGAACATAGTAATAAAATTCACTTTTCGTAACATTTTCTTTTGTGTTACGAATTTGGTAGCTCAGTAATTAAAGCTGTTGTTTGTGGCTGCATATCCTCTCTTTTTAAAGAGGTATGTTTCACTTTCATTATTATTATGTTTTAGTTGCTACTTTCTAAATACCTTGGAATTGTGAAAAACTACTTACATAAGTATTTCGAAGATACTCGTATTTGACAATGTAAAGCATTGCATAATCTACTATTATTAAAATCTAGATCAGAGAGATATGGCTTTGTTGCTGTCTTGCTGCGTGTCAAAGCCAATGTGTCATGTTTTTAATATGAATCTTTGCTTAAAAAAGGCCACTGCAACATTTTTTAGGGGATAAATTTATTCTCAGGTCACATTCAGCAGATTTCATTTAGGTAGACATTGCACAATTTTCCATTTTCAAGCTTTGCAAATTTGCCAAAAACTATAACCTCTATATTATATCGAGTGATCATAAATGGTTGCGATTTTTTTTCTTAGATTGTCTCTGTTTATGTTGGTGGTACTGTAAGTCTATGTCAAATTCGAGGCTAGCAGGTTAGGTTTTGACACAAACTGACGCAAAACCTAACTTACTTACAGTACCACCAACATAAACAGAGACGACCTAAGAAAAAAAATCACAACCATTTATGGTCACCTGGTACTACGTACATCCCATGATCTACATTTTAATAAAATCAAATTAGTAATCAACTGACTGCTGATATTTGTAACTTGGGTTTCAGATTTTGCTCTATATTGAATTTCAATAAACTATAGTGTTGAACATTGCCATAGTCCATCTTATCGTGGTGTTATCGATCTGATGGTTTGTCATTGCTTTTTCAATAGAGTGGTAGGAGATGTTTGTTAGCTATATTTATCTATAAATTCCTTTACCTACCTTTAGGTCATCGCTATATCTCTTAGTTAACAATCGATCACTATAAAAGTATATTTGAGGCCCGTCTCTAGCATCAGTGAAGACGTCGCGGATTCTAGTTTATGATGTTATAAATGGCGCCAACAAGTTAAACTCAAATATACTGATATAAGCCAAGAAACTTGTAACTTCACTTTCTATCAACTAATAACAATACGATTATTGAACTCCCTATCAAAATGAAAGAAAGCAATACTTGTAGCTGGTTTTATTAATACTCGAACATTACTACCCTCGATCAGACAATTAGCATCTTTACTATTACTACCTCACGCAGGGTACCCCAAATAGTTTAACTTAAAACGCTCGTAAATCTAATGGTTACACAGTTTTTATATGCAAAAATATCATCAGATTCTAGCTACCACACTTATCTTTGTGCCGATATACTCGCAGACATTTAATACGTCCCGTTACTCCTAACACATGTCAGCTTGACAGGTTCCAACCTCGGCTGTCATTTGCTATACCTCGACCCTCAATACTGCGGTAGATTAGCTTTCCAATACTGTCCGCCTAATAGTTGTTGCTATAAATCGAATTTCCAGGTAACAAAAGGCAAATTCCATATTAAACTACATACCCTGTTCACAGGCAATAAACTTCGCAATCGTTGTATTCGTGTTTCCCAGATCGCTTTACAGCTTGAATATAAATATTCATTGGAAAAATGACATCTGCTTAATGAACTCCTTTACAGGAACGGCTGGCTAGTATACCAATTCTTTACTATCACCAAACCAGAATAAATGGCGAGATTGTCATTTACACCCCACGAAAACTCTTGCCTTTTTTAAAAGCTGATATACAAATTTTTCTCAAACAAAACCAACCTTGTTTTTATATCTTCCCTAGCAACGAACAAAGCCAATCTGATATTAATTTTATCGCGTCACTCTCACTAGATTCCTCATTCAACACTAGTATTAATATCAAATGCTTTTGACACGTAACAAACTCCCCCCTTACCAGAAAGGAAAAATTTCAACGAAATTTTTAACTAAATAAAAACTTTATCCTAAAAGGATACATACATATACGCTAGAGAGTCATTAAACCGTCTGTCATAAGACGTCTCTAACAATTAATCTAAAAAAAAAACCCAGTACCCACACCACAAACAAGCAACTACACTGTAGAGACGGTGATGACCCCAGGAGGAACCCAGGACCAGATCAACCCCACGACAAGGATCAAGATTGTTCGTCGCTGCTGGATGTAAATGCTGCGCCGGTGAACAACCCTGTAACAACCTGTCGTGAAGAAGCTCCACCCCCATGAACCCCACAAAATCACTCCAAATCCCCCCAGCGTACCCCCCCTGACAACTTCCAATAAACCCCCGAGGCGGAAGCACACCTCCACACAGTTTCAGGTACTGTCAGACCGAAAATAGTTAAGCCAAAACGAAGAATAACCAGGATCTTTCTTTTGACAACCCTGGGGAGAAAGCAACCCCAGTTAAAGAGAGTTAAAGAAACTAGAAAAGTGATAGGCAGAAGCCAACATCCACACAACTCTCATACGCTCCGACGGAGGAATCCTTCAGCGCCCCGAACGGCCTGAAGAAAATCCCCACCAATCTTCATCCACATCCAACAATCACTCATCACCAGAGATTTCATCCGCACCAGATCAAAGAGAAATAAAAGAAAACAAATTGTCATTCATCTAAGTAAACAGTTCATTCAAAACAAAATCGACATTCACTACATTACAAGAGAGAAATATAGACAAAGCTTTAAGAAGAAAAGAAGGCGAAGAATGAAGGACTGGTCATCTTAAAAATTTTGTTTTGTAGGGAAACACCCTATATCCCCAAACTCCAAGGGATACCTAAAAGAAACGAAGAAGTTGTACTTCTTTAACGATTAATCTCGTCTCCCTAGGAAAACCAGGATAACGTAACGCTCTTCCAATACAATCAAAAGAAAACCATCCATTAACATTTCCCAACAGGGAACTCCGTATACTTATACCCAAAAGAAGGAAAAGAACGAGATATTAAAGTTTACCAAATAGTGTCCTTCCCGACTGTGCCCTTCCAACCACCCTATACCTTAAAATGGGGAAAGAACAAGATATTAAAGTTCCCCAAAGAGTGACCTACCCTACTGTGCCCTTCCAACCACCCTATGCTTTACAGGAGGGAAAGCAAGATAAAAATGCTCCCTAAAGTGACCTTCCCTACAGTGCCCATCCAACCACCCTATGCACATCACACATCATTAATTGATCTCAGAGTTATCATAAAGTTTCAAATCCTTGGCATGCCAAGTCCCCTTTAATATTTTTCCGTCAGGATCTTTGAGTTCATAAACCCATCGTGAAAACTTTCGATTAATAATAAACGGTCCTATAAATTTTGCAGCAAGCTTGGAAGTAAACTGACGAGCAGCATCTGATAACACATAGTGTCTACGCAACACTGCTTGATCCGGAACGAACTCGAAAGGTCGTCGACGAAAGTCATAGCGAGTTTTTGACTTTTGATAAGCCTTATCCAAACGACGTTTAACATCAGCATACAGTTGCTTGAGTACTATAGAACGATTATCTAAATCTCTATCCCGATTAAATTGAATTTCCGGATTTCCATCACCAACTACCGGTTCGTGATTTAATATGATTTCTCTGCCAAAATTAATGAAATATGGAGTTTTTCCCGTAACTTCATGAACTGAGGTACGTATAGCACAAACTACGTGAGACAGATATTTATCCCAATCTCGATGACGATCTGATACATAAGCTGTCAACATAGTTTTCAGCACTCTGTTTATACGTTCCGTAGGATTAGCTTGAGGATGATAATTGGCAGTAAACGAAATCTTACAGCCATACTTCTGATTTAAAGTTTGAAACTCATGACTGCGAAACTGAACGCCATTATCACATATGATTCGCTTGGGAACCCCAAACATCAAAAATACGTCTTCCTCAACAATACGTGAGATAACCTTAGCTGATGCTGTACGGAGCGGAAACACTAATGGAAACTTACTAAAACAATCAGCCACTACGAATATATACGCGTATCCTCGTACTGAACGAGGTAAAGGACCTACAATATCACAACAGATTAGTTCCCAAGGCTTCGAAATTAATGAATGTCCACCCATATACCCTGCAGGGGCTCTCTGTTCTGGTTTAATTCGTTGACACGTTTCGCAACGGCGAACATAAGCAGCCACATCATAACGAAGTTTAGGCCAGTAGTATCTTTGTGCAATACGATGAAAAGTTTTATTAACACCCGTATGACCAGCGGTCGGAATATCGTGATTTTGTTTGATAACTTCTTGGCGTTGAGTCTGTGGAACAACCAGTTTCCAATGATCTTCATCATCTGCCAAGTCTGGATAATCGGTTCGAACATATTTATACAATTGACCGTCACTAACTCTCCAATGGGGAAATTTTCGAGGATTGTTAATAACAAATCGACACATACGATGATACCATGGATTACCAGCAGGACCAAACTGAACGTTAATAGCATCAATAACAGGAACAGCACGAGACAAAGTGTCAGGCACAACATGTTCTTTACCTTTTCGATGAATAATGTCAAAATCATATTGTTGAAGGCGAACTGCCCATCGAGCGATACGACCAACAGGGTCTTTAATACTATTAAGCCATTTTAAGCTATAATGATCAGTTACTACCGTGAACTTAGTTCCCTCAATATATGGTCTAAGTTTTTCAATAGCAAAAAGGACAGCGAGGCATTCACGCTCTGTTGTGCTAAAATTTCGTTCGTTTCTAGTAAGCGACCGACTAATGTAACATATAACTTTCTCTCCATCAGCTTGATGTTGAGTAAGTACGGCACCAATACCATAACCAGAAGCATCCGTTTGAATAACAAAGGGTACAGAAAAATCAGGGCAAGCTAATATCGGAGCAGATATCAAATGTTCTTTAATATCACTGAAGGCTCGTTCACAATTACTATCCCAGAAAAATTTCGCATTCTTGCGGAGCAAGGATGTAAGAGGTCCGATAAGTGAAGAAAAATTCGGAACAAAGCGACGGTACCATGACGCCATACCAATTACACGACGTACTTCCTTCACTGACACAGGAGTAGGAATACGATTAATTGCATCTACTTTTTCTGGGTCTACTAATAAACCGCGTGAATTCACTACATAACCGAGATACTTAAGTTCTGGCTTACAAAAATGACATTTATTTTAGCTTAAAGTAAGACCAGCAGCTAATAACCGAGACACAACCTCACGAAGAGTAGAAAGTTGTTTTTCGAATGTTGGCGTACAAATTACAATATCGTCAAGATACGTAAAGACATATGGTTCCAAATCAGCACCAATAACCCTATCAATTAGGCGTTGCCACGTTGCCGGCGCCGTATGCAAACCAAACGGTAGGCGGCGAAATTGAAATAACCCCCTATTAGGCACAGTAAACGCTGTTAAAGGGCGTGAAGAAACAGCCACAGGTATCTGCCAATATGCAGATTTAATATCAAGAGTCGTAAGATAATGTGCGTCACGAAGTTTATCCAAAGTACTTGATACATATGGAATAGGATAAGCATCAGGTTGACTGACTTTATTAAGTTGGCGATAATCAACACAGAACCGATAACTACCATCTTTCTTTTTAATCATTACTATCGGAGATGACCAAGCAGAAGTCGAAGGTTCTACCACTCCCTCATCCAACATTTTCTTTAACTCAAGATCTACCTGTTTCTGCAGAGCAGGAGAAATAGGATAATATCGCTGCTTAATAGGCGACGATGTGGTTTTAATCTCATGTTCAACAAGATGAGTGCATCCTAACTTATTTCCCATTTTACTAAAAACTTCTTTGACAAAACAATCTAATTGTTCTCGCTGAACTTCAGATAAATGTTCTACAGCCTGTATTGCATTAACTTCCGGGATCAAGTGATCTTTCGAAAAGGTCCATTCGTTAATTCTAAGATCGGTTACAATACCCATTCTACGCAAAAAATCGCATCCCAAAATCAAGGTATGGGGTACGGAAGGCACAACTAATAACTCACAAGTACAAACTCTATCGCGAAGCATAAGTGGTACTGTAACTATACCTAATATTTGACATTCTGCACCGTCAGCAACATTACATGTCCTATCTTTACTTGGTGTAAGCCTACAATGACCTTTCAACAGCTCCCATCCCTTTCTACCAACAACAGTATGCGAAGCACCCGAATCTAACAATCCAAGAATCTCATTACCAAAAATTGAAACTTTAAGATACGGTCTCTCATCAGGACCTGCGTGACTTAAAATATAATCTAAAACAGCTTTAGAACTAAAATCCGAATTATTTACAACATTGACCGAAGAATTTTTTCGACACCGCGCTATTCGGTCGTCTAGCGGCGTCGACCCCCATTTCCCGAACATGAAGGGCATGTACGGACAGTAAAATCAGGTCGTCCACAACCATAGCAATATTGTTTACTATTTGCTGAACAGTTACGCGCAAAATGATTCGGTTTATCACATTTCCAACATCTCAAATCAGAAGGCTTGGTTGAATTGATTACGTTCGGTGGGTTATTACTACGAGTTTGAACGTAACCCTCATTTGAGGATACATTCACTGTATGAATCCTAGCATTACATTTCGGCTTTTGATAGGCTAGATCGGGTTCTAACATTCGATTTCCCTGAGTGGGAGGTCCACGGAACCGTTGTGCACGCACATGTGCATCTTCAACAGCTTTACACACTCGAAGTAATTGTGAAAAGGAAACTATGTTCTCTAAAGCCAGTTGGGTTTGGAAATGTGGTAATAAATTCCTACGTATTAGATTAAGGCGCTTTGTTTCAGAAGGCATCGATGGTAACCGATGGAATAAGTTTTCCATTATCGACACAAATACGGTCACGGGTTCATCGGCCCCCTGAGTACGATTGCGTATTTCATCCCATAAGCAAGCTTCATAATCACATGGAAGAAAAGCTGAACGTAACGCATTAACTAACTGGTCCCAATTATACAAAGTATTTTTAACCGATCGATACCAAATCAAAGCATAATCGGTGAAAAATTCAACAGCCGAAGTAAAAAGTTGTTCCTTAGTAACCCCACGCGCCATTCGCAATTCTTCAATACGCTCTAGGAAACTAGACAATCCCGATTGACCATCGAAACGAAGGTTCCATTTATTCATCGGAAGGTAATTGTTATAACGTGGAGTAGCATCAATGACTTTAGTGCTGTTAAAACCAATAGGTGTCGGTAACGTTTGAAACTGTTGACTATCAATTACATTTGAATAATTAAAATGGTTTGGTGATTGATTGGCTTGTAATGGCTCATCGTCAAGGTCCATCAAGTTAACTGTTTGTGAACTAGAAGGAACTACAGGTTCATTTTCAGATGTCAATCTGGACTCGAGATCGTCCATAGCCCCTAAACACCTATTATATAGCTCATCTTTATCATCTGCTGAAGACCCCTCAAAAACTAACCGTTCTAGTCGATTTGAAATATGTACCAAGCGGGTCTGAATACGTTTATAATCATTACCACCCCTAACAAATGACTCAGAAGCTAGTATCTCTTCCACAAGAATGTCAAGCTTCCTACTGCATATATCCAATTCTTCTACGTTATTCAATTCTACTTCCGGGAACGAAGCATTTCCCGTCTTCTCTAACCTAATACGCGCTCTAAGCAATTTACGCTTTTCCGGCATATTTCCCTTACAAACAACTCCCCGTATTCGTAATTCATAATCTATCTCGTCTACCAATAACCTATCAACATCCATTCTGATTCCTCAAAGTAAAACCCTTTTTACCACAAGTATACCGTTTTATGTATTATTCTCAAAGTAATTCTTTGGTTTGTCACGTTCTGACGATATTTTTCCACTTACATAAACGAGTACAGAAAGTTATGTATAACTATTGTCAGTATTGCTCCTTTCTATTATAGTACGACCTAAAGGTATATGTTCCAATCTTGTTAAAGCCCCCGTTAGCTCTTCAAAAATCTTATTAAAGCCCCCGTTGGGTGCCAAACTTGTTAGCTATATTTATCTATAAATTCCTTTACCTACCTTTAGGTCATCGCTATATCTCTTAGTTAACAATCGATCACTATAAAAGTATATTTGAGGCCCGTCTCTAGCATCAGTGAAGACGTCGCGGATTCTAGTTTATGATGTTATAAATGGCGCCAACAAGTTAAACTCAAATATACTGATATAAGCCAAGAAACTTGTAACTTCACTTTCTATCAACTAATAACAATACGATTATTGAACTCCCTATCAAAATGAAAGAAAACAATACTTGTAGCTGGTTTTATTAATACTCGAACATTACTACCATCGATCAGACAATTAGCATCTTTACTATTACAACCTCACGCAGGGTACCCCAAATAGTTTAACTTAAAACGCTCGTAAGTCTAATGGTTACACAGTTTTTATATGCAAAAATATCATCAGATTCTAGCTACCACACTTATCTTTGTGCCGATATACTCGCAGACATTTAATACGTCCCGTTACTCCTAACACATGTCAGCTTGACAGGTTCCAACCTCGGCTGTCATTTGCTATACCTCGACCCTCAATACTGCGGTAGATTAGCTTTCCAATACTGTCCGCCTAATAGTTGTTGCTATAAATCGAATTTCCAGGTAACAAAAGGCAAATTCCATATTAAACTACATACCCTGTTCACAGGCAATAAACTTCGCAATCGTTGTATTCGTGTTTCCCAGATCGCTTTACAGCTTGAATATAAATATTCATTGGAAAAATGACATCTGCTTAATGAACTCCTTTACAGGAACGGCTGGCTAGTATACCAATTCTTTACTATCACCAAACCAGAATAAATGGCGAGATTGTCATTTACACCCCACGAAAACTCTTGCCTTTTTTAAAAGCTGATATACAAATTTTTCTCAAACAAAACCAACCTTGTTTTTATATCTTCCCTAGCAACGAACAAAGCCAATCTGATATTAATTTTATCGCGTCACTCTCACTAGATTCCTCATTCAACACTAGTATTAATATCAAATGCTTTTGACACGTAACAAGTCCCGGCCAAGATTTTGCTCTGAGCCCGAGGTCTGTGCCTCAAAGAGACTCACATTCGGCGTGTATGACACATTGAGTTACCGTGTTTGCCTATGAAAGTGGGTAGAACGGTGAGTTCTTCTATCTGAACAATGATATGGTCCAATCTCGGAAAGCGTTCTTTGCGTAAAATTTATATTTATAGTGCAATTTCATTTTGTAAAGCGCAGTGCAGTTCCGTGAATTTGGACGACTAATGAACACTTTCAGAGATCACGAAACCAGGTAGGTTCCGAAAAGCAGCATACCCATATTTCCCCTCGCCGTCGTGGTTTTCCACGATAAAAGTTTCATTCTACCAGTAGCATAGTAGTGTTCTAAAATAACACAAATTTATCCTCGTACCTGAAATACCAAAGCAACTGGCCAAAATAAGTGAAGGATTTTACGCCACGTGTCTAAATGGTCTCCAGCGTTTATAAAGCTAGATACATTACGTAGGCGATGAGATTTTACAAGAAGTTATATACATAGACGTGCAAACTTCGTTCATCACCTGCATGGAAAAGAGTATGACAATATGAGTGTGGGTCATACAATAAATGCTAGAAGAAAAAGAGAAATAATGAAGATGGGACCCAATTTTTTCAAATAGAATCAATGGACAGGAACACCAAAACGATCTAAAGATCAGAAAAACTATAGAGTCAAATGAGATTCGTAGTGGACTATTAAATTGTGATGGAAATCTACTGATATGAAGAAATAACGAATTTTCTTCAAACCTGAAATCGAAAAGAAAGGAATCATTGTCATAGCAATATTTAAAAAAGCTAGAAAAAAAATTATCGGAGTGATGGTATATAGTACTCTAAAGACTTTTAATAAAGTTTCAATCCAAACAATAGTAATCAAGACAGAACAACAAGGATTTAGTAAAAACAAATCAAGAAATTATACAATCTTACTTTATTTTTATTTTATTTTATTCCGCACTCCCCCAACAACCGTCAGGCCAATTATAGGCGTCACTGTACATTTTAGAGAGAACATAACAGACTAGCTTTGTGTACACGGCCCAAGTATTGCACAAAGTTTTGGATGGCATCATTAAAATACTACAGGGAGAAGGTGCAAATCAATCATGACTAAAGCTGATAGTAGACGCTACGAAACCTGTATAAGAGTAGACCATAAACCCACATACTTTTCTCAAAACCGAAATCCGACGAGAAAATTCTCTCAATACCTCTTGGTTTACTTTAATTAAGGACTCAAAGATGACTGTTCAACCAAAGGAAATTTATAAGATGGAAAAACTCCTTTTCCACATCATCTATTACATTGAGTAATAATAATGGAGAAATTATTAATTTTTAAGAAAAATAAAACTAAATGGCACTATAACAAAATCTTGTGATATGCAAACTAGATGTACCAGAACAGATAATAGAGGAGCTAATGAACTTTGGATGCTAGAACTTGAAATAACCAGTAATATAAATTACAACTAACAAGTGCAAATACAAAGCATGAAAGTGACATGTAGGGGAGATTCCTTCATATACTTTTGTTACCTTTAAAAAGCGTAATTAGCATTAGAATTTATTTTGTGAATAATTCTTGGCCGTGTAAAACTTCTTTATTTGAACGCAATCGTACGAACGCATCTTTAGCGATTATGCGGTAATCTGCTTTACCGACGAACTTCAGCAGCTGTTTCAAGAGTTTGTTATGGTTTTCGGCTGTTTTTCGTTTACAAAAAAGGCTTCACATTGGCATCATTCCTGTGATTGTACTCAAAGTTTAGCTCTTAGCTTCGAGTATTTTGAAATATGATTTGTGGAAGCTTCGCTTGTATACGGATACGGGGCCTTGAGCTCTTATGTAGGCAACTACGTCCGCGTCCTTGCAACTGTTTATTTATGACAGGATTGCTGGCCATCCTAGTCAACTGCCTGTATCAAAGGGTGAGTGGATTACTTCAATCTCGATTTTGGTAACGTAATACATGTAGCTGAATTTCGTCCGGCATTTCTAGCGTCACCTGGGAGTTGTAAAAGATCTGCGATTCTGCCTGCTTGAGAATTCCCTTCATGCGTCACCCAACAGCTGTGAAAACTTAGCCATTTTTTCTACTTCGGAGAGCCCTTTTGGTTCTAGGAGCCTAGTTGGTTTTGGGCTACATCGCCTGAGTGCTTTGCTGTGACGTTTGCTGGCACAACACCTTCTTTGAGTGAAACTTTTATATACATTGAAAGCAAAACTGCAGTCAGGACAACTTCATCTACAATAGTACAAGGTTTTTATATAACAAAGTGAATACAAACGAGGAAGCAAGAGAAAAACCCAATGTGGAATACCTAGATAAATGCAGAAGATAATAGAAAAAGTACTGGTATAACAATGTTGACAGAATCTATAACAGGTTAATAAAGGTGGTTAAAGAAAGCAAACTTTTAAGGGAAATACTTCGTGGATGATCATCAATATGATGAAACGAGGGTTGTTCAAGAACTACATTTGAAGATCTTAGCAAAGTAAAAGAAAATTGCAATGACTTTTGGCATTGGAAATATACATTTTATTTTTTTCCACACACGAAATGAGCCGATTAAATGAGTGAAGGTGTGCCCATATTTAAAAATTAACAAAGTTGGAATTCGAACTGTAATTAAATACCTTGTAAGGCCTAACTAAAAGCACCATAAAGGTTGATATGAACGAGGTATTAGAACAACAGTCTCTGTCTCTACAGACAGTGGATAAGTAATGCCTAAAGTTACAGTGTGAGCGTCATAACTGTAAAGATGACCTCCGCAGTGGACAGTCGTCAATAGCAGTTACTTCATAAATTGTTGAAAAGCTACTCCGAGATATTGTTAAAGTGCGTCAAGAAGCTGAGATGGCAATGTTTTGGAAATGATTAAGGTCTCGCCCTTTAGGTGACGCGTCTGCTGTCTTCGGAACAAAAACATATCCATAAGGACATTTCAGTTCAATATCTTGGCCTATTTAAAAAGATCTCAAGGTTTTTCTGTGCCGAATTGCAACTATGAATTAGATTTAGGTCTATCACTACACACCTGAAGCCAATCAACAATTGATACGGTGGAAATGTGCTGTTTCACCCACAACAAACAAGACGAGAAGCGTTCCATTGGCCGCAAAAGTGATGACGTCTAAATTTTGGGATGCTGACGGTATAATGCTAATATTGACCATTTGAAGAAAATCGCAGATAAGTGGCCATATTTGAAGCGTAAAACATCTATTTTGTCATAAGGGCTCACAGTGACATACCTCCAAATGCTTTTCCAGTACATTTCCAATTGATTCCCATCTACCATATTCTCCGGATCTGGCTTCCAGCAATTACTTTTTGTTCCCCAATCTAAATAAATTTTATATTTTGAAATTCTACCTTCTTTCAAGTCTCAAAGTTTTTCGATACAATTTATGAAAAAATATATAATTTCCTGTTTTTTAGCAGTTATAACTGTATTTAAAACAGAAATGCCTATTGGAAAAATGAAGAGGTATTTGAAGTTCACTACTTTTACTTCTGGTGACATAAAAATGGTTTCCAGAATTGCAGGAGAGAAAATATAAAACCCGTCTTAGCGCACAAGTAAAACATGTTCACTTCTATGGTGGGTAAGTATGTAATATTTTGGAGAATTTTTGCCAATAATGAAAGTAGACGGGCGCTAGGAGTAAACATCGTAACCTTGTGTACCTATTATACTTGGTTCGGAGTAATATTTTAGACGAAGTCGGAGAATATAATTGCAATATTATTGGTGTACTTTCTTAGCCTACACGCTACGTAATTAATCTAACATCCTGTTTGATCTAGTTGAAAACAACCTCTTGTTTGGACAACGGCAGGGGGAGTCTATCGAAAGTTTTTAATTAAAAAGTTAATCTTATATGTTAGAAAAAGGGATTTCTCCTGAAGTTATGTTATAGCCCGACCTGAGTTGGCTAAATATTGGATTAGTGTTTTGGCGGTTTCATTACTGACTTGCCCTTCATTCTCTACGTACTGAAAATAAGAACTTCCGTCTTATTTTATCAGTTGTACGCGTTGTTAAATTGGTTATTGCATAAGCCCTTGATAAATAAGGGTCAATACAATTAACTAGTAAAGTGTCTTACCTTAATAGACTATGTCGATGTCATCAACTATAGACACTTACCTGAAAAAAATAAATATTGTTAGCACTTAAGTTCCACCAAAGTTTTTTGTAGTAAAATCGTCTTTTCATATTAGATATTTTAAACACACAATAACAATAAATTTCAATTATGTACGTTGCAACACCCACTTCCATTGTATAATATAAAATCATATGAATATATACGAATGACACGGTAGAAAATTATATCTGGCCATTAAACCATAAATGTTTAGAAAATTCTGAAACAAAATCGCTGCAGAGCATACTTTTACCCTTTTATGATAATACTTTTTATATTTAACGGCTCCACTATAACATAAATATAAGTCTTCAGCATTACAAATTCATTTTATAGCTCCAGATGAGAGACGAGCAACAAATTTAAAAAATGTATGCATACAAGTTTATAATACTGGACATCGCTTCCTAAATTTCGCCAATTTGTAATATTATCAGATCTCGTTCTATTGGTCTTTAAGTAGACTGGTTGGTCTCTACACCTAGTTCTTATTTCAACATATTCTACCGACAACTTTGGCCAATACATTCTTGTATAGTTTATATAAATTTTAATGTCAAACAAGTTCTGGCTTGGTTTTTGTTCGTTGTTGGTCAGATAACGTTAAGAATTGGCGTCCCTGGCCTTTTATAAACGCGGAGAGCGTAGACAATTGGTTGAATTACTCACGCAAGGAGTCGGTCAAGCAGCTACCGTAAAGCTAACAGGGTGCTGGTGTTTTGAGTGTATCGTTCCATGCGATGTGGCAACCATTTAGAGAGCATTCACAGCCTTTAGAGGCAATTTCGACTTCGTAGGACCCAATAGCTCCTAACGCATAGCCTATGAATTTGAGATTCCGTTTCCGTCTCGTTGTTACTCAGGGGAATTTCACTTTGACATCTGCGTCGGATCTTCCGTATCGTCCCAGCAACGTTGTAGCCCGTCGGAAAGTTTTTCATTATAGGGCACGTATATCAACGCCGATGTGCCCGCAGGCCTTTAAAACCTACTATTCGTCGACATACGTTCCGAAGCTTTGAGTTGAAGTCGTTGATTTTTATTTCGTCGAGCCGAAGGCCCCGGGATATTCAACGTTTATCGCAGGCATGCAGCATGCCAAACCCGTCTCCGGCCTGGAGTTATTTAATCGAATTTATTTATTAAGCAAGACATGTTGTGAATTACCGCCAATTCCGAATAGATTGTTTTAAATTAAGTTGGCCACGTTAGGCGGACCTAAATGAAGGTATGTGTGCAGTGCTTCTTAAGCGAACAAGTTACTAATATTTCCCGCTAGAATATTTTTACGTTTATTTGTTGTTGTCCCAGTTTTCAACGTTGACCGGCAATAAGTCTATTTTGCGTATATTATCTTATGATATAGTTCTCAAAATTAAAGCTGTACAGGTATCATTTGTGCAGCAAAATGCAGTTATGCTAATTATTGAAGTAAGTTTTCCAGAGATATTATGGTACAAGGTAGGTCACATCTTGGAGCTGAACCCGTCTCCTGCTGCCGAGCAAAAATGTTCTTGGTGGTATTCCCTTTCCCCAGTCAAAACCAGACACATCAGCTGGCGCCCACAATTTGGTTTGACTATCGCAAACGTCAATTTTTTTCCAGCGTTCGACCCCTACCGAACTGATTTAAATACAACACATTTTGCCTTGTTATTTGTAGTAAACAGAGTTTTCCTTGTGACCAGTACGGAAGGAGTTTTCTAACGTATCATTATAATAACTGTATTAAAAGCTAGTACCATTTTGATAGTTCTATCAACTCTAATCCTAGTGTTTTGTTTATTTTCCCTTTCTAGCACCAAATGCTGATCGACTTCCTCATAAATTAATATATAGAGTTATAGTGCCACACTTCTTATAGATAATCTGCCTTTAGCTATAACGATGCTGGCATTGGTCTGTTTCGGGACCAGAAGCTCTTTCTACTCTAATTAGACTTCCAACACTCGCGCCATGTCTCAGACACACATTGATAAATTTTTATTTATTATTTTTAAAAGGTAAGGTGTAGTCGGTTGGCCGCTTGAGTAGCTTTCCATTTTTACATCTTCTTTTCACAGTTGAACATTTTGTAGCCATTTGTGAGCTTGTTGACATTTTATTTGGTAAAAAGGTGTGTAAAACACGACGCCAGTGGTCGTGTCATTGATATCGAACTGTGGATGCCACGTATTATACAGTTGATTAGCTTTATGGTAAATAAATTCCGAGCAATATTTTCATAAAAGCTTTGAGCTTTAGTAGGATAAAGCCGCGTAAAAACAAATTCGTTAAAATTTTTTTACATCATGTACCTTTTTCATGTAATAAGTAGAGTAACTTCAGAAAGATTAATTATAAAAGGTGTATGTTAATTAATTGAGTAAGTACCTAGCTTATATGTTGTGTACACTTCTGAAGAGTTTTGCCTCTGGAATGGTTTACACGTTGAGCTACCGTGCTCTTTTGCATTTTTTCCTGATGAAACCCTTACGAAAGTGGGGGAAACGTTGAGTTCTTCGACCTCAATAATGACACAGTCCAATCCCGGAAGTCGTTTGTTACTTAATTTCCAGTTTACCTTTTTAAATAGTACGACACGTCGCCATCGCACAATATTTCCAAATATTTTTTAAGTCAGCTGCTGCTCTATTGCATGCAATATAAGTTCTTTCTCTTCTTCTTCGACTTTATATGTAGGTTGTCGACTAGGCGCCCTTCGCGATTGTTTACTTCACAAAGCATCTATTGGCAGGGGTCTTCAATTAGTAGCGTATCGTTTTGACAATTGCCTTACTCTACAAAAATGATCACTTAGTTTCTTCTTTGTCTTCAACGTGGATTTCAAACCAGTTCGTTAATTCCTAAAAATGGTTCTGGTGTCGCAAGGTAAGTTTTGAATTTCTTCCAAATTCTTACAGCACGATATTCCTTTAACTTGTTCTAGATGTTCTTTGTTTACATTACATGTTGCAATACTGTTGAAATTTTTCCTATAGATTATTTTCTTGAAAGATATCTTAATGGCGTTTCGTATTTTACCTATTCGGGCAATTTCAGTTCAACCCGGAGAAGAGGATGAGAAGACTGCTGAAGTTCTTCGTCAGCGCTTAAATTACGCAGGGACAGTGAATCAGCTAGCGTCCTGTAAAAAGTAACCGGTACGTGTGATCTGGCAACCATCGATTGCAATTACAACGCTGTCGGATTTAATGATTTCCAAGGCACAGCCTATAATAATTTTTAAATTAATTTTCTCGTGTTGTTATGCAGTGGCACAGTAATCACTGGTCGAGTATTTGAAAAACTCTTAACTCCCCCCCATCAAATGTACCGCAACCACTATATATAGCTACTGCCCGTTACCGGCGCTTGCAACTGAAGCTGCATATTCTTTCTTCATCTATCTCTAAATACCCGATCAGTTACGCTACTAACAATAATGCCGCATTTCAGCTAAGCACAATACGTTGTAATTATTTAAGCAGTACATGGCGTCAATTAGCGCCATTTTTAAAATGTTATGTTAATTTAAATGATGCATATTGTGGCATTTAGAATTAATTACCTCAAACGGAAGCGATTTTTAAGTACAGTAGTGGGGGTAGCGCTTGTTGCTATTTGTTGCTGGCATGTCACCAAGCTATCAACAATCATTTCCCGCAGTAATGCGGAAAAATATTATGATATTCCCTATCGCCTGACATGACAATTCTGTAGCCGAATGTATAGTATGATCAAAAACTATTTTCATTTAATATGGATATGGGATTGTTTCTAATTTATGAATGCAACTACGCTTATACTTAAATGTCAAACTTATGAATTAGAAACTATTACATAGCCATACTAGGTGAAAATAATTTTTGATCATAGGTACTATATTTCTGGTGAAAGCACCTATTGTACCCCTGCGGATACATCTGGTGACGCATAGCCCGGATTTTTCCATTTAACTTCAAGGTACAATTTCTTTGTTGACCACACCCTACAACCCCTCCTTCTCACTGAGCTGCTGGACCGTCTTTTTTCGCTGGTTATAGGTTAGTAAATCAGAATATCTTTTGTAGCACAATTTTGAAATTTGTTTCTCTTCAGAAATATATATGATCGAGCTATATTGGTCCTCAATATTCTATTTGTGCGAAAGATTCTCTGAAGTACTCCATTTGACTTTCTAGATAGTAATCGTTCGTAAAATTTAATGAGTTACTCGCCTTTAATGGTCAGTTTTCCGTATTACAAGTTTATGTTCATCTTGTTTCATCACGTGTAGTTTTCTAAGACATTGGTTAAGTAGTACGACTAATATTGATTAAACAATATGTAGGTTGTAGAATTTAGTAAATATTTTACAAAACGTGTCACCATAAACTTTCACTTTTAAACGTGTATATTCGGATTATTTTATTATTCAGAAATAAACATTTCCCATAGTTTGAAAAGTGGGCTCAATTAGAAGTCTTACAAAAAATATATTTCAATGTTAGTTCCTCATATTTCACGATTTAATAATCAACTGAGAAAGATTCTAATATGTTTCTGATGAATATTCCATCTAAGGATTATAGAGAGTAGCCGGAAGTTTACCGCCTCCCTGGTATTATGACAGAGAAAGGGGTATAACTACGTTGAACCCTTTCCCGCAACGCTACATCGGACAGCTAAGGGAGGCGCTAGATACCTGCTGTAGAGTTAACACAGTGCATTGCTGAGGATTGGGGAAACTTAATCATAAGTTACAGAATAGTGAACAATTTATTTTCTGTCAACATGGCGTCATTGTTCGTGTTAAATGCTGACGATAGACTTCGAGGTCATATGTACAAGTTAGTGCACGAACAGTATCGCACCAGACAAAGACAACACTTTTTGCAGAACCGAATTTTTTACTTATGGAACAACCTGCCAAGTAATGTTGTAGAAGCTCCAACGGTTAACACGTTTAAAACCAAACTGGACGATATATTATAAGAATGTTTAGTTAGTTTTTTTTAGTTTAGTTTTATTTTAGTATAGTTTTTAGTTTTTTTCCTTTTTTGGGTTTGTTTTTAGTAGGTACAAGTGCACACTGTACACAAATGTGTCTTTGATAGCTATTATGTAATAAGAGTTTATAGGACTTCTCCTCAACTCTTCTCATATTCTTAATAACAATAATAATTTCGCGATGCGATTTTCCACTTTAAAGCATTTTTACTGCCCTTGTGACACGAATTTGCAGCTTCTCAGGCATAACCTTATTTTGAAGTTCTGTTCGCGTTCCATTAGTGTATCGAAGAATATCATTTTCACTTTTGTGTCAGTGATTGCAAGGTTCCGTCTGCCATTGCTTCATTTCGAATCTGCCGTCTGTATCGATGCTGTCTACCGCTTCGTGATTTACAGAGTCCGCAGGCCAGGCCAAAATCGTTCAAGTCTCTCGAGCTAGAACACAGAATCTTTGCCGATACCCGTGGCCTAGTAGACAAATCTATTAATTGGCTCTATCCGGGGTTCAGCCGGCTTCGTCCCTCGTCTTTTTCCGAAAGTTTTGGAATTACTGCATTAAGCTAAGCAAATTTACCTTGTTGTTATAATAATGTATGTGTGTACTTCCGTCCATTTTATAAATACTTAATAACGATTAATCTGCATGTTTTGAAATATTTAAAGAGTCGAACGCTTAAAGGAACTAAGTTTAGAGCGTATTCCGGTTGGGATTCGTAAATCGCTATCTGCAATCAGTAACTGACTTGCCATGAGGCCATCAAAACTGACTTTCGTAGTCTGCACTTCGAGTGACGCTCGGCGTGCAGATATATTTTTAAGAATAACTTATTGGGGATTTCAGCTTTTGCAGCTGTGCCATACGAAAACTGCATTTATTTTGGTGTTTGTTGCATGGTAGACCCCCGTCGGGTAATCTTATATTATAAGATCGCGCCGCAACACGCAGCATGAAGGGCCCGCATACTGGGCCAGACGTAGGCTGGCTACCAGCTTAAGCAAGCATTTTTATTGTTAGCCAGACGTAGACTGGCTACGCGCGTTCTAGTATTATCTATGTACAAGCAACAATTCGAACGAAAAATTAATTTAACTCCTTTGCTTGCTGATTTGGCAAAAGTGAAGTGTGTAGCTTTATGTTATGTAGAAGAATTAGACATCCGAAGAGGTGCTGTCTCAGATAAATTATAGATTATATATTTAAATACACTAAATTCAAATTGGTGTTACGTTGAAATTCAAACATTAGCCATTCTATCATGACATTGCTGTAAGGTGTCAGGTATGTTTATTCAAAAATATAACTAAAAGTTTTATAGGTACTGAATCGACAATGTTTAGAAGGCCAAACAAGCCAGCTAGTGCTCTCTGCATAATCGATGAACACAGAAGTGCACCCAAGCACCGATAAGTTTTGAAGTGGCTTCTTGAACATTTAGTTCGCTGGACAACAAAACACCTGACTGGCGAAACTTCGGCCATTTAAACCCCTTTCCCAAGATAAGCAACCCGGGTCATATAGATTACGCCGACGGAGTGTTTGAGATATCGATCGCCAGATAAATGGACAGCTGGCTATTCGGCGGAGCTGTAACAAGTTGCACACGTCGCGTCGGGTTGACTCTCGATTAACGCAAAGCCTAGCCTTTGCCAAATTTATTGGTCTTAACTGCTTCAAACGTGCATAACACGCCTCGAATTTGCAACAGTCAGCCCAACCGCGGACGTCGTTCAACAATGCATAAAATATTGCCTCTCGAGCTGCCGTTGCGCATAATTGCTTGGCTGTTTGCTTTGCGTTACGCACGCTGTCAATAACAACAAACAGGTAAGTTATCCTCTCCTGAAAACTATCCAAGATCATTTGTAACTGGAACACTATATGAGTATTAAACGTAACATGAAACGAGTTTGATGTTATAATTTTAGTTTTACATAGAACTTTTTCAAATTTGAACATATGAATATCTTAATTATTTACAATTCAAAGATGGCCTAAATATATTCCAGAGTAAGTGAGGGGTAACGGTAATGGGTAACCATTAGGTGTCCTCTTCTTCAAGTCCTATACCAACTGTATTTATTGCGTTTGCTAGTCGGCAGGTTATTAAATTCGATCTTTAGAAGGAATAACTCACCAAACCACAATTTCAAATTTGTCGTTATTATTGTTAATATTACCGGTCGCGGTTATAGAGAGAGGGAGGGGGGCTGGTGCCGCATTGTGCAGCAAAACATATGTAAGTAATTACACAAAATAATACAGAATGGCCTGTCGGCTTAAAATTCAGCTAGTTTTTTCTTTGCGCATGCGCGAGTTCTGGTGGTGTGCAGTCAGCTGTTTTCCATATTTTACACGTGTACTTGTGGCGTTATGTTTTTTTGTGCAAGTGGTTTTAAAATATTAATTTAATATGAGTGCACAGAAAAGATCTTTTGGTGGCGCATGGCGTACTGTGCATTTCCATATAAATTGAATGGACTTTAAACGTACGGATTATTTCTGTTCAGTTTAAAATTTAGGAGCATAATTTTGAATTTACCGCCTCTGCACAACACTAGGATCATGGCGGACAATTTCAAGGTCACAAGAAATGAGTATTCTGACATCAAAAGCGCCGCCACAGAGAGGCCGTTCTGATTTAGGGTATTATTCTGTGGCAATGATGTATGTGTTTCGTGCTTTTAGGCAGTCCGAGTGCGTGGTAGTCCTGGGTAAGACAGGCCAATTCCTTGGCATTTCGACTTCCGTCGAATACAATTTTGAGAGTCTTGTCGTTCCGTATCAATGAATTGCTTGGGCTTCCTTCTTCGAGTTATTATTTCGTCAGGTCGTCATTTATCACCATCCTGTCGTGGCCTCACCACTCTTCTTCCCGTTTAGGCTCCCACCAGCGGCAATTTTTCTGCGTACCAATCAACGTACAACCCTCCAATTTCGCTCCAACCCCAAAGTTGCCTATCGGCTAGCTACTGCATACAATTCACTTGTTATGTACTGTTATTATACGATTGAAATGTTGCATATCGGTCATCGGCAAAGTTTGATAATGTAAATGTGTTCTGACAAAACAGGTAAGTCGTTCCTAGAGGCCGACAAGCTTTCCCGCAGCCGAGGAAGATTATTTTCCTGTTGCAAGGTTTTCTACTACATCCCCATGCTTCGACAGCAGGCGGCGTCTAACAGTTTGTTCCTGATTAGTCTTATACCTTTATGGTGCAACCTATTTTTGTGAGAAAGCAAACATACAGCGCTACCCCTTCCCTAACTGAACTATCGGTGGAGTTCTATTTCTTGCTACCACTAATTTACTCTCTCTCTTTCTCTCTCTTTCTCTCTCTCTCTCTCTTTGCCTTAGTCTTCAAGGAGTGAACTCTTTCGGATCGAGGCAACGCTAACAGCTGTCTAATTCCGGAATAGGACAGTTGGGCGCCATCATTTCGGCACCAATATCTCAGCGTCGCCATTTCGATACCGGTCATCTCGGCACTAAATCCCTGGCTATGTGGCTACACATCTAAAATGTATACTGTTAAGTCACTTCAAAATGTCGGAGCTATTATATACGTTTCACCTTTATTCCCGTGTACCTCCCTTGTTTATTTTCTGGCCGATTTCACTTTTGTTCAACTACACTGCCCCTTAAAAGGATAGCTCTTACAATTTTTAAATAATATTACTGCAAACCAGTCTGCATACAGCCCGGAGCCGAGTTGGTGACCCCGAGACTGGAAAAGTCATATAGCAAACTGGAAGTTTGAGAAATTTTAGTATTGTGGAACAATAAATATTTGAAACACTACACATATTCAAATCATTGAGGAAGGAATCTCCGGTTAGACCAGTTCACACCATTACCGAATAAAATGTATAGGAATCTGTGAAGGAGTTGTATGGAACTTCTTCTGTTTGTGGACGTCTGCTGCAGGACACAGGTCTCTGTCATTTATCACATTTACTATTTAGTATCAGCAATTACCATTCAGTTCTTTATCACTCGTCATCGGATATTAGCTTTCCACTTTACCTCCAATCTCCGGTTAGACCATCCCACACCCTTAACGAATGATAAAAATAGTTATCTGTGAAGAAGTTGTGTGCCTCTTCTTCTTCAGCTTGTGGACATTTGTTACAAGACACACATCTCTTTCATGTTTTACGCCTGCTATTTAGTATAAGCAATTACCATCTAATTGTTTCTCGTTCGCCATTGGATGTTGGTTCTCTGCTTTGCTCGGCAACAAATACGTTTCAGCTTCATTGTCTTAGTCTCTGCAAAATTTTTTCGTGGCTTTTATAGTAACGTAACATGTCCAGAGCTACTTAGTTTTTGCTGTATGTTCCATAATGGTAATAGCGACGAACTTTTATCTGATTTCCTCATTATTCACTTTATCCAATACACAAAGTAGCCCCTACTATTAGTCGTTTAACGTTGTTATGATGTTGGTACAGGGGTTTAAAAATAAGATTAATAACATTAAAACAGTACAGTATTACAAATTACAAAGATGAATTTAGATGTGAAATGGATATCAAAATTATTAAGAGGTATTTAGAAAAGAAAGGAAAAAGAACTTATAATTTAATTATATGAAGCTAATTGAGGAACAGTAGGATTTTAACTTAATTTAATATGGAAATTGGAAGTTAATGATAAATACTTTTTCGAAATATACTATTTAACATAGTAGGTATTAATCAAATAATAAAGCTTTAATACAATGTTGGACTGTAAAAAATAAGCTAGATCGCTAAGCGAAAAATTTTTGCTAACAAAAATTATGTAATACAATTATGTAACGTTTGAAATTACGAAATAAACCCTTTTATGAAAGTTTTTAAATACACATTTGGAAAAATAAAAGGGTTAAAATTGAATATAAATTGGCGTGGTGACAAAGAATTAAAGCTAAAATGTTAAAAGAAAAGATTAGCAGACTGGATGGATGAAGACTAGAATGTGGTGATAAAACTAATCTAATACAGTTATGATCTACAAAGGCAAATAAAAGTAAAGGAATGTGAATTGAGTTTATTGTGGAATTACATTGCATCGACTGAATTGGATGGCAAGGAATGGTTTACTAAGTATATTGCATCGACATCATTATCCGAGTAAGCATATCTGTGAGGTTTATTAAGTGACATCTTGTGGCTTGCATCTGGTCAAGCTGAGGTCTATTTGCATCCATGCTGTGGTGGAGGTGTAGATGCAAATTGGGAAAGGCGTGCTGTTTTTCGTGTGTTCCTTTGGCGAACTGGGCTCCTGTGTTGATTTGGATCCGGATTCTGGACATCCTGGCAGTTGGTTGTCAGTTGAGGACTTCGCCGTGGCTTTGAGTGTAACGATGAAGTATTTGTAATTGGTTTTTCAAAACTAGTTTGTAGTGTCAGTTGACAGATGTATTAAGTTGTCATATAAAAATAAAAACATCAAATTTCAGAATATAAGCAATCTAGATTATAAAGAATCCGGCCTGATTTTCAGTCAAGTGTTTCTACTGAGGCTAGCAGAAAATAATTTTGATTATCCATAATAAAGAAAAGCTCAATAAAATTAATTAAAATTCAATTTAATAATAAAATTTGATTGAGAATAAACTAAAGTAAAAGGTGTAAGTCAATTATAACATAGCAGAAGTTGGGCACACAAAGTGTAGCTAATCACCTTAACAATATATATTTTTTTAAATTTAGAACACGGCTTGTTTTGACATAAATTGTAGTTTTGCATTAGAAACCGGGCAGCGCAGTAGTGGTGAGCTCAAAGTAAGCGAATCCTCGATTGGAATTCATAAATGGGAAAAAATTTTCACCAGCCATTTGTTACGTCAATTTGAAAAATTGACGCCATCACTGCCTCTTACGCATGCGACGAGGGTCAACTTAATAAACTTCTTCGCGCTGGGAATGTCTGCGCAGGGGGTGCAAATCAGGCGACTATCGTCAAGAACACAGGGCGCGGGTTCTGTGCAAAATAACCTCCTTGTCGAAGCATTAAAACCTTAGAGGTTATATCAAAGTTGTCAGATAAAACAGTTCCAGCCCTGTCTTTAAAGTTCTGATCTCGTGTCGTTGAATGTCGTGGAATTTCAACTAGGTTTTGTACCAAAACACTTCACTGTCTTTTTTCATTGTTTTAACAATACTGTATAGGCTACGCTTGCGTTTACGCAGACTTCCAAAGCTGCCTGTCGCCTTGAGCTACGGCAGCTACATATTGTTGTTCCTTCAAACTGTCATTATTTTTGTTTCAGCCAGTGGTAGGCCCTCGATGCCTATTAAGATGCAACATTTTTGTTCCGCACCACTTTATTATTTTAGGAATGCATGTGGTGGACTACCGCCAATTGCTAATATTGTTAGGATACATTGTATGTGTGAAATATTTTAATAATAACCGTTTGGATGTGTTCAGCGTTATTTGCAAACAGTTGTTGACTTGTTATCAGGCCGTCAAAACTGGATTTCTTAACATGTGTAGCGATCATGATGTCACACGCGTGGGTGATTAAACAGTGATCTATTACGACTCCAGCGTTTGAGTTATTTTTAATATATATTCGTGTCAGGTTTATACCGTTTGGATTATTATAAAGAAAAATGCAGTGCACATTTTATTATTAAAGTATAAACTTTTCAGACAAATTGCACCAAAAGAACAAATCTGAAGCTAAGTACACATTTCTCCCGTCGCCAAGGGGTTATTTCCTGGTGAGTCCATCAGCCACAGTCCATAAAAACAACGTGAATTTGTCCCCGTATTCTTCTAGGAATAATTAACTGTTTTGATTATCGCAAGCGCGCCCTTATTTTTTCAACCTATTACACAAACCTTCCAACGCAGCTCATTGGAGCAACCTGTATGCATTTTCATGTAACCTGTATCATATTGAATCACTTGCCCTGGGGATATTATCACCTGCGCTTTTTTTAATACAAGCTTATGGAGAAGACTAGCATAGCCATACTAACACATGTCGAAAACTTTACGTTTAAGGTTATAGAAATATTGTAATCTTTTGGAATGTATCCAAAATTGTTGAATTCTGTTGATGCCAGTAATTTCTGCTATTTGCTCCTCCCTAGATTAATATTGTGGTCAAGTGTAAATACTCTTCTACTATGTAGTTGCATAAAGTAATTTTTATAGATTTCTGAGCACAGCTTTTCTGAAAACTTTAGAAGTGAACTGCATTAGCATCCCTCAATATCACACGGTATGTAAATTACCAACGTCTTAAATTTCTATTAAATAATACTAACAACTTTTTAAAGATATTCTCTAGCGCCTAAGCGAAAAGTTTTGGTGATACTTTCTATTTTCATATAAAGGGTGTCTTATTGACATAACCACTGACTATTTTAAAACGTATAAACTCCAACACAGAACAACCTATTGGTCAATGCATAAACTTTAAATGCGTGACAAGTTTAATGATCCTAATTTGTATGTTCATCAGTTTTTACTGTTCCTTTAGCAACTGTTCACGTGCTGCGAGTGTTAGATTGCCTACACAGCTTTTCTCTTAGCTGTAAAACACATTTCTTTCGGGTTGCTTGCGTTGAACGTTTAGTAAACCAATTTTTTCCGAAAATCATCAGCAATCTAGTTCATATTTGGTATAATGATTGGTGAAGTGCCACATCTATCTGATTGAGTCAAGATTTAATGGTATTTTGGAAGTAAATTCAACTGTTTTTAACCATATAACTATGTTACCGTTATCACTATGCCATCACGGGATTCAAATTTTATGAGAGCGTTTAGTTTTTTTTTCCCGGTATCTCCAACAATATATCGCCTATCTTTCAATGTTGAAGGAACCATCCGCTGGGCTTTAGATTAAAGGCTGGTGAAAGTCCTACTACCTGGTAGCACGAATCTGTTCTGGCGCGATTGCGATGCCTCCGGTTTACAAGTGCAGGTTAGGAGTATTTTCATAACCATCTTCCGCTATTTTCGAACCAATAGCGTCTGCCAACAATAGTGCTTCAGGTTCTTATCAGGTTCTTGGCGCCCTAATATTTTATTTTTTTACCATCATGTTTAAGGCTGCAGCTGGATTGTGATCCACCTCACTCTGAGCTAACCGAAGCACTTTTTATTAACGTCCTACAATAAACCACCATCTATCCAGCTAAGTTGGGTTTAAGAAAACCAATAGAAATTTAAGTACAAAGTCAAAGTGGGAAATACATTCAAATACTTCTTATACGAATCGTGGAACAAAGCAATGAAAGCAGAATCAGCAACTCTGCTCACTTCTGTACCTACATATAATTTCTGTTGGGTTCTTCCATTGGTTCGGCTTCGCGTCTTTTGCATTGATTTATGGTTTATTGTATCTTTTTTTTTATTTTCGATTTGTATAGGATTTTATTGAGACCTTCAATAAGTTTGTTTCTCTTAATTTGTTTTAAGTTAAAGTACACTGCTTGTTCGAGTTCAATCCGAGCAAAGACTTTAGAAGGAGATGCATAGAAATGTTATCATAATTTGAGAAACAACTAAGCCATTAAAGTGAATGATACTCATCCCTGATATGTAGCTCCTTTTTTCATTCAAATTACCTTTTCAAATATTTAATCTTATACGAAAGCCCCTTATTTAGTTTTGGGGAAAATGTTTCTTAACTTTTTCAGCGGGATTCACAGAACATGAAATACAAGGGATTTTTTGTCATACTACCAATAAAATCGTGTGCTTTTAAAAGCAAACGAGTATTTGGAGGTTCCAATTCGCCTTCGCCATCATCATTTACGCCGCAACCGCGTGGTCTGCTAAAAAACCGTTCCCATTCCACCCGTTCCCACTCGTAATTTTCCACTGCCACACTCGTCGAGCTTTTCTATCTGTCACAGCAAATCGGCAAATTTTGCCCTTGGGGGTCCTTTCTGTTCGCCTCGGGAGTATTTCTACACTTACAAAACGTAAGTACCTGCCTCTCATAACCACAGTCCATCATTATTTGCTGTTAATGTTATACTCACGGTACTCATTAAACGATAATGGAAAAATGGCGGATATGTTTTTCACAGCCGTATTCGAGAAGGAAATCCAGAGTTTTATTTCGCAGTAGATTTGACTGCACTACTTGCACTAGGTTGGAGCTGTTAAAATCATAGGTGAGTTGCCAACGTCAAGATGGTAAATTAATTTCTGTAGCTGCTATATTCAGCAGCACACAAGATAATTCATAGGATAAAGCTTTGTATGGAGTAAGTGGCAGAGACAGGTTTCCGACGATTCATTTCCATTCAACATAATTTGCATTAGTCAAATTGGTTTAGATGGGCCTGACATTGTATCTTGAAAGTGTTTGCGTTGATAACCATAAGAACATGACGCTGTAGGTCGGCTAAGTGTTATTTTAGAAAGTAACTACTTAACTACATACATATTTTTTCTGGGCCACGGAAAAGCTTGCAAAGCAATGTGTAACCACAAGAATAAGACAGACTATATCTAAACCAAGATTATAGTTATTCCACGTCACCTCATCAATCCATCCCATTGTACAGTGGTTAATCTCGTTATTCAAGAATATTAGCAGGGAATAAAACCAAGAACTAGTAATATAACAATTAACTACGTTAGTATTTGTCAGTCATCTACATGCTACAAGGAAAAATGGGAGATCATTACATAAAACAAAATAAAATTCGCGCGTAACATTCGGTGCAGGAGTATAGCGTGAAACTCAGCGATACGGGTTGCTGATTATCTCTTTCGAAACTCAGTCGTCTTTCACACCGTTGGTGACATAATGGGTGATGGTTAGAACCACGCCTTCGACGACTGGTTTACTGCCCTAATTCTACAATTGTGGTTTCGATACCCCATTACTACAAAGCGACGAATGAACCGCCGCTTAGTTGTCAGTCATGAGCATTGAACTCCTTCAGCAGCGCAGTTGAGTTCTCTAACCACTCGACCACGCTGGCGTTATTAACTACATTACAGTCATATAAGAATAAGACACTTGCTACGATTTATTAATTACGCCCACTATGGCGCCACGATTTCCGGCGGACGTCTACATATTAAGCCGAACAGCGAATTAATACAAATTTTAAACTCTTCGCTGTCTGAAACAACGGCTCTATTTATATGTGACGGTTGGAATTCCTGCTGACTCTTAGTAAAACTTAAAAATTTTATAAAAATATAGCAAATTGATTCCTACCGCGACTCCGGCCGTTGAAACTGTTGAACATGAAAGGCGTTTAAGCACCCTGAATATCAGCAGCAAAAGGCTGATAGGCTCTGTAGGTCGAACTCACTCGTTCGACTCATAGCTTTAACAGAAAAGCTCGGCAGGTCGAACTAACTCGTTCGCCTAAGAGCTTCGGCATCCAATCTCCGTAGTCGAGAGTACGAAATCATCCTCGGCGGATTAGCCCTTGGTCGCCCCAAAGCTGCTCTTCCCACCCAGAAGGCCGCTGCATTGTTCACCAGTTCCACAGCCCCGTCCAGGTGAAACCTCGCGGCACTGCGGATCTTCCAGGAGGCCGCCCCCTTGTTCACCAGCTCAACAGCCCGGTTTTGGCGGAACCTCTCTATGGCCGGCACTAGGACGAAGCAGCCTCTCGGGGATTTTTTCTAAGCTCCGCACCTCGGTAAAGCGCCTCTTCGAGCCTTTGCCAACTCCGAGTCTAAACTTATCGCTCCGTAAATGAACGAGGACCACTAGCATCTCCAACAGAGCATTTTTAATTATGTTGCGTGTTTATATGTCAGTCTGCACAATAAACAGTTCCTGCTTTTAACAATTTGAAATGTGAACTAAAGCAATGCGCATAGATGTCCTGAACTATAGTTCATAGAAAGATGTAACCAGTGATAACTAGTTCATATTTCGTTCTTCTAATAATAAATGAAGGACTTGAAGTCTTCCCCACGAATTTATTTGTTTTAAAACGGTTGACAAGATTTAATGTACGTGACTAGTTTCGACAAATTTTCATCATCAGACGTAAAAATTGTTAACAAAGGCTAAAAATGATTAATGTTAGGGATACCTTAACAATAAAGCGAACGACTTACCTAAGAGATAGCTTAGATTACGGTTAAAAGTAACATTTGGTGCCTGAGGGGCAAGTTACAATTTAAACCTATGGAACAATTTCCGTAGGCATGTAACAACATCATGAATGACAAACAGCTAGGCAATGTGACCCAGACTCTAGGAGAACCATTACAAAATTATATTAGACATGGCTAAAACAAAATTGCAAGAATTAAAAATTTACAAGTTAAATCGAAAAATATGTACTTACTGGGGAAGAACATATGCAATAATACAGTTTAAAGTTAAAATTTAAATTTACATTTCCCTATTGAGGACGATGAACATTTATTAAATAAACGAGCCTTAATAAATGTTCATCGCCCTGGTCTTACTATGTTTTGGTAATCTCGAATTTTTTGGCTCTTGATATATTTCTTGCTTTTAGCACTTTTTCCAGCATTGCAGTCACCTTGTTTCCTTTACCTAACCTTTTGTTCATTTGCTTATCTTCTTTCCTTTGATTCATCAGTATTATTTCGAACTAATCAAATTGCTGCACTATTTCTATTGTATACCTTTTATTCTCTCCACATTCTGTTACTAAATTTAGTCCTTTTTTCTTGTCAGTATCTCTCATTACCATGGTATTTTGCTTTTCTATTCCTTCATCATTAGGTCATGCTTTTTTGCTTTTCCTTCTAGTAGCCTAACTACCTTTTTCAGTTATATGTTCGTCTTGGCCATGAGTACAGCTCGTCTAAATATGCACGATATGGATATTTATTATTCAGTACTACCGCCAGTACAAAGTTAAAAAGCGTTGTAGATAGAAAGTTTTCTTGGCTCAGTATTTTTCACTTTCCAGCTATTCAAGAAATTCTTTCTAATGCTATCTTATTGGTTGTGTACCTAAGCGTCACTTCCACCAGTCTCACTATCTTCTTGGGTATTTCGAATCACATTCTTGTTTATAGTCTATGAACAGTATGTAAAGGCTTAAATTCTATAGGCATGTACCGGGTGGACATAAATGTCTGTTATCGCATTAGTTTTGGAATGAACAACGCTCTGAAAACTGATGAATTCAACTACCTAACCTAAATATCAAATGCCATTTATATCAGCAAATTCTAAGTAGGACTTTGGCCATATGACCAAAGCAGTCTGGGTCTAAGGTACCTGGTACTCTGCATGGCTAGACCTTGTCCATTAACACACAAACAACTCACATTTAGTTGTGAAAATGATTACAGATTCCTATAATTTATTATTATAACTAGAATATGGTGCTAACCAACATTTATAAGTAACTAGTTCCATGGCTATCGGGATCATATATATTTATGGTCACCCGGTATTATGATGGTGTTGACTCATAATAGAAATTTGGCCTGTCGTCACCTTGGTACTCCCCTACTAGCTCTGTTTGGTAATAAGTCAAGCAGTTCTTAACAATCCTTGCTAATACTTTATAGCTTACATCAAGGAATACAATAAAATTCCTCGATAGTCTGTCTTATCCTCTTGTTATATATGGGCTGCGTTTTGCTATTCCTTCGGCATTCTTTCTCTTCTCAGCTCTTTGCTATTAATGATCCTTCTCGTTAAGCCAATGCTTCCCCGATTTGTTTTATAGTCTCTGCTGGAAGATACATTTTCTTACATTCTTATTATTATTCCATGCTTTACATACTTCCACACTTCGACTGACGAATTTTGTTCGGCTATCCTCTTTTTACCATTCGAAAAATATCCGCCTTCATTCAAAAACTGTTCAAAATACTGTACTAATCTAATGAACTTCCTTTCCCTCTTTTATCTCCTTCCCTTCAAGTCAGTAATCATCAATTGAAAACCATAACAACATTTAGTGTGAAATCAAAAACCAGATTTCTCTCTGGAGTTGGCATATTCACTAAGCAATGAAGGCTTATTGTCTTTTTCTGGAAATTAGAACTATTCAAGTATTTTATTGTATAAGCTACCTGTTTATATATTTTGTTGCTTACATTGTAACTTGTCTATTTATCAAATGTTCTAGAATAAATGAAAATATATGACTTAATCAGGATAAGCTTCTAAGCAGGAATATCATGGTCCAAATATATTTCGACACCTTAGAAGAGCGATATTTTCTTTTTCCAAATTTATAGCACCGAATAATAGAATTTCTAATTTGGATGGAAGCTGCCTAGGTGTCTGAGTTGAATGAAAGAATGTAACGTGCGATGTTAGGGTTGCCCTTCAAAGATCGGCGTCCTAACATGGAGATAGGAAGAAGAACCGGTATGGTTAATGTGAGAAAAACCGAGTACCTAAAGTGGAATTGCTAGAACAACAGACAACAGGCGGACCAGGAAAATAGCAAGTTGGAGACCTAGACAGGAACACACAGAAAGAGAGGACGTCCTCCAGTTCGCTGGTCCGGCTATATGAAAAGGATATCAAGGAATCGGAATACTCTAAGGGAGTCCTATATTGAGCAGCAGACGTGGATGGTTATGTGATGATGATGATGACTACCACGTTAAATTTCATTCCTATCATATAAAATGAGCAAAGAAGTTTCTGAAGATTGTCTCCATCTTCTACTATAAGCGCATTATAACATATTATTCTTAATTCCGTCTTGTCTGTTCTGTATCCCTTCCCTACGTTCTTAACTTTCCCCATGATTGGGTCCATTACTACGTTGAATAGAAGAGTACTTAACTAGTCACCTTGTTGAATTCCTGTATCTACCACCGCATGCAAAAGTATCTCATACAGTTTGTGTTACCCTTTGTAAACATGGCAATGTATTTAATTAATATCAAAGCAGCATTGTGACAATACTATCAGTGTCAGTCATTTGATACTGGTATTCTAGATTTTGAATTCGCCAAGTTCATACAGTATCAAACAATATAACCAGCGTACATTTGATTTATGTTCGCTTATATAACCCTCTAATATTCTCCACGATATGTTTCAAAACTGACTGGTTTCATCATCAGACCATAATAATCATCAACAGATGTACGAGGATTTTTCCATAGAAACACATTTAGAAGCTGTAGCATAATTTCTACTAACTCAATTTTTAAAAAATCTCTGTTAACATTGAGGTATCAGTCCCACTGTTGTACTAATATCCAGATTTCCTGCTGGTAAAATTCTTGCTGCTGTTGAGGAAGTTATTTTCTAATGGCGTCCGAAATTAATCGCTGCCCCTTTAGTGATTATTTCAATGGACCAAAGACATGAAATTTCTGATAAGAGTGTGAATAATGAAACGAACACTTCCTATATTGATGCTCATCTTTTCTGACAGTTATCTGACTTTAATGCGTCTATTTGCACGTAAAGCAGTTTCCAAACACCTCACACTTTCATCTGAAATTGCTATAGTCACCATCTACAGCTTTCCTTTTCTCAAGGATTTCTAGTGATTGACGTCCTTCGGCGGTATGCATATTATTTGGACGGATCTTCTATAGTAAACGCCATTTCAGAGCTCTATAAAAATGTACACAAAGAAGCAATGTCAAACGAATTTGAAGACACCTCACTAATACGTCAATAAATAATTTCATTAACTGCATTGAAGTGCCATGATGATCAATTCATGCTTACACGATCAAAACGTGTTTCTATTGAACAATCCTAGTATAATATTAACATATGAAGCACATAGTAAAAAATGAGGTTAAAATTTAAAAGTTGAGCAAAGGTAAGTAAAAAGGGCTTTAAAACCCCAACCAAGCAGAGAAGTAAATATGTTAATAACCGTAAGTGCTATCCATTATGAATATCTATTTTAATATTATACCTGTTATGGCCTGATGAAACCAGTTTAGTTGCGAAACATGCCGCTATCTATATACAGGGTGTCCAAAAAATGGCGGATTAACTCTACGGTGCGTTACTTGGGGATACCCAATGAACCCTGGAAAAATATGAAAAAAATTCCCTGGGCCGTATTTTTCGAAATATCTCTGGTCAAAGGTGGGTAATAAAATCCATTTATTTAAATAACTAGGGTATAATTATAGTGTTAAATATATCTGGGACTTATTAAAATATCTGTTTTTTTAATATTCTTGGGATTTAACTAAATTGTTTTCAATATTTAAGTATTTTAAAAAACTAATTTCCTGTTGAGTTTGTCGATTACTAAATATGGCAAACAGACTTTGTACAATAATAATATACGAAATCAAGCTTGGCATTGAAATATTTGTTGTATGAATAATATGTTGGTGGCACTGTAAGTCTATGTCAAATTCGAGATTAGCAGGTTAAGTTTTGTGTCAGTTTTGAAACAGACTGACGCAAAACCTAACCTACTAACCTCGAATTTGACATAGACTTACAGTGTCACCAACATATTAACAACTTACTGTAGATACATTTTTGATTGAGAAATTGTTGCAGTATCAATGTTGCCAGATTTATTTTTATTAATTTCTAAATATTTCGAAAAATGCGGCCCAGGGATTTTTTTTCATATTTTTCCATGGTTCATTAGGCATCCCTCAGTAACGCACCGTAGAGTTAATCCGCCATTTTTTGGACACCCTGTATAAAAAGTATAAAAATGAATCCCTATTTCCCTTGGTCACGCCATAACTCGAGAACGACTTTACCGATTTTATTCGTATTTTTTTTAAGTTTTCTAATACTGCGTAGAAGGTTCTTACGGAATGAAAAATTAAGAAAATCCAAAGGAAAAGCCGGAAAATTGAAAAATATCGAAAGTGTGTTGTTTCTATTTGCAGTCACACCTGTGCTTAATGGTTTGAAGGGTTTTCCCCATAATGTCATAATCCGCATCAGGTAACCGAAAGCGGAAGAGATATACCTATTGTTTTTATTTTTTCCAGCGGTCCATCGTTTGTCCCTAGAACCGCTTTCGTATTACTTCACGGGGAGAAAATGTCCCCCTAATAGAACTTTCGCATGAACGTCCCGTGTTTAATTGTGACCTCGGCTGCATGGCCGAAAACCACCGACCCACCGAGGCCCCTATCATTTTGACTATTACATTGAGAGAACTACGAAAAAAGATGAAGAATAGTAAATATACAAGCTCTAGCTACACTTAACAACTTCACCACGTGACCATGATAACGCGTAGAGCTACGTTGGTGACACTAGTATTTCGATTGTCGTCCACAAGAAACAAAATCTGGAGAACGATAATCGCGCACTGAGGAATAGTTACAGAGTGCTGATTTTTTAAAATCTTTCTCGAAGCCAATATCCTGTTCTATATACTTATATAGAGAAGAATCCCCTCCCCAATGATGCTCAAATTAGTTTTCAATCAGAAAAAATGGCATTACTATTTTTAGGGATGCGTAAATTAAATACGGATAACTTAATCAATTACTATTAAAATGGTAAATTTTTATTATAGACAGTATTTAGCCCGCTCCTTCACGAAACGTTGATTGAATAATGTATATTCCAATGCTATTGGTATTTTCTTGACATGTTGATCAGGTACCAAAGAATGCATCCAAAACAATGATTCTGCAATAACTACTTAGGCCCTACAAGAGAAGCAATTTTTATTCCCGGTCATGGCGTTACAGACGACTAACCCCAGTAATGGATTAGGAAAAATCAATCGTCCCATTTATCTTCCCAGAGGCCATAAAACTACCATAACCTCTCTATAAAAACGGGAATATAAAGATAAAAGGATCCATATAGTTTATGAGAGGGGGTGTCGCCATATTTTGTCGGCACTAAATAAAGCAGCGGGGTTCCGCAGTATTAGAAAAGATTAAACGAGGCAAAAAAGTCGACGGCGGTCTGCAATTCCGTTTAATAATTCGTTTACCCAGCCACTGTTGACGCAAAATCCCGACTCGCCATATTAAATCCGATATCTCAGAGTAAACATGCATCCACGCCGGGTGTTATTATTTCAGCTCTAAAACTGAAATTCTACCGCTACAGCTGCCGATTTGTTTAATGTTCGTATTAAAACTGCCACTCTTAACACCTCGTACAATTTCAGGCGTGACTGCTCTAAATCCACCGAACGAAATTTACATCTTCCCCAATGCGCGGCAGGCTTTGGTATGCATGAACAAAATCGCAGGGAAATGGTTTTTGGGATTCATGTCACAAGCGAACTACTTGTGCTTACTCGCATTTGACAGGTATAATAGTCATGTCAAAACAAAATAAAGTTTCTTCAGCAGTTTTGTAATAGTGTACTACAAAGCATACAGCTACAAGCGGCAAAAGAATAAACTACAAATCAATAAGCAGATAAATTCTTTGTGGGACCATGTGATAGGAAACGCACTTTTATTTCAGAAACTAGTTTAGAACTTCTTGTTGCAGGTAGTTACTGATTTACAAGTTTTAATTTTCTCAAACGTTCCCCAATGAGTTCAGACAGACTTACTCCAGTAGATGTTAGTTGCCACTCTGATGCTGTTAAGGGTGGTTGTGTCTATGGGAAATAATTCACACTTTACAAACTGCCGAGTTATCAAATTTAACAAAAATGTACCCGGAGAGTTAACTCAAACGTCCCGAAATGCTGTATTTCTGTGTGAGTACATGCGTTTACACGGTCACGTTTCAATTTCCTACAAAATTTAAAGATTTCAAGATGATACGATTTCTTTAGTATTTATCCTGCTAAATAATATATTTTCAGAACACCATTAGCCTCTTGGTGGTTCAGAGCTTAGCTTAAATGATTTGCAATGTGTTTTCCTGAATTCAGTCGATTTATAGAGGATAACTACACTGCAGGGTTTTGGGTGAGCAGTCCCTAATGTAAAAATTTCGATCAAAGCACTCCGCGCTTGCTTAAACTCTGGAACTGACTAACAGAAACCGCCTAAGGTATCAATTTAAAACTCGGCGTTTATAAATTGCATTTCGCCAGGTTTTCGACGCAATAGAGACTGTAATCCGATACGTGTTGGCGCCCGATTGCCGACTATTCAAAAACATTTTGCAAGAAATCTCATTAGATAAATGAGAATACGTAACGGAACGTGCCGTTTCAGAACAACGTGCGCTTGTCGCTGTTGTTGGCGGTCGCCCCATAAATGTTCCGCTCTGTAAGTGCAACAAGGCAAAGGTTATTTTTGAAATAAGGTAGCTAGGGACGCCGTCAGTTTTTATTCTGTAAGAGAACGAAAACGCAAGGAGCAGTTTGGAACTTGGAGCTGACTTCCCCCCAACTACTAAATGAGCTATAACGTTGATTTTTCGATCATCGCCTCGGATCGCCAAGACTGGTGCTCTGTGCGAATTATCGGTCTGCCGTGAGCTAAGACAGTTAAGAATTTGAATGCCAAGTGCAGTACCAGTTGAGTGTGCGAAAGATTATTAGCTATCGAGAATTGTACTGCCGAAATGTTGCAGTCTAAGATTCCGTAATCGGAGCCAGTCGCGTTCGTGTAGAACTAAGTTTTGGTTCTGTTCGTTAAAGTGATTTGTAGAAGCTACTGTGGTAAGAGGCGTTATGTCATGTCGTACCGTAACAGCTTGCCAGCTATTTTCGAACTAATTTTGTATTTTTGAACTTCGTCAAATATTCCTGGAAATGAAAAGAAGCCCACGTGTTTTTCTTGCAATCGCTTAAGCAGATCTAAGAGCTAGCTCACAGTAAATACGGGGCGTTCGTTTACTCATTGTTCTATCTGCATCGTGTGTCTACAACGGCCCAAAGCTGGAGCGACATCAACCCCTTTTTGTAAGGCACCGCCTATTAAGGCAACTTCGTTTAAGCACAGCTATTCAGCTGTAACTTGGATATTAAGGTGTTAGTCGGAATGCGAATATCTCAGTGTGTGTTTAGACTAAAAAATGTTTATTTGATTGGCAACAAACTTTTACTTAACGTCACTGCATGTTGTATTTCTCTTGATTTCGTTGTAATTTCGTAATAGATATTGGATATATGTGTTATGTTTTGCTAGACGTTTATCGATTATTTGTTTTAATATATGTAAAGAGGCAGTTCGAGATGGTATATTAGAAGTTTGATGTTTTGATTTGTACCCTGGGAATGTGTGAAGTAACTGTACGTATTTTTCTGCACGCCCGGGTAAACATACTAATATACCTGGCCCATTTCACGATTTGCAAGATCAGCTACCTAATATGCAGATTGGGGTACTTTCTTATCCATGCTGGATATAAGAATGATGGAAAATTTTTCTTTCGGCATAAGAGAAAAACTGTTCAAGAACAATCCTCAGCATATAAGGATTCTTTTGACCAATGATTGGCAGCGATCTGTCAGGCCATTTTATAGTTCTCTGTAATTTAATTAACTACACATAGCCTATCCCATAATATTGCAACGTTTAGCATCAAGCATCCCCATTCGTAAACTTTGTACACTCTTGGTATCGTTGCTTCAAATCCGTAAACTTTGTACACCCCTGTCATCATTGTTTCTTGCAGCTGCAGGCTGCTTCATCCTGTTTGTTTTCAATTTAAAACGGGGCCCTGCGAGTACGACAGAGAGGCATTCGTTCCGTCGCATACTATGATATTCTCGTGGCCTGCTTCGTCATCATCAGGCCAAGATTATTGCGCTCTGATTGGCTGACAACTTTTGGCGGTTAGAGCGCGTCTGTCTGGAATTTAGTTCAGCGTCGCTTTGGGCATTCAGCCTCGACCCGCAAGAGAGTACAGTCGTTATAAGGCAAGTTTGTGGCCCCCTTGCGCTTCGTGCGAGTGCGGGGGCGGTCGTGTTGTTGGAATTTGTTTATTGTTGAGAGCGGTTTGTGCATGTGCGGCAAGTTATGTTGGTTTTGCCCGATGTTGTCCTGCTGATACAGCTAATTATGTGACTTTGGTTTCTTGCGAGTGTGTTGATAACGCTTGGTTCCGTTTCTTGTTTTCCAAGACTTCTCTACGGGCCGTTGAGGGTGACAGTTGTATGTGTTGGTTGGTGCCACCGTTTGTTGACCGAGGCTCTCGAGTATCGTGTGCCTTGTCGGCGATTTGCCACCTTTATTGTGGGATTAAATACAACGAGAGTGTGCCATGGTCGCCGTCTTCGTGCGGTCGCCCTGCTGGGGTCGCATATTGTGTCCCGTGAGGGATTTCTTGGTGGCGTCTTCAGCCCCTGCAGCCGTTAGCCTTTGTGTCTTTCCCTGCACTGTGAGGCGCGTTGTTCGTGTGACCGAAATTTAGAGTCATGCCGAGCTAGAACTTAAGGTCAGGCTATATAGTATGTATTTTATGTATTAACCGTTTTTTCGTGATCATTTAAAAGTTGCCAACTGGTTTATCAATTACATTGTAGCGCAATATATCAGGCGATGGAAGAGTAGTTGCGTAGACTTAATTAGAGAATTGTGACACCAATTTCCTAGTAATGTAACAATAACGTACCGATTAAAATTCTCGTCCATGAAGTTGCTTTGGTAAAGTTGAAACGCACTAATTCAATCACTAATCCGGATGCTAATTATTTAATTTAAGAATTGTTGCTAACCTGATATTACTGCTCGCTGTGGCTTGGTTCACAGTTTTATGCGTGACTGTTAGTTGTGAAAACCTTTCTTTTTACGTTTTGAATACTAATGTTTGTTATGAAAGCCTTTTTACGTTTTTGATAATGTTTGGTGTGAAAACCTTTTTACGTTTTGATTAACAAGATGTTTATGTGTACCCAGACCAATATATAGGTTTGTTTATATTACCTGGTGTTTTCTTTGCGCAGATTGCATGCTAATTTTCAGGGTTCTGTTGTATACTTTGTGAAGATAACTGTGAGGTGGGGCCTGGAAGGCACTTTAGAGACATCACAGGTAGGTCGCTACACTCGTCGCTGCAGTGTGGGAGTAGTCAGGCTGGTCTACTATACCATTCCTGTTAAGTTTTGAATTTTCGACAAGGTGTTAAGTTGAAAGGTAGGCCCATTTGATTTCCCGGTTTACTCTGGGTTTATCCTTGCATTTTCGTATGTTCATCAAACCGGGTGGCGCCCCTTTTTAATTTTATTGTTATTTACCGCCCCTCTGGCAGTTGCCCTTAAGTAATCTCTTAAAGAATCCCCCTTGCTCCACTGATGTTTAGCCGGCATTATCTTGTTGCGGGTGGGGCAGCGACGTAGGTGAATCTTTATCCCGTGTATGTCAAATTTTGTCCGCGCCGGCCGTGTAAGTTTTGTATGAGCCGGCGCGGTGTCGTAAAACCCGTTTTAGACCGTAACAGATCACCAAATGGGCTAGGGCTAGTTTTAATGTGCCCACCGCTATAAGTCAGACTGAGTAAATTACGAAATTTAGATCTAATTACAGTCCCGAAAAATATGACGTCTTCTTTTCTAGAGAAGATCCCAAAAAAGTTGATGAAGACGCCGTACGACTTGTTAAAGACCGGAAATGAGAAGGACATGACAACTGCGGTCAAACGTAATGGAATTAACTTTTTGTATTTTTAGTACTAACCTTTCGATAGTCAGTGTTGAATCGGCTGCCAAATGATAAGATTCCAGAGAACTCCAACAATGACATTAAAAATGCTATGATTGTACTTCTGAAAGAGCAGAGATACAGAGGGCCAAGCCAACCATAAAGAAAGAGGAAAAGACTTGAACTCAGTGTCCACAAAAATTAGCATAAAGACGGAAACGACGCAAAATGAAATTATAGTTTTTTAATTTCAACTATTGCCAACAGATGTGGCTTGTCAGACAATAAAGAAAATTGTGGAAATCCCCAAAATTGGAAAGTTTTGCAGTAGGTCAACATATTTCGGGTAAGCTACTATCACAAACAATACAAACCATAAACATCTTTGTAAAATAATGGAATTAACAGCCAAAATAGTTGCGATAATGTTTTGTTATGTGTCAGTTAAACATAATATAAAGCAATTTCAAATATATCGCAAATAATGAGAATGATACTATTGACTTCTAACTTCCTCTACCAACAAGGGCTCTGATGGAAGCACTATTTATACTTTATTACGGACAAAAAGATATTTAGTTCCAGCTTTAATTACTTTGTCATTTATTGGAATTGACTGCACTGTGTTCCTCATTTTTACCGCATTGTTGCAGCAGGCGCGTTTTCTTGTTGTCGCTCGTTACTGGCGAATTCTTGAGCTTTTGGTCTCGATAGCTTTAAGCGCTATAGTATCTGTCTTTATCAGCCTAATTTCGACCTTTCGGGTAACTGCCCGTGGTTAGTTTAGCTGACTTTTTGGTTCTTGCCAAATTGGTTTAACCTTCGCCGTATTTCCAGCTGTTCTGGCACTGTGCAGACGCTCCATTTAACTACAATGCTGGCCCATTTTACTGTCCGACGTTCCCGTGCGGTGCATTGGATGTGTAACCTCAAATTTCTGGCAGGCCACCTTGCTTCGTCATTAAGGGCTCCTTGCTGGGCTAGCTCTGATCTACTGCGGCGTATTGGTGATTACCCAAGCATTCTTTAAATGCGGTAAAAGGACATCTCTTTGATCGTGCAAGTAGCTATAATAGCAATATGTATTTTTGTGTGAATTGTGCTAAAGTTTCTCGTTTCTCAAATTCTTTCGAGGCTTACTTTGATTTCTTTTATTAATACTTCGATTGCACTCTTCAAACGTCACCTATTCATGATGTAAATATTGTAGTTTGCTTTGCCTTCGTAAGTTGCGTTTTGCATAGTGCTGTTGCACTGATTGGCCAACGCCTTCGATATGAGTACTCTTAAGGCCTCATCAAAGCTTTACTTGCTATGCTATTTATTGTAATGATTAATGTAGTTAAGCTTCTATTACAAACCCATGCCGTCTTCACAGTTAGCTCATCGGCCCCCAAATGTTGCCATGAAATATCGACGGCAAATATTTGACAAAAATTTGGTATCAATCTTTAAACAAACATTTACGTTGTGTAATTTAGTTAAGATGTTGCTAAACTACCACCCCTGCTAGCATTTTTTTATTAAAAATCGTTTATCGGTTTCAGGATATTAAGCCTTTGTTTACATATACAAAAGTAGGCTGGTAACTAGGTCATAACTTATCTGTAGGGTTAAAGAATATTACCCTACATGGCAACCATAACCATACAGCAACCGATAAACTATTGAACAAATCACGGATGTTATGAATCATAACTGCCTTAGAAGTTTTAAAATCCTCGCTCTACGAGCTCGGATTTCAAAACATCTGCGGCAGTTATGATACTCATAACATTCCTAGATATGTTAATAGCTATAACTGTTAAAAGTTCTAGAAAAGTGTACATTACCAAATTCGGTATGGAAAATCTATTTATAGTATCAGCTTGGATTGGAGAAGACCAGAAGTAGATACATCCAAATGGAATTTGGGGGTTAAGTTGATCATGATTGGGTAGAGTTTTTTGATACAAATAGCATCTGTAGTTTTTTTTAATATCTCGTACCGCTCACATAATATATACGAACAGGTAAATTTGTTAGTTTGTTCATATGCAGAAAATAATTAAACGATTATGATAATAACTTGTTAGCAAATGTTTGTTTATCAATAATACTAATGTGAACTTTGGAAGAAACAGTATCAGACAAGTCTTCAGGTCATTAACAAAGCACCAATTATTCCAGTGTAAGGATCTTTTTCCCGAAGAATACAAAGCTGTTTAGCCTAAAATCATAATGATTCGATTCTTACTCCTTGTTAAGGGTGTTGTGCTCGCTAGAGAAATTACTTCACTTCAATGATCGCCGTCGTGGGTTAGCTTGATTACCTTAAGAATGGCCTCTGCAGCGTCTACCTGCAACTTTGCTCTCAATCATCAGAAATTCCATGTCTTTCTTCCGTCTTGCTATGTGACCAAAGTACTTTAGAACTGGTTTGTTTGTAGCATCTATGTTCTATTTTTATTGCTTAATTAATCCAAGATAAAAACATTTGTGCGCCCTTCTGTCGGTGATACACGAGCACGTCAAGTTTTTTGCGTTCGAATTTTAAGGCTCCGACACTGATGCATTCACCAAGATAAAGAAGATTAGAGCAGACGAATTTCTGTTGATTTCGTGACGTCTGGATGTTTTCAAATTTGTTGCCTTTATAATGAAGCCACTCGCAATCTTACTGCAAACTCGCAACTTTCATCATTTGTAATAAGGTAGCCAAGATGAATGATTCACAACTTCGTAACCAGATATTTGTAGTACATCACGCTGATTATATCTGGCTGTATCGACTATTATTACCTTAGTTCTAACTTAATTTATGGATAGGCAGAATCGTTTGCTGCCTGTCTTCAGACACATGATCGTTTTCTAAAATTATGCGGGGTGTTTAGAAATAATAACTGTATCGTCTGCGTATAGCAGGTTACTGATGTGTAGATCATTGATTGCTATTTAACCTTGATAATGATCTTCAAAACCCTTCTCATTATAAATTCTGCATAAATCTTGAGTATCTTTGGAGACAACTTGCAGCTCTGCCTCATATCTGAACTGATATTCTGCGATAAAACTTGTGACAGCTGAACTCTCTATTAGGCGGAAGTAATAAAAACCTTGCAACGCTTAGCGAACTGTGAATACCCAAAATAGTTCGTAATCAATATCAACGATAAAACTGAGCAACTCCGGGAGAGAGGTGGGTTGCTTAACAATTCTTGAATGTAAGTTCAAATATAATAAATAAACTTAACAGACGCACACTCTTTGATCAGCTCTAACTTGTTATTAAGAAAGGCATAAAGAGGGCACAAGTAACTTGATATTTATTTCCAATAAGTTTAGGCCATATAATAAGACAGTTTCTCGAACCGAAATTAAATTTTGAATCTACAATAAATACAGAGAAAGTACATAAGTAATTGAAGTGAACCCAACATCAAACCCACGGCGTGTACACGTGGTGTTCACAACGTAACGTATTTATTCCAATTTGTAATACAAACTAACGGCACGAATAAACGAAGTAAGTATTGTAAATTAATGATATGTAAATCGGGAATAGCCAGGTAAAACAAATGTATTCACCCTAGTAAATTTGGAATTAGGGCAAAACAGTTAGATTGATGTGCTTCATTCTCGAATAGGTGCTGAATAGAACGATACCAGCGTAAGCAAAAACAACTGACTACGAAAACGACAAAAAATCGATGTAAAAAGGAAACAGTTAACATCTGGACACTCAAATCGTGAAACTCAAAGCCCTGAAACAATAATACGCGATTAAAGTACAGACACGGAACGGATTCCAAAAAAACTACTTAAAGTTTAAATCGGCTTAGCAATCCAGCTCCAGTCCCAAGTAGAAACCTTTTCAGTCATGAATTTATGAAATTTGGTGAATATACAGAATGCACTTTTTTAAAATTTGTTGGCTTTTCTGATTTTTTTTATTACACCCTGTTTTCAAAATGTGAAATCTGCTACATGTGATACATCATGACTCAGAAGTTAAGAGGAGGGACTGAGTTTTCTTTAAAACAAAACTCTGATGTACTACATGTATTACGCAGTGACTAAAAAAAACAATAACAAGGTACTGACTTATAGAAAATGAGATGAAAAATGCGTAAGGGCAAATTGTGAAAATATGTTCCAAGACAGAACTCCTCAGAAAAACGATATCCCCGCACAGATCCACCAGATTGGTTTTTCCAAATTCCATGCAAATGACCAAAAATAAAAATTAGGAAAATAACGATGATAAAGCTACCGCTTAACTACAAATCTGTCTTAAAGGCCTCCAAAAATTTGAAAGATAGCAGACAACGTTCTTAAGAGATAACGCGGCAAGCCGTGAAATTGGAGAAAAAATCGATAGGTGAACAGTGGGGGGTGGGACGAAGTAGCATTAGAAAACCTGTCTGCAAAAAAAGTTAGTAACCAAGCGCGCTAGGTCTTACAGCGGCAAAACGAATAACTTCACGAAATAGTGTCAACAAAGTTCCAACAGAAAACGCCTGCAAAGCTAGAAAAGTACGATATATTACGAGTAGATACGATCCGGTAAGAACTTGTAAGTAAAGTCACAACTGCGGTACAAGAGACACTGTCCAAGACGGGAATCCAGGTTTGCTACATACACTAGAGATCACTAACGGTATGTGAGCATACCTAACCTCAAAGCTTCAAAACAAATGCTTCGTAATTCGAAATAGGTAAATATTGAACGGCATAGGTAGTGCTACTTCGGGTGGAAGAATGCAGGAACCCAAACCAAGCAAATAACGGCGACTAAATTCAACTTTAAAAGTAGGAGACAAAACAATATACCTTCAACAAAACCTAAGATTTAAGTAGCTTTCAGGAAAAACTACAGGTGAGGTAGATCACTAGAGCTAACTTTAGGAAATAAAGCAAAAATAGGTGCTTATGACAAAACGAACGTAACAAATGGTATTTACGTTCGCTTTCGCAGTACTGTGGACATATGGTAATGCTTGTATCAGCTAAATTGGATGGGTAGGAGCAGTCATCTACCCTAGTAACCCCATAACTTTGGACACTTCATGGCATCATAGAATTATAACGATAGTCCACGAAACAGATATATTAATAAAACCCGCATGTTCTTCTGTGAACTGATATAAATGGCCACACTTCCACCAGAATTCCATATGGTGCTGTATATTTGACGTAAGAGGGTAATTCCTTGTTAGTAGCTTCAGCGTACTTATGCGAACGTTTTGTCCGTCCGTCTGTCTGTGTGTCCGTGTGTCTGTCTGGATCGCCTGTAACTTTCGAACGGCTACAGATATAGAAATTTTGAAAGGGGGCAAAGTTGTTGCTAAGGTCCCGAGCACCTTCATGCGCTATTTGGTCTTGGCGAAAGGTCAACCTGTTTTCGCAGTGCTGAAGCTACTCTTTAGACCTGTACTTGAGCAGTTTATTCACCTAGCAGTTTGGCGATTTTTGCAGAGGCCTATTGCATTATTATTTTTGGGATGTCTGAAGGCAAGAATTGATGGTTCTTTGGGAAAGGCAGCTTGAGATGATGAGAGTGAGCGAGTTTTACAGCAAAAAAATCTTAACAGAATATTAAGCTATAGTTACTATAAAATATTATAATAAACGGCTAACTTATTTGTGCAAATTTGAATATAAAAATTGCTAATTATAGCAAAATGGGGGTAATTGTGCGAGTTATCTTGATCTGATTAGAAAATATAAAGGTAATAATAATCTGTTCTAATTATGACTCTACGGCTATTTAGTTATTTAATATATATACATTTATTTCCTTTTAAACTAATAACACTAGAGAATTTTGAAGTAAAACGTGAACCCGAGTAAAATACCAACAAAAAAAAACTAATTATGCAACGTTATTACCCTTCGCTTGATTTACTCGCTTTCCCTACTATATGAATAATTAAAATGAAAGGATTATCACTGCCACGAACAAAATAAACTTTTTAAAAATTAAATGGACACCCCAGTCGTCTAATTTATTTCTATAGGTTTCAAGCCAACACATTTTAGAGATCGAAAGATCGATTGGGGGCAAACGATTCGTCAGTAGAATGGTGCTATCTTAATGAGATCTGAGAAATAAAATGGAATAGTGCATGGTGATTTATCATTTGACAACACCTGTGAATTAAATTTTGAAACAATTAAGACCATGCCTAAATCTTGGTTAAATGAATTCCATCGCCCGTAGAAATTTATAAGCAACAGAACTAAAAACTCAAAAATAAAATATGTGTTGCGCATGAAATCATTTACGTGATATGTTGCTATCTGAATATAGACACAAAAGGTAATAAATGAAAATTGACTACAATAGCTTACAACAAGGGATAAATACTGATTTCTCGCAAAAAACATTCCTTGCAACCGTCTTCAAAGACATTACTTTTAATACCAAAAGCTGTCATTGGAATTGACGCTTCCCTTACTAATACGAGTACAAGAAGGTATAGATTACTATTCAAAATCTTTAATTGCTAGGTTTAAAAGTACTTTTATGTCTGAAGAAATAGAAGTAAGTTCTACTTTGTCTATAGACGCAGACACGCGATTGACTGTAGACATAACATTCACAACACAACACAAGTGCGAAACTGCGTCGCTGCAGGCTGCCACACAGAAGTACCATGACTTTCCGCTCCAGCTATAGATCTTCCAAATGGTTGGACAGTGGGATAGCGGGGCACCATGCAGTCCTTTATTCGTTACTAAATATTTAACGTAAAATTATCGTGAAACGTGCCTTGGAAATTTTCACTCACGTTTGCTCTGCCCCAATTTTCAAATATTACTCACGTTCACCACGGGGCCCACTGTGGCCCAGCGTGACCAGCCGTTTTCACGTCACGCGATCATCCCTACACTGCTAATCATAAATTGTGCCCATCATCTGAATCTTGAATTAGGGGATTCAATTTTTAGTTCTTCATACAGGATAGATATCCCAACGATAACCAGTTATATACATCTTAGTGGTTGCCCAGGTCGAACTTGAAGTACGGTAAAATCAATTTTTTTTTAAATTTTGTGTTAACAGTGGTGAATTGGTTACCATAGCTTAATGTAATTTCCCAATTTTCCTCCTTTGGATGATCTTGATACATTGAACTTAACGTGCATGTATGAAATATAAGTAATGGTGCTCTATATAAAAGTAAAGGTAATAAAGTTATGAAATAGGATTAATTGAAAGATGAACTAATAAAAAAGTTTAGGCGCCGGCTGAAAGGAAAGAATAAAGGGGAAAGTTGAGATAAAGCCACCAGGGAATATTAAATCAGTTCAGTAGACATGAAGTACAACAACATTTAGTAAACAAGTTTCTTCCAGCAGAAGATGGCAAGGCGTTTAATGTGCTAGGAAGATAAGCAACTACAATTAAAACACGAAACCGTTCACGGGGAAACAGCTTGGCGGCTGTTATTAAGTACGCCAAGAAGAACAGATGTTTACCTCGCCGTGTTCCATTTTTTTCCGCAAATTCCTCTCTGGAGAAATTCGGCGATAAAGCGCGGTCGCCGGCACTTTCCTTGAATTATCAAACAAAGCTAATTTGTTGGGTCGGTGTTGGGGCGTTTTCGCATCGACTGCGAAGGAAACCAAACCCTTTGTATTTCATTAAATTACAAACCCAGGTTCTAATGACAGCTAACCAGTTTTCACTTGCTAATTTTAGTTTGTCTTTTATGTTAGATTGCCTTTGCTGGAATTACGGCAGAAACCACCGAAGGCTGCGACAAAGTGGATCTGAATTTAAGCTGCTAAATGCCGTAAATATCTGACGTCGGCGTTGCGTTATATCCCCTTTGTCTAAGATATTTCCGCAACCCGTACCTATGCTAATGTACGCCACTTAAGCCGACGCTTTAGGGGTATAATTTTAAGATCAAAGATGGGAGAAACCAATACACAATTAAAATGCGATGGAAATATTGTTATACAGATACTATATTAATTACATCAATGCGATGACTACTGTTTCAAATGCCCCTAGTTCAATCTCCCGCCCCGGTGAGATTTAAAAAAAATCAAAATGCTGGTAGAAAGTTCTACAGCATATGCTAGAACAGTGTACATTTTAAGAGTACTCGATGACAGAAGCAATATTTTAGTTCTGATTGCAGTCGTCACTTGCAAATGCGCGACACCGTCGGCTCGCACCCGGCACTGGTGCTTGTCAGTCCGCCCTATTCTCACCGTGTGCACGTTATTTCGTAGTTTTCGACCTTTTAGAAGATGGAATTTGGAATGGACCCAGACATGTCCAAATAGAAGACCGACCTTGCCGCACAGGTGTTGATCCTCTAGAGCCAAAGAACGATTTGGATATCGGAATGATCGCACATAAACCACAATACATTATTAAGGTCTTTTTGAGCCCTCAGGTTAAGACACTTGTATTTCCGCCGAGCGGTCGAACATCTTTGAAGGTCAATGGATTCCCTGGTCAGAGTATTCGTATTCTGCCATTATGCAAAGCATCTTCAAGGTTTTTTCAGGGCCGAGGTTTTGAAGATCAGATCAAGCGTGCTTCAGAGGAAAGTAAATTTCACTACTTTAAGCTGTAAGCTTGCTCTGCCTTCACGTCAGTATTGTTAACAGATCGAGACAAATATTTCTTTTTGGGATAGCTTTACAGAGCGTTAAGTTCCTGCACGTTTATACTTTTTCTCCTAGTAGCTAGAGCTTACGTACATATAGAACTAGAAATAAATCCGGCAATATTAGTATATATTTGAATTATTCAAGAGTTCACTCCACGAACACACCCCGAGCTTACCTTCGACTCAGATAAGGCTTCGAGTATTGCCAATAGACAGGTTGGATTGTGACTAACCTAATAGGTTTGATAAAATATAGCTTCTAATCGTGGCGTTCTCTTAGAGCCATTTTTATCAAGTAGTAATAAATTTCATAGCGAACAGTGCCGGCTGTAGATGGATCTTGTGTCATGTGTAAATTCAATATCCGTTATTGTTTGTACTGCGTTTCTGTCTATACTATGTACTTCTGCATGCAGGTTGTTTATGAGTGAAATAACGCTAACAAATTGAAGACCAAGGTAAGTCCTCAGCTTTGCCAATTTCAACGTCTCCCTTTTTGAGGAATGTCAATTACCTCTACCGGCAAGGCTGCAATTCATATAATAATAATTACCTACTTACGACGTACGAGTATACCGGGTGTCCGTTCTCAAAGTCGAACATTGTATTGAACGTTTTCGCCGATTCCTGCTTGCTAATTCAACTTACAGGGAAGGTAATGGTATCAATGAAAAGATAAAATTATTACGCATCAAATGATACCAATAATAATATTCAAGATGCCATTTTTATTTTAAAATACTAATTTAAAACTTGGGAATTTTTAAATATGCCATGCCTTGCTTTTCAAGTCCGATAGCATTTGTCAAAAAAATTGCTAGTTATTTGACGTAAATCAGGTATTTTCTGTCAACGTCTGTTAAAATTATCTACAGAGAAATGAATTATTTCAATAACGAACGTGTTACTGCACTAATGTTAATTGCCTATGTTCGACTTTGAGAATGGACACCCGGTATATACTACATAAAAACACCCAAGCTTTCAGAGTAACTCCGCGCCCGTATCACCTTGGAGCTATGTTGAGGTACTTTTGGTTTGAGTTAATAAACTTGTCGATTAGTTTATGATTTTCATTACTAACCGTCCTCTCCATACGGCTGATGAAAATAAAATATCAGCTTAAGAATAATAAAAGAGAAAGACTGGCGAATGATGAAAGGGATGCTATGAATGCTACTAGCTAGTGATATAGATCTATTCTAAATGTATCGTAATACTTCGGATTGAAACCGGCGCGGCGGAGTTGAAATAAGGGAGAACTTCATAAATTTTCATTTATAATATTATTTTGTGTATACATAATTATTATAATTTATTGGTACACACTTTATCTTCACTTGTAATGGAGCATATTTTATTAACGAAGCAAGCACAAATAAAGAGGATATAATTTCATTCAGTAGACTTGTTCAGGGTGCAGCTTGTAGTGGACTGTATGTTTAATTTGAACAGTTACAGGATAAAACTTAGGGGACATAAATTTAAAAGGATCCAAACCAACGGTCTTATGCAGTCTCATGTCAGAAAAGTAGTAAAGACTTGGTTCGGTTACTAGATGACGATATGCCAGAATGCCATATGCAGTCTCACATAAGGTAATTAAGACTTGGACCCGTTAGGCAGGGGTTTGTGAACACAGAAAGATATGTAACTGCATTAGTTTATTGACCAGAATGTTACTATATATTGCTCTGAACACATTTTAAGCCTTTATACGTAATTGTAATAACAATTAATAACATTTCAAGCATATCAAATACTACTTTTTAAATGTTCCAAAAATGTGTTACTTTATAATAAATTGTATAAAATAGCATAGGCCTTGATAATAATTTGTAAAACGGTATTAAAAATAGTGTTAGCCTTGATTTGATCAAAATGTAATCAGAGTGGGCTTGGAAATTATGTAAAACCATATAAGGTGGAAGACAAACAATTGGAGAAAGGAAGCCAAGCTGTGTAGCGGTGTTAATTTTAGTTTCCCCAATAAATCATTGTTAATATGTGAGTAAGTAGCCTTTTCGCAATTCAGTGTGTCTTAAGATTAATTACACATCCGTTGGGTACGCTGTAGTAGATTGCAGTAATTCGTAGCACCTCTGCAGAGGTTTAACAAAGTGTTTAATTTGTGCATCGAGTGTTGGCTGGTTTTTCCGAGATTGTGTACGAGGTTCGAGCCCTGTGAGCTGGAGATAGGCAGCGACCTTCGTGGGAAGCAGTTGGAGCCCTAGGTTGAGGCAACGGCTGAATTGGAGGTGCTTTCGCAACAGTCGAGCTACAGGAGTCGTTCTGCAGAGCGTTTAGCAGCTTGTACCTACAGGCCTACGGAGAAAGATGGGACCTGTTGGGGCTCGATTTTAGCCCTAGTTTCCATCGAGAAAGCAAGACAAAGGTCAGGAAAGTTTAACCTAAAAAATTGAATTTACCGAATTTCATGCGTGGCGTTGGTCTTATGCCCGCCTCCGGCGGAAGCGTCCTCTGAGTGTTTTTTGTTTCTGACGTGTATTTACTTACTGCAATTGTTATCACCTATACAAAGCCTTAATTACGCAATCACAGATAATTGCAATATTTGAATTAAGTTCCCATCAGTTAAATAATATCCAGTATTGTAACCATCCCAGTAGTTATATCAGTATTATGCAAAGTGTAGACAATTAATTTATAAAACACAAGATAACACAATAATTAGTTTAATAGCAAATGATTTCCTATAATTTATAGAAATCAAAATAATACTTGCTAGGATGTGGAGACCCAACCCATATGAGATAGTCATTTATTTAACACAAAATTCAATAATAAACTCTATCTGCAACTGTTGTTTACGAAATATACGCACAATTAATTATAAAAATTGGAAAATCATGTTTTCGTTTCTAAACAAGACTCAACGTATCTAGCAGACGGTGATTAAAAAATAAGAATCTACAGAGTTAATTTACGTCTTTAATAGTCGATTCTTTCTTAAAACCCACTAATTGTCAATGTTGCACTTACGCAACATTCCGCTTAGAATTACTTAAAAATTCTTTTAACTTGAGGTCTTGTATATTGGAAATGCTTCTGTCTTTTCCAAATCTACATTTGGGACATTTAAACTGGTGTTTTCGATCATTTATTCGCCTGACGGGTAAACAACCCTTTTCACACGGATAATTGAATGTGTACAGACGCGCTCTTGTTTTGTCTCGAGATTGATAAAGTTAATTTTTGTAGTTCCTTCTGGTTTCTTATCGAAGTTAGCTTTTCCCGCCGTGGTCGGAAGGCATTTTGTGTGAATTGGTGTGCAACTGAAGGAGTAGCCAAGCCATCAGTGGGGAGAGATGCGTAAGTAGATTTGAGGTGATATCCGCTAACGAGGGTTTCGTATTTAGAATGTGAGCTGAAATTATTTCATTTCCGTCTATTTGTTCCTGAAGCTAAAGCCATGTGTGGCGTGGGTTATATTATTGCCAATTTTTTCAGGTCGAAATAGGCAGAGCTCTGGGAGGCAACTATTTCACTTAAGAATTGTAGTCTAGCTTTGCTCTTTGTCTTTTCTCTATCTCGAAGTTTTGGAGACTCTTAGGGATGTACTAATCTAGAGACTCGGTTTTGGGGATAACTGCTGGAGGTGCTGATTCTGGAAACAGTCTTGCTCATCCCAGGTGAAGACGACTGTATCCAGCGTCTGGAGTCTATTCTGGTAGAGGGAACTATGGCTTAAGTTTCGTTTTTTAGCAGTTTTTAACCGATCTTGATCTGGTTGTGGGTTATCCACCGAACTAACCTTTCTGGCGATGACGTTCAGCTATTTTCAGCTGTAATCAGGCCAGCCCTTGTTGTGATTTTATTCAGATATGTTAGTATTAGCATTATAATAATATATACACTGTATTCAATTTAATATTAACTCGGGTTTCTTTCTGCGTTCAGAAGTTAAGTTAGGCTATCGGTACTACTTGGAAATTAGTTCAGCTCTTTCCATTTTTGTATTAGTATTGCTTCAGGCTTCAGATTGTTCAAATTATAATTATTAATCAAGTTTGCTAACTTAGGACTAATTTCTGTGATGAAGAAAATATTTAATACCATTTAAAATTTACTTATGCAGATAAATCGGGTCGCTGATTTGCTGGCCGCTATAATTATTGTAGCACGTTTACACATCCATAGATAGTTTATTTTAATATAATTTAATTGTAACTTCTATAATAAATCAAAATTTAAATCCAATTGTTACGTGCATAAACTAGGTCGTATAAACGTTTCTTTATTTGGAGGGCCGTAGTCGTGTAAACGTAGCTTAATTGGCCGTTCGCATATGCGCCGATAATTTTATCTGCAATACCGGCATATTTCGCTGAGTTTTTATGACGCTCGCGTCTGAAGTTATGCGTTGAAATCGTTATCTTATGGTACCCTTTCGGCCTTTTCGAGATACGAGACGACTTGTTGCGGCTGGAATAGCGTTCTTTTCTGTAGGTGGCTTCGAGGTAGCAATTTGCATGCAATTGTCGTTCCCCAGAATTAGCCTATTATACAGGCTTTTCTCCGGAGTTTCGAAAACTTACCAATTCAGTCTGTCTTTGGAAGCGTGCATTCCCTTCGTCTTATGAGCCCCATTTGACCATTGCCTGAGCAATCCGCTTTGCATTCATATTTCGCTTGAGACCTGATGATTTCTGCAAGCTCCTTCTTCTGCTGCTAGCATAGCTGTAAAAGCCCACTTGGGGGCTATGTAACCATCTACTGCAGACGTTTGGTTTTCCAGATAATTAATTACGATCTAGTAGACTGCGTTGCAAGAAACTCCATCACAGTTGTGGAATTAAGCCTTCTTGGCGAAGGTTTCTGAGCGTAGCTTGGTGCTATTTGAAACCGACGCATCTGGTTGATTCTGATAGCTTCAGGAGTATTACCGTAGAGAAATTAAAATAATATAGCTAGTAGCTCATTGCTTTTGGCTCAATATTTAATTTCTTAATACCTTGAATCTGTTCTTAGTCTGTAGTTTACACTTAAATTGTTTGACCTTTAATTTCTTATTTAATTGTATTAATTACTAATATAAAATGCTATTTGATGGTGCACCTTTCTCTTAAGTAATGAGTTTAGGACTTGTTGTACCGGCAATTATACGCTACGTTTGCCTAATAAATTTAATGCACTATTTATGTTATTTATTGTCCGATATCGTTACTGCTACCTCTTGTATTTCAGATATTGCACGATTGCCTTGTGCGATTATTTGAGTTTGTAAGTTCTCGACCTATCTGAGTATATTTGTTGCAAGTAAAGACTTGTTGGCTCTCATAATATTTGATGTGTAATGTTTTTGTGGAAAGCATCCACTAAGACATGCAGTAAGTGGGTACATTTACTCTACCTGCTGTGGTATCTCAATTACATAAGGTCTCCGCCGTAAATAAAGGTATTTTTTTAAGAAGACTAGTCAGAAGACCGAGTCACACAATTTCTTCCGTGTGGGCATAAGCTCACACATCCTTTCACAAATAAGAAAGCACATGTCGGTACCCTGACCAGTGTGAACATCAAGAGACGAAACATGTGCCCATCCGATCACAACCAATGACGGAGCCAGAAGTTTTGGCCTAGGCTCCAAGAGGGTGGCGTAAAAGGTGATCATCACTTTTGGGGATTGAGTTTTTTCCCTTGAGGATAGTGTTATAGCAAAAACCAATAAGGTCACCTACACCGCAACCGCTATCAGCAGCGGGTTGCAAGCAAGATACGCTTCTTGTATGCTGAGATGGTTCTGCCCTATCAGCAAACAATAAACGGTCTTGTTTTGCAATCACTTCGGCTAAGCAATAAAGGAAGACCCGAAAGTAAGAGCGAGCGTTGGAATGAAGCCTGTCGGGTCTTCTTTCCAAGTTATCAAAGAAGGTGCGATCCCTGAGCACTGGCGTTGAAGGTGAGTGCCTGGGAACAGTTGAAGGTGAGAAGCCTTCTATTAGCGATGAAAAGCGTTGACCCTTGAGCTTATGCCCACACGGAAGGAATTGTGTGACTCAGTTCTCTAACTAGTCTTCTTACAAAAAATACTGCTCATAATATTTGTTAATAACATCTTATAAGGAACCGCAGGTCGTCTTCACTGATTCTAGCAGGCGCGGCGCCGGCGGGCCCTCAAATATAATTACTCTCGTACCATAGCGATATCTGTAGATTTAGGAAAATTATAGCTAACACAATGGCAGTGGGACTAGATATTCGGTCACAACACTTATACTATTATCACATAGAATTTCCAGTGATAGTTTGTCCTACTGGAGCTTAGAAACTTAACTAAATCACTTTTTACCAATTCCAAATGTTTAAATGAAAGTACCTTACTTTTTAAGGCAAAGCTAACAATGTGCTACAATACAAAAAAACATCCACGCTTTGTTATATAATTATTCTTTCCTTGTAGCAAACATGACAGTACGTAGATTAAAAGTGTTACAATGTAAACAAATAAATAATGACTAGTAAAACTTCTAATTTTGACAGTAAAAGTTTTTCTGGTTGTAGTGAAGCACGGAAGTCTAAATTAAAAAGTAAAAATGGGTTTAACATTTTTAAATTAGATTAAACAATCATAAACACTAATACAGCCAGACGGAGAATGCTCCATATAGGTATTCCAAAAATGTCAAAATATACAAGTTGTCTCACAAAAAGGGTAGTTGGGGTCATTTGCGACGAAAGCAGCAGTTGGAACAATTTTACAGATTCGTCAAAAAGTGCCATTTTGATATCATATAACCCATTTCAGGTTTTATCACCATCCGATGAAGAATAAAAAATGGCGATCGGAACGTGTTCTCGTTGACAGCCGGTATATATTTCATACAAATGAAAATAAATAAAAGGACAACATTTAAAGGATCGCCATTCTTCAGTCATGGTAAAGCATGAACAAACGTTGTTTGCACGTGTATATTTTTCGTTTGTTTCCAAAATTACATCAAACATTCTTGACGAATATCATTTTAAACAAAACCAAAGTTGAGTTACCTAAATATAATCCTCTACTAAATAATCAATTTTTGATAAGAGGGGCTAATCACTAGGCGATCTAGCAATTTACATACTGGAGAAAATTAATTAAGCGCCGGCCTAGCAATTTACATGCACCCTAACATAGAAGTGCTGAATTTTTCGTTTGCCACTCTAGTTTGGAAACTAAAAGAAATATATTTGAGCTCTGCTTTCTCTATCGCATTTCTTATACAGTTCATTTTCTTCGAACTCGAATAATATCAAAGATATCCTTGTAATGTGACTATATATTCAGTTTCTTAGGCAGGCCCGTAACTAGGTACGTATTGACCGAGTGGAGGCCTACTCGGCTTAGGGGCGCAAGCTGCGAGGAGCGGCAAAATGACAAGAAGAAAAAATAATTTCTTTGGTATTAAATTAAACAACTAAACCAGCGGGAAACATTAAAAAAAATGTGTGCTGTTAAGTTTGTAGTTAGATAAAATACGAATAGAAAATGAAACCAATACAATATATCAGTTAGATTGTAACGATTGCGATGCATTGTACATAGGCCAAACTAAACAAAATCTGGGAAAATAAATAAATCAACATAAGAATTCTATTAAATAAAAATAACAACTCCAAATAAACCCAATACAGCTCTCTCTGAACACGCAGCAAAAAAACTCCATAACTTCAATTTTCACACACCCAAAATACTACAAAAAGATTAATTTATGAAATGATTCACATTAAAAAAAGCCCTAAATCAATAAACTACAAAACAAACAGATAATTTAAATATAATTTACCATAACTTAATTTAAAATAATATAAAATAAAATTCAAAACTTTAAATTTTTATCAATTTTCTTAAATATAATTTGAGCATTGGTCTTGGGTCTCAGACGCACTGTACTCTTAGAATGAAAGGAAATTAGAAATTATAAGAATCTACTAAGCTTTCTGGTTTTGCCACGGTGTCAATCTGTCAATACATATCCAGTTTCTTACACGTGCATAATAGTTATTTACTATACAAGTGGGATAACACCATCATTAATATACGTCTGTGTAAGTTACAAACGAGTGCGTAGCACGAGTTATGTAAGCACACAAGTATATTAATAATGCATTATCACACATGTATTGTACAAAATTTTATCTACGACTGCCTAAAATTGAAAAAAGTGCATTAAGAGAAATGTCAGATCTGTCATTTTCAAAAATATTTTAGTAGGCAAATGTCATTATGTCAATCATTTAACCCTATTTCAGTTAGGTAATAAAGTCATTACACAACTCAGTTGCGTAATGAAACCATTACATAACTGAGTGGTGTAATGAGCTTCATTACCTAACTGAAACAGTGTCAAATGTGTGACGTAATGAGTTACTTATCCCACTGGAGTAGATAAAAACATTAACATCACGCTCTTTTCCCATATGACAAGAAGATAAAAATTATCTAAAGAAAAAGTCTGCTTTTAAATAAACAAAACTTAAGTGTTAAGCAAAAGGTAAGTTTAATCTAAGGAACCAAAATATAGCTAAGAATACAGGTTTTGTAAACAAACTGCTGACAACGCAGTGTTTTAAATAAACAACATTTCAATGACAAGTCTAGAGTCATCACATTAAAAACTTGAGACATTTAGATATTAACAGTCGGTGTTGTAAAAGCCCTGCTAGAATTGATTATAATTTGCAAACTGTAGTTCTACATATGTAATACACTAAGTTTATGCAATAACGGTATGTTAACCCACGTCTAAGGAAGACGATTAAAACTATCATTATTTTAATACATTTAATTTCTCAGAGCACCAGGCAAGTAAGCTTTCACATTCTAAATGATTAGTATATGAATACAAATTTTATAAAAGTAAATATAAACAGTAATAGATGTGTACAATACTCATACCTGTTGGCGATGCGAAATCAAGCCCATTTCCGACAATCGGCAGTGGCGGCGGGCCAGGAAATTTTTCAAGCAGTTTTATGAATCTGGAGTATTGAAAGTACCACCGGCAAAATAAAATAACTATTGCTGCACTTATAATCACAAGCACCAACTCCATGCTGTGTTTGCTATCTAACTAGTAATCACATTACTGTTAGCGAATGTACCCACCACAGCCTACTTTATTCAAGGACGGTTTTCGCGCTGATGAACTGCTCCTCGCATTACCACACGCAACTCTTTACTGCGATAGCAGGTCTTGTTTCATTGTCGTCTGGTGGTGATTTACCTTGACATTATTACATTTCATAACCCATACGTTCCTCCGAAATATCGTTAAGCGATTTTTGAATGCACTTCTACAGCTTACTCGTTTTATAAGTACGTGCCCAATTTTATTTATCGATAGTAGCACAATACGCATGCGTATAATAAGCGATCAGTAGAAATGAATTAGAGCAAGGAATAATGGAAAAGAATTTATTAAATTGCAGTCTACAGGAAACAGCTGCAACAACCTCAACACGTCATGTAAATTAATAAGTAGGTCCTCACTTTAGTCAAAGCGCAATGCACACATTGATTTGCTAACATATTTATGATAAACAATTAATTGTGATAACAGATATACTCGTATCGAAATGTTGAGAATTCATGTTCTACATGAGCAGTTGCCTAAAGTCGACACCAAAAACATGAGTCCTCAAAGGACATTTTTTCTAAGAAAAGATCAAATTGGAGGTCGACATTTGAAACTGACACAGAGTTCCCACTGCGATTTGACTGAACGTGAACGTGCTTAATACGATTGTATTTTTAATTATATTAATATTTTGATATTACGGGATCTATTTATCTCATTGTCACTTCACATCAAATTACTAAGACAACAGTGTGCGAACGCCGCTCTCCATGCGATAGCGGCGTGTCCCGGTCGTGACAATAACCTTTCGGGTAACTGCTAAATTTAATAAAACTAAGGAATGAATTCAATAACTTTCAACTAAAACCACCTACGATAATCTATAAAGAGCAGAAATCATCCCCTGTTCTAAAGCACCACCAAGACTCACTTAATAACCACTTAAATTTTAATTCGTGTGAACACCGGATGACGATCATGTAAACAGTGCAATACATATTTAATAAAAATACTCTTATTGCCTAGAACAGATACGACACCCTGCGGTTAACCCAAGAGTTTCAAAAAAATGCTTTGTATCTCGGTTGCCAAACAACGCAGATAACTTGGCTAATGCAGATAAATCCAAGATCTCTCCAATATTCCTCCCAAATTGTAATGTACAGTTGGGTCCACGAGTAGGGTGACCACCTTTAAATTTATACAAACCCTGAGATCCTTCGCGAGTAAAAAAAGGTTTTCATCAATGAGAAATACAGAGTGTTTATAGAGAACAAAAAGCAAGCAAATAAAAACAATGTTTTTATTCCTTACTATTAATGGTTAGCGAACATAATACAGGATGTAACCAAATACTTGCCCATATCGTACGTCACAAATTGGCCAACAAATTTCATATTCGTATAAGCATAGTTTCAATTCTCAACCTTTATGGTGATACTATTGGAGGGGGAGGGGAGGGTTAAAATGAGGTTTATATCATTTCACTGTAAATTGGGAAAGGATATTCAAATGAAAATTTGGCAAATGTTTTCTACCAGTAGAAGGCTTATTTATGAAATGGTTTTTAATTTTTACGTACAGCTTTAAGAGATTAAAATCAGCAACTCGTATAAATGTTTTTAAAAAAATTCGTAAGGGATAAAAATTCGGGTAGAAAATGTATTGGAAAATCTTTTTTACTTGAAAATCTTTTAGGTCGTTTTATTTTTTTCTTAGAACCAATAGTTTTTTATAAAACAAATACATGTCTCCGCCTATGAGTTATGTTTTCTAGTTATCTTATGTTTCGTTTGAACTGTTTTGTTTATGAGTTCACAGAAGGAACGCGATAGGTAATTTCCTATAGAATGGAACGGGATTACGTATTCGCTTTTCAAATTTGAGTTTTTAAAACCAAACTTTATTTGAATATGGAGTTACAATTAGGTACAGACTTTACACTTATTTGACATCAACAATATTGCTAAGTGTTTTAATGTACACAGCTTGATGTGATTAGTACATGTAAAGTAACGTCGTAACTATAACTAACTTAAGCTATTGTTAACAAGCGTATTTATTAGTTTTCTTATCGACCATGCGTCGAGGACAGCCCCAAGACCATATGAAACATAGATATAACCCATATCCTGCTGATATGCGTTGTTATGCTAATACATATGATAATACGGTATCATAATTCCTCCCTTCAATAGAATGAAATTCTATATTTCAACAATATGTAATTTTATTAAAAGCAATTAATTCTATTAAAGTCAATAAAACAATTATTTAAATGTAATGTTACTGGCTTTTCAGCATTAAATTGAACCGTTGGTTCCAGGGGTGTAGTCGAGGGGGAACGCGGGGGAACGGCGTGAAGTAAAAAAAAGATTAAATTTAGTAGAAAGCTAATTTAATACAATAATTACGGCAAAAAAAACACACAAGTAAAACTTATTAAATTTAATGGCAGATTTTCTAAAATGTGCGTTGTTTCTTATTGCAAATATTAAGCGATACTAAATTGAACGTATTGTATGGCGTAGCCTACATGGAGTAAATACTGTTGTCTGTACAAACAATTTGATAATTGTTCATTCCAGTGTCATTTAAATAATGGTATATGTTATTATTTAGAAAAATCACGTCAAACATGACTTGATACTTGCTATGAATATACAAAGTATTAAAAACAGTTTGAATTAGAAAGTTGTAGGCTTTATATTTATATATTAAGACTACACAACCGCAAACATCGTAATACGGAAAAATTGCACCAGAAAACATCAAAACGCATATTTTTGCATCTATACTTTTAAAAAAATTCCGGAGGAGGACCCTCGGACCCCCCTTTTCCTAGGGAATATTCCATACACCCCCCCCTCTACACCCCCCGGAAGTCTAGCGTTCCCCCACTGCCAAATTTGCCACTACACCACTGGTTGGTTCATTTTCCTTATTTCTGTTCTTTTGAAATAATTTTTGAATTGGGAGTCTGTTATAAATCCGTTTTCTATAATATATTATTAATACAATTATAATTATAATTAATATCATATACAAAGTAATATTGTGTGCGTTACCTCTTTAACAATGGTGTTATTGAATCTAGTTTTTCTAAGTCTAAAGTTAACTTTGATAACTGATCCAATTTAATATATTTCAAGTGAAATTGTATAGGTTGAGTATTTGATATTGGATAGGTTACCATAGGTAAATATACCGGCTCTTCAGGTAAAGGTATCCCTAATTTCACATCTTTAAAATATTTAGCAGTGAGTAAGCTACATTTACATAAAACGCTCCCTTTAGTTCGTGTACTTCTTCATGTCCGCATTGTTCGTGAATTAAAGTCTTCTTAGGTAAAATTAATATATATTGTTCATCATTGATACTTTCCATTAGTATTTCACTAATATTAGTTCTTACATTAATACATTCTGAACTGGTTTTAACTTGCAATAGGTTTCTTATACACCTATCTTCTTGATAATTTCTTTCAATGTCTTTATCTGAACAAAAGAATTGATTTTGTAGAAAAGCACATCTTTCTTTTAGATAATCAATGTCATCCCCAGCTAATGCAACATACGAAGTTGGCGAAATAATTACTGTATTAAAAGAAGTAGGTATTGAGCACATATGATACAGCGTGAATTGATTTTTATCTAGTATAGGTACATGTAATAAGAATACTATGTGTTCTTCTGTAATATAGAAATCTACTGAAATGGTTCTTTCAAAAAGAATCGTGTCTTGCGAATAAAATTCGTTTTCTACATGATATTGTAAAATTTGATTTTTCATTACTTCAAGTTGATTTTCACTGATTATGCTTAAATGTAATATACCCAATTGTGCAAAGCTTAATGCAGTTTGCAAGTTTCGTACCGTTCTGTGAAACTCTTCTACGTTTATTCTTATTAATGCTATAGCATTCTTTTGTTGCTGCAGATTAACTATTTGTAAAGTTATCTATTTAAAATTTGAAAATTTTCAGTTATGTTTTGAAATATATTTTTATATTCTTGCATTAATTCAGCATTTAACGATATTTGTTTATTATAATGATTCATAAGATTCTCTTGATTTTGTGCTCAAGTTCTTATCGCATTGTCGTATCTTTCACCGTCTTCCGCGTCTAGGTTTCCCGATATGAATTTGAAAACTGAACCTATTCCATTTATTAACCCTCGTATAATCCTTTTCTTCTCAACATCAAATATATTTGGGTGTATTAACAGTAAATCATCTTTAACACCTTTTAACTGTTGTTCAAGAATATATGTTTCGACTTTAATATCTGCTTTTCGTGTTTCATCAATTAATTTACTATTATTAAATGTTAATCGTTCTAAACATGCATTTAATTCGTTAAATGATTCCTAAAATTTATTAAGGGGTAGTTATGTACAAATGCGTGTTGTGTCCTTTGTATAAGTACATCTCCTAACTTAAGGGGTAGAGTCCCTGGATTCTATTGTAATTTTTTAAGTTCGATCCTGTTGTTTTGACGTTGACTCTCCAGTAGTAAGGGCAGAATCAATATTATTATCCTCATCATCTGAAACAACGCTAGGCATTAATTGCGATTTTCTTACAGGTTATACTTCTTGCCTATGGTAAATTCTGTCTGATTGAGTTTTCATTTTATCCCCACAATCTTCCCTAACTGTTTCCTTTTTATATCTAGCTGCTTTTTTATCCCTAGGCAACTGTTTAATATAAACTTTAGTTTCCTCAGGTATATTCTTAAATGGTTCACGTCGTGTAGTTTGATAATTAACTACTCGTTCTCTATTATCAAATTCTCGTTTATTCGCTAAATCATATAGTTTTTTAATTTTTCTATATAACTCACTTGTATACTCGTGATAGTAATTTTCGTCAAAGATTTCTAGTAAATTATTCCTTGTGACAATACTGCTCCAACACATACATTAGATGCGTCAGTTGTTACATTAAAAGTTTTGGTAAAACGTCATTTGTGTAAAATGCTCCCTCAATCATCAATGACTTTTTATTTTGTAATAATAAAGCTGAGACATAGAGTAACAAGCTCAACACATCACCATGACACACGCCTTACACAATGGTTACTGCCCAAGCACAAAAGGAGCAGTCCAACTTTGTATCCCAAATCCCAAGCAACTTGAGCATTGTACCGCCAGATGCAAGCGCATAAAGCACCAGCCTCTACATCGCAAGGTAAAATGAGGTTATCGATAATACATACATACATCTATACAATAATAAAGCTTATGCCAATATTATGCATACAATAGTATTCAGGGGTACTTGAGAAACAACTAGCATGCTAAGGGATGAGTCAATAAAGATGGTTGAGAACCGCTGTTCTAAAGTTAACGGTTTTGGAGATAATAACGATTTTATTCAAAAAAGACTCAACGTTACCAAAAAATTATGATTTTTGTGAATTACTTTACGAGTGAGAAATGGCAATTTAAACACTTGAATGCGAACACAATAAACAACGAGGTTTGAAAAGAAACATGTAACCGTTATTGACCCAAGAGATAAGAACGAAAAATTACCTCTAGAATCAAATGAAATTAGATTAAAAACAAAACGAATACTCAAAGATTCTGAACCTAATTACCTATATGAAATATCTAATGGTTGCTGAATACAATTGAACCGAGAAAGAATCTAAAGTAGCAGTTTTGCTTTTTAACTATTAAAGGGTTGAATTCGAAATATATTCCTATTATTTAAGAAAAAGGCAAATAGCAAGATACGTGATACGCACACGCAAAGTTTGCGACTATTATATAAAACGTATTTTATTTTCATCGATATAATTAACGGCTAAGTTATATTTAGACATTATTATAAAATTAGTGCAACCCGGAGAAATTATTACAAAACCCGGAGCCCGGAGATGAGGTGTAGAAAACCTGAGACTCCGGGTGAAACCCTGAGAGGTGGTCACCCTATCCACGAGGGAAGGCAAGCGCGCCAGTGCGCAGAAGACGTATTATACAATTTGAATACTTGCAGTCCAGTGGCGTAGCGTGTATGCGTATATTTTTATAATAAAACAATGTATTTGAGTAGTGTAGGTATTGTTTTCTAATAATTATATGTATGTATAAGTTAATTAAGTATTTGTGTCACTTAATAACAATGAAATCATCGAATCAGATACCATAGAACAAAGCTGGGAGAAAGTTAAAAACTACATTTTGGATGCAGCAAAGGAAGTATTGGGTGGAAGAAAACTAAATGTTAATGCTCCATGGTTCTGTGACGAGATAAAAGAACTAGCAGAAGAAAAGCTAAAGGCGTATTTGCGATATTTGTCTAACAGGACTGAAAATAAGCATCAATATTACAAAAGAGCAAGAACGAAGTAAATCCCAAAATAAGAAAAGTAAAGGAAGACCATTCGACAGCTTTCGCAAAAGGAATGGAAAGTGATCTCTATGGCGCTCAGTGAAAAGTATGGCAAATGCTAAAGAGAAGAAAAAGCAATGTAAACGAATATCAACAAATAAATGGAATCAAAAGCAAGCAGTGACAAGACCATTTCATAGAAGTGTACACAAATCAAGAAGATACAGAAAGTGGGGACGTCACAATATAGGACGACGAAGAAGATATGGACGACACAGAATATACTGTTGACATAGACGAAGCTAAAGTATTACATGCGATAAAGAAACTTAAGAATAGAAAAGCCCCAAACGAAGATGGGATAATTAATGAATTCATCAAATAGGGAGGACAAGCACTGACTTTACATATAACACTTCAATTTAAAAAAATCACTACAAAGGGGAAAATACCGGCATACTGAAAAACTAGCATTACTTCACTGTAGCGGATCCAGTTGCCATGTTCATGTTGTGTAGGCGACGATTCAAACAAATTTATAAACAGTTTATTATATTGGTTCTTGAACTAATACGTGTTTTTCTTGATCAGTATATTTAAGCGTATATATGTGAGATATAACCACCAAAGGCTGCATATCTTACAATTGGTGACTTCCTCCCTCCTTTCCTTGCCTGCCTGTCAAACTCAAGGCAAATTAAAAGAGTGTAATAACCATTACAACAAATAAATGGTTTATTGCCCTTCCTTTATGTTATCTATTCGCAATAAATTCGACTAAGCTCCGTAGAACATGAGGCAAACTTGATTCAGGGGTAGATTTATAAAATTAAGGCAAACTTGGTATGACAAAGAACTTGTTGTATGACAAATACTCTCAAATATTTCGAGCAAATGCACCATTTCCATCTGACGTATAGCTAACCTCTAATTTTGACTCAGTAAACACGATGCTCTGCTAGGGCAAAAACAGCGTTAAATTGAAAACATCAAAATGGCAAAGACGCTTGAGCTAAATATTAATACTGTGACGTAGCAATTGCTAAACTCGTTTTGTTTCTAGTGTGACTTGGAAACCGGCGCGCCATAGTTTCTTGTTTTATATCCTGCCAAAACTGAAAAATTCTGCGCCATTTCACATTTCCAAGGGGCGCTAACTGAATTTCTAGAAGTTGCACGGATCTGGATAACTGGAATATGCCTCTTCACCTTGTACACAGTCTAATCTCGACAATCTCCGTAAATTAGGGCGCTGCAGCACAAGCTTCCTGTGAAATCTTTCCTTTATCGGAGACATCTCGGACGCTGGATACGCTCCCCAAATGACGCCTCGGCAATTATAGACTTGAGAATCGCTTGTTGGTTGAAATTTCTGCACGTACTGGTCTCTGAATGTCCTTCCTACACGTAACAGGCACTATTCTTGCTGGGAGAAGCTGCTCGCTTAAGGAAATGGGCTCCCGAGATCACTCGCACTTGGACGAATTTTCCTGCTGGCTAATCTGCTTTACGTAGACCTCTTAACACCTGGAAAACTATACCCACAGATGCCCTAGACACTGGTGAATAACTTTAAACACAATTGTTGTAACTAAGAACTTTTTTATTTATAATTTTATATGATAAATTGAGGAGCTCAAACTCACCCCAACACTAATTTTACAAGCTTGTTTAGTTATTAATAAAAAAAAGACAGTCAGGTCACTTAGAAACTAGATTTTCAATTTTTATATAGGAAATTAGGATTGATTACATGTATAACCTTATGGACTACAGATGTCATGTCTTTGCCTAACCATTAACATTGTCTTTTTCTTGGAATAAATGTTACTACTTGTTCTGCATTTAAATCACTTTTGTTTATAATGCACTGATACACTTGGAGTGTAACGTCTCACTAATAATTGTCCTTCGATCGGCTGCCTTCCATTTTCATTGCTCTTTGCAATAATTATTTTGCTAGCACTGTTTCGTTTACCTTCCAGCTAATTTTCTGTTTCCTGGCTTACACTTTTAATACATAAAGCTCATATTTTTTCTGTCCTTAACAAATCATTCTGTATTATTTTATTCACATTATGTCTGATATTAATAAGTTCAAATGAATCAGTTAACTTAAATGGCATCGACCCTTCCGAACATTTATCATACCTGAAACTCTGAATATGACCCTCCTGTAACCTGCTTTATTTCATGTTAACTTTCATCTCTCAAATTATTAGTTACTGCTGCTTACATCAAGTGCACTTATTAATGTAAAGTATTGAGTATCGTGCAATAGATAATAGTATATTATGTATCAAGTTTTATAAACGTCATTTTAGTCACGAATTTTATTAATCACGAGCGAAGCTCAGCGGAGCGAGTGTTTAATAAAAGAGTGACTAATAAGTTTATAAAACGAGTTGCATACTATACTTTTTCTACGACCGCAAATTTAGACAATATAACATTATTTCATTAGGATTTTGAAAATTATGTTAGGTTAAATTATGCTTGACAAACGTCAAAGTTGACTTTTCAAAATTGAAAACTAACTTGATTTTAGTTTTGGCTGTGGCTAATAAAGCAAATACTGTTTGAACCTAACTTCACCCCATGACTAAAACGTCGTTGCCAACTTCAGCTCGTGACTAAGAGGCTCTTTAGTCATAGCTTATGAAGGCATGACTAAAAGGTCACTTAGCGACGTGTATGTTAGTATGTTAAATGCTGTTTTAGTTACAGGAGTAGAAAAAATATTAAATTCTATGCTCATGTTGACCTTATTCATTAATTAGTTAATTAGGCAATCAGAATTTCAATAGGCAGTGAACCATTACAATACCAAAACCAAGAATACGCATAATATGCACACTCAACACAGACAACTATACAAAACTTCGAAGTAACAACGAGCTGTTTAGTGATGGAGCAGATCAAAGAAAAAACTAAAACCGTCAACGAGGGATATAGAATGGGAGCAGAAAAGATCAAAATTATAGTCTATGCTGACGACATTGCCTTAGTAGCTGAAAGTGAGTATAGTCTATAAAGACTCTTGGATAAATTTAAACAAGCTGCGGAAGATATAACATGATAGTAAATGTTAATAAAACGAAATGTTTAACCATCGCAAAGGAACCAACACGGTGCAAATTAGAAATTAACAGCACAATAATGGAACAGGTAATGGCATTCTCCTATCTAGAGGTAATAATAACAAGCCGTAAAGATTTGCGCAGGGAGACACAGCAGCACGTCAATAAAGCAGCAGCTATATCTGGTGCATTAAGAGACGTAGTTTGGAAGAATAAAGTATAGCTACAGAGAGCAAAGTAAAGATATACAAGACCTGTGTTGGGCCCGTGTTAGCATATAGCATGGAAACAAGGGCAGATACGCGCAAAACAAAACAAATCTTGAAATCAAATAAAATTAAAGTCCTGAGATGTATAACTGAAAGAACACTAATGGACCGAGTGCACAATAGGCGAAGGTGCAATGAACACATCCAAAGAATGGAAGAACACAGGATTGCCAAAATGTGTAGAAACAACACACCCCACGGAACACGTCCAAGAGGTAGACCACCAAAAAGATGGAGAGACTCCTGGACATCTACATCACAAAAAGCGCCTTAAAACTTGAGGTAGAACAGGACAAAATCCTATTAAGAAGAATAAGTAAGTCAGTAAGTTGTGTCACTTTCATTATCACAGTCACTTAAGCCACTAAACTGGTAAGTACTTTCACCGCCTTCTCCCACATTTATGATTAACTCTTCAGTATGTATGTTTAAAAACGTTTCATTCTGAAGTCAATGGCAATTACTTTCTGACATCGGCTTTTCCGGTCTGCTTGGGATGTATTTGTAAATGCCTGATCGGCCAACTGTACGACATCATTAAATTTAAACGTCTTTATCTTTGCTCAAACCAATTCAAACGGATTTAATTCCGAATGATAAGACGGAAGAAGTAATACGACATGTACATGATTTTGTAGTAGAGTATCGAATTTATAAGTCATGTAACGATTTTTATGTTCTCTAATGATCATTTCACGTTTTCCACTATTGCATGTCGGTGTAGGGTTTAATCGGACAGTATGATAGAGCGCGTTGTTTCTAACAACTACGGAGTTCTTCGGTAAATTTGGAAGAGGGTGTTCTTTTAGTCACCATTCGTAATTGATACCGTTCATATCGTCGTGGTAATCTCTCGTTTTTTTCCCAGATTTAAATGTTAAACAGTTACAAATAAAACCTATCTGGCCGCCTGCGTAAATCATGATTAATAGTTGACCCTTTGCAATATTTGAGAGCAACTCTTAGTTACTGCTGTCGCTCCAACTTCTTGATTTTGTATCCCCACTATGAATATGAGAACCTCTGGAGTTCGTTACACCAAACCAGTACATTAGGTGTGTAGCGGCATCGCTGTGCAGTTTTGGACTATCTAAAAAGCATTGCCTATACCGCCCGTATTGCACTCTAAGTATGAAAGCATCTATAGAGATATCTTGGCATACGGCGTGTCCGGCCCAACTCCATTTCTGTTTCGCAATGTGACCTATGACATTTTCTAGTTTTGTGGACAAAGGAAAAAGGTGGAGAGCCACTATAACTGAGAACAGTATCTCCAATCCAAAGTATTCTAACAACTTAACTAAAGATTCCCATAGTACAACAGTCTAGGAACAAAAACCACCGATTCACCCACGTCAAAAATCTTCCAAGTCATCACTAAAGTGTTTATTATTTATACAGATCAGATTAGTAACTTTATTAAGTCACTAATACCTACGCTGATCCAAAATGAAGGCAAATATCAACCGTACACAAGTTTACCCTGGTAAAATGGAATCCAGTCGACCAAAAACTCAAAGATCGACATTAATTTGTTTTATTAGAAGGCACAAAATTAATATAATGTGCATTACAGAAACACGTCTATTTAACACTGAAAAACTCAAGATTAGAGGATATCAAATCTTTAGAAAAGACAGAGAAACATCAATAGGATGGGGCTATAACTATAGGCCTATTAGCTTACTGTCAAACGTCTCAATACTTCTTATTCATATATTCCTAGAGGAAAACAATATACTTCTCCAATTGGAGTTTGGATGTGTTTATGCCGAACACATACACACTGAATGTTATTATCCTCATGGGTTTCTAGGGGCTGGCCATTCGAGTGAAATTTAACTTGACAACTAAACTTCGCTCCTCAATTAGTCAAATTAGGTAGGTTTAACAAGAAACAAACATTATTGATCCTATCACCATATATGAAATGCTGCCCATTAACAGATAATAATAAAAAGAAAATAGAAGGCGTTGTAATGGATTTCCTGGAAAGAGCTTACCGAGTGTCAAAAGTAGACCATATCCGTAACGATACTATAAGACAAAGAAAAAACACGACCACAATAATTACAGTTATAATTCAACAAAGACAGTTGATATGATATGGCCACATGAGGAATATGAACGATCAGAAGTGTTTAAAACTACTTTTTAATTACTGCCTCAGAAACAAAAGGGGCAGACCAAGACACACGTAAAAACAACGAATCAAAGCTGCAATGAAAGAACATGGTATTGGAGAAAATGATCGGCAAGATGAAATACCTGGAAGTTGAGATGAGGATTACAGAGACAGCCGTATTACCCCCGCCTATATACATAAACGCACGCTAAAAATATCAATAGGATTACTCCCACCTACTTGTACGCTTCTGCTTTTAGAGCCATCTGGAAACAGCACGCCAATGCTCGCTTCTTGAAATTCGCTCGCTGAATTCCCAAATTGGAGTTGAATTTGTCAGTTGCGATCGAAGCTATGGATTTTAACGTAGATCGATTCACTGATACTGTATCTTCTTTTAGGTACACTCATTCAAGTATGTTCTTATATTGCAATTTGTGACGTTTATAAGTAAAACACAAGTGACAGTTAACCTCATTTGTTACTGATGAAGAAAGACAGCACTATAAATTTCTTAATCAAAGTGACGAGGATTACCTAGCATTATAAAAACCTATCTCTTTGGCTTTTCTGTGGATCTCCACAGGAAACGCTTTTCAATTGTTTATAACAAACGCTCTGATTGGTTTATACAAACTTCTTAAAATTAAACGGTTAAAAACAAAAATGGATATACAAATTAGACCTAAAATGACACAACAAACTATAGGTCTAAGCTTGAAGCTAATGTTGCTTTAGGATCAGTGCATTCTAAAGCCTCTGTGATGCAAATTTTGCTTTGATCTGTAATGTGGCCCGTTCTGCAGCGTGACCTCCTTTCCATCCGATCTGACACCAGAATAATGCTTCTAAAGTCATTTAATAAGCTGTATTTTTTGTGTTGCTTGGGATTCTAAAACCAGCAAAAGTCCAATGATTTGCAAATTTTCAAGGTACATTGCTACATTTGGCAGTTTTAATGGCGTTTATTGTACTGCCTGTGTTTGCAGTTACCACCTGAAATATCTGCCCTGCTGTAGGCATCGTTTTTGTGCCATGAATCCAGCCTGCAAGAGGTTTTTTGAAGCGGTTCCTTCTTTTTGTTCGTAGTATGCTCCTTCCCATAGAAAATAAGTCGTCATGAAGCACATCGTCACTAAGTCTGGGACGTCTTCTCTGAGCACTAGAAGAACGAAGTATTGTTTTAGATACGAAAACGGAAAGAACCATCCAATGTAGAATAACAGAATACCAGAGCCACACCCGACTTGGAAACACAAAAAAATCAACCATCGCAGAACACTTATTAGGATAAAAAACAACCATCGCAGAACACTTATTAGGATCAGGGGACCACAGTATAAATTACGACTCCGTGAACAAACTAGTCAGGACTAAAAAATACTACCCTCATATTATTCGGGAATCCCTAAATATTATTAAAAATGCGAACAACTTACCACCTAAGTAACACATGAAAGGTAACTCAAGCAAATAAAACCATACACAAGTTTCACATGAGCAACTAAGTGGAATGACGACAAGTCCCAATAACATATAACAGGTACAAGTGCAGCCAACCGTTACGACTCCTCCGTATATAACTGAGACACCAACATCAGTTTTTAGAAACTTTCTCAAGAATCTGACGACATAAGCAGCGAAACGTCAAGTTTAAATCGTCGACCACGGCATAACCGGGCAGAACCTACCGTTATTATAATTATCGTTTCAAGAAAAAAGCATATTCGCCGGATGGCGCACGTATATGAGTAAAATTATCCGCTTCTTAACAAATGAAAAGGTACAGTATAAAATCGAAAAACATGCAAGGTAACTGGCATTTAGTAAAAAACAGATGGGTATTTACCAGCAACAAAGATGAAATCAAATTCTTCTTCTTCTTATTCTTCTTAGTATAGGCTGAGAGCCTGTTGTAAACCACACCGAGTGCGGTTTTCTAAGCCATCTTCGCCCGTAGGCTGGGCAGCTGGCTAGCCTAACCCATTGATAGGAAGAGTGCCCTTTTGAAGGGGTCACGACCACCAAAGGTGTTGGTATGATGGCGGAGAACGTAAGATGTCACCGATGTCCGGGTGTGGGGCTCGAACCCACTGCCTGCCGACTGCAAACGCTTCACCAGCCGGCTACATGCACATGAATAGGTACAGTATAAAATTGCAAAACATGCAAGATAAATGACATTTAGTAACAAACAGATGCTTGTTTACCAGCAACGAAGTTGCAATCAAATTAAATCGATAAATATCTTATGGTTGTTTACTGCTTACAGACATTTCAGTCAAACATTTAAAATCTATATTAGGTGATCTCCATGTAGGGCGCAATTCAATATGCTGTGTATTTCACTCGTAATGGGAAGCGTGAAATACAACACGTATTTAGAAGACGGGATGGGCTTGCGACGACAAATATTTCGGATTGTCCCATGATGAATGAATTTTCAATTTAATAGTCGGGCAGAGTAACAATGTGAAGCCACTTTACACGGAGTTTAGACAGATAGCACGGGGAATCTCGAGACTCCCGTAAAAATATCGAATCAGGAATGCAACAAATAGGAAAAATAAGGAGAAGAAAAAAGATAAATAGGAAAAGGTCTGAGAATAAATTCGACAAAGTATTCTAGCATGTGAAATCAAAAGTCACGAAATTCGACCTTACATTTCCGGAGGTCAACTTCACATCTTGAGATGCCAATAAAATCAAGTCTGTTCCACATTGTGGACGATTTTCTTTAGAAAAAAATCCGCTATTAAGGCGTCATGAAAAGAAAACCCCGAACACGTTTTTTCGGAAATTTCTTTGAGTGCGTTCTAACAACGTCGTATTGACGCGAGGACAAATTAGGACGTTGTTGGAATGCACGAAAAAATATTTCCGAATATGAATTAATGTTCGAATGCAGATTCGGTAAGAAAATCGTAACGACACAAACCCTCACAGTTATGTTGGTCTACCTACAAAAAATGTACAAGAATTTTTGTTGTTGTCTTGGTTAAGGTCCGTGAACTAATTTTTCTATTGGTCATTAATGAGTGTCGTACAATTTTGTAATTTAAAATTTAAGAATTTGTTGAAAGCGTCTGCATATCAATAGGTAATACAGGGTGGAAAAAAACTAATCCAGCTGGGCATTGTACAGCTAGTTCCCTTAATAAATCAAATATTAGAGTGAAACTCCGGACTATTGTAGAAGAAACATTGTAAATTACAGATGCCGAGTTTCTCATCAACAGGAATCTTAAAAATTAGTTTTCGAAAATGTGTTTTTACATCTTTCTACATCTTATTGTGGTTTCTAGTGTCGAACACACAAAATCTAGTAGCCTACAATCTTGTTTTCCAGCATCATATTGGCAACCAAGAACAATTTGATTTTTGAGAACGAATCGTGCTATTTACTTTTCAAAGCTTTATGGTGGATTTTACAAAAAATCTTGTTTGCATTTTGGGAGTGACGGCGATTTTGGCCCTTTGGCGTTTTATAATCCTTCGGCCCTTCGGGCCTCTGGCTTATAATTCCGCCGCGGGCCAAAATCGCCTCCTTCACGCCCTTAATACAAAAATAGCTATTTTGCAAGTTTTGTTTTTTGGTTTATCTGTGGTTTGATCTATTTCTGAATTTGCAGTTTCAAGTGGCACTACATCTATCAACAACAGACTTAACTAGAAAATCTTTTTTCCAATTTAAGAAGACGTTAAGAACACTGTATGTGTATATATGCAAAATAGAGGACCAATACCGCATATTTTTTTAATGAAGAAATAGGTAGTTTAGATATTAGTACATTTGTAAAATCATTTCCGATGTCGTTTTTAAGAAAGTCGCGTTTCTGTTATTAGTCAAAAATGTGTTTACATAATGTCTCACTTTTCCTTTACAATAACTGAAAACTACATACTTGTATTTTCACCGTAACTGGAGTTGTCAGGTCTCAATAGTAGTTCGCTTTTTTTCTCTACCCGGTATAAATTCGCTACTCCATATTAACTTTGCAATGTATAATATTTGTAATTCCACTGCTTATCTTATCGAACGGAAATTGCATTGTGTCTGCAGCAATATTTGTTTATATAGATAAACATCTTACAGGTCGCAGCTACGCACGTAGTTACAGCGGTAGATGTATTGCAACATTTCCATAAGTATATTTAATAAAAAGTGATTTGACATCTTCATTCGTTTTTCCGTAAAAGAAGCCAGAATCACTATTTTTAAAAAACACGTTTTACGGTTTTATGAGATGACATAAAGGCTTCGAACAGCAATTGAATGCAAATATTTACTGTAACATACTTTTTATTTCAAAAATTTACTTTTTGAAAGCCCGTTTAATTTGACGAATAATAGAGAAATGATTAAAAACAATTTTCTTATGATAGAATTGAATAACATATTAAACTAAAACTGTTTGTCTCTCCATTACTTTAATGCTTACAACTTGCAAATGACAGGTAATAGACGATTTTGTAACTTCTGGTTGCTTTGGAAAAAGTATTGTCCAGCAAGACATATGTTCGATTGACTGTTATTATAATAAATTATAAATTAACATATCTTCAAATTAAAGCAAGGGAATCACTTTAAAAAGTAATTTTATTAGCCTGTCACTACAACATTCCATTGGATATTTAACTCATTCTCAGTAAGTGGGTCCTCTAATTTCTAATACTTAACGTAAACAGTGTAGGAAACTTCAATTAATTACTCTGTAATCACATGCATTACTTACCTTGATTTTATCCGACAGGTTGATACCCTCTTTTATCCTATCCTATCCGTCTTACTAAGGATAGTAACGTTTAACTACATCTGTTAAATGATTTGTAGTCTAACATTATAATAGTTAATATCACCCACGTAGCTACATGGGCCACATTTGAAATACTCGTTTTCTGCTATTATTTGGTTATTAGAAAATTGAAAAATCACGAAGCACGTTTACGTATTTTACTGAGAGGAAATAAATGAAAAAATAATACGATAATAAGAACGCATCAAACAAAGACAAATTTCATGAGATTATCGTCAATGATTTATTAACTGAGAAAAAGAACAAAGGAGAGCCTATCATACTAGATCAACTGGATGCTAGCACAGGTACAAATTAAACAACAAATAGGACCATTTGGACAACAAGAATTAAATAATATTGTATAGAGACTCATAGACATGTGCAATCAATTAAAAATAAGAGTCAACATAAAAAAACCTTTACTTGGCATAATACCAGAAGGCAACAAAAATGTATAATAGACTACTTAATAACTCGATAGTACCCTCACCTGAGGATTTAGGATGTACGAATATACAGGGTGTTCCAAAAAGAATGGGTGAAATACTCGTCTCTTCAAAATAGAGCCGAATGTGCCTTACTGAAATATATCTATGTGAAGCTACCCTATTTGCAGTTGATAGTAAAAGTAATATTTTTCTGTCTCTAGATTTTGGGTACCGAGAGCACGATCTTTTAAGAAAATTAATAAAAACATATTTTCCAACTTGATGCAACAAGTACTTAGTTTTTGAGTTGTAAAGATAATCCAACAATTAAAATGCAACTTCTCTGTCGCGTAGTTTCTCAAGGTTATATTTTGATGAAAAGAATATCCCTTAAATGATGTGCCATGCTTTTTCGAACACTCTGTATCGACGGATATTACGCGGAAATGATCATCACTTAATTGGCGTCAATATTATTTTCCACCCAGGACTACTAATACTGAATGTGCGGAGCAAGAGCATATAAATGAAGAACCACAGCTAATATACCAAGTACCAAAAAGAAAGTTTCACAGATGCATTTACGTGTTAGTTACATATATAGTGTACTGAATCCTCGTTACAGCACTTTAACTAATAATTGAACCTTCAAGTATTAACTTTGATCAGTTTTTTTATTACAAATTGCCCTATTTTGTATTTTAATGTCAATAATAAAATAGCCCCTGAAAACTCGACAAGGGTGGATTCTTTTATGTAGTTACTTGTTTCTGAAAAAAATATTTTCTAATATTTCAAAGGGTTATATTTCATATTTTTAATTAGACCAAAATTCGTTTTCTACATTTTTCAGGTTGTTATTTTGTAATAATCGAAAAAAATTTCTTAACTACTTCATTTTCCCAATTTATGCCTTCTAGTCTTAATTATTTGAGTTAAACCTATTAACATTTTATATTATTTCAAAATTAGCATTTGTCATTCATTTCCAAACTGTATTTTATTAATTTTATATTAATTTTATATTATTTTCAAAACCACCTGTTCTTTTCAAATAGCTATGTTTCAAACAAATGTCTGCCTTATCTCCAAATAAATCCAAACCATTTCCAACCCATTGTAATTTCCCAATTTTAAAAATTTTGATTCCAATACACATTTAAGCTTGTATCATAACAATAGATATCGATTAAATACACAACTAAGAAACGAATGCATGACTATTGAACAACTCTACAGACACATAACACAGTCTATGCATGAAGCAGCAAAAGAAAATTAATGACAAAATCGACGAAGAAATAGGATATAAAACCGCTCTACCTGAAATGGCTCAACACAAATGAAAAAGAAGATACAAATCCGTACAAATATCAATAGAGAAAAGAGAAAAAACATTGGAAAAAAACACATAAATTGCAAGCTCACAATTTACATAAGAATTAAAAGCAAAATATGGCGATTTCTAAGAAAGCCAAATCAGAACTCAAGAAAGAACTCGATATAACTTTTGCCATTAATATCTTTAAAAACAGTGAAATAAATATTACTAAAAACACATTTCAAATAGATAGAAACATATGTGCATCGAGATGAATATATAGAGGTAACTGAAGAAGAAATAAGAAAGATAGTGAAAATATTAAAAAATGGAAAAGCTCAGGCGCCAAGAAGAATTGAGACAAAAATAATAAGACAATGCACAAGGAACTCTTCAACTTATTAGCAAATTTAATAACTAAAATAATAAATAGAGGACCACCACTAACTGAATGAAGAAATAGAGCATCCATACTTGAATGAGAATGATAGGCAAATGTCAAAATTAAAAACGAATATCAGTAACAAGTACACTAAGCTAACTATATGGTCGTATATTAAGGAATAAAACAGAAGGACAATACAAATAGCAAGAATTAGTACAACATTAATCCGAGCAGCGCAAAATATGCACAATCAAATATCAATGCGAGAATAAACCGAGCTCTGTGGACTAGTGGTTACCACGTCTGCTTAGCATTCGGGAGATGGTGGGTTCGATTCCCTTGACCGTCTGCTCTGATTCAGGTTTCTAGGTGGTTTTTCTGAGTCCACAGAGTACATTCTGTGAGGCGATTGCCGGGGCAGTACTTCTCCACATTTTCCGGACTTTCTATTCTTTACCTTTCCTTTCTCTCACCTATCTTGAAATTTCCGTTATTGGCTGAAGAGGGACGCAAGGTCCCTATAGCAGCCCGCTCTCAGTTGGGGAATTGAAATAAATCTGAACCTTTAACTTTTTTGTGAGAATAAGAGGGAAGATATTGAAGAGTTTTGATGTATATAGTAGATTAAGGCAAGGGTGTGCTATCTCCCTACTTTGTTTAAAATATGTGTTGACAAAGCGCCGAAAGTATCATATAAATAAAGGAGAACGATCCAAACGTGTGTGTCCGTCACGACAATTGCAGACGCAATGTCCCCCATTTGCGTTTGCATGAATTTCGCCGTCGCCTCGATTTCGCGACCGGGGCAGAGCCCCGAGGGCACCCTTGGAGAGGGGCGGGGCCCGGAGGGCCACCTTGAAGAGGGCGGAGCCCCGCCCCCCCCTTGGAGAAGGGCGACGCCCCGAAGGCCCCCTTAGAAAGGGCGGAGCCCCGCGGGCTTCTTGGAGAGGGGCGAAGCCCTAAGGGCCTCTTGGAGAGAAGCGAAGCCACGAGGGCCCCTTGGAGAGGGACGGAAACCCGTGAGCTCGCTTGAAAAGGGCAGAGCCCCGCCCCCCCCCTTGGAGAGGGGCGACGCCCCGAAGGCCCCCTTAGAAAGGGGCGGAGCCCCGCGGGCTTCTTGGAGAGGGGCGAAGCCCTAAGGGCCCCTTGGAGAGGAGCGAAGCCACGAGGGCCCCTTGGAGAGGGGCGGAGCCCCGTGAGCCCCCTTGAAGGGGGCTGAGCCCCGTGAGCCCCCTTGAAGGGGGCTGAGCCTCGTGAGCCCTCTTGAAGGGGGCTGAGCCCCGTGAGCCCCCTTGGAGAGGGGCGAAGCCCCGGGGCCTCCTTAGAAAGGGGCAGAGCCCCAAAGGCCTCCTAGGAGTGGGGCAGAACCCCGTGAGCCCCTTTGGAAAGAGGCGGAGCCCCGGGGCCCCCTTGGAAAGAGGCGGAGCCCCGAAAACCCCTTTGGAGAGGGGCGGAGCCCCAAAGTCCCCCTTTGAGAGGGGAGGTGACCCGAGGGCCCCCTTGGATAGGGGCGGAGCCCCGAGCGCCCCTTGGAGAGGGGCGGAGACCCGAAGACCCCCCTGGAGAGGAAAGGTGCCCCGAGGACCTCCTTGGAGAAAGGCGGAGCCCCGAAGCCCCCCTTGGAGTGGTGCGGAGCTTTGAGGGCCGCCATTGGAGATGGGCGAAGCGTTATTTGAGCGGAATTTTGATTAAATCGATGCGATTTTAGAAAAGGGCCCTTACCAATTCGCGTTTCTTTTTGAAAATGATGAGCAAAGCTTAAAACTACTTCTCAGTGGTGACACATAAAATGTGCTAAGCAGCGCATACGAAAATACATTAAGATAGATAGCGCAATAGCGCGCGCAGCCCCGTTTATAAACAAATAAGTGCAGAGGGATGGGAATCCAAATGAACGGCATCGCCCTATACATATTCGCTACACTTTGCGGACGTCCTTAGAGCACAGGATCAAGACGACATACAATACATGTTACGATAATTGGCTGAAAATACCAATAGTGGAGGCTGGAAATAAATGGTAATAAAACAAAGTATTTAGCAAAAGAACAAAAAATCTGTAAACATTTGCAAATTCAAAAAACTCAATGTCTTGCACTTGAACTCGGGCTCCCAGGCTTGCTCTCACGCGTTCCAACAGGTCCAATTCGACTACTACGTAGCTTACGACACTAAAGCACGCCAAGACAGAGGTTGGGTCGTTTCTGGCTCTATATAAGGAAAGCGCAATCTCTGCATTTTCTATCCGTTCCGGTTTTTATAGATTTTGCTAAAAAATAACATTTAAAAATTTGTGCTGAAAAATTAAATTGTCCCAAATGTAGCATAAGCTCTAAAAATGTGGCTTTGGATTTTACTGTTAGCTATATTTGTAGTGTTTATGTTGAGGTCAACGACTGGTGCCCGCTTGTTTTTTCCCAATTACTTTATGCATTTTTCTAACCTGAAAAACCACCGCCTAGTCCTTATTTAGGCCAATAATCTGCCGAGGGTTTGAGCTAGCCAATGCCGTGGTCGCCTTTCCTTTAAGGGTAGTGCATATGAACAAATGGCATCTAGTCGACTTAATACCAATAAGTATTGAACACAAACTAGTTTTATCAATTTCATCAATATTGAGAACTATAATATGATGAAACATTATTTTCATCTAGTATGGCTATGGAATAGTTCCTAATTTATGAATTCAACTATGTTTAAACTTAAATGTCAAACTTGACAATTTATTTGTAATTGTGTTATAAATGCATTCATAAATTAGGAACAAATTCCATAGCCATACTAGATGAAAATTATTTTTATCGTACTATAGATGGTGAAAGTTACTTGGATGAATTAAAGAGGTGACACGCACTTTATAGCAACCGTGCAGCCGTAACACTTAGGACTTATTAATAATACACTGCTTAGCAACTACAAGTCAAATCTCTTATTTTTAGAGGTTCAATCTGACCCATTATTACAGCATTTTCTTTCTTCGAATTTAAAAATTATTATTGCAACTACACGTATAGTTTGTCCAAATTGAGGTGGCGCAGTCAAGGTATACGGATTAAGCGGGGTTTCCTGTAAGTGATACGAGTACTTTGTTTACATGTAATTCCTGGTTGTACATGCTACTTACCAGTTGAGACGACTTCTAAAAACCTGCACGTATTTAGGTAAATTATTGAGCCCCAGTTTTTAGTACTAAAATAATACACTTCTATGGTATATAATTTTTAATTAAGAGCACATAAAAACACTACATTTTCGTTATTAGATATTAACAGGAAGTCCTCTAACTTGCAAATGTTTTATAAACGGCGTCCTTTCTGATTAAACAAAATTTACATTTCCTTTTTCCTATAGCCAATCACAAAAGACCGTACCACATTCAAATTTCAAATAAATCATAATGTGCAAGTATAAATTTTAAAACTAAACAAATTTGTAATTATAATGTAACATAAGTTCAGATATATGAAAACATGATTAAATATTAATTATTCACATAGAAGTCTAAATTCATTTATTTAAAATTAATAAACAAATATTTAAATTTTAAACGCATCACTTCAGATTTCATAATGCACAAATGTTTAATCACTTTTAATTCACTTTTTAAAAATAATTTTCGTTTGGGTTTTCCAAATCAATTAATTAATGCAATTATTTTCCTTTACAGATAAATGATGCTCAAGATCCCAAACTACACAAGGATAATTGAAACAAATTCAAAATAAATCATAAATGGCATAAGAAAATCAACTTCAGCTTATCATTCCCAAGTAACACAAAAATCTCAACTGTACTTAATTGGAAACACATTGTAATTAACTAAATAAAATAGCAATAACGCTCCATATTTATACTTTTTCTATTTGTTTAGAGTAAAAACTCTTTTAATGATTTAATTGAACTCGACTAATAATTATAAATAAATCAAGACCATCGTATAACATAGCAACACAAATTTACATACATAATACATAATTTAATATACAAGGAGAAAGCAATTAGTTTTATAAAATACATACATAAAAAACCAAATTTCAACATATAATTTAAATATCTTCCTCGTCTTCAGATATAAAATCATCCCAGACCCAATCATTATCATCGTCACTGTCCTCACCTAGATTGATAATTAGCGGTTTAACACTTGGCAATTTGTAACTGTTTTCGACTTCAATCACATGTCGCACACAATTTTCCCACAACGTCTTGTCTTTGGCCATATCTTCTATAATTAACCTTATTTTATCTACACTTGCGGCATTTACTTTTGGTTCTGTATTACATTTTCTAAGTTTACGTTTTACTGCACTCCACACCAATTCTATTGGATTGAATTCGCAATAATAGGGTGGTAATCTGACAATTTCATGCCCGTTTTTTCTTGCAAATTCATCAACAACATATTGCTTTTTTAAATTCAACTTCTTAACTTCAGCGAGAAGGTCGGCCTTCTTTAATTTTTTATATTTGGGTAGTTAGAAACCGTGACTCATTAAAAAACTAGGGATATCACATTTCTTAGCTGCTGTGGTCGGTATTTTTGTTAAAAGTCGTCAATGATAAGGAGCGCTATCGATTACAATAACGGAATTAGGAGCAATATTTTTACAAAGCTTGGAAGAACCATTCCTCAAAGAGTTCGGAGTTCATATCCGAGTGATAATCTGCAGAACTGTTTGCAATATTTTTCGCCGACAACATTAGACTATTAGGAACGAATCCATTTTTAGTTCCGGCGTGAATAATAATTAATTATTCGTTTGCCTTTGGACAGCGGAGCATCTAAGGCACACTTAAGTGTACTATCTGACCAACCTCTTTACAACATCGTGTGTATCGAACCAGGTCTCATCTAAATACACAATGTTTTTATTTTGTTTTCGTAGATCTTCGATAGTAGTGAACCTAGGGCGTTCTGACGCAAAATGTGTCACTGCGCAGGTTTTCTGCGCAGGTCTGCGCGCGCAAGTTTTTCAAGGTCGTTGACCTAGCCGGGGTCAACGTCGCGGGTCTAGCCGGGGGTCACGGGCCTAGCCGAAGTCAAGGTCACGGGTCTAGGCCACGTGCCACTTCCGGTTCCCACTATGAATTTTTTGGGGCTAAATGTCAAATTTTGACATTTTTTATCAGTAAATTGAACAATGGCGTCCATTGACAATGAAGTCTTTGTTGTCTGGACGAATTTTTGCTGACCTCCATTATCAAATAAATAGAATGTTATTGTCTAGACATTAAAATGTGCAAAGCCGGTAAAGATTGAACAATGAAACTCATTGTTTGAGAAAAAATCAGCACAACTGTTAAATTGAATGCTGTCTTTGTTTGAAATTTTTTGCTGGCACTGTTAAAAGTCTAATTTTAAAATTTTTACAAGATTCTCACGATACATTTTGGAGCTAAGAGTCTAATTTTGAAAGATTCCCACGATGAATTTTGAGGTTAAGAGTCTAATTTTGAAATTTTTACAAGATTCCTATACCGGATGTGAGTCATTGTCTGGAAATGTCAGACTTGTCAAAACCTGCCTGCCTGCCTGTTTATCTTCATTTTAAATACCTTGTTAGGTTTTTGTTTTATTACGCATCCAACGAGATGTATGTCTGGATATTTAACTTTTTGAAACTGAAGATCGTAGAAACAACCTCGAATAGGCCGATTGGAAGCATCTTTTAGTAGATAGGTAGTGTGTTCCATCCCACTGGAGGACTCTTTAAGCGGTAGACAGTATTTAACATAATACAAAAGTGTTGGGGTCTTAGAGACATTGAGAGAAATCCTCAACATTGTTTGTAAGCAAAGTAAATATTACGTGTTTTTTCCCGTACTTTATAAAATACACAGTCTCGAAATTGAGCCGATAGTTATTTATTTCGGTTGGATCTATGTACAGAAGGACAAGCATCCCTCACTTTAGCAGTAAGCAAGTTCCTAAAGAAATATTATGCTGTAGAGATTTACAGGTTACAGTTCGGAGTGTAAATTGAGTTAAAAATTTCGATACCGCTATTAGCAGCAGTAGAATTTAATTGCATATTGTGTTCTTTTACGTAAGACCCAAATTTTAGATTCGATTGTTTTAATATAGGCTGGAAAGCACTCTGACAGACAGGCAGAAAACTTGTAATGCAGCTGCCAAACCGGGCCTTGTCAAATATCGAACAGCAATATATATTAGTAAAAAATATTCTTCAGTTAGCAAGTGAAAAGTTTGATGTAGTTTTAGCCAATCTTATACACATGCCAGCACTAAAAAATGGTAGGAAGCGGAGTCTTAAACAGCAGGATTTTATAATACAAAACAGGGGCGATAAAATAATCCTGTGTACCACCCGAAATTTTGTAGTTTATCCGATTCGGCAACTTCCGCATATCGCAAAAACAAACACCTTCTTTGTTCTTGTGTTAGCACCTTGGCTTTTATGGTAGTATATTTACGAAATCCGACGCCACAGCAATATATGTTTTAACTACATTTTTTTATTAAGCATTCATATAGGTAAGAAAGGGGGACAGCGCTGCTATTCGGCTACCTTGTTTCGGCTACCATAATTTACACCAGTTTTCAGTTAGATCAGTTTTAAATACACAGTCTCGAAATTGAGCCGATAGTTATTTATTTCGCTTTTTACTGTTGGATTTATGTACAGAAGACAGTATCCCTCACTTTAGCAATAAGCAAGTTCCTAAAGAAATATTATTCTGCTGTAGAGATTTACAGGTTGCAGTTCGGGGTGTAAACTGAGTTAAAATTTTCTATACAGCTATTAGCAACAGTAGCATTTAATTGCATATTGTTTTCTTTTACGTAAGGCCCAAATTTTGATTCGATTGTTTTAATATAGGTTCGAAAGCACTGCTGACAGACAGGCAGAAAACTTGTAATGCAGCTGCCAAACCGGGCCTTGTCAAATATCGAACAGCAATATACAGCCTGTTCAAAATTAAGTGTGCACTATTGCTATCTCGGTTGCTATTATAGCTACGAAGTAGGTTAAATTAGTAAAATAGTAGAATTTTTGCTGCCAATTAACACGGGGCAAACAAAAAAACAATTGAGCGTCGGGTTTTTGACATATGCCAAAAAATGCATTTTTTTTAATGGAACTCCCTGTATATTTTGACGTCAATCGATAGCCAATCCTCTTCTGAACAAAAAACTTCTTATACCCTACTATGCTAAAGTTAATAACAATGGAGATATACGCATGTTCAAAATTAAATGTACTCTATTGCTAACTTGTTTATTATGGGAGCTACAACGTCGGTTAAATGGGCGAAGTAGTAGTATTTTTTACGTGAATTACGGTGGTAATTATAAAAAAACAATTGAACATCGAATTTTTGAGATATTTAGCAAAACGTTTTTTTTATTGGAACACCCTACTTATACATTTTAACATATTTTGAAATAAAATTCTAGCAACTCATTTAAACTTGTTTGTAGAGAATGTAATGTTATTTCAGAATATGTTAAAACGTATAGGGTGTTCCAATAAAACAAAAGTTTTGCTAAATATCTCAAAAATGCGATGTTCAATAATTGTTTTTTTATAATTACATCCGTAATTCACGTAAAAATACTACTATTTCGCCTATTTAACGGACGTTGTAGCTCCCATAATAAACAAGTTAGCAATAGTGCACATTTAATTTTGAACAGACGTATATCTCCATTGTTATTAACTTTAGGACAGTAGGGTATAAAAAGTTTTTTGTTCAGAAGAAGATTGGCTATCGATTGACGTCAAAATATACAGGGGATTCCATTAAAAAAAAATGCATTTTTTGGCATATGTCAAAAACCCGACGCTCAATTGTTTTTTTGTTTGCGCCATTTTAATCGGCAGGAAAAATGCTACTATTTTACTAATTTAACCAACTTCGTAGCTATAATAGCAACCGAGATAGCAATAGTGCACACTTAATTTTGAACAGGCTGTATATGGGTGAGACACACGAGTGACTAGGATCTGGTAGTTGATAGTTTCTCGCATATTTTGATAGTTATTAACAGTCAGTTAGTAAACAGTATTTAACATAATACAAAAGTGTTGGAGTCTTAGAGACATTGTTTGTAAGCACCGAATGTAAATATTACGTGTTTTTTCCCGTACTTTATTAAATACACAGTCTCGAAATTGAGCCGATAGTTATTTATTTCGCTTGAATTTATGTACAGCATCCCCTCACTTTAGCAATAAGCAAGTTCCTAACGAAATATTATGCTGTAGAGATTTACAGGTTACAGTTCGGAGTGCAAACTGAGTTAAAAATTTTGGATATTTCTATACCGGTATTAGCAACAGTACCATTTAATTGCATATTGTTTTCTTGTACGTAAGACCCAAATTTTAGATTCCATTGTTTTAATATAGGTTCGAAAGCACTGCTGACAGACAGACAGAAAACTTGTAATGCAGCTGCCAAACCGGGTCTTGTCAAATATCGAACAGCAATATACAGCGTGTCCCCGGATGGGGTTGCTCACTCTTGTAAACTTTTTTATTTTGGAGTTTTCGGCAAAATGTTATTCTTCATAAAAAGTTTTGCTGGGCCTAAAACTTATTTTAGCCTACTTTCGATTTTTTAAAATCAAGTAGGCCTTTACAGTTGAGCAAAAACTATTTCCATTTTAGGTAAAGTACCTTTTCTGTTCACAGTATGCCAAAATGTTGTTAAGAAAAGTTATTCAGAATGAGAAGTTATGGCCATATGCAAATTTTCAGCAAGATAGTCCTACTTTGATAAAATTCGAAAAGTTATGGAGTTATGTAAATTTTCGTCGCAAAATTAATAATAAAGATCTTTCTGCTATTGTCGACGCCATATTGATTATTTTCAAAGTACGGTAGGTCAAGTACTGCTATTTGAATGATATTATAAAATCGCGTAAACTTCGCATGTAAAATTTAATGGAAAAATTTAACGAACTGTAGTAAACAATTCCAGTAACTGCATACTTCATATCTGGGATATTTTATTTTTTAATACAACAAAAAACAAATTCAATTCTAAACATTGAAATTATTCCACGTAATATCCTCCTCTTAGTACACATTTTTCTATTCGGGTTCTAAATTCTAGGTAGGTCGATGAAAGCATTTCTTCATTCACACTAGCAACAGCTACGATTTTTTGTTTTAAATTTTCCAAATCGTCTTCTAATTCGTTTGCGTAAACCTTTTCCTTTAGGTAGCCCCATAAGAAAAAGTCCAGTGGGTTGAGGTCTGGAGATCTCGCTGGCCAATTTAGTAGACCAAAGCGTCCAATCCACCGATTAGGAAAATGCTCACTTAACCAGGCCCTAACTCTAAGTGTGGAATGTGCAGGACATCCGTCTTGTTGAAAGAATAGCTTTCCTCTGAACTCTAAACTCTCCTCTTCTAATTCGGTCATAACGAAGTTGTCCAAAAGCCCCAAGTATGTATTTTGGTTTAAAGTATTCAAAAAATAGGGACCAATGATTCTGTTGTAGAGCATTCCGCACCAAACGTTTACTTTTTTAAAGCGCTGACTCCGGGTTTTGATACGAAAATTTGGATTGTTCTGAGCCCAAAATCTACAATTTTGCGTTGACACAACGCCATTGATCGAAAAGGTTGATTCGTCACTGAACAGAATATTTCGATAGAAAAATCTATGGTTCATTAGTCTTTCTCCCATGAGTACACAGAATTCTAATCGATGGGCATCATCTCCGTCTTCTAGCTTATGGACAAACTTGGGTTTGAACGGATGAAAATTATTTGTAACTAAAATTCTCTGAATGTGTGACTTACTTATTCTCAAATTCTGTGACCTTTCTCGCAGTGATAATTTTGGTGCTTCTTGAACTGAATTAAGAATTACTAGTGTGGCAGCGTCCTCTTTGTCATATTGTCGTGGTAGTTTCTTGGTGTCCTTCACATCGCCAGTTCTATCAAATTTTTTGATAAGTTTTGTTGCTGCTTGCCTGGTTATATGCACGTCTGGATATTTTTGGTGCAATAGTTGTATTGGATATTGGTAGCTGACATTTCCAATGCCATAACACTTTACTAAGTAGATACGCTGATCTAACGTTAACATTTTTGACGTGTTTGATGGTACATAAGATATGTAACTTCACTGTCGCAGTGAGGGATTTTGTTTGACAGTTGCTATCGAAAAGCAACTAGATTTTTGACTTGCATTATCAGGCAAAGCTCTTGAATTTGGAGTAGTCTCATTGTGATAAAAAATATTTGATATGCTATTTTCCTCAAATTTAAAATTAGTATAAATTTTCGTTCTAAGCAATTTTTCTTAGTAACATAATGGCGTATTATCAACAGAAAAAGTACTTCACCTGAAACGAAATTAAAAAATGAAGAATTTTATCAAAGTAGGACTATCATCCTGAAAATTTGCATATGGCCATAACTTCTCATTCTGAATAACTTTTCTTAACAATATTTTGGCATACTGTGAACAGAAAAAGTACTTTACCTAAAATGAAAATAGTTTTTGTTCAACTGTAAAGGCCTACTTGATTTTAAAAAATCGAAAGTCGGCTAAAAATAAGTTTTAGGCCAAGCAAAACTTTTTATGAAAAATAACATTTTGCCGAAAACTCTAAAATAAAAAAGTTTACAAGAGTGCGCAACCCCATCCGGGGACACGCTGTATATTAGTAAAAAAGACCCTTCAGTTAGCAGGTTTGATGTAGTTTTAGCCAATCTTATACACATTCCAGCACTAAAAAAAATGGTAGGAAGCTAACACACATAAATACGGTGGGTCTTAGACAGCAGAATTTTATAATGCAAAACAGGAGCGATAAAATAATCGTGTGTACCACTCAGAATTTTTCAGTTTATCCGATTCAGCAACTTCCGCATATCGCAAAAACAAACACCTTCTTTGTTCTTGTGTTAGCACCTTGGCTAAGAATGTTATGGTAGTATATTTACGAAATCCGAAGCCCCAGCACTATATGTTTTAACTACATTTTCTTATTAAGCATTCAATAACTACAAAAATAAAAAGCAGCTTAAAAATAGTGTTCCTAAACGGAGTGGTGGTGTAGTTTTATCATTTGAATTTCGACTTCTTACAACGGTATTTGTAAATAGTCCAGTTTTTGGTTGCAACGAGCATAGTTGTAGCAGAGATATCTGACGAATAGAAGACTATAGAAGATATAAACAGACAGTAATATTAATCTAAAATTGAATTAACTAATATTATTAACAAAGTTGTTAAACGTATGATAAAGGCAGTTATTAATTACTTAATAAATACAATTGTCCTATATCCGGTATTCATAGTTTATGTCTTAATCTGATTTTAATAGTCGATTAGACTCGAATAACTAAGGTTATTACAATGCTTATATCCGGTATTCATGGTTTATGTCTTAATCTGATTTTAATAGTCGATTAGAGTCTAATAACTAAAGTTATTACAATGCTAAAGACTGTACGCAAAAAGGTAAGACATCAAAATTTTAAAAATAAAACCCAGAGAATAAGAATTAAATAAAATAAAGCCAAGTAAAAGCTATTAGACCACAAAAATATATTAGTAAAAAATAATCTAATTAATAAAAATGCTATAGACGATACCCAACGGGTGAGGGACAGTTCATTTTTGCAGGATAAAAACTTATCTAGATGGTTACAAATCAGATGTATAAGAGAAAATCTCAAACTTGTTTAAAAACATTTTGTCAGACTATAGAAAATTCCTGTCCAGACCTGCGGATGTGAGTCATCGTCTGGGAATGTGCAAGGTTGCTAAAAATAAACCGGTTCTCTGAGGTTTCTGTGTAGGTCTGCGTGAGGGTCTGCGCGAGGGTTTTTGCGCATGCTTGGCGGTAAATTCAAATTCTGTGCAGGTTTGGCGGTAAATTCAAATTCTGCGTAGGTTTTGGCGGGAAATTTAAATTATAATCAGTGTTTTTGTCGGGAAAGTCTGGGAGTGTACAAGGTTGCTAAAAAAATAAATGTATGGGGTCTTTGTCTGAGAAATTTACACCAGATGTAGTTAATGACCTCCATTATCAGTGCCTATAAATTTGGTAGACAGACAGACAGACAGGCAGACCGACAGGCAGGCAGACAGACAGACAGACAGACAGACAGACAGACAGACAGACAGACAGACAGACAGACAGACAGACAGACAGACAGACAGACAGACAAACAGACATACAGACAGACAGACAGACAGACAGACAGACAGACAGCCAGACAGACAGGTAGGCGACAGACAGACAGACAGACAGCTAGACAGCTAGACAGGTAGACAGCTGTTCCTGTAACGGTTTTATGGGCACGATGGTGTAATAAAACGACAATTGTAAATATAATTGTATTTTATTTGTCTAATGTACAGTCGCGGAATTAAAAATCCGGACGAGTCTTACAGATGATTTTTGCAATTTTTGGGTAATGTAATTACTTGCATTTTTTGTTTCGACTCTTAAATGAGGCAAGCTGTCATATACGAGTAATTATTTTGATTTTCACTAATTTCACCACGTAACGTGATAAGTAAAGTAAAGTAAGATATACACTGAATCATTTTGTGTCCGGATTTTTAATTCCGCGACTGTACCTACATGTATAAAATTATTACAAATATATTATACACTAGTCAATTATTGTGGTAGAGGTGTTGTTGTCATCTCTGTATGGAGGATCTCCTCGTGCTGTTTCCGAACTAGATTTATTCAATTATTCCTGCCTCTTTTAACTCTTCTATTACACTAACAATTTCATTTTTATGATTTGTATGGCCAGATGCTTGAGAGGCATACAGTAACTTTAATCGATCAACTAATTCGTTCGGATCATCCCAGTAAACATAATCCAACGGTTTATTGCTAACTTGTTTATACATTTGCTGCATACCTTTACCAGTAAGCTTTGTAGTCCTTAACGATATCGATGATGGCGAGGGTGATGATGACAGGTTAGATTTTATAAATTTCTTGTATTTCGCTTAGTTGAAACCTACCTTCTGATCATTTTTATCAAAATTTCTATGCGCTGCATTTGTTCTGTTTATGATATCATTATAATTTGCTCTATTTGTCAGCGTTGGAGTTATTTGAGGATCGTTTTTAAATAGTAATTCGTACAAACCAGGCGTACCTTCATAGTGCGCATTTTTAACAATTATATCTGATCCCTTTATATCTAGCTCATCTCCACCAAAATAAAATTGGTTTTTATCAAATCATATGTGTATAAGATTGGCTAAAACTACATCAAACCTGCTAACTGAAAGGTATTTTTTACTAATATATATTGCTGTTCGATATTTGACAAGACCCGGTTTGGCAGCTGCATTACAAGTTTTCTGTCTGTCTGTCAGCAGTGCTTTCGAACCTATATTAAAACAATGGAATCTAAAATTTGGGTCTTAAGTAAAAGAAAACAATATGCAATTAAATGGTACTGTTGCTAATACCGTTATAGAAATATCCAAAATTTTTAACTAAGTTTACACTCCGAACTGTAACCTGTAAATCTCTTCAGCATAATAATATTTCTTTATGAACTTGCTTATTGCTAAAGTGAGGGGATGCTGTACATAAATTCAAGCGAAATAAATAACTATCGGCTCAATTTCGAGACTGTGTATTTAATAAAGTACGGGAAAAAACACCTCATATTTACATTCGGTGCTTACAAACAATGTCTCTAAGACTCCAACACTTTTGTATTATGTTAAATACTGTTTACTAACTGACTGTTAATAACTATCAAAATATGCGAGAGACTATCAACTACCAGATCCTAGTCTCTCGTGTGTCTCACCCATATATATTGCTGTTCGATATTTGACAAGGCCCGGTTTGGCAGCTGCATTACAAGTTTTCTGCATGTCTGTCAGCAGTGCTTTCGAACCTATATTAAAACAATCGAATCAAAATTTGGGTCTTACGTAAAGAAAACAATATGCAATTAAATGCTACTGTTGCTAATAGCTGTATAGAAATTTTTAACTCAGTTTACACTCCGAACTGCAACCTGTAAATCTCTACAGCAGAATAATATTTCTTTAGGAACTTGCTTATTGCTAAAGTGAGGGATACTGTCTTCTGTACATAAATCCAACAGTAAAAAGCGAAATAAATAACTATCGGCTCAATTTCGAGACTGTGTATTTAAAACTGATCTAACTGAAAACTGGTGTAAATTATGGTAGCCGAAACAAGGTAGCCGAATAGCAGCGCTGTCCCCCTTTCTTACCTATATGAATGCTTAATAAAAAAATGTAGTTAAAACATATATTGCTGTGGCGTCGGATTTTGTAAATATACTACCATAACAGCCAAGGTGCTAACACAAGAACAAAGAAGGTGTTTGTTTTTGGATATGCAGAAGTTGCCGAATCGGATACTGAAAAATGTCGGGTGGTACACAGGATTATTTTATCGCCTCTGTTTTGTATTATAAAATTCTGCTGTTTAAGACTCCGCTTCCTACCATTTTTTAGTGCTGGAATGTGTATAAGATTGGCTAAAACTACATCAAACTTTTCACTTGCTAACTGAAGAATATTTTTTACTAATATATATTGCTGTTCGATATTTGACAAGGCCCGGTTTGGCAGCTGCATTACAAGTTTTCTGCCTGTCTGTCAGAGTGCTTTCAAGCCTATATTAAAACAATCGAATCTAAAATTTGGGTCTTACGTAAAAGAACACAATATGCAATTAAATTCTACTGCTGCTAATAGCGGTATCGAAATTTTTAACTCAATTTACACTCCGAACTGCAACCTGTAAATCTCTACAGCATAATATTTCTTTAGGAACTTGCTTACTGCTAAAGTGAGGGATGCTGTCCTTCTGTACATAGAATCAACCGAAATAAATATCGGCTCAATTTCGAGACTGTGTATTTTATAAAGTACGGGAAAAAACACGTAATATTTACTTTGCTTACAAACAATGTTGAGGATTTCTCTCAATGTCTGTAAGACCCCAACACTTTTGTATTATGTTAAATACTGTCTGCCGCTTAAACAGTCTTCCAGTGGGATGGAACACACTACCTATCTACTAAAAGATGCTTCCAATCGGCCTATTCGAGGTTGTTTCTACGATCTTGAGTTTTCAAAAAGTTAAATATCCAGACATACATCTCGTTGGACGCGTAATAATACAAAAACCTAACAAGGTATTTAAAATGGTTTGGATTTTCATATTTTGAGCGTTGCATCTTTTTAGCTGGAAATAATTCAATACCTATATACTATTAGACCACAATGACTCCATACAATTAATTCGGTTTATTTTTAACAGCTTTGCACATTTCTCAAACAATGGCTTCATTGTTTAATTGAGCAGAAGATAAACAGGCAGGCAGGCAGGTTTTGACAAGTTTGACATTTCCAGACAATGACTCACATCCGGTATAGGAATCTTGTAAAAATTTCAAAATTAGACTCTTAACCTCAAAATTCATCTGGGAATCTTTCAAAATTAGACTCTTAGCTCCAAAATTTATCGTGAGAATCTTGTAAAAATTTTAAAATTAAAAACAGCGTCAGCAAAAATTTTCAAACATTCAATTTAACAATTGTGCTGATTTTTTCTCAAACAATGAGTTTCATTGTTCAATCTTTATCGGCTTTGCACATTTTAATCTCTAGACAATAACATTCTATTTATCTGATAATGGAGGTCAGCAAAAATTCGTCCAGACAACAAAGACTTCATTGTCCAATTATTTTTTGCAATCGTGCAGATTTCTCAAACAATGGACGCCATTGTTCAATTTACTGATAAAAAATGTCAACATTTGACATTTAGCCCCAAAAAATTTATCGTGGGAACCGGAAGTGGCACGTGACCTAGGCCCGTGGCCTTGACTTCGGCTAGGCCCGTGACCCCCGGCTAGACCCGCGACCTTGACCCCGGCTAGGTCAACGACTTTGACAAACCTGTGCGCGCAGACCTGCGCAGAAACCTGCGCAGACATCTGCGCAGAAAACCTGCGCAGTGACACATTTTGCGCCAGAACGCCACTAATTACACTACTTTCGATTTTGAACAAATAATCTCTTCCCATATCGACCAATCTCGGAGTTTCCATCAAAACTGCTCTTCTGTTTAATACCCCATGACGCATACCCATGCTTAACAAAACGAGCCGAAGAGAAGTTATACACTTGTATGGAAATTCAACTCCTTTCTCAAAAATTTTCTCTTGGAGATTTCGTAATGTTAACACAGTATTTTGTTTATAATGGTCATAAATCACTTTCTTTAAAAGCCGTTTGGTTGCTTCATCCACACGTGACGCGAAATCCCTTTCAAATGTACTCGCGTTTCCTTATGGTCCACTACATTTCCAGCATGAATTATTCTCTGAATAGTCCTCCGAGGTACTTCCGTTAATTCCTCAATTTTCTTTACAATGCGGTAGCTGCTTCCATTGATTTATCTTGTTAAATTTTTGTAAAGGTTTAAAATAATTTGTTTTGAATGCGGAGGCAGAAATTTATGGCGAAAAAAAATATCTTGGACGTCACCGACGGCGAAAATTTCGTTATTTCCATCTATATCTTCGTCCACGTTGTCATTAAAAAGAATTTCTTCAATATCGAAGGGTCGCCACAAAGCCATAATTAAATTTCTACTTTTTAATACACACTTAACGCACTTGAAACACACTCTTTTCAGTTACGAGAGTTGCGTGCATACTAAAAAAAATATAATAGATACCTCCTACTTTCTTAACTTCCTAGGAGCGCACTTCAATTCCCGTCAAGAGCAATTAAAAAAATAATCCTACACTTCCATTCCCGTCAAGGGACTTGTTCTTTGTACGATTAACTTGATAAGAGGCTTCCACGAATGGGGCCCCCAGTTAATCCGCTGCGAATTCCGGTTCAATGGGATTGCCGGGAACTGCCACTTAATAACCCTTGACTTGGGTTCAGTTAGTTGTTGGAGTGAAACAAGACTTAACAAACACGAGTATATTGAGTAACAACGATTATAAACGTCACTGATGGACCGATGGTTTTTTACAAAAGCTTCAACTGTTGTGACACGCTTGGATTGGCCACGCGAAGATAGCGAATTGCGCGTAACCGTAACACAAAACAACCTGAAAACGTCTTTCCCAGGGAGTTAGACCGACCGCAACCCAGCACAAAGCATAGCTGAACTTGCTTATTCGAAATTCTGAATCTAACTAACGCTGAATTTACAACGAGCCGAACTCGCACATTCATCAAGGAGGGGAAAGCTCAATCACTATTGGCTGAGGCGATCCTGCGTAGCCAATCGGAGCGTCGCACGTTGTTTTGGAATAAATGCTTATTCTAAGAATCTTAATGCTAAGCTCTCTCAATGAGGCAATTGAACGAAATCCATAAATACATGATTCCCAAATATGCTAAGTCGGCTTAAGTTCTATTAGAAAATGTATCCATCCGCTTAAAAGCCATTAAGGGAAGCTTACAAATTCATTTCCAATATTAACAGAGGCAAACAAATACGGCAAGATGCAAATTTGACTTTACCACGACCGTTGAATGAGATAGAACAGTTATGACTTGAATTACATGATTAATTATAATCAAAAAGGTTTTGATGCACGCATCTGTGTGAATCAAACATGCCGCTCCCGAAGTGCCGACTATGGCACGACGTGATTAAATCCCAAAATTAAACTGAAATCTAACACTACCAAATAATCAAATGCATAACAAGAACTAATGACAGATGATAATCCAAGAGCCTTACAGATAACTTACAACTAGCATGAATACAAGCAAAGAAACAACTAAACCTAGCAAAATGTTCAATTAGCGAAAACTACCAACTAAGAGCAAAGTCAATGTTTATTGCCCTTGATCGCAATGATCGTCTTTGGGTAGGATGTACACTTTACGCACCGAGCGTTTCAGGAGATTCCCTCGGGAATCGCGCACCTGCACCACACGCACAACACCATCCGCTCCTGGATATGCGGCCGAGATGATTGCCAGTGGCCAACGGTAGCTTGGAGATGCCTCGTCGTGGACGAGTACCACGTCGCCCACCTGGGGGGCTAGAGACGTGCTGGAGGACTTCCACTTAGGCCGGCGCTGCAGGAGGTGGAGGTAGTCCTGGGACCAACGATCCCAAAACTGCTGGGACAGCCGCTGGACCAGCCCATAGCGGCTGAGACGATTTTCCGGTATGCCCTGGAGTTGGGCTTCCGGAAACGAAGTCAGCTTCCGACCGATCAAGAAGTGGGCAGGAGTAAGGACTTCGGGGAATGAGGCGTCGGTAGGGAGAACACAGAGTGGGCGGGAATTTAGTATCGCCTCCACTTGAGTCAGCATGGTGTAATACTCAACGAAAGTTAACTTTGCATTGCAAGATATTCGCCTTAAATAATATTTCAATGACTTTACCCCCGCTTCCCAAATGCCGCCAAAATGCGGAGAGCGTGCCGGAATAAAATTCCACTTAATGCTATGTTTCGACAATTCCTCCCTTATGCATTGCTCACTAGAGCCTGACAGGATATTTTTTAATTCCGATAGCTGATTTCTGGCACCGGTGAAACAAGTAGCATTGTCAGAAAATATGTTGAAGGGTAAACCGCGTCTGGAGATGAATCTCCTCAACGATGCGATGAAAGCCTCCGTCGTGAGGTCTTCCACGAGTTCAAGATGAATAGCCTTCGTGGCCAAACACACAAATAGGGCTACGTAAGCCTTTACTTCTTTTGCGCCTCGCCCGGATTTGTTTTTTATAAACACGGGACCCGCGTAGTCTATCCCGCAATTGCTGAAAGGAGGAGAGGGTGTGACACGAGCTTCGGGTAGTGATCCCATCAAGTGTTCATTCATCTTAGGCTTGGCCCGGAAGCATATCACGCAATTGTGTATTACTTTACGTATCAGGTCTTTGGCTCTCACGATCCAAAGCTTACCCCGCAATGAGGCCAGTAACACCGAGTGTCCACATTGCAAGAGCCGCAAATGCTCTTGCTTCACGATTAGCAACGACAAAGGGTGACCAGCTGGTAACAAAAGGGGATGTTTCTGATCAAAGCTTAGATTGGAATTTTCTAGACGGCCGCCCACGCGCAGTAGGCCCTGATCGTCCAGAAATGGGTTTAGAGAAAGCAGCGTGTTACGGTATTAAATGCTCGGATCGACATTGATCAAGAGCACTGTCAAAAATCGGGTACAAACTAGAGGGTTCGCCGGCTTTACTGAAAAGAACACAGATCTTAATGTGTTGGAGCAGATTTCGTGGCTCCGATTCCTCGCACTTGGCGCAGTCGGGAAGGCGTGGTTCGAGAGTACAAAGAAAAACCGGCGGGGTACTTACCCTAAAGCTTGCTTAAAAGAAAAAAATGCCTGAGCGCCACTTGGTTCTGATTAGGGGTGGCTATCGTGTCTAGAACCAAGAACAATACACGTAGCCTATGTAGAAGTCCTCCAGGTTCGCCGCTATTCACCTCGGCGCTGTCCACCGGGCTTCCCCCGAGTCTTCAGATTTCAACACACAGGTGGCCACGAAGCAAATGACTTACCTTGATTGGCCACCCGCCTAGTTTAACATAAAAACACAATGACTGACACTAACCCCAGTTCTTAGGGTTCACTTATCAACAAGGACATGCTGTCGTCTTTACAAATTAATTACATGTGGCCTTTGCCATGCTAAATGGGTTGAAGACCCATACCAGGAAGGTTTAGCATTCACTAAAAGAATAAGTTGAACTTTAATAAAGTTTATTATCGAAAGAAATTAAATGGCACATAAATTCACATGAAATATCGGGGCCCCCAAAACAAACAATTACCCTATTATCTAAGAAAAGGAATATATAGTTACACGCTGGGCAACACGAAGTACATAACCGGGGTGAAGCCCCTGATTGATAACACATACATCAAATTATAGGCTTGAGTAAACGGGCGCAATGTTTATGAACACTCGAAAAACACACAATAAAATTATAGACGCCACTCAACTCGGCACGTCAGTTACGCTGTAGAAACAATAAACAGATCCTACCTGAGAGCTGTCAGCATGTTATTTGGGGTTGGCGATAGTTACGAACTCCACTTCGGCGAAGGCCGGCGTGACGTTGCAGAGGTGAAGCGGGCTCCCCAAATGGGAACGAAAGGGTTGTACAGGGGCCAATTCGGTACGGAGGACCAGAGGGTCGGTTTACCCCACGAAGAAGGATGGCAGCCAGCGGCGGGCGACGGGAAATTTCACAGAATTCGCAACCGAGTTGCCGAAACTTTTTCCACTGATATGAAAAGTATTGTAGGCTTATGAGGACACCTTTGTTGAATGTGCAAAAGGGTGCAACTTGCTTTTCTACTCCTTGCTGGAGGGCAAAAGCCGATAGAAGGCGCCTCGCCAATAATTTGAAGCCGATTAACGAAACATCGCCCTAAGCCCGCGCTACCGAAAACTTTGAGTTGCAGTCAACCAACTATTATCGGGGTCTAAGCTGAACTCACTGAATTTCACTTAACACGAAAGAACTCGACAACTGATTTAATAAAAGGCAACGAAACTTGCTACAGGGCACTCACAAACATAGCGCAGCCCCGGCCGAGGCCCGGGGCTCGCGTTTTTTTCAACGTTCTTGGTCGGAAGCTTGCTACTGATTCCCCTAATCTCAAATCGGGCTACGCGCGACGGATACAATGGAAGAAAATTTCGGACTCACAACCACTAATTTTAAATGCATCATTCCCTAAGGAGTTATCAATTTTTATTTCCTTCACACAAAGCTTGCTCATCAAGGAACGTTCTAGAAAGAATTCCTGGCTAATCAGCGAATCCCAAAAGTATTAAGTTACAAGGTCAATTCTGCCGAACTTTAAGCGATAATTTATAAGAGGGACATTAAGCTGTTATATTCCTAGAAGCTTTAACTACGTGGGGCAGTATTTAAATAAGTTGAAGGTTGAAACTCAAAGCGATTTAAGCTGGGGCGTAAACAAAGAATGCCTTATGTTTCCAATTCGAAGAAATATGATTTATACGGAAGTGATTGCAATAGATTACATACGGCTCCGAGGAAATGCTTATTAATGAGAATTCCAAGGACCGCGGGCATATCTGAGCTTGAACTGAATGAATTGGCTGCAGCATTTTAAAATTATAATCCAGGGCCGTACCCGAAAATTTTAAATAGAATAATTTCAGCTTAAATGCACTAATAATACCCAATCGTAGAATTGATAACAAGGATAGCTTAATGACGTCAAAATCACTTAACAAGCGCACTATTTTTCGGCAATGGCGCTTTCTGAGACAAAACTGCTATTTCTCCGGAAAAGACTTCCGCCTGGGCAATTTTGATCAGACGGCGAGTCGCGTCCTCCAATTCGTCAATGGCTGGAGGTCCTGACCAGCGCGTTTCGGTGTTTCTGTTTCTCGCGAGACGCAGGCAGTACGCGACTACGCGCTGTAATTTTGTGAAACTGGAATAGCGTCTCAAAAGTTCAAATTCTGGGACGCGATGGTGAAGAGTGGCCACCACTGGGCGCGACTCTTGAGCTGCTAGCTCACCCGAATCAATTTTAACGGGCTGGGGTTTTAAGTCCTCCTGTGACAAAAACTCTGGCCCGTGCCGCCACCACAAGCGCGAGTTGAGTAACTCCTGGGGTAACATTCCCCTGCTAATTATATCGGACGGGTTGCAATTTGTACGCACGTGAAACCATTCTTCCCTATTGCTTAGTTCGTGAATCTCGGACACCCGGTTCGCGACGAACGTCTTCCAATTACTCGCATCCTTATTTATCCAGTGCAGAGTTATGGTGGAGTCCGACCAATAGTACACGCGGTCAAATTTAAATGCGGAGGAATCGAGTATAGTTTTAATCAAACGAGCCAACAGTAAGGCTGCGCAAAGCTCCAAACGAGGAAAGGATATTGTTCTTAATGGAGCGACCCTTGACTTAGCACAAAGCAAATTGGTGGTGACATTACCGCGCGCGTCAACGCAACGTATATACACGGCGCACCCATAGGCTACAGAACTCGCGTCCGCAAATCCGTGGAGATCTATCGAATTTATGTCATCGCAAATTACCCCCCTCGGAATTGTCAATGAGCCCAAAGCGTGTAATGAAGAATGGAGCTCGTCGTATCTGGAACGCATCTCCATGGGCACCGTTTCGTCCCATGACAACTTCAACTGCCAAAGCCGTTGCACGAGAAGTTTCAAAGTTAGAACGCTTGGACCAAGTAGTCCCAAGGGATCGAATACTTGAGCCATATTAGAGAGTATAGCCCGCTTGGTAACTGATTTGCAACAGCTAGGGTTCACTCTGTAACTTAGCACGTCCCGCCGAGTATCCCAAAAAATGCCGAGAGTTTTCTCCGTGGCGTCTTCCGTCAAAGAAATGGGCTCTACGCTGCCGCGATCTACACCAATGGCGCTAGCTACTTCACTGTCGTTGGATGCCCACTTTCGCAATTCAAACCCGTACCCCGACAAAGCGCTACTAATTTCGAATTGCGTTTTTATGGCTTCCGCCCTATTTTCAAAACCAGTCAGTAGGTCATCTACATAAAAATCCCGGCTAATTCTTAATGAGGCCTCTGGAAGCGATGCTTCGATTTCCTGGGCGATTTGTATCAAGCACCTAGTTGCTAGGTACGAGGCTGATTTAGTACCGTAGGTGACCGTTAATAATTTGAAGCATTTTACCGCTGAGGTTTTGTCGTCACGCCATAAAATTAATTGGTATTGCGTCTGCGAGGGGTCCACGATGATTTGCCTATACATTTTGGCGCAATCTGCTTTCAGCACGTACTTGAATTGCTTAAAGCGACAAAGAATTGCAAACAGCGACTGCTGGACCACTGGGCCCTTATGTTGAAGGTCGTTAAGCGATACTCCGGAGGAGGACGCACAACTGAACAACGCGATGTTTGGTCGTTGAACTGTCCTCCTTTATGACTGGCAAATGTGGCAAATAAAACCGATGATGAGGAAGGCTCGCTTCGTCGTCCACCTTGCTCAAGTGACCAAGCGACTCGTATTCCTTGAGAAATGCGGAATACGCGGTTTTCAACTCGGGATTTTTTGACAATTTGTTTTCTAATGAATAGAAACGCTTTAATGCTATACCGCGCGAGTCTCCCAGCGATGGAGCATCTTTCCTGAAAGGTATGCTCACGATGAACCTACGCGGCTCCGACGACGCCCGTTTCGTAGTCGATTGAAAATGGTCTTCGCAAAATTTGTCATCAGCAGAGAGTCGGCCCGATCAACCGTAAGCCCCCTCGATTTCCCAAAATCTCTGAATGCCGTGCTCGATGCCGGCTACACTTAAATGAACTCTATTTGAAAGAATGAGCGCTCGATTTTCGACATTCATGTTTCCGCCTAAAACCCAACCAAAAAGAGTTTTTGTTAAGAATGGCTTCTCTGGGCCCAATTTCACCTGTCCCTGACAGAGCACTTGCCAAAAGACATTCGCGCCTAATAAAAGATCAATCTTTCCCGGTGTATTACAATCTGAATCGGCTAGCACAATGTTTGGTGGGATCTTCAAATCCCTCAACGAGAAAGCAAGGGCCGGCAGAGGATCCGTAATTTTGTCTAACACAACACAGCTCAAAATGTCCTCGTAATTCCCGTTGCGGGAGCGGATTCGAACGTTTGCTCTGAATTCAGCGTTCTAGTACAGTAAAATTGTCGGAAAATACCCTGTCACCTTAAAAAAATTGGCCGCGGCGATTCCTCTTGCCCAGTGGTTTAGGGTCATTAGACAAGTGTAAAACCAAAAAGGCGTCACCCCACCCCTTGCCAAACAGCCGCCATCTTGATAACAATTGAATTTGTTTTTTGTCGCGATCCATTGGTCGCACAGAAAAAGTTATTGAACAAAAAATGTTGGAAATAAAATTTTACACATTTTTTATTCGTGCCGCGATACCGAGAAGTTGGTATTTCAAACGATAGGGGGCAACAAAGTTACCAAAAATCTGTTTCCGCCATTCTAGCTCTATGGGGGTGGTTTTTTCCGAAAATTGCAAATGTGAAAGTTGTAGTGCTTGAAAATATATACACGAATCTCTTTTAATAATGGGATTGATTTAAATAATCTCCGAGTGACAGCCCTTCAAAGTCCGCGCAGCGTGGGAAATGTACGATATATTCCGGCGCAGCGGAGTAACCATTTCTCTTTTGCGAGATTTTTCGTCACGTCACTCAAGTAGTTTCAATGTGAATAGGTTTTCACAACCTACAGAAATTCTACACATTTTTGGTCATTGCCGCGATACCGAGAAATTGGTATAGGTAAAAGAAATGAAAATGATGGGAAAGGAGTATATGAGCCCAGAATGATATCATTTGGCTCAGATCCATAAATCTCTTAAATTTGCTGGTGTAATATTTATTATATAATATGATAATTGCAATTGTTTGTAATTTTGCCACGGGAATGACCAAAATTCAACAAATTGACAATTGCTTTACAACGTGCCATTTCTGCAAAAATAATACAGACACCCGACTGTCTATATGTTATTAAACAACAAACAGCTTGTTTCACTTCAACTAAAACATGCTACGGTGAACGAAATTATATTTTGATCGTTTGGGCCAAATGAAATGAATCGGTAATTTATTTTATTCAATTTTGACAGTTTAAAGTAACATTATTAACTCCATAACCGTCATAAACAGTCTATGATTCACAAGTGAAATAAAAGTGTTTTAATTCACTAGAGAATTAAAAAAGTTTAATTCACTAGAGAATTAAAAAAGTTTCAATAAAGAACAACATATTTTTATTATCTACAAATATTTACATTCAATTATTCTTTCTCTTTGTAGTGTGTAATATATAATTACTAAAATTTTGATCAAATCGACGATGAATGGGCAAATTTATATCTTAGTTGGAATATTTTTTAAATTTTTTATACAAAATTTCGTCAAAATTGAATAAAAACAAATATACGCCACTTGAATTAAACATTTATTAACTCAAAGATATGATCTCACTTGCACTACGTGCTCGTGAGCTAACATCTTTTCGTGAATAAACATATGTTTAATTCACATGGTGTATAATATTTATTAAAGTTAGTGTTTCACGACTACTTTTTGTATTTGTTATTGTTAAAGCTGTTATAATACTGCTAAAAACGTCTACAATTACTATGTAAAAATATTGACCAAGAATATTTTCTTTTGTGGGTACAAAATAAAGATACCGGAAAAATCTTAACTGTGCCAAATGATTTGATTCTGGGCTCGTATATTGAAAGTAATTTATTTTTGCATAAACCCTAATATATATTGTAGTCTACTCAGACACGTTTCTTTTTTTGGAGCTGTTTCTTCGTCTTGGTTTGGAGCCTCGGACACAACCGAGTTATTATCGACCATGATAGAAATGTTGCTAAAACTTTTATTGAAAAAAGAGCTCACAACTTGTTATAAACCCAATGTGAAAAATTCTTGGAAAAAATCCGTGAATACGATTGCGAGTGCTGTTTCGTGATTGTATTCTGATTAAAAATCGATAATAGTACTAGCGATAATGGTTTTCTTTATGTTAACCAAATGGTAGACATGGCATCTCGTTAGTTACAATAAGTGCGGGATATAAAAAATTTACATCTCTCCACTTCTCCGCGCCGCGCGGACTTTGAAGGGCTGTCACTCGGAGACTATTTAAATCAATCACATTATTAAAAGAGATTCGTGTATATTTTTTCGAGCACTACAACTTTCACATTCGCAATTTTCGCAAAAAATCACCCCCCCAGCGCTAGAATGGCGGAAACAGATTTTTGGTAACTTTGTCGCCCTCTACCGTTTTAAATACCAACTTCACGGTATCACGGGGAGGATAAAAAATATGTAGAATTTAATTTCCAATATTTTTTGTTCAATAACTTTTTCTGTGCGACCAATGAATCGCGAGAAAAAACAAATTCAATTGTTATCAAGATGGCGGCTGTTTGGCAAGGGGTGGGGTGACGCCTTTTTGGTTTTACACTTGTCTAATGACCCTAAACCACTGGGCAAGAGGAATCGCCGCGGCCAATTTTTTTAAGGTAAAACGACAATTTTACTGTACTATTCAGAGCCCTGGCACCAACACCCGACAGTGAGGTGATATTACCTCGTTTCTCAATTTTCAAATTTTGACACAAGTCGGCGCTAACTAAGTTAAGTTGGGATCCGGGGTCCAAAAGAGCTTTTGCCCGGGAAAATGACCCGGAGGATCCTTCTACGAATACGCTAACCGTGGACAATAAAACTTGCGCTGGCGCCGCGATTGCAGCTGCTGAAACGGATGCGACGGGTGCCTCGCTCGGGGCGACGGCCCCGACCTCCCGTGTATCGCTGCTGGTTTCTGGCGGTCCAGGACGCGGCGACGGAGTATTTTCGTGCGCGTCGCGCTTTGGACGCAAACACAGTAAAGTATGGTGCTTTTTTCTGCATACGCGGCATCTCGACGATGTGCATTTTACCACGAAATGTCCGGGCTTGAGACAATTGTTGCATAATTTCAAACGACGCGCCTCTTCGATACGAGCGTTTACCGACAATTTTGAAAAAGATTCGCAAGCGCTAATCGAATGATTACTATTTTTGCAAAAATCACAAGAGTGATTACCTTGCTCTCTGGCTACATGAGCGCGTGCATGACTTTTTTGCTCGGATCCCTGACTTCCCAAACTCGAACCTATTTTCGCAGCTTCCAGCGAACCTAATAAGTGACTTTTGCTCTCTAAAAAATCTAACAACTCTCGCAAAGTAGGAAATTGTCCGGCATGTTTGCATAATTCGCAGTCAGTCTGCATTGCTGAGCTGAGCTTCGAAACTATGATATGTATTAGTATGGTGTCGACTGTGGGTTCCCCGTACGCCTTTAAAATTTCCAAAATTCTAACTACACTATCGAGCAGCCTTTGAACAGACGAATGTGAATCCTTTTTTACGCTCTCTAAACTGAATAACGCATTTATGTTTGATTTTACTATCAGTTTCTTATTTTCAAATCGCTTGACTAGGATGTCCCAAGCAATGGTATAGTTATCGTTGGTAACTTTTAACGACGAGATTGAACTAGCAGCTTCTCCCTTGAGGGAAGAAATCAAATAGTAAAATTTCTGAACGTTGGTCAAATTAACGTTGTTATGAATAACCGACGTAAAGGAGTCATGAAATTGAACCCAATTCTCAAATTTCCCCGAAAAGGAAGGCAAATCTAAGGGTGGTAATCTTAATCCAGCGAGATCTCCTGAAGGGCCACTTTGCGAAGAATTTTGACCTAGATTCGGTTTTATACCCGGACTGATCTTATTTTTTGATAAGAATTCCTTTACTGCGCTACTAATCTCGCTAAAATGAGTCATAAAAGAGTCGAATTCATTGAAAAGTTCATCAAAGTGTTCAGCGTCGGCCTCCATTAGGCCCTCCATTGACTTCTTATACTCATCCAACAAATTTTGGAAACAACTAAACTCTTCTGACAAGTTGCCGACCTCGTGAGCCTTCACGGGGCTGGACGAAGAAATTCTATGAAATAGAGTTTTGAAACGATCTACTTGGGCTTTTATGAATTTGCAACGAGTGGTTAAAGCGCGAGTTTCCGACATGACCGCTGATGTCGAACGAGTTTCCACCATGACTGACACAAGCAAAAAACAACACTAAACGAAGGTGTAATGGAAAAGGACTTACTTTTGATTTGAGAACGTAGTAACTTCTTGACGAACAGAAAACCAACCCGCTGCCGATCGCTGCCGCTTGACGTGGGACCTGGACTCGGTGTAAGCTCTCGATGGTTGAATTTCCTGGTGTTGGCGAAGCTTCTTGACGCTCTCCGACGAAATGATGTTGGAGCAATTGCATCCACCAGCTACTGGAAACTTGTACACTCGCGTTTTTTAGCTTCTTCCACATCCGGCTCGAAGGACCAATGTTTTTTGTACGATTAACTTGATAAGAGGCTTCCACGAATGGGGCCCCCAGTTAATCCGCTGCGAATTCCGGTTCAATGGGATTGCCGGGAACTGCCACTTAATAACCCTTGACTTGGGTTCAGTTAGTTGTTGGAGTGAAACAAGACTTAACAAACACGAGTATATTGAGTAACAACGATTACAAACGTCACTGATGGACCGATGGTTTTTTACAAAAGCTTCAACTGTTGTGACACGCTTGGATTGGCCACGCGAAGATAGCGAATTGCGCGTAACCGTAACACAAAACAACCTGAAAACGTCTTTCCCAGGGAGTTAGACCGACCGCAACCCAGCACAAAGCATAGCTGAACTTGCTTATTCGAAATTCTGAATCTAACTAACGCTGAATTTACAACGAGCCGAACTCGCAAATTCATCAAGGAGGGGAAAGCTCAATCACTATTGGCTGAGGCGATCCTGCGTAGCCAATCGGAGCGTCGCACGTTGTTTTGGAATAAATGCTTATTCTAAGAATCTTAATGCTAAGCTCTCTCAATGAGGCAATTGAACGAAATCCATAAGTACATTATTCCCAAATATGCTAAGTCGGCTTAAGTTCTATTAGAAAATGTATCCATCCGCTTAAAAGCCATTAAGGGAAGCTTACAAATTCCTTTCCAATATTAACAGAGGCAAACAAATACGGCAAGATGCAAATTTGACTTTACCACGACCGTTGAATGAGATAGAACAGTTATGACTTGAATTACATGATTAATTATAATCAAAAAGGTTTTGATGCACGCATCTGTGTGAATCAAACAGGACTGTTGAGGTACTTAATCCCTCACTTCAATTCCCGTCTGACCCAAAAATGCATTATTCGCATACCTGTGTAGTAGGTCATTAATGATAACACCCTCATTAATGATAACACCCAAAAATTACTCATGTTAATCTACTGGCAGTAGTTCCGATAAGGATAACCAATAACAATCATTTAACGTAAGTTACCAACCTCTTGAAAAATGTTTCCTATAAATAATTATAAGAATTAAGAAAGGTCTCAGTTATTCCTAAGTCGCCCTGTGTTTACTTCGGTTGCATAAAGTGTTGATTTTACTGTAAACAAGATAACCTTAGAAGTAATGCTGAGTGAAAAAGGAAAACCTTTAATATTATTTGAAAACTATAAATTTTATAAATATCGTGTATTGAAAACAACAGCAGAGACAAGTTGGTGTTGCATTAAAAAGTCGTGCAGAGCAAAAGTGTACACTCTTGGTGATGACTCAAGTTTAGCATTTTCTAAAAAAATTGGTGAACATGAACATGAACCAGTGACAGAAAAAGTATTAAACCGACAAAAAGTGAACAATCAAGTGAAGAGAAAAGCAGAAGAATCGACACATGAAAGACCGTCTAAAATTATACACCGTGAAGTATCTCTTCATGGACAAATGTTGGAAAGTCTCACTAATAAAGATATGACTTACATTAGAAATAATATGGGAAAGCAAAGGCGCAAACAATTTCCAAAGTTACCCAAGAATTCCAAAGAAATTCAGGAATGTTTAAATTCGTTAGATATTCATACCGCAAAGGGCGAGAAATTTTTGTTGGCCAACGATCATAATGCAGAAATTATTATATTTTCGTGCACAAGTAACTTGGAATTTATGTGTCAACAAGAAGTTTTTTACATGGATAGTACATTTGAGTATTGTCCAAAGTACTTTCTGCAGCTCTTTACGATTCATGTGTACCAGAACGACACATACGTTCCAGTGGCGTTTTGCTTATTAAAGAACAAGCAGAAATCCACATATAAACAATTATTTCAAACATTGATTTTAAAATGCACGCAACTTGGTTTCTGTTGACAACCTCAAACCATAGTAGTTAACTTTGAACAAGCTATCCATTCGAGTATCGCAGAAATATTTCCGGACGTCACAATTATAGGATGCAGATTTCACCTAGTACAATCATGGTAAGAGAAAAATTATAGTACAGCAATAATAATTATTTATATTTTTATTATTTTTGAAATATAGGTATCGGAAAATACAGAAAGTTGGATTGGCAAAAGAATATCAGGACAAAACTTCACTAATTGGAAAATGGTTACATTATAACTTTGGTTTGACATATTTATCAGCAGAAGAAGTAGGTGATGCATTTGCATTTGAACTGGCGGACGAAAACCCGCCGATCCAAGAGTCACCAAATTCGCCGATTATTTAATAGACAACTACATAAGTGAAGATTCAAAATTTCCACCCCATATTTGGGCAGATAATTCCGCAGAGTTTTCACGCACCACAAACACATGTGAAAGTTTCCACAGTAAATTTAAATCTTATTGCTCAATGCATCATCCAAACATATTTGTATTTTTGGAAGCATTAAAAGGAATGCAAACGGATACTTACATACGAATTAATAGTTGTAATAGCCAGGAGGAACGTCAAACTCGAACAAAAGTGCTTACTCGTCAAAATTTTATCAGTAATAAAATTAATCAGTACGAAAATAAGGAAATTGGATGTTTAGATTTTATAAAATGTGTTTCTTATAAATTTGGAAACATAGTTGTGTAAGTTTTTGTAGAAATAGCATCTAATCTTAATATACATTGTAATTTACAAATGTGTTGTTTCTAGGCAAATAAAGTTTTAAATATTTTAGTGAACTCTTGTTGTTTTATTTATTTATTGTTTTATTATCTATGTTAATCCTATTACATATAGCAGGTAGACAACGGACGAGAACTGAAGTGCGAAAATCGTCGCAACTTGAACATTGACGGGAATGGATGCGTTGGATTAGCGGACCCTTACGGCGCACAGGTACTACAGATTACCTTGACGGGAATTGAAGTGCACCGCTTCCTAGCAAGCAAACAAAAATCTCATTAGCTTACAGAGATCAGGGTGAGTATGCTGATAAGTGATAAGACCTCGAGGGCTCAACTTTTCTGTCGTGGATTATTTGTAATATAACACACTGGTAGTTGTACCATAAAGAACTTTAGAGTGGTCGATAAACCACTAGTGAGGTAACAACCATAAAGTACTGGTAAGATGAAAACAATAAGTCACTCACTACTGTATTGCTGGGAGCACTGTCAGGCTATGACAAATTCGAAATATCCAGGTTAGTCTGTCTGCATCAAATAACAAACAAAACCTAACCTACTAATCTAGCATTTTACATAACGTGGCAGTACCACTAACAATATATTTCAGTACTACTAAACCTATAACACGAACCAGAGGCGACTCTAATTATAAATTTATTTGATCTCTCGGTGCTTTAGCTGAGTCCCAATTAATTTGTCACTTTGACTTTTCACAGCTGTCAATACAAAATATGGATTTTTTAGATATTTATTGAACTGTTGGATGAAATTGTGTATCTTAATAACTACACACTGTAAACAGGTTAAATTGCGTCAAATACCTACACCGCTACACCGTCTAAGGGTCTACAATATATTATGACAGAATTAGTAGTGATTTAGAATATTTCAGCATTTATACTTATAAATAAAGATTACGCTAATTTAAAATTAAGTTATTTAAATGTTTCAAGGGATAATAGATACATACCCTCTACATACTAAATTAGCCTGTTATACTAAGCAAATGTGTCTAATTACAACAAATACAAATATATTAAATGTACTAACTACAGTGATCTTTCTTCCAGAGAAATACAGATTCCGCTGCTGGACATTAACACTATTTCTTCGGAAAGCGCAAGTGTGTGTTTAGGAGTTGCTGGCAGTACTTTGTAGTGTCTTAAAATCGTAGAAAGTATTGTCTTCATTTCTAGCATTGCATATTTCTGCCCTGAAAAGTTGTTCAGTTTTACTTAAAAAATTAGATTTACGTTGCTGTGTCTAACATTATCGATATTTTATTATTATTATTATTATTGTTTGTTTGTTTATTTTTTCTTATACAGACATACGGATAGGATTCTATAGGCGTAAAGCCTATTTGCGTAAACCATTTTATTCTCTCACGCATTAAAAAATCATTGCCCATTTTGGAATTTACTAATATCACTCTATCACTGTCAATAAATTCTATTACACTAGATACATTCAAACGTTAGACTATACATATTAATATCATGAAACTAAATATAAGAGCAACTTTTACACCATTGCACAAGTGCAAACCATTTGTAATTTTGCAAAATCTAATTATTTTGAACATTTATTCAGCTTTTTTAAGTGTTTTCGTCTATGGTTGCTCTTCACAAAATGAGATTATTTGAAGACTATATGTCAATCAAATTAATTACCATTTAAATCAAAAGCACACATATGCCTATCCATAGGCATAATACCTACCAATGCAATTTCTCGGACCTGCACTAAACGGAATGTAGCTGTATGGGGGACGACCTACTGAATTTTCATTTGTAAATCTTTCAGGAATAAATTTCTCTGGTTCAGGATAAATTTCTGGATTACGATGTAGTCCATAGGCATTGATGATCAATGTGATTCCTTTTGGTAGAATTCCACCTTCTAAAATTTAGCATAAGCTAATATATGTATGTATACATTTATAGCCTTACTTTATTACTACAGTTCCTAAAATTTAAAATATTGCCTACCGTATTCAATATCTTTGTCTGTATATCTAGAAAAAAGTGGTACAGATGGATAAAGACGCAATGCTTCTTTTATAATAGTTTCCAAGTATTTCATCTCCTGTAAGTCTCTAATCGTAAGTGACTGAGCTCGATCTCCAAACATATGTAATTCTTCCACCACTTTTTCCTAAAAGTTATTAAGAATTATTACATTTTTAATCTACAAATATAGTTTACCTGTATATCCTGGTTTTCAGCAAGACAGTACAAAGTGAAACTTATCCCCGAAGCTGATGTGTGATGACCCTAAAAGTAGCAACTGGTTAATTTGAAACAACAAAATAATGAAATATTCAAGCAGATTGTAAAGTGGTATTTTCGTCTGTAAAAAAATCAATCCAACATTAATGCTTGGTTGATAGATATTTTAGACAAAAGTAAATTGTATTGACTAGTTTACTTAAAATTTAGTGGTTGTAAAACTCTGCATCAAACATTGAAATTTTCGTATATCCTTAAAAAGACCCACTCATACACCTACCTCTCAAACATGACAGAAAACCCTGGTGTCTCCAAAATACCACGGATAGCAATAACTGAATCGAGATTTGATGTAAAACAATTCAAGAATAAGCAAATAAAAAGAAATAAAATGACATCAGTCAGCACATATCTAACAGATAACACAATCTGGAAACAGTACCTCTAGTGGTTGGTTGGGAAGAACGGCGTAATCTGCACGATCTATCCATAAATGGAAAGGACATCTAACAAGGAATGGATAATTTAAGAGATTCTACCGTTGATAAGAAAAAGGAAGATTTGTCAAAAGCAAAGGATCGAGAGAGCAAATTCAAATTAGAATTTATATACGGAAGACAAAGGTAGATAAATGAGAGAAAAATGTAAAGGAGCAGAACAACCAAATTACAAGTTTTTTGTTGTGAACAATCCGTATCCTTTTTTATAAGGTTTTAGATATAACCCTTTACCTAAATCTATTGCTTCCATCGTTGTATTATGTCTCTGAGACTCTGCTAATTGTTTTTTTGCCGACTGAGCATCTTTAACCACCTTTGCAATTCCTGCAGCTCCACCGCTAAGAGCCCCTAACGCGTTAAGTCCTGCAAAGATTGGAATCAAGGGTAATATTCCTCCTGTTTTTGGCACACGTATTACTCGAGGAGTTTTAATAATTTTGTTTCTCTTTATTTTATTAATTGTCTTAACAGCAATATTTGTAGCATCGCTTAAGTCTCGCAGCAGTCCTCCTCCTAATTCAGTTCGTGCTTTTTTCACTACCTGATTGAAAGTAAGCGTATCTCCAGGTGTCCTCTTTCTCTTTTTACCAGTTTTCTTTTTAGCTCCCAACCCCATTTTTACTTTTGCTTTCATAGCTGCAGCTACTCCTGCAGCCGAGACACGTTCACCTAAGCTAGCGTCTGAAGCTCTAATATGTCCAATGGCATTTTTAGCTAAAATTCTGTCAGCTTTATGTCGTTCCTCCATATTATCAGAATGTTTTGCATAAGCCAAATCGTGCTCACGACACGCTTGATCTAATTTGTTAATTCCGGGATCTCCTCGTGCGATTCTTTTCTCAAGTTTTGTGCCAGGCCCGCAATATTGATATCCTGGTATGTGCAATTCGAAAGGCAATTTATTAATGAGCGTATTGAGTACACCAGCACCTCGTCGGCTATGGACTGGTTTAGTGTTTCGACGTCGAACCATTTTATAGAACTGAGAACTGATCGATTAGGATCTTAATATATATAGATATGCGTAGCAGTTTTAGTATGAGTTTCCAAGTAGACGTCATGAGGGTAGTTAAACTAAAAAATATTTTGCCAATAAAAAATCATGATAATTATACTGCATCTCTAAGCAGGAGACACGGACCGTTGTTACCTTCCACGATACGATGCCTCGTTCTAGGCCCATCGAATAGTGGTAAAACAAACATCATTATTTTGCTAATAGAAGATGCTAATGGAGTACGATTCGAAAATATTTATATATATTCAAAATCGTTGCTTCAATCAAAGTTTGAATATCTAAGTAAGTTATTTCAATCAATTCCTGAGGTTGGTTACTATACATACAGCGATGGTGTAAACATTGTACCACCTGACCAAGCTAAATCTAACAGCATTTTTATTTGTGATGACATTGCTTGCGACAAGCAGGATGTTATGAGAGAATATTTTAGCATGGGTCGACATAAAAATATAGACTGTTTCTATTTTTGTCAAACATATGCATGTATTCCTAAACATCTTATTCGCGATAATGCTAACATGCTGGTGCTGTTTAAGCAGGACGATATGAATTTACAGAAGGCCTACCGAGATCATGTTAATACCGACATGACTTATGAACAATTTAAAGAAATGTGCGCTTATTGCTGGAATAGTCATAAACACGAATTTTTGGTAATAGACAAAGATAGTGATTTAAACAATGGACGCTATCTTTATGAATTTTATTCGTATATATACATTTAACAATTCTGATGTCTATTATTTGATAGAAAGCTGTTGACGTGTGAACTAGTTTGAATCTGTCAGTCTGTCTAACTGTCTAGCTGACTGTCTACCTGTTTACCTGTCTAGCTGTCTATCTATCTACCTGTCTAGCTGTCTGCCTGTCTAGCTGTCTACCTGTCTAGCTGTCTACCTGTCTAGCTGTCTACCTGTCTACCTGTCTAGCTGTCTACCTGTCTAGCTGTCTACCTGTCTACCTGTCTAGCTGTCTAGTTGTCTACCTGTCTACCTGTCTAGCTGTCTACCTGTCTAGCTCTCTACCTGTCTACCTGTCTATCTGTCTATTTGTCTAGCTGTCTACCGCTTACATACTTGCGCCTATAATGAAAACGAATCAGTTCGACAATGTCGAGAGATAAGTTCGGTCGTCACATTCAGCACAAAAATCTACACTTTTACGATGACTATGATAATTTTAATCTCCAACAGAAACGATTAGCCAATCTTGCACAATCTCTATTTGAAGAGGATGCTGTCAACAAAACTCTCCTTAACAAAGAACTTAATAAGATTATTTACCGACTTTCCAAACACCAAAACTCTGCTAGTACAAATATAGAAATAGCAAATGAAATTATTGCAGACATTCAGGCTGAAATTGATCAACTTTACTTTTCTCTAAAACTAACCAAACCTCCGCCTAAACCTTCAGTTAGTGAAACTGTCTCATTTAGAAAGGTTCAAAATGACCCGGAACAAAATAAGCAGTTCGATTAAGGCCCAAATAGTAGATGAGTTGCATAAGCCTGCACGAATAAATTTTCGAAGGCGTCGTGTAATAGTAAAAGGATTGGATGATCTTCATCAGGCTGATTTAGTAGAAATGATACCATACTCTAAAGTAAATAAAGGTTATCGATATATTTTAGTAATTATAGATTTATTTTCAAAATATGTTTGGCTAGAGCCTATAAAAACCAAAACTTCTAAGGAAGTTACTAGTGCAACTGAAAAAATACTATCTGAAAGAGGTAGAATTCCGAAGAACTTGCAGACAGATCAGGGCAAAGAGTTTTTCAATAAAGATTTTCAAACACTAATGAATAAATTGCAAATTAACCATTTCTCAACATTTAGCTCAAAAAAAGTGTGTGTCGTTGAAAGAGTAAATCGTACACTTAAATCTATTATGTGGAAGATGTTTAGTTTACAAGGTTCATACAAATGGCTTTCTCTATTATCTCAAGTCAGTCACACCCACAATCACAAAAACATAGTACAATTAGTAAAAGACCGGTTGCTGTGAATAAGAGTAATGAGAAAGAAATTCTCAATCAAGCCTATAATCATATAAAAATTACAGATTTAAGTAATGTAAAATTTAAGGTTGGCGATCCTGTGCGAATTAGCAAATATCGAACAATATTCGATAAAGGATATACGCCCAACTGGACTAATGAAATATTCACAATGGATCAAGTTAAATTAACTAATCCTATTACCTATCTAATAAAAGATGCTTTCAATCGGTCTATTCAAGGATGTTTCTACGATCTTGAGCTTCAAAAAGTTAAATATCGAGACATACATCTCGTTGAACGTGTAATAAAATGAAAACGTAACAAGGTATTAGTAAAATGGCTTGGATTTTCAAATCAGCACAATAGCTAGATTGATGCTAAAAATATTGCCTAAATTACCACGTTGTGATGACTCATCACTTAATTTTCATCGCTGCTATATAAACCTGATGTGCTGTAGTATTTCTATCATTCTCCTGTACGCACTCTTTTCAAAAACATGGCAGATTTCAACCAGAAACTTTGCAACTTAAATGAGGTTAAAGAGTGCGGAAATGTACGAGATTTGAAGATTGACGAAAAATATCTAATAATAAATGTGTATCGGTGTCCGACTAAATACGGCAATAAAGTGTCGGGAGAATTGGACAACTTCAGATTCATTCTACCAGCACGCTACGATTGCCTAACAGACGCAGACCTACAACAATTAGGAAACGTCGCTACTATATCATCTCGGGTGGCAAGTGCGGAAGCAGCACGAAACTTGTAATAATTTTATACATGTACGTTTTAGACAAAATAAATGCAAGTATATTTACATTGTTGTTTTATTACACCATTGTGTTTATAAACCCGATGACAGAAACATGCCAGGTTGGCCGAGCGGTCTAAGGCGCCAGATTTAAGCTCTGGTTCCCTAAGGGAAGCGTGGGTTTGAACCCCACACCTGGCAATTCTTTTTGTTTGTCTAACAGACATCAGTACTTGACAAATTTATTTCAAGATTATTTTTGCAGATCATCATCGCAACTGATAATGGAGGCCATTAACTGCGTCAGCAAAAAATTTCCAAACAAAGACAGCATTCAATTTAGCTGTTGTGCAGATTTTTCTCAAACAATGGATGTCATTGTTCAATTTTTTAACAGCTTTGCACATTTTTCAAACATGTCTGGACAGGTCTGAAGCTTCAGACAATAACATTATGTTTATCTGATAATGGAGGTCAGCAAAAATTCCTCCAGACAACAATGGCTTCATTGTCCAATTATCGTGCAGATTTCTCAAAGAATGGCTTTCATTGTTGAATTTTTACCAGCTTTGCACATTTTAATCTCCAGACAACAATGGCTTCATTGTCCAAGTATCGTGCAGGTTTCTCAAACAATGGACGCCATTGTTCAATAACACCCTGCATCTACAAGTCTCAACTAGTTTTTGCATTCCCAGACGATGACTCACATCCTGCTGAGCGTGGGAAAATTTTGATAAGTCTTGTAAAAATTTCAAAATTAGACATTTAGTCCAAAAAATTCTCGGAAGTGGCACGTGACCTTGGCCAGCTTTGCACATTTTAATCTCCAGACAACAATGGCTTTATTGTCTAATTTCGTGCTGATTTTAAAACAATGAATGTCATTGTTTTATTTACCAGCTTTGCACATTTTAATCTCTAGACAACAATGGCTTCATCGTCCAATGTCGTGCAGATTTCTCAAACAATGGATGTCATTGTTCTATTTACTGATAACAACATCCTGCAAGAATGGACATGTCTGCATTCCTAGACGATGAGTCACATCCTGTCGAGCCTGGATAAGCGTAGAAATCTTGTAAAAATTTCAAAATTAGACATTTAGCCCAAAAATTCCTGGAAGTGGTACGTGACCTAGGTGAGGCCCGTGATCTTGACCCTGGCTAGACCCGTGACCCTCCGGCTAGACCAACGACCTTGACCAACCTGCGCGCGCAGACCTTCGCAGAAACCTGCGTAGAAAACCTGCGAAGTGACACATTTTGAGCCAGAACCCGCCTAGCTACACTACTAATAACATAATTCGTGATTTCGTACAAAAATAAAATATTAACTACAATATCTAATGACTAGGTAACTGAAACAAATCCAACAACAAATTTACGACCCGTACACGCAGCGTTCACAACATAACGTACCTAATTTCTAGTTTCAAATATAAGTTGACCGTACAAATAAACAAAGTGCAAGACACGTAGGGAACACACATGTATATCGACAATACATCAGTAAAAATTTCGGATTTGGTCCATTCTCACAATGAGGTTAACTGATAAATAAATGTAGGTATAATAAACACACAGTCTTTCTCATAAAATTGTATGAGAAAGAGTGTGTGTTTATTATACATTTAATACACCAGTAATCGAAAATTCGGCATAAAGGAAACATGTAAATGTCATAAGGTCATAAACTTGTTCATGTCAATACATTTTGACTTGCCGTAACATATTTATTTACAGTAAATGAAAATTGTGGTTTATCTATTGAATCCAGTGTCCTACGAGAACGAAGTCAAAATTGCAACTAGAAACTCAGATCTATCTAATTCACAAACCCAAATCTCGAAAATCTATCAAACCAAATCTAGAAACCTAAATGTAACAACTAGAAAGCCAAATCCAAATATCCATAAATACAAACAAAAAGATCTACATCCATTTAGAGAACTTACTTCAGGTTCAAATCAGCTCAAAGTTCGCTATCCAGTTCTACGCAGCATAATCAGGAGGTACATACTTATCAAAAGATATCTAGAAATAAGATAAAAGTTGCATAAAAGGACGAAAGTTATTCAACGGCCGTGCCAACACTTACGGCAAAGATGTTCAATTTCTTAGAGCGGATTATGCAGTAAATTATGCAATACCCCAAAACCCAACATAAATGTTTAAAAATAATTCAATACGAAAGATATCACGCGCAAATTTGCTTAAATAAGTTAAACATTGTAATATTGAAGTAGTGGTACATACAAGAGACACTAATTACTCCATTCGAATGCCAGCTGTCAACCTTCAACATGTCAAAATACACATTTTTAATTTGTCAGGTAAATATCTAGCTCTCCTAGGTAACTAACTGACTTAACCCTTTCAGAAGTGGTTTAACAAAACCGGGAAATATCACACAACACCAGAAGGGAAAATGCAAGAGTTCAACTGACACGTACACCTGAAATTCTCAACGTAACCTCGCGGCGAAACAATACCATCTACATCCTTTAAATTTGCGTAGCCAATACGTAGATTTTAATGGAAAATTAATGTGAGTTAGATTGCTACGGCTAACGCTAGTAAATACGACAAAAATAGAGGCTACGTCAAAATTATTAAATGAAAAAGGCCTAATCATGCATTATTTTCTGATTAGAAAATAGACTTGTCAGGATCATGTCAATCTGGTATTTACGACATTCCAAGTTCCTCTAAATAGGCAGAATATAGTGGGACCCAAACCATACAACCATAACGTTCGATGTCGAACATACTTGATTTTTGTATACCTTCTTCAACAATAAACCATAAATAAATAAACGGTACTATCGTATAAGTGCCTACCCCAAGCATAAAAGTATTAACTTCGTCCTTAATATCTTGATAAGTGAATAGTGGATTAATTTCATTCTCTTGCAGAAGCAAATCCAAAAACGTCAGTCTTTTTTTAATCCCTAGCACATTATCTGTGTTCATGTTATTTTGATTATTTTTAAGTTCTTTCTTTCTGTTCTTAATAACCAAATCACCGTGACTGTGAATGAATTCTATACACTTCTTCTCAGTGCGATATTGTTCAGATAAGTAATAAGGAATACTATATTGGAGAATAGGATTGAAAATTCTCTGCTGAATAATACGACAGATTTCCTGAACACTATGCGCATATTTCGATTCTAAGTTCTCTTGGGCGTTGACAAAGGTACCCATGGCAGATTCTAAAAAGTATAAAATGTATCTGTATTTTAAATATTAAAAGAATGTGTAATTGGGACTATAGCAAGGCAAATTATTATTATAGTTGATACTGCTATTTAAACACTGTCTCTATTTTTTGCAATAAGAATATTTGTATCAATAAACTTACCGCAAATTACATCCAATGTACATAAGCCAATAAGCGGATATATATCTATAGAAGAATTTTTCAATTCCTTGTGCAACTTCTTGACCAATACTTTACTGGCTGACTCGAAAATGTCTATAAATTGCTCCAACATTTTAAGGTGAAATGTTGGTGTAATTATTTTTCTATGCTTTCTCCATGTATCATCTTCAACGAATACTACACTTTAATATAATAGCTTTAGAAAAATTTATAAAAGTATAGATAATAATATTTAAAGTTTCTTTAAAATGCAATAAAATAGAATAACATATATAATAACCCTGAATTATTCACCTTAGCATAGAATTTCGGCTTAGACCGCGTAGTATTTGTATATGTACACCCAGCATTTTCTGGCTTAATGTGCCTTGCACCTTGTGAAGTCGAGCAAAAACCCGAGCGATGGCCATGCTCTTTGGTGGCTCGTGTTGTTTGAGTATCTTGAGAACGAGGATACTTAGGCAGATCAGTGCGACTTTCACTCTGATGATGCAAGCTGCAAGGTCTTGCGAAACGTTAGTGAATATGGATGCACAAACAGCAAAACGGCCAAATCTGCCTAAGTATCCTCGTTCTCAAGATACTCAAACTACACGAGCCACCAGAGAGCATGGCCATCGCGCGGGTTTTTGCTCGACTTCACAAGGTGCAAGGCACATTAAGCCAGAGAATGCTGGGTGTTCATCTAGAAATACTACGCGGTCTAAGCCGAAATTCTATGCTAAGGAGAATAATTCGAGTAACCGCGAAAGCCTCAAACAATAAATAACCCTGAAATTAGAATTCTAATATAAACATACATACCCCCCTTGGCAGTAAAAAGTCCATTTCCTAGACAATTCGATAAATATTCAGATTGTTGGCCTTTATTCACAATCGTTGTAGAACTTAAAATATACTCTATAAGGTGGTAATCAGTAATAAGCAGCATTGTTGGTGTAGGACCCATATATAATTTTACAATTCCTCCGTATTTTTTGTAATATTCCAAACATCTTGGTATAATATCTGAAAAAATAAGTAAAACACTGGTGTCAACATAATTACGTTGAAGATACTAGCAGCAGAACACAATAAAAATACAGTCGTATATGCTAACTTGAAAAATTTTACTTTTATCGTATCAAACGTTATTTAAACAGCATACGAAATTAACCGCTTAATGAAAGTTTGTTAAACCCTGATACTTTAAATATGTGCATACTGCTGCACTAATGGAGAAAAAGGGTAACATTTTAAAAAGCTACATTTAAAATGATATTCCGAATTAAAATGATGGAGATTAATATTTAATCTAAATAAAATGCACCTCTCACATACTTCATATTAATAAAGCTACAACGCCGTTTTTCGTTAAAACAACCAAGGCAATGATGAAAATTAGAAGTGTTCAAATTTAAAAATCGAAAGATTTCTTGCTATCCATAGTGAACTTTAGCTGCAGAGTTTCTATGGGAATTTAAAACAATCTCCATTAAAAATCCTAAACTTAAAGCATCAAGCAATTGCTTTCAAATCTGAAAACAACAGTTATACAGGGTGTTTAAAAAATTGGTTTGGATATTTTACCCACTTATAGATCTCATCAATATAAACAAAAGTGTCCTAATCAACATGGGTCCGGAAACACTTCGTTTCCGAGATACAGGGTGTTACAGGTTTTTTTTAAATTTGTTTTTTATGTTATCCAAAAACGCTTTGAGCGATTTTAATAAAAATTTTACAGTTTGTTTATAACTTTTTGTAATACCTACTTGTTAAATATTTCTTTAAGGACTGTTTACTACTGCGTAACCAACCTCTTTACGGCTCGGCCGTAAAAAGTGTCCGTAAAGACCACCGCCTGCTAAATTGTATGCCGAACGTCAAAGTGATGTTTGTCACACAAATCCAGCAGCAAGCAAGCCTTCAACTCCACATAGAAGAAGGCGCAAAAGACTGCTATAACTCCTGAACATACGCTAAAATAACTTGCTCATTCACAATTTTAATGTCTTTAGGAATATCTTCATCATTTTCTACAGATGTCATAAGTTACGAGCTAGTTACAACTTAAAACTGCTTATAGCCATACACGAAATTGGAAATAAATGACATTTATAAACAACAGTTGCAACGTTCTACGCACTCTCAATCATTCTAAAACGTCATTACAAAAACCTAGCGTTTTGATGAAAATAAATTAGAAAAATATAGATATGACCGAATTGTATGTAGGTATTACAAAAACTATTGTACAATACACGTCCGTTAACAATACACGTCCGTTAGGGCCTTTACTGCCTCGCCAGTATTATTCGACTCGCTCTTCGAGCTCGTCTCACAAATTCTCTGGCTCGGCAGTAAAGGCTATCCTAACGGACTTCTACTGTACAATACTATTATGAGATATGTTTTGGATCTATTACAGTTGATGTAGTAATTCCAGGGGCGTGCCCATGACGCATATCAATCAGGTTTTTTTACAAAAAGTAACTTTTAAGAGTTTTTTTGAAATTTTTATATAGTTTTTTAATAAAGCAACTAAAAATGCAACTTTTTTGTCTCTTGAGATTTTTTTGGATCTCGCTTCGTTTTCAAGAAAAAAATTAAAGCCCATATTTTTGCACGACTCTGCACCTGTTACGACAAAAACTAAAATGCTTCAATATCTCAAAACCCCTTAGCCGATTTTAGTGAAACTTTGAAGGTTTACTGGTGGTATTAATGATCATGTTTTGGCACACTTAGATTTAAATTGTTTATTCCAGTGGCGGCCAGGATTTGTTTATAATTTTAACAATCTGTATCTCAGAAACAAAGCATTTCCGGACCCATGATTATTAGGACTTTTTTGTTTGTATTGATGAGATTTAAACACCCTGTAGAGGGTAATTCAAAATTGCTTCTACTACTATTGAGGGTTGATTCTACTCCATAAATCTCTGAATCATCTTGTTAAAATAACTTACAGATATCACAACAAAAAGCCATAAATGTTGAGCATTAATAAAAAATTCAGAGTGATGAAAATTCCCACCACCATTCTATTAGTCCTGAATGATTTTTGAATATCAATTCATACGTAAAAGAGAATAACAATAGCAGTGGTTGCAATGATGAATAATAATAATTATTATACTATATTTTGTACGCGCAAACGTAATATTCTTTATAAAAGTTATATTTATCTACAAACTATGTAAAACAAACCACACACAGCCATGAACTTTTTGCGTTGAAGCTAACCATTATAATCAATTAAATTAATTTAATTATTATTACACACAACTGTCACATGACACATCCAATAAGAACCATGCATTTTTTGAAAATCGACAAACCCCGAACTAATTACCTGATAAGCGCCGTTGTGCTGCTTATCAAGTGCTAAGCACCCTAGTGCTGATTATCGGTCCCGTAGATGCTGGCATAATTAGAAATAAAAATGCAAGAAACAAGCAATTTGAGTTTATTGGTATTGTTAGATCAATTTTAAATCATAATTTGTATACGGGTTTTGTGTAACAATCTTCAAAATATAAACGGGGGCAACAAACCTACATATAATTTTGTTCATTCCAAGAGTCATTGTGCTGGGTGCCCTTAGAAAACTGCTCGCGGACAACCCTCGGAACAGTTTTCATTGCAACCAGCACTCGACTCTTGGAGTGTGCAAAATTATCGGTATGTCTCGCCCTTGTTATATTAGTAATGAAAATCATGGAATGACCAGTTTTACAACACACATTGCACGTTACCATAAGAATTTAACATTAAAACACTAAACAGTCTGCTACACGATCAAAACGACATAAATCGGGAAAAAATACAGAGATCAGTTGCCTCAACTATGCTACGATGTACTGTAACAGAGGTTGCCGACTAAGCTTCAGTGAAAGGGAGGGTTTATTAGTATATTAATAATTAGGGCAACGACCTGTAAACCTAAATAAAGATGTTAAATATCACAGACGCCACCACTTTTCAAATCGGAAAATGCAGAGATGGCTTACTAAAAGTGGAAATGTGGGCGTCCCCCTTTAAACGTGTTTGCAGTGCTCGGTGCCAGCCAGCGTAGAGCCTCGGTGAACTTACCTTTTTTAAATGTTTTCAGCTCTCTAAACTCCTTACACAAAGAAAACAACAACACACAAAATATTACTACGCATGCAACATTATACATATGAAATAATAACGCACGACTAGTATGAAAAGAAATGTATTAACTTGAAAACAAAGACAAGTAAAATAGCTTCACAAGCATTACATCAAGTGAAAAGGGTTAGTAGTTCTTTAAATTTTTAACATAGAAACCATCTGACATAAACAAGGTTCACCTACTATAAAAAAAATAGCAATGATGAATCGGTAACTAAAGCTGAATAAATTTACTCGACAGTGTTCGTTGCGAATAACCCAGAAAAATCTAAATATAGTTACGCTTATGCGAAAAGTCGGTTACGCGAGCATGTTTTGCAACGGTTATTTTATGGCGCGCTAGATCCAAAATGATGTAACACAGAATGATTTAACATTCACTATAAGCATAATTACAGTACCTGATTTGAGAATTTAGGGAGCCAACAATTGCTGTTCATCGAAGCTGCCAGCGTGCAGCGATCCCCAAAAACTGCGCTAATAATTCGTCGGGTACGGAAACAGAGCTTCAACAAGCCATTTGACAAAGAAGCGAACATGATTGATCCTCAACGAGCGCCAACAGGCAACCCTCCCTCGAAAACAGGCCCGTGCCAAATAGAACTCAAGGAAAGTCCCCTGAACGCGTAATTAAGGCCTGCAAAAAGCATTCGATAGAAGTCCTATGGCGGCCATCTCTTTCTCACGTCCCTTGACGGGCTTGCACACAGCTTCAGAAAGCACTCAAAACCACAACATAACATATCCAAGTCTTAAAAAACACAGAGACCACGGCTTCAAGAGGCACACAATCAATTTTTAACTACTTCAAAAAGTATCCCGACGACACGGAGACCGCCGGGGTGTCACTAAATATTCGCATTTGTACAAAATGCTGCCCATAGGAGCTTAAAAGATGCGGGAAAGCGCTGATATTTGAAATGTAAAGAGCGGGGGTTTCAAAACGCAAATGAGTTGTCAAACTAAACCTAAATAAGATACAAATAAAATACAAATACGAGAAAATGCGAGGTTAGCAGGTTAGGTTTTGCGTCAGTCTGTGTCAAAACTGATGCAAAACTTAACCTGCTAACCTCGAATTTGGCATAGACTTACAGTGCCACCAACATAAACAGTGCCAACCTAAAAAAAATCACAACCATTTATGGTCACCCGGTACATTGTTATACAAGGCTTGATAATAACTAAGAAATTTACAATAATATTAATGTTATATGTTTTTCGGACTTTTTCCACTGTCTAGGGTGTAAATCACACAACGTTTCGGGAGTTTTGATCTACTCCCGTCTTCATGTGTTCCTGGTTAGTCCTAAGAAGGACTGATATTGTACGTTTTTCTACGTAAATTTGTGCCTCCCCTGGGGTTTGAACCCGGGACCGCTGATCGCTGTGATTACTAGTCTGCCACTCTAGCCACTAGGCCGCCAGGACTAACCAGAAACACCTGAAGACGGAAGTAGATCAAAACTCCCGAAACGTTGTGTGGACAGTAGAAAAGTCCGAAAAACATATCATAATAGACCACTGCCAAAAAATGACATTCAGAGAACAATATGAATGTTAATTATTACCACTTCTGAAAACTTAAGTATGAATTAAGAGTAGAACAGTAGGCACTCTAGCGGCCATTTTGTTTTTAATTGGGTCAATTAAAATGATCGATTAAATTGATTGATCATAATTCCGCTAATTTAATCCGCGATTCCGCGAATTAAATCCGCGGTTTGCCCTAATTAATTTTTCGGGTTGCTCTAATTATTCTTCATATGTGGTACTGATTAATCACATATGAAGTTTGATATTTAATTTACATATGTGCTACGCGGCGGCCATTTTTAATTTGCTTCCGGAATTACGCGGCGGCGCGCATGAATGGATTAACGAGATTTTCATTGTCTCTACCTGCTATAGGAAAATTTTCAGATTTTTTCCAAGTTCAATTTTTTGAATTTAAACTTTCCGGGGTGTCGGCCATCTTGGTTTTCTGCGTGCACACTTCTCGCGGCTGTCAGTTTGAATTTGAAATTTTCCGATTTTTTTCTAAGTTCAATTGTTTGAATTTAAACTTTCCGGGTGTCGGCCATCTTTGTTTTTTGCGTGCGCACTTCTTGCGGCTGCCCTCTTAATTTCAATTTAGCGACCGTTTTGAATTTCAAATTGATAAGACTGTCTTTCTCTGGTACTCATTGGGCGTTGGTTATCTCTCTTGCATTCACAGGATGGATGTTTAATTTTTAAAAAAATCTGGCTGACTTGGATTTGAACCCTCTACGTTTGCATCCATATTGGGCTCACATCGACCGATGCCGCTACACCACGGAGCGGTACGGGATTTAAAGGGTTTGAAGGGTTTGATACTGCCAGACTTTAAAACAAACTATTTTTTCAAAAATATAAATTATAAGAATGGAATTGTGTAGCCTATTGTGTTTAAAGGTTGATACAATTTTTTAAAAACTGCTTTTGTAGGTGGATTTCATGGAAATAATTCTGTTATTTTTATAATTTTAGTGACGCGCATGAATGGATTCACGAGATTCTCATTGTCCCAACATGGAAATTTCCGATCGGTCGGCGATAAGAGGTAAAGGCAGATCGTAAATATAAAACGAGTTACAAATTTGATTTTAATATATTCCTGAAATACTAAGTATGAAAAGGTCTCATATAATATTATTAAATTATTTTGAAAACCGCGGCTATTATCCATTTTTTATATTTGAAATGCTAGAATATGATTAATTTTATGCTGCTATGCGTAATTACAAAAGACATTATAGCCCCGAGGAGAGCTTTCTATTTGTCATCCTCAATTGGCCTAACAGGTCGTTGCCTGTCGGCGTTCAGCTCTTTGTTCGTTTAAACATCCTTGGAGACGATTTTGCATTGTGCGTCACGGAATACGATAACATGAACAAGAAGATAATACGTATTGCTTGAGTAAGAAAGAGATAAACATAAATACTCGTCGTCGGTGTTCATATTTGTTGTAAAAGACAACTGTCGGAATCCACAAGTTGAACGTATCGTTATAATTTCCTCTATTTCGTACTACCAAATTTCATAAAAGTATAAAAACTGCATCTTGTTTTCCAACAAATCGGTGCAGGTTGATGGCACGACGGTCTTTTTAATTTGTAACACCGAGATTGACATGTTTGGTTTTTATTTTATAAGTAAGCGTCTGAAATTGTGTCATTATATCGATCAAAACTGTATTTTAGTTTTAAAAATTCCAGTATAAATGCAACCGGACGAAAATAAAAAACGCAATTGACCACAAATTAACATAAATTTGAATAAAAACAGACAATTTTGTTGAAAAAATGTTCTGACACCATTATTTCACTTAAATTTTTACAAAAACTGACATCATGTTGCTTGAAATTATACAAAAAACGATATTTTTATTCAATAAGCGATAAAAAGTACGCCATCCCACATCATTTCACTTAAAAAATTATCACATTTCGTCTTACAAAACGATTTATAATAACGAAAATGATGTAAAAACAGTTTTAAGAGTTATTTCTAAGCATAATTTTGCAAATGTTTTATACTTTTTTCTCTAACTTGTTGCAATTTTAGTAAGATTTGAATAAAAAGCAGCAATTTCATTGAAAAATATTTTACTACAGTCATTTCGAAAAGCAAAATTTCAGCTAAGTAGACTCGTTGTGCCTTTTTATTACAGATTGATCGATATAATGTCAGAATTTCGCCCTTTTAGTACAACATTTCTTGTACTTTTGATAAAAATAGATGTATGTTGACCGCAAATTAACATAAATTTGAATAAAAACAGACAATTTAGTTGAAAAATCTTCTACCACCTACTTTTCGATAAATAAAACTTTAGTTATGTGGGCTCTTTGTGCATTTTTCTTACAACAATTCTTGTACAATTGACTAAATATGCATGTGATGACGACAAATTAACTCACAATTGAACAAAAATCACGCAATCACACATCATCTCACATAAATTTTCACAAAAATCGACATCATAGCACATAAATTATACAAAAACTGTCATCATATCACTTGAAATTATACAAAAAAACGACATTTTTATTCAACACAAGATAAAAATTTAACAAAAATCACGCAATCACTCATCATCTCACATAAATTTTCACAAAAATCGTCATCATGTCACATAAATTACACAAAAACTGTCATCATGTCACTTGAAATTATACAAAAAAAATGACATTTTTATTCAACACACGATGAAAATTGAACAAAAATCACGCAATCACACATCATCTCACATAAATTTTCACAAAAATCGTCATCATGTCACATAAATTACACAAAAACTGTCATCATGTCACTTGAAATTATACAAAAAAAATGACATTTTTATTCAACACACGATGAAAATTGAACAAAAATCATGCAATCACACATCAGCTCACATAAATTTTTACAAAAACTTACATAATGTCACATAAATTATGCAAAAAATGACATTTTAATTTAACACACGATGAAAATTTAATAAAAATCACGCAATTACGCATCATCTCAATCAAAAAATTATCACATTTCGTTTTACAAAACGATTTATATTAACGAAAATGATGTAAAACGGTTTTAGAGTTATTTCTAAACATAATTTTGCAAATGTTTTACACTTTTTTCTCTAACTTGTTGCAATTTTAGTAAGATTTGAATAAAAAACAGCAATTTCATTGAAAAATATTTTACTACAGTCATTTCGAAAAGCAAAATTTCAGCTAAGTAGACTCGTTGTGCCTTTTTATTACAGATTGATCGATATAATGTCAGAATTTCGCCCTTTTAGTACAAAATTTCTTGTACTTTTGATAAAAATAGATGTATGTTGACCGCAAATTAACATAAATTTGAATAAAAACAGACAATTTAGTTGAAAAATCTTCTACCACCTACATTTCGATAAACAAAACTTTAGTTATGTGAGCTCTTTGTGCATTTTTATTACAACAATTCTTGTACAATTGACTAAATATGCATGTGATGACGAGAAATTAACTCACAATTGAACAAAAATCACGCAATCACACATCATCTCACATAAATTTTCACAAAAGTCGACATCATATCACATAAATTATACAAAAACTGTCATGTCACTTGAAATTATACAAAAAACGACATTTTTATTCAACACACGATAAAAATTGAACAAAAATCACGCAATCACACATCATCTCAAATAAATTTTTACAAAAATCGACGTCATGTCACATAAATTATACAAAAACTGTCTTCATGTTACTTGAAATTATACAAAAAAACGACATTTTTATTCAACACACGATGAAAATTGAACCAAAAATCACGCAATCACACATCATCTCACATAAATTTTCACAAAAATCGACATCATGTCACATAAATTATACAAAAATTGTCATCATGTCACTTGAAATTATACAAAAAAACGACATTTTTATTCAACACACGATGAAAATTGAACAAAAATCATGCAATCACACATCATCTCACATAAATTTTCACAAAAATCGACGTCATGTCACATAAATTATACAAAAACTGTCATCATGTCACTTGAAATTATACAAAAAACGATATTTTTATTCAACACACGATGAAAATTGAACAAAAATCACGCAATCACACATCATCTCACATAAATTTTCACAAAAATCGACATCATGTCACATAAATTATACAAAAACTGTCATCATGTCACATGAAATTATACAAAAAAACGACATTTTTATTCAACACACGATGAAAATTGAACAAAAATCATGCAATCACACATCAGCTCACATAAATTTTTACAAAAACTGACATAATGTCACATAAATTATGCAAAAAATGACATTTTAATTTAACACACGATGAAAATTTAATAAAAATCACGCAATTACGCATCATCTCACTTAAAAAATTATCACATTTCGTTTTACAAAACGATTTATAATAACGAAAATGATGTAAAACAGTTTTAGAGTTATTTCTAAACATAATTTTGCAAATGTTTTACACTTTTTTATAAAATGTATGGCACAAAATTAAACTAATCACAATTTTTTTAAATTATATCACGCCATTATGAAATCGTAGATTGATTTTTTGAAATTTTACACTTTGTAACTGTAAAATAACTTCAAATACTAATATTTTAGCTTTAGATTTTGTAATTATTGCAGATTCGTGAAAAACAAAAGCAGAGTAGAAATAAAAAATACAAACACATTGTAATAAACAAATATATTGTTCTTATTTCGTATAATACTTAATAATATAAAAGTAAATGTATAGCTGAAGGGCTTATTTTCTAAAAATTTGCTAGCAATTTACAAAACTGTAGTTTGAGGCGCACAACATTTCAAATTAAAAAGGCTGCAAGTAATAAAATCAGAATTTCATTGTGTCATTTTAAAGTTTAAGATGCTCCCAATCTAGAATTCCCTTCGTTTTTGATGTTGATGACATCTGCCTTAGAGGCAAATTTCTAACGGATCTTTTTTGGAGGCGTTTCCTTATCGGCGTTCTTCTGACTGAACCTTTTTGATGTGGACTTGGATGAGTAGCTCGTGTTTTTAATTTATATTCTAAATCGGACTCGCAGTTATCAGTTTGCATTTCGGTTTTTCCTGTAGTACCAGTCGGGGCTGGCACTTTTTGCTGTTTAGGTTTAGGCAGCAGCACATGAGCAACGTTAAGGTCTTTGATGTAATCAGCAAACTGTAGGCGTCCGGGTGGATTAATAGTTTTTCGAGGCATCAGAGTGTCGTGAAATAAATCGACTATGTTAGACGCCTGTAAAATTTCACCTTTTATAGTAACGGTACCCTTGTGATCCCAGCTCATCATCGTTTGAGGCACTCAAAATGCGTAGGAAAACTTCAGCTTTTTTCTTAAAAGTTTTGGGAAGTGTAGATAAAATAACGGCATTTGATAAGCTGTTACTGCTTGATTCAATAGGTATTTTGATTGGCTGCCGTGCCTGGTTTGTGAAATGAAGGAATCTTTGTAACACTTGGTTGTACTGCCCCCATTTATCGTGATCAGTTAATTTGGACTTTAAAACTTTTTGCATTTGGTCATCAAGCTGTGATAATATATTTTTCTCCGTATTCTCGCCAGACTTAAGACGTTGAACAAATTCCGGCGATACAATCAACATCTTCCGCTCTTGGTCCATTTTAGTCGAAAAGGAGCTCAGTTGTTTGTTCTGGTAGAGCCGTCGTGAATAAACTAACTTAAAATCAAGACTTTCATAATAAATATATATAAAAAATATGGCAGGTACGGGAATCAAACCCGCATTCTCTCTCGAGATCAGAGCTTGAATCTGACGCCTTAACCATTCGGCCAACCTGCCTCCCTATATAAACGAGCACTCTCTGCATAATTAAGAAAACATCTATTTTAAAAGCCTTCTATTTGCAATTTCATACAATATTTTATATAAATTAAGTCATGTACAAATTTCTAAATCGGGTTTGATATATATTTATCGAAGGAGTTGACCCTCAGCTACCGTTTTATTATTTGCCGTGATTCGTCATCGATGAATTTTACAAGAGTCATCCTGTCTGCTGTGTGACGCACGCAATGTATCATTACACTTCCCAAAACTTTTAAGAAAAAAGCTGAAGTTTTCCTACTCACTTTGAGTGCCTCAAACGATGTGAGCTGGGATCACAAGGGTACCGTTACTATAAAAGGTGAAATTTTACCGGCGTCTAACATAGTCGATTTAGTTCACGACACTCTGAGGCCTCGAAAAACTATTAATCTACCCGGACGCCTACAGTTTGCTGATTACATCAAAGACCTTAACGTTGCTCATGTGCTGCTGCCTAAACCTAAGCAGCAAAAAGTGCCAGCCCCGACTGGTACTACAGGAAAAACCGAAATGGAAACTGATAATTGCGAGTCAGATTTAGAATATAAATTAAAAACACTAGCTACTCATCCAAGTCCACATCAAAAAGGTTCAGTCAGAAGAACGCCGATAAGGAAACGCCTCCAAAAAAGAGCCGTTAGAAAAATGCCTCTAAGGCAGATGTCATCAACATCAAAAACGAAGGGAATTCTAGATTGGGAGCATCTTAAACTTTAAAATGACACAATGAAATTCTAATTATATTACTTGCAGCCTTTTTAATTTGAAATGTTGTGCACCCCACTACAGTTTTGTAAATTGCTAGCAAATTTTTAGAAAATAAGCCCTTCAGCTGTACATTTATTTTTATATTATTAAGTATTATACGAAATAAGAACAATATATTTGTTTATTACAATGTGTTTGTGTGTTTTATTTCTACTCTGCTTTTGTTTTTCACGAATCTGCAATAATTACCAAATCTAAAGCTAAAATATTAGTATTTGAAGTTATTTTACAGTTACAAAGTGTAAAATTTCAAAAAATCAATCTACGATTTCATAATGGCGTGATATAATTTAAAAAATTGGGATTTCTTTTAATTTTGTGCGATACATTTTATAAAAAAGTATAAAACATTTGCAAAATTATGTTTAGAAATAATTCTAAAACTGTTTTACATCATTTTCGTTATTATAAATCATTTTGTAAAACGAAATGTGATAATTTTTTAAGTGAGATGATGCGTAATTGCCTGATTTTTATTAAATTTTCATCGTGTGTTAAATTAACATGTCATTTTTTGCATAATTTATGTGACATGATGTCAGTTTTTGTAAAAATTTATGTGAGCTGATGTGTGATTGCATGATTTTTGTTCAATTTTCATCGTGTGTTGAATAAAAATGTCGTTTTTTGTATAATTTCAAGTGACATGATGACAGTTTTTGTATAATTTATGTGACATGATGTCGATTTTTGTGAAAATTTATGTGAGATGATGTGTGATTGCGTGATTTTTGTTCAATTTTCATCGTATGTTGAATAAAAATATCGTTTTTTGTATAATTTCAAGTGACATGATGACAGTTTTTGTATAATTTATGTGACATGACGTCGATTTTTGTGAAAATTTATTTGAGATGATGAGTGATTGCGTGATTTTTGTTCAATTTTTATCGTGTGTTGAATAAAAATGTCGTTTTTTTGTATAATTTCAAGTGACATGATGACAGTTTTTGTATAATTTATGTGATATGATGTCGAATTTTGTGAAAATTTATGTGAGATGATGTGTGATTGCGTGATTTTTGTTCAATTTTGAGTTAATTTGTCGTCATCACATCCATATTTAGTCAACTGTACAAGAATGTTTGTAATAAAAAAACCCAAGTTTTGTTTATCGAAATGTAGGTGGTAGAAGATTTTCAACGAAATTGCCTGTTTTTATTCAAATTTATGTTAATTTGCGGTCAACATACATCTATTTTTATCAAAAGTACAAGAAATTTTGTACTAAAAGGGCGAAATTCTGACATTATATCGATCAATCTGTAATAAAAAGGCACAACGAGTCTACTTAGCTGAAATTTTGCTTTTCGAAATGACTGTAGTAGAATATTTTTCAATGAAATTGCTGTTTTTTATTCAAATCTTACTAAAATTGCAACAAGTTAGAGAAAAAAGTGTAAAACATTTGCAAAATTATGCTTAGAAATAACTCTTAAAACTGTTTTTACATCATTTTCGTTATTATAAATCGTTTTGTAAGACGAAATGTGATAATTTTTTAAGTGAAATGATGTGGGATGGCGTATTTTATATCGCTTATTGAATAAAAATATCGTATTTTGTATAATTTCAAGCGACATGATGTCAGTTTTTGTAAAATTTTAAGTGAAATGATGGTGTCAGAAAATTTTTTCAACGAAATTGTCTGTTTTTATTCAAATTTATGTTAATTTGTGGTCAATTGCGTTTTTTATTTTCGTCCGGTTGCATTTATACTGGAATTTTTAAAACTAAAATACAGTTTTGATCGATATAATGACACAATTTCAGACGCTTACTTCTAAAATAAAAACCAAACATGTCAATCTCGGTGTTACAAATTAAAAAGACCGTCGTGCCATCAACCTGCACCGATTTGTTGGAAAACAAGATGCAGTTTTTATACTTTTATGAAATTTGGTAGTACGAAATAGAGGAAATTATAACGATACGTTCAACTTGTGGATTCCGACAGTTGCCCTTTACAACAAATATGAATACCGACGATGAGTTTTTATGTTTATCTCTTTCTTACTCAAGTAATACGTATTATCTTCTTGTTCATGTTATCGTATTCCGTGACGCACAATGCAAAATCGTCTCCAAGGATGTTTAAACGAACAAAGAGCTGAACGCCGACAGGCAACGACCTGTTAGGCCAATTGAGGATGACAAATAGAAAGCTCTCCTCGGGGCTATAATGTCTTTTGTAATTACGCATAGCAGCATAAAATTAATCATATTCTAGCATTTCAAATATAAAAAATGGATAATAGCCGCGGTTTTCAAAATAATTTAATAATATTATATGAGACCTTTTCATACTTAGTATTTCAGGAATATATTAAAATCAAATTTGTAACTCGTTTTATATTTACGATCTGCCTTTACCTCTTATCGCCGACCGATCGGCAATTTCCATCTATATAGTAGGTTGGGACAATGAGAATCTCTGTTGGTACAATGAGAATCTTGTGAATCCATTCATGCGCGTCACTAAAATTATAAAAATAACAGAATTATTTCCATGAAATCCACCTACAAAAGCAGTTTTAAAAAATTGTATCAACCTTTAAACACAATAGGCTACAGGCGCCAGTGAAATGGCGTTTTGTTCAAACCCTTTAAATCCCGTGCTTCTCCGTGGTGTAGCGACATCGGTCGATGTGAGCCCAATGTGGATGCAAACGTAGAGGGTTCAAATCCAAGTCAACCAGAGATTTTTTTAAATTAAACATCCATCCTGTGAATGCAAGAGAGATAACCAACGCCCAATGAGTACCAGAGAGAAAGACAGACTTATCAATTTGAAATTCAAATCGGTCGCTAAATTGAAATTAAAAGGGCAGCCGCGAGAAGTGCGCGCGCAGAAAACCAAGATGGCCGACACCCCGGAGAGTTTAAATTAAAAAAATTTAACTTAAAAAAATCGGAAAAATTTCAAATTCAAGCTGGCAGCCGCGAGAAGTGCGCACGCAGAAAACAAAGATGGCCGTCACCCGGGAAGTTTAAATTCAAAAAATTGAACTTTGAAAAAAAACCTGAAAATTTTCCTATAGTAGGTAGAGACAATGGAAATCTCGTTAATCTATTCATGCGCGCCGGCGCGTAATTCCGGAAGCAAATTAAAAATGGCCGCCGCGTAATTTAATCTGTAGCACATGTAAATTAAATATCAAACTTCATATGTGATTAATCAGTACCACATATGAAGAATAATTAGAGCAACCCGCGAAATTAATTAGGGCAAACCGCGGATTTAATTCGCGGAATCGCGGATTAAATTAGCGGAATTATGATCAATCAATTTAATCGATCATTTTAATTGACCCAATTAAAAACAAAATGGCCGCTATAGTGCCCACTGTTCTACTATTAAGTCCACAGTGAGACCAGTAGATTTGAATTTGAGTCGGTGAAAACCGGTGTCGACCGATGTAGACCAATAACCTCTTTTTTATTTATTTGAGAACACAAAATAATGCTAACACATTTATACATGAATATAGAGAATTTTGCACACGAACGCCGGAATTTGACTCGTAAATGGACTTTGTAAGCTAACCAAAAGCCCTTGTCTTGCTTAAAGTAAGCCAAGCCGGAGTATCTGGAGACGCAATGCCTGATTCCAAGCTGTCTGGTCTTAAATAGGTCTTCGTTAAGCAAGAAGAAGGGTTCCTCAAAGAACGCCTGCTCGAAGGAATCTCGGGGCAGTCTTCGAAGACAATACCGATTGTCAGCTGTGCTGGGCACAAGGGTCTTAACCTACGACGGTATTTTATTACTGGCTCTCTGTGACTTCGTAAACTTTCCTTTGCTCACATTTTTCCAGCAAGTGGTCCGTCTCGGATATATTTGGGTCCGGAATTTCCTCTGTTATCTGAAAGGTTTTTAAACCGTTTATTGCTATTGTAATGGCTTTGTCACATTACGCAGAGGGTAAGATCGCAACCCTTTTTGGGTAGTGTCCTTGTTGCTCCTTCGTACTGTGATGACATGGAATGCCCGGTGGAGAAACTGCAGTTCGCTGATCAGTATATATATAAAATGCTTTGACACCTTGATGGCATGGAGAAAGACGTTTATCACTCTGTGCTATAGACGCGATGTATACAAATCAGATATTGACGTTTAGACAGTTTTCTTAAATGCAACACATGCAGTTGCATTCGAACACCCACTGGGATGTAGGCTACTCTACAAGATATTGAATTCAGGGGTTTAAAACTTGATGTGATATAGTCCTACTAACCGAACTATTTACTTCCACTTGACCTTAAAGATTGAAAAGCCAAATTTGTAATTTAGATTATTTTTACGTTTAATTATAATCAGCAACAAGAAAAAAATCTAAATAATGTAATTACTAAGTATGGGGCTTTTGTGTTAGTTTTTGTTCTGATTTCATTTGTTATGAGATTTAATTTACTTCTGCATTTCTCGATTTTTCGCGTTCAGAAAATGCAAGTGTTTCAATTTTCATTTGGAGATGTTTATTTATTTCCCCTTTAAATTGGGCATCTTAAAAGATTTGTTTATATTTTCAACCTCGAATATCTCAAGAACGATCGCATTCAGAAGTATGAAATAGAAAGTCCATTAAAAAGGCTTTCAAAAATATTAGATATACATTGCGTTATATTTTAAAAAAATATGTAAAGCGGTTTGTTTACACGGAACTTCCACGACAAAAGCGCACCACATCGGAATAAAAATATCTTAACGTTACGTTCCTCATAATACTGAAACAATAAACGGAAATAGTTGGCAATGCAAATTACATCAATTCTCTTATTTTGGCTTTCAGTTGCTTTGTATAGGACGTGCTGATCGTTGCACATTTTTTTCTTTTTTACAACATTTACATTGTATTCCTTGGGTTCCACTTTCATCAAAGGTAATACCCTGGCCTATATGCAAAATATTACCTTGGTCTATTTTCGAGTTAAAGCAAAAATAAATCATTTTATATTTTTAAGGGGCTCACCCTGTATATACTTGACCGAAAATATATTCAGTCCGAGTTCAGACATATAATCGGCATACAAAATATCATCTTCCTCCAAGAAATACTTTTTGACCTATACCGACAACAGGCAGACGGACACACGAACAGACAGACGAGCAGACATTCGGACTTGCTAAAACATGTTTCTCACGTACTGTAGAGAAATCTACTTTATTTCTAAATACAAAATCGTGTAGAAAAGTGGTGCCTTTCTGGATAGTAACACTTTACTATCACAACTTGTTGTATAATATACTATTTTTGTCATCTAAAGACCCTGAAACGTGAAGATTTGGGGAAATGTCGAAAGGTGATTTTTTCACGGTTACAGCACTTCCTTCGTCTTTTAGAACAGGAAAGTAAAATTTAACAGCAACGGATACATAAAAGAAAAATTAAGAAATTGGGAAGATGACATTTGAAAAAACAAAAAGCAAAAACTGGTGACGACCAATTAGAATAAATACTGGAAACGATGCCATTGTTAACAAAAGAAGTGAAACAGGTAAGAAAAGAGCAAAAACCATGGAAAGAGAAAAATAAGACATAATATCCCACAAAACCGCAAGTTCCATGGAGTTTCCTTTAGCATTCTCATTTTTTTCATAAAATATAAATCTTATGCAACAGGCTTATGGTCCTCCTATAGTAACATATTTAATAAAAATAATTTTATACAAGTTTCATGTGCACCTGCGAAAAGGTAGTAAATATATTCCACTGAACTTCAGTGCCAGTGAACTTCCATTGGAACTGTGATTCAGGTATTCTTTAGCAGTTTCAAAAAGCGATTCTAAAGTACTACTAGTAGCGCATGAAAACGGTCCTGCTTCTAGAGGCCAATCAAAGAATTCTAAAATTCTTTTATTAGTATACAACATATGGAATACTAAAGGAACGTATTCCATACTCCTGCGAATTTCATATTTCAACCCTGTTCTTATAGATCTTACTACAGTGAACTCCTATTGGAATTGCGAATCAGGTATGCTATAAGCAGTTTCAAAAAGCGGCTCTATAATACTGCTAGTAACGCAAGAAAACTGACCTGCTTATAGACACCAATCAAGGAATTCTAGAATTCTTCTATTAGTATAAAGCACATATTGCATGCTCCTACGAATTAAATATTTTAGTCACATTGTTAAAAATCTTACTAAATATATACAGGTACTTATTATGCTATGACACTGACAATATTGGATAATAGATCAATTTAATTTTTAATATATATATATATATACACCTGAGCTATAATGGTATTTTAAACAATTCAGAATCTCAAAGAAAATTTTATTAGTTTAAAAGCTCTTAATTTAGAATAGGTAAACTATTTTTAGAAAAGACAATATACATTACTATACGTTTCAAAAAGCTGTATGTTTCTGAGGTTCTGGATTATTTATTGGGCGACTCATCCTTCTGAATTTTTACCGACACATTGCTTATGAATATGTACATTTACACCAAGTATCTAATTTTTATAGGCGCGATTTCAATTTATATTCATTACAATCTTTTAAAAAGTATAGTTTACCAATGCAATTTTTGATTCGACTCTGTATCAAATGAAGATATCGTACGATATTTTCCAAATTCCAAGAAAGTTTCAAATTTTGAAACAAATTTATACAGGGTGTCCAACGTAAATGTACGCAGCTTTAAGCAAGTGGGTATGCAACATACATTACATTTCAATGGCAAATGGTGTATGTGTTGCATATTCACCTGCTTAAAGTTGCGTACATTTAAGTTGGGCACCCTGTATATTCATATCAGAATGGAACACATGAAAATATTTTTTATAAAAAAAGTTTTAACAAAAAATAGTAAAATCAATAATCATGTGTGGCTTACAGTTTACCTTTAACCTGAGCGTAAATTCCCAATTTATAATTTTCGAATAGGTGAACCCACTCTATTGGAAAGATGCTCTTATCTAAAAGGTGGGTGAGAATATAAAGTGAACCGAATTTGTCATTCTAACTAATTTGTAAATATCGTGTAGCAGCTGATTTTGATTGGCATTTTAAGGAAAAACATAAACTTGATAATAAAATATCAGGCTGAAAATTGATTAAATCAAGTTGATTTAAATCAATGTTGAAATCACAATTTAAATCCAACGATCTATATATTCAAACATAACTGATTTAAATCAGCGATAAAAGCTTTCTGCAACTGATTAATGTTTGTCGATTAATCTGAAATTTAAATACCCTTCTTATCTATTCTTTTCCTTAATTATGTACAGTGATAGTATTTAATTTGGAAAAAGTAAAAGCTTTAATTATTAGAATATGGTTTTTTTATTAGTAATCACTGATATATTTCTGAACTATAATTCTAAGGTAACCGAAGAACTGAGTTTCCATAGTTAAATAACTTTTTTCAAATTGTTTCAAATAATTTATAGATCAGTTACTTAGGTTCAGATATTGTTAGTGTTAACTAAGTGATATCGAGAATATAAAATAAAAAACCTTCAAGCTATATAGCGACAGCGACATAAATAATCCAATCTGACACTTTAAAATCAGAGATTATATATCAGATGGAAGAATAGGAAATATTTTGGTACGAAAACATAGATGTCTCTAGTATTTAATTATCTAAGTCAGTGCAATGACTTTTAATTAAAGTAAAATTTTATTAAATACAAAATACAATTACAAAAGTACACAAAAGTAAACAAAGTCTAACAACCATATTGATGTGTATCTAATGAAAGGTTTTACTATTTCTTCTAGGTGTTCTTCAGTGACGATTTAATAACATTACGTTGGACGTTATTAACCAGGAGCTAATCCATTGGCTGCGTCATGGAAATCAAGGCTAAAACTCGATCTGGTTCAGGTAGAAACTGAAGAGGTGGAAGAACCAACTAATGTCACAGAGTAATTTAGGATTTATACGCATAATTTTGGTAGTGATGTAATTTTGATTGTTATGACTATATTCTTGATGTAGTATATTTAAATGAGGAATTATACTGCCTAGGTACAATTTCTTTTAATTTTATAAATAAATTGAGATAAATAAGTCAAACATACTGAGGTTAACGGGATTATTATAGACCTCAAACATTTCTTTTAATTGAAAATAAAATAAAATTTGGAACAATGATTATACCGAAAAAATACGTACACTGAGATATTTTTTTGTTAAAATGCTATTTCTGGTTTAACAGGGAAATGACATCAACTTTTTTATTTCAGAGGAAACACCATGTATATGTTTAAATATCTGCAGTTTAAGTTAAGTTTTGAAGATAAAATTTTAAAAATCAGGCAGAATAATTCTTAAAGTTTTTTTGATAATATGTATATATTTTTTTTTTAATCTAATCGGCTAGGACTAAATTAAAAAGAGTTATTATAAAAGAACGTCATCTAGTTGCCTTTGAATTTTTTGCATGTAGTTTTTTATATGCCGCTATTACTTCTAATTGATTATAACCACATTATAACAGCTCTAGCTAGTTTGGGAGCAATAAAGAAAATCGCCTCATATGAAATTGCTCCTACTTGGACTACACAAGTTTACTAGATAATTTTCAAATTTTTGTGGTAACATAACTTCATATTAATGTTTTCATGTCAGTATAGTCTGTAACAGACTAGGGCAACAACTAAAAATTTAAAAGAATTTGTATTTATTTAAAAACAATTGAGTATACTACCAGTTGTAAAAATATGCAGGGAGTTCCATTTGAAATAGCAAGACTATTACAAGAAAAATTATTGAACAGAAACGTATTAAGCAATTCCTTAAAAAGAAAAGCTGTCGAGGATGTAAGTGAAAGACCCATTAAATTAGTTCATAAAGAACTAAGAAAAGGTGACGTCGACACTTTGACAAATAGCGACATCCAGTGCATAAGAAGAAATATATACCACGCAAGAAGAAGCCTTTTACCAAGACTCCCAACAAACGTTGAAGAGGTTCACCAAGCCCTAAACGCATATCTAGTTAAAACAAATCGGGAGGAAACATTTTTAATAATTAACGACACGGAAGATAACGTGGTGATGTTTTCGTGTCAAACAAATTTGGAGTTTTTGTGCAATTTGGAAACTATATATGTGAATGGAACATTTGACTGCTGTTCTAAGTTTTTCCTGCAAATGTTTAGAATTCATGGGCTAAAAGGAGACCATTATATACCATTAGTTTTCTTTTTGCTTCCTGACAAACGGAAGGCCACGTACAAATTGGCATTAAATTATACTATCCAAGTAGCCTAAAAGTGTGGGAAACAATTAGCACCAAGCACAGTCGTGGTCGATTTTGAACAAGCTATACATCAAAGTGTGACAGAGACTTGGACCAACATCACCCTAATTGGATGTAGGATCACAGTTTTGTTGGATTTTCAAAGTGATACTTACATAAAAATTAGAAGTGTGCAGCAAAATGAAAAAAAAAATATATGCTTCGCAAACTTTAGATAATAAGAAGTTTTTGGATTGTCAAACATCTCGACTAAAAAATGGCGATATAACTAATTTTGATTTTGTTATAATAGTTGGAAATCATTTTAAAATGTAATGTTTTAAAAGTACCTAATGCTGTAAACTGTAAATAGCTGATTGTTTTAATATTTGTATGCATGTATGTACCTATTAAAGCAAATGGTTGTAAATGTTTTTGCATTTCATGAGTTTTTTTAGAATAATTTACTAATAATGGATTGTATATTTCTAATATTACTCTAAAATAAATTTTAAACTACTCAAGTGTTTATCTATTACTTAATCTAATATAATCTGCTAAGATACTTTTGGGACTCTATTCAACCAACAAGGGGACTCTACTCGACTGTGATTAAGGGTGATTAGAAAGTTTGGGACTCTACTTCACTCCTTCGATTCCAGCACCCAAATTACGTCATTTGAGTGTTAGAATAAATCGCTATAAAATGACGTCATTTGGGTGCTAGAATGCAGTTATTCTAAACGCAAAAATAAAAAACATTTTTATTTTTTAATTTATAAAATGTATAAAGCGGCAAAATAGAAAAAATTGTATAAAACACTCGTTGCAGAAAGTCCTTCAAGCACTCATTTCAAATTCGTGCTTGAATAGATGCCTTCTGCAACTTGTATTTTAATATACTATACCAGTATATGTTCTAATTAATATTTAGAATAATTACTTATTTTTTAAAACCATTTTGATAATTTCGTATAAAGTATTTTGTATGTAAACATATACCCACTATGTGTACCACTGACCACGGAACATGTCTTTATTTATGCACTTTTTTAGCTTTCTAATTGTTTTTGATTATTTAATATGAAAATATGTAGTATCTATCGAGTAAATAGTTGCTTTGGTATATGTCAAAATGTGCTTTGGACGTTTTGATAATGTATAATGGTTTATTATAATGTACATTTTATGGATGTATACGTATGTAATAAAATTGTATTAAACATAAAAATATTTTTTAATTACTATCTTTTGAATACTTACCGTTTTTATTTCTTGCTTCTGTAATTATAAAATGCTACAGGCAGATTCTTTGGTAAACTAGGTATTTTTGAAAGCAACCTTTTGATGTGCCTATGGCATTCTTAACCTAACACAAAATAGCATTGCCTGAAGCAGTATGTTGTTTTCTATGTCTTTTTGCAGATTGACATGTTTCACATAAGGAATAAGAGCCGCTCTTCCCCATTCGTCAGATAGGGGCTTAATTAAAAATTTACCACATGTGAGTAACGCCCTCGAACCACGCGTTCATTTTTCCAATGAGCAGAAAAGCAAGCAATTCCAACCGTTTCATTTTTTGGCTAAATAAAAACAGCACGCCGAAATCTGCACAACTGCGATTTCAGCAAACTAATTGAGGCCACCCAAAATATGGAAATCTTTAAAACAGCGGTTTGTTGTAGCCCCAAATAAAACGCTCAAATAAAAATGAACGCCGAAGAAAGGCCAGCGACCGCATTCCAGAAACACGTTGAATTAAAAATTGCAATTTCCGATCGCGGGCCACTTAACGCACAAACGAAATCGATTTAAGAAGTCCATTTAAAGGATTAGCCATGTAAATAAGAAAGCGAAAATGTCAACTACAGGCGCTAAGCTAGCGCCCGACCAAATTAACAAGAAATAAGTCAACGCAGCCGGACCGCGCAATAATTCAAAACGTACCTCGAATAAAACACGAATAAAATCAATCTCAGTTAATATAGACACACATATGGACGTGTAATATATCCCTGAACGCGTCTTTTTACAAGGAAGACAATGGGCAACCTTAAAAAAGCCGCCGCAATTAATTAACAAAGCTACGGCACAAAATAGTTAAAATAACAAATTATTTCCCACTTGAGACCAAATTGCAATCCGGAAAAATCGCAGAGAAGTGGAATGCCTTTAAACGAAGAGAACGCCGCCGAAAACGATATTCTATTGACCATTGGCCTCGGATCAACTTTCTTTCTTCTCTAGGGCTAGCACTCCAGTAGCCCTAGAGGAGCCCAACGGCACCGACGGCGTAACCTGCAGCTAAAAAAGCTGCCGCATACACGCCACAGAAAAATAGATTCGATCGATTTTAATCTCGAGTCAAACATCTCTCCTCATGCTCGACCCTTGGTCGCAGAGGTATTATTCCTCCGCCAGGAACGCCGCCTAAGCCACAGCCGCTATGCTCTAGGTCGCCTCCACAGTCGCCGCCCTCTACAAACCTCGTCCGTAAGCGCCGTTGTGCCCCAGGTCGCCACCACGCACGCTGCTGCTCCCATTCAAGGAAGCCCTCAGCAATCCAAAGACGCCGCCGCCGTTTGCCTTTACGTTCAGCCTCCACAGAAGACCATCGCCGTCACCAGACTGCCACCACGCACGCTGCCGCTCCTATTCAAGGAAGCCCACAGCAATCCAAAGACGCCGCCGCCGTCTGCCCCTACGCTCAGCCTCCACAGAGGAGCATCGCCGTGGCCGCTCGAAAATCGCCGCCACGCGACGCCGTTCGCTCGCGCCGCCTGCTGACGCCGCTCATCCTATTCGTCGTTGCCGCTGCATCCCTAGAAGAAGGCCGCCGCCCGCCATCCCCCAGCTCGAGGTTCTCTGCAGCAGCACGTACCTAGAGTGTGCTGTCATCAGACGCGTTCTGTATGGCTCCAAGGTGCCCCAGCTCCAGATCGACGCTAGCTGCTTGCGGACCAGAGAGTGTTCCGGCCCGCCACCCGCCGTCCGGCTCCACGTCACCACCAGGTCTGTCCAGGAACACCACGAACTCCGCGCTACGAAGAGGACTTCGCCTGAACTCGCGCTCCCAGGGACCGACGCACCGCTCCGCTGAGGATGCCCCTGGCCACGGCCATGACGCCCCAAGCCTCCGCCGCATCCCGTCGCATGCCGCCGAGGTGTGTCATGATGCCCCAGGTCACCCGGCACGTGGACACCGCCCTGCCCCAACGGGCCTCGCTAGGACGCGAGCCCCAGGTTCAAGAAGTTCTGGCCGAAGCTTTCCTGCCTCCAGGTCGACCGCCCCATCAGCTTCTGGCCCATGGAGACGCCCTCCACCGGGCCACGCGCTTTGCATATCTATATATATAATAGACTTGTCTGTCCGGGACGCTGTTTTGTCCGTCCGAGACGCTGTTTCAGCAGCCAAACAGTAAGAGATAGAGAAAAAAGTTATTAAAGTTATATATTTGGAATGGTCATGTCAGGTCAGGAACCGAATTTCAGTCACGTGACACTTCCGGTTTTCGAGAAATCACGTGATTTTCGTCCGTCCGGGACGCTGGTCCGTCCGGGACGGTCTTTTTTGTTTTATTAAATGAGACATTTGTCTCACTGGCTGCTAGTCTTATTCTATTTCTTTATCTCTAAGTTAATTTTATACCATTGTATATATTAATTTTAATTGTAAATAAACGACTGCATAAACATGATCTGTCTACAGGAGCTCCAATCGTCGTATTTCGTTGACATCCCTACCCTGAGCTAGTTGGGTAGTGGTCGTAAAAAGCCATTTAACCGCGGTCACGCCTCCCGCAAGCGAGAGCGTCTCCGTATTGTTTTATTACCTAACCAACCTTTCTCTCGTGGACGTCGCCGTATTGTGTTAAGTTTTAATAGAAGTTTAATGAAATGACGCTCATAAAGCTCCAAAGGTATTCTATAACAACCTACTATTCTGCAACCCATTTTGGAGTTGCATGCTACTCTAATAGAACCATACTATAAGCACTACAAAATGATGCATTCACTGTTCATTTTTTGGTTCCATATGTAAGTGCTAATGGTAGTGTATTAGTAGCGCTACCAAAAGAGTGCTAATATAGTTGATTTCTACAGGTTCTTCTATACTTCTTTTTTCAATTATCTTATGGTATACTTTCGTCAATTTTAAAGTGACATGCTGTTGGAGTGAGAAAACACATTGATTTACTAAGTTGTGATCTGAACTTTCTTTTCTAATTCAGTAGGAACTACAATGGAACCAATTTGGTTTTGTGGGAATGTAATATAAGGACTAACGTCGAATAAGAAAGAGACATTACTACTAAAAAATTTTTTACTGAGAAAACAACTAGAATTCGAAATAGATCTGAAATCAGTCCAAAAATTAGTTGTGAAAACGTATCTCTTAGAATTGCAGAATAACAATGAAAGAGTGAAAATTATGAAAAACAAAGTAAAATATACGGTACCCCCCACCCAAGAAAAGCGCCCTTCCTTGCTTTCCAAGAATACTTCGATACTCAGCATCACTCCGTTTCGCTAATACAATGAAATGCTATGAACCAGTTATTTATCAAAAAAATTTTTTTTGCCGACGACCATAGCTCAAAAGTTGATGTTGCCTTCATTTTCGGAGGACCTATCGTATGAAAACGATCCAAGACTTCAGGAAGGTTCCTGGCGACCGGAATCGTGTACACATACGAACATACATCCCCCGCACAGCACGTTTAGGCACCCCCCAATGCGGGGGATTGATCTAGTGGGCTGGGATCTTCACCAAAAGATCCGCGCCGCCGAGACGGAGATTTGATATACTGGGTTCATTAGTCGGTTGGCTCGAATTTTAGAGATATTTGACTCAGAGTGGTTTTCGATATGAGGGAATTTCAATACTTCGTACACTTCGTGTCGAAGTAATTGAGAAAGTATTGGCAAAAAAAATCTACAGTCTATTTTTTAGGTGTGGACATTGGGATTTACATGATAAAAATTATAGCTTGCGTTAACTAATATTCTCGTACAATTTTTAATTCAATTTGAATTTTTAGTAACAAGCCAAGTATTTTTCTACAAAATACGCACACTACATGTTTTATTTCATTATCGTGCCGTTAGATGTTGAAATAATAGAATATTATGATACGAGTTTTACAAGAAGCATTTTGTACCAAGCACGGGTTTAGAGTACGACGACGAAGCGAGCAGTGCCCTAAAGGAGCAAGTCCGACAAAATGCCTTATAAACGAGGTATCATACAGTATTTTATCTACTTTACCACTTTTTTTAAAGAAAAAAAGAAAATTTCAAAATCTAGGAAATTTCGGTACAGATGGCAACATTTGTGCGGTGCAATACAGGCGGCTATTGACAGTTCAATATGTACACGGAGCGAATTACCTATGGTTGCCAACGTTTTAAAAATTAATTACTCGGTTTGTAGTATTTTTATTATAGCATCGCTTTTTGTCTATTACGATACGCAAACGAGTATCATAATAGCCTCAGTACGAACCCAACGTAGATAATAGTTATTTACCTTACGAATGGGATACGAGCGTTATTAATATACCTGTATGTAAGCACACAAGTATATTAATGTAGAATTATCATACATGCATTGTACAAAATTTTATCTACAACTGCCCAAAATTGAGACAAGTGCATTAAGAGAAATGTCAAATCTGTCATTTTCAAAAATATTTTAGTAGGCAAATGTCATTCATTAACACTATTTCAGTTAGGTAATCAAATTTAAGTTAAGTAATAATTTTCATTACGTAACACAAATGGATCTGGTTTCATTACCTAACTGAGTTAGATAATGGCGTTCACTAACTAACTCAAAAGAATTATATAATAGGTTTTTATCCAAGCAGACGTAGATAAATATACATAAATCATTGAGCCAGAACAATCAAAATGTCTAAAATGTGATATTGCTTACTGACAATTAATTATTGTGAAGTTTAATTTTCACTGCAGTTTATAAAGAAAACCTCTACTATTTATTAAAATCGAAGTGACAACTATTCTATCAGTAAGTATATTTTATGTACCTGTTGGAGATGCCAAATCTAAAGCATTTCCTACAATCGGCAGTGGAGGAGGACCGGGATATCTTTCCATGTGCTTCATAAATTTATTGCGACGAATGTACCACCAACCCACCAGAAGCAAAACAATCGAAATAATTACTGCTCCCAATTCCATACCGATCACTTGCTCAGATGCAACTACAAATTATTACTAACTACTAACGTTGCAGCTGGCGCCGAAACAAGATTCCCCTTCCAATTACTGCTTGCACTTTTCATAAACTGGATTGTGAGTCAGGCGTGTGCAAAAATCTCCTCTCTATAAGAGCATTGTTAGACAAAATTATATATTGTTCAAGCCTTACAAGCCAAATAGGTACATTTAGTTATTAGACAGTCGATCAACGTCATTACAAAAAGTAAGGTACTATATTTATTTTTTGCATAGTGATCGTAAAAGTCGTCTTTTTTTAACGAAAAATCATATTGAAAGTGCCACTTTATTTAAGGCAAAATGGTGAAAAAAAGTACACTTTTTTAACTATTTTATTGAAATGTAAATTCGACAGTTGTAAATTCCGAAGTGCTTTTCAACTAAATTTCGTGTTACAAGAGATCACTATGCAAAAAAAATATGTGTACAACACGTTTTGAAAGTCCCTTTGTTATTTATTTGCTAGATTAACTCGGCTTTCGCCCTCGTTAATCAAACTGCAAGTTCATGAAAAAAAGTATGATTTTCAAAACTAGTTGTTCAAATTACTAACGAGCAAGCTTGTTCGCAATTTTGAGGTACTGAAAGCAGCGGCAAATTCAAATTCTAGTTACTTTCAAATTAGCATACGGTAAGTCGGAAAACAACGATCATGCCATTTAATTTTATCCGTTTTAAAAAATTGTGGACGGAAACACTGTTAACTAGCTCACACGAACGTGCTTCAAACTAGAGAACTTTAATAGTACGAGGAGCGTTCAAATATGAGTGAGAATATGGTTGCCTTGAGTAATGAAAACATTGGATGGAAACAAGCACTGCGTCCTACACTTACAAGCCATGCTGTTAGGCTTGGCAACATTGCATCTCTGGTAGTTGGTGGTCCTAATTACAGTACTCCAATTTGAAATAATTTTGCTTTAAATAGAGCACAGTTTTACTCTTTATCATATGTTACTCTGTAATTAACTAAAGATAGCTTTTGTAATTGGGACAAAATTTATTTACATACTCAAGTAATACAAACATGTAACAGTATATTTATAAAAATAAAACAACTTAACCTAAGTAACCCATGAATAAAAAAACGTTTCTGTAACACCTAATTAATCGAGTACCTAGTAACCTAGAGAACCTAGTAATCGATTTAGAATCACTAATTTATATTTGTTTTGTTTCTTTCTTTTCGTTTTATGTTTGCAAGTACTTATATTAGTAGTAGAACTTCAGACTTTGATTTTATCTCATCTGAGTCAACGGTCAAAGGTTAAGTGGAGGAACAGAACCATCTTACTTCTGGATGGTATCTGAACTTCGCCTTTTGCAAAAAAAGTTCAACTTCTTTCTTACATTGGAATTTATTATGTATGTATATATATATTTTTTTGCAATACAGACCATTATTATTATTATTAATTGTTTTAAAGTTTGTAATTTTCTATACACCACTGCTGATTGAGAGTACAATATACCTATATGCAAAAACTATGATAGTGCTACTGTAAATAATCTTATTTGTACATCATAAACTTATCTGCTCGATAACATCTAAGTTTGTGTGACGTAAATTGTTCCATAAAGTTCGAAAAACTGCTGATGGCACTTTCACTTTTTGTGCATGTCTTTCCAATATTTGTTTTCTTCTACATTCAGAATTCGTCCTTTCTTGGGGCGCTTGTGACGACAAATACGCTGGTAAATTTGGAAATACACGCTTGGTACAGCATTGCCAGCTAATCGAGGGCAATGCAGCATCAGCTTCTGCAGTCCGCTACTCTTATTTCTAACGCTTTCAAATGTATTTTCCATTAAAAAGTATTTCACACACGACAGCACTTTTTGTTGGGGTCCAATGTTCTCGTGGTATTGCACGAAGCCATGCTTTCTTTCGGATCTCATCAATTGGAAAAGTAAATGTTATAGTTTGCATAGGATTTTCTTTTAAGGTACGGTCGCAGTTGGCACACAGCGTCTTCGTGGCATTCTAAATATAAAACTAAAAGTTACAAGAAATGCGCTAAAAATGAGGTTAGATTGTTGCCTCGGTTGTATTTTAGTGAAATACTTAATGAAAACCCATAAATACTAGCAGCAGTTTTACTTTCATTTATCGCGAATAGTACAGTATCTATCTAAGAACACTACCATAGCTACCAAAAAATATATATAAGCACTCTTTCACCAATTTATAATTTACTGCTGTTGCTCGGCGGGCACATTCTTCCCCCCTGCTAAAGGACTTCCGGTTTCTTTAGCATGCACATCAAGAACGCCGAGCTTAACTACAGGTCGTCTTAGATCTCCATTATTAGTACGAACATCTGCTACTCTAGTTTGTCCATCTTTTCCGGGAAATGTAGCTACTACTTCCCCCATTGGCCAATTATTTCTCGGAAGGGTGCTGTCACAAATGACTACGATGTCTCAGATCTTAACCTCTGGAGTTCTGTGTTGCCACTTCTTTCTCCTTGTCAAAGATGGGAGATATTCCTTAACCCAACGGTTCCAAAACATATCTGCCAAGGCTTGAGCCAACTTCCACTGGTTTCGCAGGTACACATCAGAAGGCTCAGATACTCCTGTTGGTGGTGCCGTTCCAGCAGGCCCAATAAGGAAGTGATTAGGTGTTAGAGCTACCTTGTCGTCCGGGTCCATTGAAACAAATGTCAACGGTCTACTATTCACCGTGTGTTCTGCTTCACAGAATAAAGTGTGTAGAACTTCCTCCTTGGGTGAACGAGATTTCAAAGTCGTAGACAGTGCAATCTTGACCGACCGCACTAATCGCTCCCAACAGCCTCCCATATGTGGTGATCCTGGAGGGATAAAATGCCAAGTTATACCATTGGACGCCAAAGTTGAAGTCAATAGGTCTTGATTCAAAGCCATAAGCGCCTCCCTTAACTCTCTCGAAGCTCCTCTAAAGTTAGTACCATTGTCAGAGTAAATGTCAGCTGGAGGACCTCGTCTTGCAATCATTCTCCGCAAAGCCAGAATAGCTGAATCTGTAGTCAGTGACCCAGCTAACTCCAAATGTATTGCCCTTGTACTAAGGCAAGTGAAGAGGACTCCGTATTTCTTCTCTGTACGTCTTCCAATGGTCACGCTATAGGGCCCAAAATAATCAATTCCAACTTTCATAAATGGTCTCACCTGACGTGTGACTCTGAAATCTGGAAGAGGAGCCATCTCAGGAATCTTCGGCATAATTCTTGAATTTTTACAAAATTGACAATTTGACCATGAACGTCTAACTGCACTTCGGGCATTCAAAATCCAGAACTTCCGGCTAAGTTCATTGAGTACTAACTCACATCCATGATGTCCAGCTCTGTTGTGGTATTCTTGAATAAGAAGCACGGTCAAAGGGTGCTTCGGGTCCAAAATAATTGGTTTTTTAGTAGAATCCTCCAAGTCAGGTGATAGTTCGATTCTACCCTTCAATCTGATTAAACCATCATCATCAAGCACAGGAGAAAGTTGACTTAACCTGCTGCCTTTTGGAATTGACTTCCCTCGTAACATCCGTTCAATCTCTTCTGGAAAGCTGTCGCTCTGAGCTGTCTTAAGACCGAGTAACTCTGCTTGTTTCAATTCTAGTGCTGTGAGGGCCCTCGATTTGTAATTGGACTTCCCTCTTGCCTGAGTGATAAATCGAAGGACTCTGGCCATTACACGAATAAATCGATTCCATGAAGAAAATTGATTTGGATCCAATAAGCCATCATTATGTGTCATGTTTAAACATATGACTTCATCCATGAAGCCTACCAACTCCGTCTCTTCTTTAATTGTCATTTCAGGTTGTTTTGGCCAAAATAGAGGTTCATTTTTCAAGAACTTTGGACCGTTAAACCATCTGCTCTTGGGGCTCAAATCGTGATCTTTTGAGTCTCGAGTGGCGTCATCTGCCACGTTAAGTTCCGTTGGGAGCCATCTCCACTTGTCACCATCAGTGAGCTCGTGAATTTCTCCAAGACGATGGGAGACAAATGGCTTGAAACGTCGAGTATCATTTCTTAACCAATGCATAACTGTCATTGAGTCGGTCCAAAAGATTGTCTCTGCAATGTCTAACTCCAATTCTCCACGAAGACTACTAGCGAGTCTTGATCCAAGAACCCCTGCTTGAAGTTCTAGTCGAGGAATGGATAAGGTTTTTATTGGAGCTACTCTTGACTTGGCGGTGATAAATGCTACATCTACTTGCCCTCGTGCCACGACTCTCAAGTAGGCAACTGAACAAAATGCCTGCTGACTAGAATCACAGAAAACATGAAGTTGAATGCTGTCAGCTATTGGAATGACAGGGAGTAACATCTTGAAACTTTCACCTCAGTGATGCCCTTCAAGTTTTGAAGCCAGTTGTTCCACTTATGCCACTCGTCTTCTTGGAGCTCATCATCCCATCCGATTCCAGTCCTCCAAATGTCCTGAACCAAAATCTTCGCTTTCACAATGAACGGCAAAAGAAAACCCAAAGGATCGAAAAGTGACATGACAAGCCGGAGGACATCTCTCTTTGTCCGACGTCTCTGTCCAACAAGAAGCTTGTCGTCAACCTTTGGAAACTTAAGTCTGAAGGTGAACTCGTCGGATCTAGGGTTCCAATTTAACCCAAGAGCTCTTTCAAAGTTATCTTCTTGTGTTAAGTTTAGTTCTTTTGTCGAATTGGCTCTAAGTTTCTCAGGAATTGAGTCCATGACATCTTGGTAGTTTGAAACAAATTTGCAAATAATGAATCCTCCTCTTTGGTGAATTGTCCTCACCTCTTCAATCATCTTGATGGCCCCCTTAACAGTATCATCAGAATCAAGCCAGTCATCCATGTAGTGGTGGTTTATAATGGCTGCTACTGCTTTTGGGTAAGAATCCTTAAACTCCAAAGCGTTGATGTTCTTCACAAATTGAGCTGAAGAGGGAGAAGAGGTGGCACCAAAAATCATTACCTTCATGACCATCACATCTGGTTCTCTGTTTCTGTCTTTTCCTCTCCATAAAAATCTTTGAGCAGGAAGGTCTTCATCGCGAATAAAAACACGGTGAAACATATCAGTGATGTCAGCACAGATTGCCACCCTCTTCCGTCTGAACTTCCAAAGAATGCCAGGTAGAGAATTGAGGTAGTCTGGTCCTTGAAGTCGCATGTCATTCAGGCTAACACCATGAGACTTCGCTGCTGCATCGCAAATCCATCTGAACTTTCCGGGTTTGTTTGGGTTCGTCACGGCAAAGTGAGGAAGGTACCACTCCTTGGCGCTTACCACTTGAAGTTCCTCATCAGTGGCCTTGCAAGCAAACCCTTTCTTGATGTACTCTTGGATCTTCGACTCGTAGGCTTGCGCAAAGGCTCGGTTACGATCCATCTTCTTTTCTATGCTCTTGAGTCGTCGAAGAGCATTTGACATGCTCTCAGGTAGGACAGAATTCTCATCTCTCCAAAGCAATCCTGTTTCAAATCGGTCTCCCTTTCTTCTGGTAGTTTTCTCCATGATGCTTTTGGCTCTAAGATCTTCCCTAGATCTCGACCTTTCATCTGTTACTTTGACTCCAAATGACTCAGTCTTAAAAGAATGAAGTACAAGTTGATGGAGATCTTCATCACGCTCCTTGTTACTGTAGACATGGCAGATAAATTGGCATTCCTCTCCATGAGAAATTGTATGTGTTCCATGAACAAGCCATCCCAGTTTGGTGAGTGAAGCCATTGGACTACCCTCTGGACCCTCGCGAAGTTCCCTTGACTCAATGAGGTGCGATTGGTCTTGTCCTATCAAGAGCTTGGGTTTTGCTCTCTTTACGGCTTCCAGATCCAAAACTTGCAAATGATGCATGTCACTTAAGCTGCGAATGTTCAATGTACGAGTAGGTAAATCAAATTTTGAGACTGTCCTTACATTTGAAATAACAAACGAGTCTGTCATTCCAGCACCTCGCACCTTTACTTTCACGTTGCGTGACTCGTAGTCCACCTTTGTTGAGCTGTCATACCACTTGATTCGCAGAGGACGAATAGGACCAGAAAGTCCAAGCTCAGCTGCTAGACCACCATCCATCAATGTTGCAGTTGAGCCTTGGTCGAGCATAGCAAATGTTGAGACTTCACATTTAGGTCCTTTTAACACAACAGGAAGCAGGAATTTGAGTTGACTCTACTTGAATCTGAGAGACCAAGTCCATATTTTCAGTCAATGTGACTGTCTCAGCTGAATATTCAGTCGAAGACTCAGGAACGCTCTGCTGTGACAATTGCTTTGAGTGCAGAAGAGGATTGTGGTTCCTCTTACAGCCATCGACACCACACTCTTTCTTCTTCTTGCATTGAGATGAGTGATGCATTCCTTTTAAGCATCCAAAACACAACTTCTTCTCTCGCACCAATGTCCACCTGTCGTCTATTGCCTTTGACTTAAATTTGCGACAAACTTCGATGGAATGGGACTTTCCAGCACAACAAGCACATTTGGCTTCATTTGGCTCTGTTGAAACTGGATCGGTGTTTGAAGTTGTAGCCACAAATAGTGTATGCTTTCTTGTACCTTTGTCATTGCGTTTGACTTCTGACTTTTCCTTTCCATCATCAGTAGGAAAGTTAATTTTTGTCACAAACGAAGCAGCTCGAGCCTCTCCCTCAATCCAGTTGGAAAAGTCTTTGAGGGTAGCTATGGCTGGATATTTCTTGGCTACTTTCTTTCCCCAACTCATCCTCAAAACGACAGGAAGTTTCTGGGTCAATTCTGTCAAAAGCTGAGGGTTGATCAGGTACTCTGGACGTTGAAGTGTTTCTACGGTTGAGACCAAATTCCGGATTACAATTGAGAAGTCAACAATAGACTCACCCTTGTCAATAGAGGAAGATGTCGCCTTCCGAGCTTTCTGTACTATAGTTTCTATTATAAGCTCAGGCCTGCCATATTTCTCTTCCAAGACGTTTATTGCCACCTCAACGTTGTCAGGAAGAACAAGCATCGACTTGACGCACTCTTTAGCTGCTCATTTTAAGCACCTTTAAAGACGGCAGAGGTTCTCATCCTCAGAGAAACCACATAATCTTGTTGAACGTCGGAACTGAGTGATGAATCCGGGCCACTCTTCTGGATCACCAGAAAAGTTAAGTAAGTCTTTACCCGATGACTGCCTTGCCATCATCCTCGTTGTCTGTTCTTCCGTTCTTGCCTGGGTTGGAGCTGCTGCAACCGTCTGAACTGCTGCAAGAAGAGCTTGTGCCAATTGACTGACTGCAAGATCGGATTGAGGAACTGGAAACGGTGATCTTCGGCTTTGATCCTGCTCACCACTGCTTTGTAGCCACTGAGCCACTCTATGCATTGGTGCTGGTGAATCTAATGTTAAGCCTTGTAGACCATCACCAACATTTGACAAAGAGTGGTTAGATCTTCTGCTTCCGCCTTCTTCATCTTCACATATTTGAAACTCTTCCTTGAGTTCCTCTTCTCTGATAGACAGCTTGAGTTGAAGGAGATCTTTTGCTTTTGCCTTCGCCTTTGCTTGTTCCTCAGCATCAAGAGCGGCCATCTCCTCAGCAACTTTTAGCTTTTCTTTAAGCACAGCAACTCGATAAAAACTGACTTTTGATGTATCACTAACTCTTGAAATATGACTGGTGTTAGATCTGTGATTGGTCTTTGATCTGAGACTGACCTTTGACATCTGACCAATTGACTCCGGGGATGACCCACTGTTGAACTTCTGGTCTTGAGCTGCCTTTCCTTGTTTGGAAGTAGGTTGGGTGTTGGCTTGTCCTGCCGTCTGTTCCCAGTCCCCGTACTTCTCTGGAGGAATACCAGCGTTTGACCTTTCAGTCCGTCGCAGCCTGTCACCAGACTCTTCTCCTGCCTCACTCATATTCAAATAAAAAGTCAAATGCTGTCACTGTCACTTCACAGACAGTCAAAAAATGTAACTGTATATTCACGAACTGTTATCCGGCTCGAAGGACCAATGTTCTCGCGGTCTAACTATTTATGCCTATTATTCAGAAGGACCAGCACAATCAAAGTGCAACTTGTATTTATTTTCAAAATTACAGCGTTTTCATATCACAACCCAATAACAAGTATCTATCTAAGAACACTACCATAGCTACCAAAAAATATATATAAGCACTCTTTCACCAATTTATAATTTACTGCTGTTGCTCGGCGGGCACAAATATAAATAAATGTATTTCTTCAAACTTAGAGCAGTCCAACATATTATTATTTAATCAGACACCGCATTTGAACAGACATTTATTAATAAACAGTACAAAACTTCGACTACCAGCAGCGTTGCTAAATCTCCAACAGCATGGCTTGTAAGTGTAGAAGGCAGTGAAATAAGCATTCTGTATCATGTTCTAACATGTTCCGACTTGCGATTAGTAGCAATCAAATTCTTCTCTGTTACACCTGCCAGTAATAGTTAGCATGTCAGAGAAGGAAGTACGGTGTTTTGTTGCACAACGCATAATCGTTAAATTTCTGGAGAAAGAAAATTATTATTTTACCGTCTGAAATTTTTACAAGACTTCAAGCACAGTTTGAAGAATAATGTATGTCCAAGGCAAGGGTATTTGGGTGGACGGAAAAGTATCGAGAAGGTCAGGATCGCGTAGAAAACATACCCTATCTGAGACGATCGAAAACATCAGTGACTCCTGACAATGTTGGGTCGATTGATCAGCTTATTCGGGCTGATCGTCAGATAACTGTGAGAAAATTGTCAGAAAAAGTTTGCATAAGTGTGGGTAGTGTTCAGGCAATTGTTCATAATGAGCTTAAGTTCAAAAAGTTAGTGCAAGGTGGATGCCACGGCGCTTAACTCCAGAGCAAAAAGAAACCCGTTTGTTGGTAGCTACGCAGCTTTTGCAAAGATACGAATGGGAAGAAGATGCGTTTTTAGACTGTGTGACCACAGATGAGACAAGGCTCTATCATTACACCCCTGAGTCAAAAAGACACCACTTCTCCAACTCCGAAAAAAGCAACCTACCTTAGAAGGCTCACATAACTTCGACTAGCTCAATTCTAGGCTGGGATACGGGATGATAAATGTGGGATTTTTGTTTACTTCACTTTCGCATCAAGGTTTTAGGTTCACACTAAGAAAGAAATATTGGGCGCCAACAATTTTATTAAATTGTAATTTATAAATAATATAGACATATCCAATCTTGTAATTTATGGTTTCTATCTATTTACTATGACAATTTATAAATGACATTTTATACGGAAATATCGAATTAGAGTTTATATCAATTTATGGCTCAAATTATTTATTTAAATATGAGTTTTACTAAAAAGAGATTTTCTTTTTTTTTTTTAATTCTGTTCACATAGGTAAGATAAATTAAAAAGCTCTTTATACCCTCTTAACTTATTTTTGATCGCAAATACTTTTTGTTAAATGTTTTATCGGACAACTCAATTCACATTTTCAAAGTATAAGAAATGCCCATTATTTGACACATACATGCAGTATAACATTAAACCCTAAATGACGTTTCTAAAACCTAACCTGTGGCTATTTACTTGGTTTCTTTTATCATTTCTACAGAGATGCTCACCCAACGAAGTACTGACCAAGCAGACTGGTGTTTAACTTTTACGTGTCGTGAGATGTGCAACACCATTCTGCCGTAGGGTAAATTAAATTTCATATGTTTACTTAAAATTATAATTTTAACATATTTCTGGTTGTTGTTTAACTGAAGTTTTTATACAGATCTCTGCGGTTTAGGACTAACCTAATAAAAGAGCAGCTGGTCTAATCCAGCCAGGAACCACTGCCTTGCTTATCGAGTTGAATTTCGGGTTAACAGGAAAGTGTCGCCGGACTAATAAAGCGCAGTTTGTCGTAGGATTTCGTAACGATATTTAATGCTGTTCTAATACTATCGTCTACTTCAAATTAGGTACTCAAAAGGCTTCGCCGAGATGCCGTGCATCCTATCTAACCCGAATCACTGTGCTTAGTACCCAAAGACAATTAAGAATTGCAGGTGAAATAAAAAGCTGAATTAAAGAAACTTCTGTTAGGATAAATAATAATCACCGATGTATGTACCTACCAGTTAAATTGTAACTGCTTCTTCTATTATTAATATGTCCAATGAATTAAATCTATTCGCCTGAAAACCTATTAAAATATAATAGAATGCAGATTTAGATTAATTATAATCTTACAGATTGGAGGTCTCAAATTCATATATCCTTTAGCTGAGAAAGAACTCCTAACTTATTCGGCGCTGGACGCTATCAAGATCTAATTTTTGTTTTTATTACAAAACAGGAAATGGCTTTTCTCTTTAATTTTATTGAAAATTTCCAAATTAACCCTCTGTTTAAAATGAATTACTAGATGATGATTATGCAACTTGTATCTCTTCCAAGTATTATAAGTTGTATAACTTTCAGGTTTTGTTATAATTTAGAATTAGTGCATTGTCGTAGCCCTGACTGTAGAATGCTACAATGTCATTAGCAGGAAATATTATGGGCCGCTTTTACTTTCTTTTACGATAAAGGAAGTGTTGGATTCACCCCAAAAATTCTAAATTGTGTCCCGTGAACCCAAAAAACTTATTTTTGTTCATTGGTCTATCTGCCTGTGTGTGTGTCTGTCTGTCTGTCTGTTTGTCTGTCTGTCTGTGAACAGAATATGTCAAAAACGAAAAGAGGTTTCGAAACTTTATGTATAAAGTTTGTGTACTATCTAGATGACACAGCAAGCTTTTGAAGACAATCGCATAACCGGAAGTATGGCGTTTACTCTTGTGATTTTTTAGTTTCTTTTCGATTTTTGAAAAAGTGGCTCAAACATTTTTTTTTCAAACTTTACATTTTTATTAAATTTTTAATGTGTATTGATGTAAGATAGGTGAGTTTCAAGTTGAATACCTCTAAAATGGGTTCCGTTTTTTTTTATTAACTCTTATTTTAAATAGAACACGGTATATTATTACATTTTTGAATTCAGCTTTAAATTTTAGAGAAAATGTGTCTCTTTAACTAACGCTCTATTTTGTACGGTTTCTGTAGAATTTGTTAAACGACAAGGCTCCGTTTGTTTTTGCAGGACAACGTCAGCTCCCATACAGCCGCATCAACGATGAAAGTACTGAGAAAATTGAAGTGAAAAGTTCTGCCTCATCCTGCCTACAGTCCCGATTTATCTTCATCAGATTTTCATTTGTTTGCACAATTGAAAGAGTTTTTAAGTGGCCATAGATTTAGGGATAATGATGAACTCATTACAACTGTGCAAAACTGGATACGCACGCAACCAAACAGTTTCTTCAAAAATGGTATAGATAAGCTTACAGAACGTTGGCGCAAGTGTATTGCAGTCGAGGGGGACTAAGTTGAAAAATAGTATATATCATGCTTTTGTTCCATTGATAATAAATGTTCTAAACTCATGGTGGCTCATATTTGAACGCTCCGCGTACCTTTAAACAACAGTAACACGCTACCGAACTGAAAAGAACTGACGGATAAAGTTGACAGACGACAGAACGCATGGTTACCGGTCAGCGCAGCCGAGCCAACGGCTTGGAACTAAAGTCCATGTGACACAAAATCTAGTGCCTGGTCTATGAAGTTCACTAACAAACAGATAAAACCAGTATCTGGAAGTGTTATATTTCAATTAGAATTTATTATATTTTAAGTAATCGCAAACCCTAGGTACTGTACATATGTCTTAAGTATATTCAAAAATCCTTCATTCTCATAGAATACCATAATATTTATTCCGATTTACTAATATCTTCCGACTGTCAATTATTAGCAACGTAATTAGTACGAATTATATCCACATATTAAATAAATCAATAACGACACTAATGCCATATTAGAATAAGTAAAAATATTTGTATTCCATTTAAAACTTCTAATATATTTCATAATTCGATATATGCAAGTAGAAGTGAATTATAATACATTTATAATACATTTCTGGTTGAGTCTAAATGATACATCAACAAATCCATTAAACTCTCTTTAAGCAATTAAAATGTTGCTTAAAATTTCTAAAAATTTAATTTGCCCGACATTTTGTCCATGTTTCTTACGAGATAGGAGGTTGATTCTTCATACTTTCTTATTTTATCTTTCATCTTCTATCCGAACCGGAAATAAAAATTTTACACGTTCAACCACAATTAATGAATTCAGGTAAGAATGCGTTTTACGGAACATATCTTACCTTTAATAGCGTTACTACATTTACCTTATTAAGAAGTGAATAAGGTAACAGTTGTCAAACATATCTCAAAAAAATGTGTAAGAAAAAAATTTTGCATCGGCACTGCCTGCCCTCAACCGACGCTTCTGCTCGAATACACCTTATATAATATTGTTTTTGTTAGAACAGTCCCTGATTAACATAACATCCGCTGTTTACCTTTTTCAATTTGTCAACCAGTCAACCAGTGCGTAACACGCGATGGGTGTCTGGTCATAATGTCATAACAACGAACTATAGGAACGAATTCATTACTTTAATTAACTCTCAGAAACAGAAACAGAATCTATTTGTTTTGCCTGAAATTAGCTATTGCAAATTAACTGTGTAAACTAGAAAAATACAAAATACCCATTTGCTACTACCGAGCAATGCACTTTCTTGACCTTGAGACAGCATATCTCAACAATAAAAAAAGGTATGACGTATACTTCGTATACAGTCTGTCCCAGGATTGATGTTACAAGAGGTGAGATGAACTGAAAATTTTTGAATTTTATTTTAAGATTCTGGGATTAGGTCCTGCTTGGTCTGAAAATAATTTTATGCATATTTTCAGTTTTTGAAAAAACAAGTCGGCCTTGAGAATGAAGCGAAAACTATTTTCTTTTCTGGTAAACTACCCTTTTTGCTCTTGATACGTCAAAATTTTACTAAGAACAGTTGTTCAGAATGATAAATTATGACCCTATACAAAACCTCAGGAATTCTACGTCCATAGATTAAACCATAACTTTTAAATTAAACAAAATAAATTGTATTTTCTTTTCAGGTAAACTACTCTTTTTGTTTATAGTACGGCAAAATTTTCTAAAAAAAAGTAATTAATACAATTTTAACGATTCAATTTAAGTAAGTAGATCTTCCTAAAATTTTGTATAGAGCCATAATTTATCATTCTGAACAACTTTTCTTGGTAAAATATTGCCGTATCATACACAGAAAGGGTAGTTTACCTGAAAAGAAAATAGATTTCGCTTCACTTTTAATGTGTATTGATGTGAAATAGGTGATTTTCCATTTGAATCTCTCTAAAATGTGTTTTTTTAATTAACTTCAACTGACTCTCTATTTGGACGGTTTCTGTAAAATTTGCAGTTTGTTTTATTTGTAAAGAATTCTAAAGGGCAAATTACAGCACAACACATAGAAAATCAGACAGCAACCTCCAGATTTTCAGTTTGACTCTCTTGGTATTTAGATAGATTTTAGTGACCTCGCTAATTAAATTTCTATTCAAAGTAACTAAGATAAAGGTAGTTTGTAAACACATCTTCAACTCATATGCTTATTTAAGAGTTAATGGACCTTTAGCACATAAAATTAAAGTGATAATAAGTAGTTATGTGACTCAATCATTAAAAAAGACAGTATTTATCAATAATACTAAAATGTGTACGCAATTAGAGTAACTTAACTATGAGACGTTAGTTTTGTTAGTAGGTAGCACTAAAATGTGTATAAAAATGCCAATTCGTTCCTATCGCGTTTACGATTTGAGATTCCCCGGCCTGCTCACATAGGAATGGTGTTACATTTTATTTGAATGTACTACTTGAGTGGCATGTTATGCCCTATAGCTTAGCTCCAGTTTTAAAAGTCGTTTTGTATGTTTAAATCGCATAAGCACGAAACTCATCTGAAATTAGACAATTGTAAATTTTCTTAATATAAAATATTTTTTAAGGGGGAAAACGTGGCATAGATAGATAAGTTGAGACGCAAAAGCCGAATTTAATATTAGTTTGACCCTATAAAAGACTTTTATAGCAAAATGATGATGTAAACTTCCAACGGTCAGACAAGTTAGGTGTCTAAATTTGTGAAATTTGAATGCGAAATCCGATGTAAAATAACGCAGGGCTTGTAAATAGACTATACTTTATGTTACTGTAGTCTAAGTTAGTTACTTTATAAATGTGTGATAATTTTGAGAGACCAATTCATAACAGTAGTTCGATTGTTATTTTTCACGCAAGATGATGCTATAGTTTATTTTTAAATTAAGTAGCATATAAGCATAAACATATTAGCACTATTCGTGATAATTAGGTGTTTGTTGTTATTATCTGATTAGTAAAAATTAATCATTCGACTTCATGTACTGGCAATTAGAGATCATTGTAAACAAGAGATTGGTCCAACCTTTTTAAAATACTTCTGAAATTTCTCTTGCTAAGTTAGATACACAAGTTTGCGCTCCAAAGTAACAGTCAAAAGGTGTATAACAGTGGTATTTCAAAAAAATAGCTTGTGATTTGTTTAAGCTACCTGTTGCTGTAATCGAAGTAACAGTTCTTCGTAACAAAAAAACATTTATATCTACTAAAGTCATTTCTCATAAGAATTTCTTCGTGAACATTAGCTGGCAAAAATAAAACGACGAAATAGTTATTCTACGTTATCTTGAAAACACAATAAGTACGTAAACAAATTGAAATAGCGACTCCAAAAGCATATCTGAACCTGGTCCAAAGCATAAAAGGGTGAAACACTTAGGCTTTCCAAGTGTTTTGGAATTTTGGATTCAACAAGCGACCATTTTGCCAGCCTCATCTTTCAACTAGGCTGTGACTGCATAAATGCGAGCCTAATTGTCAGGAACGTAAACAAGATACTAAATTTAATTTTGCGTGATTTAAAAAAATATGTCAAGTGGTTTACACGGAATTTCCCACGCGAATTACATCAATTTGCAAATAAAACAAAATTGCATTCGCTGGGATTCGAACTCGGACTTCAGACTCGCTACCATGTGTTTAGCCACGTGAATTCCGATTACCAATATTGCTAGTCCGCCGCTTTAACCTCTAGACCACGCCGGCAAAGCAGTTCTGTCGCTTCCGGGTCCATATAAAGGGCACATTAATCGCTGCATATTTTTATCAATTTTGCGATAGGTAGGTATTCATCTTATATCTATTGGGTTCCATTTTCATTAAGGGTGAAAGCTAAGATATGTACAAAACATTACTTTTATCTATTCCTGCGTTAAAGCAAAGAAAGACAACTTTTTATTTTTTAGTGTATTCACCCTGCATATATTTGGTTTAGAGCCAAGTAGACATATAATTCATATGCACAATATCGTCTTCCTCAAAGAAATAGCTTTTGAGCTACACCGCCAACAGATGGACAGCGCAACCGAAAGGTCTAGCGATTGCCGCGCATTGCATTCACCGTAAGGAACAGAAACGTGCAACGGTGGCCGCGTACCGCAGTATCGCATATAGCAATGAACAGCCATCAATGCGCGCCGTATTTGCGAGGGAAATTCCGTGTAGAGCCCTTTACAGTTATTTATTTAACTTTCAATAGTCTTAAAATATTTATGTTGCTAGAGTGAGTTCTTCAAACGGGAATATTTCATTAATTTTAAATTATGCACAAAGCACTATTCACTACAATATGTATTAGTATTCAGCAAAAGACGGTACAAGTATCGACCATTTTCAAAAAAAACTAAAATGGATTTCTTATATGCAGTAAATTATATATACCAATCAACTTTTTTTTTCGCAAAAATTAATACATGACCACCCAAGAAGACATCTTGTAGCAACCACTATGCGGAAACGAAACTTTACCGAAATATCATTCTCTGGTAACTACCACGTTTGGTAATGCGTGTAGTATATGAAATAGAGAAACTATACGGTTTGATTGATTTTGTTGTTTAACAAGTACAGCACTAGCCTCGGAAAATATTTGAATAGGAAAAGCCGGTTTATTCATTTTCAGGCTTTTATGCATAGTCTAAATTATTGTTTAATGGCTATAGGCATTTTTTTTCAAAAATTCAAATATCCACAATGAAGACGCTACCATATTTTTAAATTTCAATTATTCACTTTTTTTATTGACAAAATAAATGTAGATATTTTTAACTAATTGATCGTATATACCGGACTTTTATAAATAAAGAGCAAAACAAATATAAATGGACAGATGCTAAAATATAACTTTTCTATTTTTCCGACTTTTCGAATATCTAGAAATGGATTGAAAAACGCTAGACGTTTTTTATTTCCTTTTACGATAAAGGAAGTATTGGATTCACTCCAAAAATTCGAAATTGAGTTTTCAACAGATCTTTACGTTTTAAGCTAGATTTATAGATTGACGTTCTGTTTATGCAACGTTACCGTCCCCGCTCTGTTCACGTTTGGAGAATGACCTTCAATTTATAAATTAACGTTCCGCAAACCTTTGCTACGCGTCGCACATGCGTAGTACCAATGCATTTTTGAGGTTATTATAAGTGTAGTCACGTTATAAGTGTAAAAGTGAGGTTTTCTATAATTATTTTGAGATTATCATGAATGAGAATCATATAAACAAGTGTTTAGGAGGTATAGCTCTTGTGTGTTTAACAGCTGCGGCAATGTTGTTAACAAAAGTCAGTGGCATTGCGTCAGCGATCTGTTTTACCGACACAGAGCACTACGTTGATTGGCTACCGCTAATCCCGCTTCCGCAACGTTGACGCAGAACATGAAACATGACCATGTTTTGCGCGAGAGGGGACGTAAACGGGAACGTTGCGTAAAATTATAAATGCGACAATGAAAATGGATTTGGTTATTTTGTGCGGTAGCGAAAACGGTAACGTTGCGTAAACAGAACGTCAATCTATAAATTTAGCTTTAGAGTCCCCTAAACCCAAAAAACATGTTTTTGTTCATTGGTCTGTATGTCTGTGTGTGTGTGTTTGCTTTTGATTTTGAAGAAAATCGCATAGCTAGAAGTATGGTGTTTACTCTTGTGATTCTTCAGTTTTTCAAAATCAGCTCTAACGATTTGTTTCAAACGTTACGTTTTTTAAAATTATTAATGTGTATTGATGTGAGATAGGTAATTTTCCAGTTAAATACTTCTAAAGTTTTTTTTTTAGTTAACTTCAACTAGCTCTATTTTGTACGGTTTCTGTAGAAACCGTAATTTTTGAAATTTTTTAACAAATGCTTAAAAATTAAACCCAACTGTTGACTATTATAAGATCACTGTAAAAGGAAGTTGTGTGCGTGTATTACGCCAGATTTTTCTGCATATAGTGTGTCTAGGGATTGATGCAACAAGAAATACAATAATTAAGGGAAAAAATAAATTCCAATTTTATATTTACGTATTGAGCCGTGCTTAACTTGAAGCTATTTTGTCGAGTCAAGGAAGCATCCATATATACCGGGTGCTGACTTGCGCGACGCACCATAGGAATTTGCATAGTAAATTCTTTATGTTCAATTATTTGCTCACCTAATTATTTTAGAGCTAAAGTATACATACATTTTTTGTAGAGAAAAAAATATTGCATCCATTCATACTGTTGCTAACAATCTTTCATTTTCCAGAACCGAAGGAATGCAAAAATTCAAACTAGCATTTTCACAAAAATCCGTAATGCCATGGAATTATTGAAACAAGCCAATGCCAACGCAAGTGCGTACGGGGCGATCATCCAGTCACTGCCGTCAAAAGATTGAACGTATTGTCGTTTTTCTCGTTTTGGTGTAAGTTCTGAACCTCATTATTGCACCTACAATTATTTAATAACGTGCCTGTAGACTTAAACTTAAAATGAATCAGTCTATTAATGGTTGTACTGTTTAGAATTTGCCGATACGGTTATTTTACAATAAACAAGGAGCTTACTTAACGAACGTCCACCATACTCGTAAAACCATTTTTGTTATGGACAAGGTCTAGGTACCTTGGAGACATTAAGCAGAACATATAAACCGTTTAATAGTTATTTGCCAAGTAGGTAGACATGGAATTTTGTTTTTATGTTTAATAAAACTAAAACTCCCTAGAAACTCTTTCTGACACTTTGTCAGAAGCAGCTGTTATGTACAGGAGGCTCACGAAAGTGTCTAATTTGACATTTTGAGGTTAAACATGCAATGTTGCCAGTCCTTTCATACTTTGTTTGCCACTAGGCATAATATGTCTGGACATCGCCGTCATGGATATCTATCTGTCAAACAAATTGTAGTACTAAAGTAAATATGCCAAAAGTCATTAAAAGTGACACAAAACTACAAATTAAAAAGGCTTACAGGCATTATAAAGCTGACAGGCCCGACCTCAGTGAAACTGAAATCTTTGCTCGGCTTATAGTGACTTTTGGGATGCAAGTATTTATGCATAAAACTTAATTGTTGCTTTAATTTTCGGCTTTGTACTGTTTTAGATATCTGAAAGAACTATTAGAAATATTATGGGCGGAACAATTTTGAAATTAAACCTTTTGGCCCACGACCTAAAAATGATACATACTATTTGCAACATACGCACTGAAGAAGTAGTTAACCATGCGAGACAAATTGTGCAAGTACAACCACACGTATCTGTTCGCCATTTAGGACAGCAATTAAATGTTTCATATTCAACATCTCATAGGATATTAAGAAGCAATTTGCATTATTTTTCTTACCGGTTGCAAGTGTATCAGAAACTGCTGCCAAACGATCCTCCGGTTAGATTGGAATTTTGTAACTGGTTTATCAATAATTTAGGAAATAACGAAAATGCGTTTGAGAAAACTTTCTTTACTGATGAGGCATACTTCTATTTATCTGGCTATATTAATTCACAAAGTATGAGGATGTGGAGCGCTGAGAATCCCAATTTTTATGTTGAAGAACCGCTTCACCCACAAAAAATCGGGGTTTGGGCTGCAATTAGTAAAAGAAGAGTTATAGGTCCTATATTTTTTTAAGGTAATTGAGTGCAGTAAAACGATTAAATTTTATTTTAATAGTTCAAATTTTAGGTTTTCTAAATGCACAACCATATCATACTGAAATTTTGTCGTCATTTTTTGAAGAGTTACGTGACAATGAATTACAAAAGGGTTACATACTTTCAATAAGATGGGGCATAAATTTACTTGGAGATTTTACAAAAACAGAGTTATTAGTCAAAACATGTCTACAGTGTGGCCCCCGAGGTCTTGTAACTTAACTCCCTGTGATTTTCTTCTGTGGCCATATTTAAAAAAAATCCATTCTTCAACTTCCACTGGACGATATTCAGCAGCTTTAACAAAGAAGTACCTAATGGAAAAATAAAGAAATCAATAATAATGGCTTAATATTAAGATTTGAGAATAGAACGAGTTAAGGAGTTTACTTTCTTAGGAACATTAATCTCTGAAAACTTAAATTACATACAAGGAATTAAATCAAGGTTAATAAAAGCATCGAGATGTCCGGGCGCGTTAAATAGTATAATGTCCTTAAGACAAATGTCGCGAAATGCAAAACTACGACTTATAAGACTGTAATTCGACCCACAGCTACGTACGCATGTGAAACATGGACGATGAATGTGGCAGACCAAGATACGATAAGTAGGTGGGAGAGAAAAATGCGGAGAAAAATATTTGGAGGGACTCGGACGGATGATGGTTGGAGAAGACTTACAAACGAAGAGGTACAAAAGAAGTATGGAATGCCAAATATAGTAGATATAGTAGCTCGAAGGTTAAGATGGTTTGGGCATATATGGAGAATGCCAGATGGAAGAGCTACTAAGATAGTATTGGAAGGCAGAGCGCAAGAAACTAGAAGAAGAAGCGACCAACGAATAGGTGGAAGGAGGCAGTAATGGAAGACATAGCAAGGAAAGGAATAGAAGACTGGAGAAATAAAATCATCAATAAGGGACAATGGAGACACATTGTTATGCAATGGGCCTAAAGTGGCTTGTAAAAGCTTTATTTATACTGAAAAAATACATAAATTGTAATATTTAAATATTTTTGTATACAACTTATAATTACAATAAAAAAACGACTTTCATTATACCATTATGCCTACTCAACAAAGTATGAAACGTATTCAGAATCAGCAATTTGTCTTTCATGAAATTTATCTTAACCAATACTAAAAGTGGCACAAAATCCAAAACCAAATCTGGCAACCACGTTTTGTACATTAACATAAAATTATCATTTTATATAAAATGAGCATAACCTAACTTTTGTTAATGACTGACAGCATATTTACAGGGTGAAATTCATCACCCTAACATGGCCTCCTATCTGGCAAATAACTATTGAACGGTTTATAATTAATAATGAATTATTATAAACGTCAAACATCAATGACAAACAAACAAACAGCACAAATTGTCGCGCCGCACGCATTTGCGTTGGCATTGGCTTGTTTCAATAATTCCATGGCATCACTGTTTTTTGTGAAAATGCTAGTTTGTTTTTTGCATTCCTTCGGTTCCGGAAAATGAAAAATTGTTAGCAACAGTATGAATGAATACAGTATTTTTTTCTCTACAAAAAATTTATTTACACTTTAGCTCTAAAATAATTAGGGGAGCAAATAATTGAACATAAAGAATTTAATATGCAAATTCCTATGGTGAGTCGCGCAAGTCAGCACCCGGTATAATAGGCTTGTCTGGGAGGCTGTTTTGTGTGTCCGGGACGCTGTTTCAGCAGCGAAACCGTAAGAGATAGAGAAAAAAGTTATGAAAGTTATATGTTTGGAATGGTAATGTCAGGTCAGGAACCGAATTTCAGTCACGTGACACTTCCGGTTTTCGAGAAATCACGTGATTTCCGTCCATCCGGGACGCTGGTCCGTCCGGGACGCTGTTTCAGCAGCCAAACCGTAAGAGATAGAGAAAAAAGTTATGAAAGTTATATGTTTGGAATGGTCATATCAGGTCAGGAACCGAATTTCAGTCACGCGACACTTCCGGTTTTTGAGAAATCACGTGATTTCCGTCCGTCCGGGACGCTGGTCCGTCCGTGACGCTGTTTCAGCAGCCAAACCGTAAGAGATAGTGAAAAAATTTATTAAAGTTATATGTTTGGAATGGTCATATCAGGTCAGGAACCGAATTTCAGTCACGCGACACTTCCTGTTTTTGAGAAATCACGTGATTTCCGTCCGTCCGGGACGCTGGTCCGTCCGTGACGCTGTTTCAGCAGCCAAACCGTAAGAGATAGTGAAAAAATTTATTAAAGTTATATGTTTGGAATGGTCATGTCAGGTCAAGAACCAAATTTCAATCACGTGATTTTAAAAAATATTATTGTTTTTATTTAATACGCGTTCTATTTGAAAAACGGTCTTTTTTGTTTTATTAAATGAGACATTTGTCTCACTGGTTGCTAGTTCTATTAAAGTAAAGAACCTATTAGCATCTAATATAGCAAAATATCATTAAGAGAAGTTGTTGAGAATGTAAAATTACAACCCTTTGGAAAGATTTCAGTATTTTTACGATTCACTTATTTTTGGGAACAGTACCCCCCAATTACTGCTTTATCAGAGAACGCTATCCATAATGTTATATTATAATTACTATGATAAGTAAAATTGCTGAAGAAGAAGATCAAACTCATTGCTGCATGAAATTACGTATTTAGTAATTAATGTTATTGTAGTTTGTGCAAAAAATTAAATTTAACCATTAAGAATGATAGCCAATTTTATCTCAATCAACAGAATAGGACGAGAGCTTGTTAAATAAAAGTTACCTGGCCTGCTTTAATTTTGAGTCTAGTTTTAGTCAGTAAAATAACATTTTTCTGTTATGTCAATCACATACAGTCTGTCTATATGTCAGAATAAGTGATACAAGAAGCATACAAGATGGAGGAAGTTTAAATTCCAATTTCATATTTGGGGACTAATCGAGCAGGCTTTTGCGGTAGATAAAAATCAAATTGTACGTTGTCGGTTTTAAATACAGAAAATTATTATTATAAAAAGTTGTTCAGAATATAGAATTATGGTCTTTCTCTGATACTTTTACAAAATAGTTGTTCTTCAGATAAATTACAGTTGTACTTGCCCTCTTTAATGTTATCGTTTGCGGTTTAGATGCTCCTTTTGAATGCATGCCTACTCCATTTTATTACTAGCTTTATGGATTTTTAAGAATAGGGCTGGCTTCAATCCTTAGCTTTCAAAAACTACTCAAAGCGGAATTTTTGTTTGGTTGCAGCTCCGCCTTACTATTCGGCTGGTCGATATAGTTTGTGTAGTGGGACTCGTACTGGGATTTGATCCCTGTTTTCTTCCAAAGTAATCGAATGCCAGGAAGTATTCCCAGCTTTTCTAAAGCCGGTGGCGCAGTAATTTCAACCAAGATGCAAGACGTGCAAATTTAACTTTTCACTGCATGTGTACATTGGGCTATTACCAACTTTTAAGGTAGGCTCCTGGGAAGCGCAAGGCCCGTTTGGCTATATTCGGCTAATTGTAGGATCAGTCATACTAAAATTTGCTCTGGAATTTGCATAGTAACAATTCTAATCAATATGTGTTTTACATAAATATTGAGTATCTCTGCTGTCATGGCATGTGTAAGTTAGGCTTTAGTACAAAGTAGTAAAAGGCTTCAAATTACGTAGCCCACTAGTTAAGAGTTATGCTTTACAACAACGAAGCGATGGAGGTGGACTTCATCATTTTTTATTATACCTGCATCAGAATCGCCGTTTAAAGCACGCCTGAGCGTGCGAATACAGGCGATTAAAGCTCGCCGAGCTTTAAAGGTTGTCAAGGAAACGACTGAATGCAACAACGGACATGGACGTGACAAAAACGTAAATAATTCTTGTAACTATAGTAGCAATATTATTATGCCCTCTCGATTTATCACGACAAAAATTATTTCTAAGTTTTTAGTGCGTAATTTATTTCCAGTATTGGAGGTATGATAAAAAATAGCGTAAAGTATTCGTGGATAACTGGTCTTTAAAACACTTGCTCTATTTCGAGCACTCCGGCTACTCCGTCGTGCTCGAAAACGCGCGCGTGTTTTAAAGACCTTGTTATCCACTCATACTTTAATATACTATTATCTACGAATATCGGAAAGACTCGACGTCACGTTGTACTCTTCCATTGCTCAATACCTGCAACTGTAAACATTTCTACAAAAACCACCATTCCGAATGTTGATGATCATCACTCCTATTATATTTTATCTGCAGTAGCAGCACTACTCAAAACAAATCAGCCATTGTTGTTCAAATAGTGTCTGCACGTTCAAGTCCAGTCATTTTCAAAAGCATGAAATTTTGAATAAGTATGTACAGGGTTATTCATTATAAATTACCCACCCCTTATCATCGTTATTATTGCCTATAGAAAAAAAAGTTTTAAATAAAAGTTATGCGGTTATAACTGAATTTTGTTAAAATGCTATCAAAAGTACAGTGGCGTGCATAATTAAGGGGATACAAAAAAGTAATATAATTTTTTAAATGGAATTTCAAAAATATACCATATGTTACCCCTACCGTTGGACGATTTGGATACAACACCCTCACTATAAACCATTTTGATTATTTCATTAAAGAAATGTCACTTATCAAACAAAGTAGTTGTTATTTTCATAGCTTACTTTAATAATGTTAATGATATTCGACGTTTAATAACTCAAAAACGGTATAAGTTAGGGGTAACATATGGTATATTTTTGAAATCAGAAAAGAAAGATCATTCCAAAAATTTAATAATATACAGGGTGTTCCATTTAAAAAAATATATTACTTTTTTGTATCCCCTTAATTATGCACGCCACTGTACTTTTGATAGCATTTTAACAAAATTCAGTTATAACCACATAACTTTTATTTAAAACTTTTTTTTCTATAGGCAATAATAACGATGATAAGGGGTGGGTAATTTATAATGAATACCCTGTACAGATTATTTTGTACACTATAAGGAACGCCATAGTGTGAAAGGTTATGATTTGGAGATCTTGCACTCTCTTAAAAAGTATGTTAGAGTAATCAGCTCATGAATGACGATAATCTAATGTTACTTTAATTAAATAGTAAAATAAAACCGGATTAATTAGTATTATATGAGTGCATTATCCTCAGTTTCTTAAATTTGCTCTTTAGTTTCAGTTTTTTATATACATTTAAAAGCATACTATGCAATTTAATAGAAAACCACAATAACATGGAAAACTATTGAATAATATTTGATGTTTTTATTTGTAACTGTCTTTTAAACGGAGAAGGTTGTTGTTTATTATACTAACAATTGCGAAATAAGAAATATTTTGAACCAATAATGCAGCACTAACCATTGAAAATATTCAAAATCGATAGGAATTCTGAACAAAAAGTGTCCTATTACCTTTTATCCTAATGTCAAAAATGACAAAGGTATTAATAAATTTTCAAATTCGTCAAAGTGGCTGTGTTAGTGGCAATTTTGCCTTACCATAAAATAGAAATTAAAAAGAATATGCATGAAGTGAAACAATATCGTTTATTTGAAATTATTCTATAAACTTATAAAAACAAAACTCAAATTAGATGCTCAAAAACATCATCCTCTTGCTCCAAGCATTCTTGAGCCCGCTTGTAAACGCTTCTAGTGGTTCTGGCAATGACATAACTCGCGAACGCGATGTTCGATTTTGACTCCGCTTTCACCATCGTAATTGGCGAAAAAAATACTACTAGTTTGCCTACTTAACGGACTTTGTAGCTCCAATAATAACGAGGTTAGCAATAGTGACAACTTAACTATGAAAACCGTGTATATAATTTGAACATCATAATTTAGAGGTGTTTTACACGAAGCTAGGAAATAAAACCCCCGGAAAAAAACCCCGGAAAAAAACCACCAGAAAAAAAAACCGGAAAAAACACCCCGGAAGAAAAACCCCCAAAAACTTCCATCCCTGATAAATGTAAATTAGCTCTGATTTGATAAATTTATTTTATATATTCTGTTATGACTGAAATTAGGCAGGTAAATATTAGAAATCATGACTCACTGTAACTGATTGGTTTTATTGTTATACATTTTTGTTTATTATTAAGTACGTATCAAATAAGTTATCGACATTTAATAGTTATTTATTCTATTTAAAATATAAAATATAAAAAATGGGCAGCAATTACAGAAAGACTACTTAAGATAGAAATACAATAGGAAAATACAAGCAAAACTACGGTGATAATTGCATACGGACCAGGAGAAGATGAAAAAGTACAAATAAAAGAACAGTTCTGGGAACAGCTAACGGAAATAATAGAAAATATAATGGGAAGAATAATTATAATAGGAGATATAAACGGAAAGATAGGGAAAAAAGACGAAGAATCTGGAGAGACAATAGGGTCACAAGGAGAAGAAACAAGAAACAATAACGGGAAAACCTAATAGACTTCTGCTTAATGAATAATTTAATTGTAGCAAACTCCTTCGAGCACAAAGATATACATAAGTATACAAGAGAAGTAGTGAGCAGAAAGGAGAAGTCGATCATTGACTATGTAATAATAAACAAGCAGTATAGAAACGAAATTCAAGACACAAGAGTAAGAAGAGGTGCCGAATTATACAGTGATAGCAGATACGAAAATAGAAATGGAAACCAAGGGAAATAAAAAGGGAATAAAAACAATCACACCAAAGAAGACAAAAATGAGAACACACAAACTAAGGGAAGAAGAAATAGCAAGTAAATATACAGAAGAGACGGAAAAATAAATGATAACCACAAAAAAAAATGTAAAAAATTATAAAATAGAAGAATTATGGATAAAATTTAAAGAAGCCATAGTAAAGACAACCAAAATAATATGTGGGGAGACAAATGATAACAGAAATAAAAATAAAACACACTGGTGGAACGATGAGATAAAGGAAGAAACAAAATCAAAGAAAATAAAATGGGAAAAATACCTAAGGAATAAAAATAACGAAAACTATGCAGGGTATAAAGAACAGAGGTTAAAAGTTAAAGAACTGGTGAAAAGAGCGAAGCAAAAAACGTGGCAAGAATTGGGTGAAAAGATGGAAAAGGATAGTGTAGGTAACCAGAAACTGTTCTATAAAACATTTAAAACAATAAGAAAAGGTAATGAAACAAATTGTCAATTCATCACCTCGAAGGAAGGAGAAACCCCAACGCAATATGAAGATATAATGCTAAGATGGAAAGAATACTTCGAGGAATTATTAAACACAGAAACAACCGAGAACCGAGGATAATTGGGAGCAAGAAGAAGAAGACAGCGAACAAGAAGAGACATTTGCATTATAAGAAGTAAGAGAAGCTATAAAAAAATTGAAGAGAGGCAAAGCAGCAGGGCATGATGGCATAACTGCAGAAATGCTAATGCTACTAGGAAACAATGGAATAGAACTATTAACAATCATTATCAATAAAATTGCAGAAGAAAGTAGGATCCCGGCAGAATGGGAGATCGTCATAATATTACCCATACACAAGTCGGGAAATAGGAAGGATTGTAACAATTATAGAGGGATAACACTACTCAGTAACGTATATAAAATATACGAGAGATTGCTAGATGATAAACTGCAGGCAAAAATGGAAACCCAAATGGAAGAATCACAAAGTGGCTTTAGAAAAGGTAGAGGAATACAAGACAATAAAACAATTAATTGAAAAGTTCCAAGGAAACGACATATATATAGCGTTTATAGATCTGAAACAGGCCTTTGACAGTATACTGAGAAAAACTATCTGGGATAGCCTTAAGAAAAGAGGTGTTTGAAAGGGACTGAGGGAAAACATAGCCAACATATACCAAAACACCCGAAATCAGGTTAGAACAAACAACCTAGTCACAGGAATTTGTGATAAAAGAAGGAGTGAGGCAGGGGGTGTCCTAAGCCCAAGACTCTTTAACATCATACTAGATGATGTAACCAAAGAAGTTAAAAGCCAAATTAAGAAACTGCTAGTGGGATACAGAAACCTGGAACCAGTGTACATAAGTGAGTGCGCGTTTGCAGATGACTTAATGATCTGTGCCAAAAACCCGAAAGAGCTACAATAAACCTATAACTATGGAGTACAGCACTACAAAAACGCAACCTCACCATAAATACTAACAAGACTAAGGTAATGGTACTAGGAAGAAACAATACACAAATAAAAATACAACTTAATAATAAAGAGATTGAACAAACAGATAGTTTCAAGTATCTGGGGGTTACAATACAGAAGGCCGGAAAAAACGAAGCGGAACTAAAAAAACAGAATAAAAAGTGCCAATAAAATATACTATGCCCTAAATAACATATTTATAAGGAAAGAAGAAATAAGCAATTAGGCAAAATTAACAGTGTACAACACAATCTTCAAACCATTACTGATATTCGGCTGCGAAAGCTGGGTACTCACGAAAAGACAAGAGAGCATGATACAAGCATGCGAAATAAAATTCCTGAGAGGAATTATGGGAATATCGAAAAAAGATAGGCATAGAAACGAAGAAATATGAGCAGCGTTAAGGGTAGATACAATAATGAATAACATAGAAAGACAAAACAACTGAGATGGTTCGGTCACCTAAACAGAATGGGAAACAACAGACAAACAAAAATATTTTGGGCAAACCAAAACGAACAAGAAGAGAACAAGAGGAAGACCAAGGATGAGATGGGACGAGATAATCGCGGAAAGCCTAGGAAAGAAGAATCGAAGCTGGCAAGAGGCCAAAACACTGACCCAAGACAAAAAAGAATGGGCAAAGTTCGTACGTACATAACAACTACTCAGTAAGAAAGGTGAGAATCCAACAGGAGTGAAGTGTGTGAGTGCGAACAAATACAAGGAATTAATGTGAGTAAAAGTGGTAGAAGTACGAAAACAGGTAGTAAAGTGAAAAAGAAGTAAGACAAATAACAAATGGACGAGTAATACGTGATTAGAATACGTAAGCTCAAATGTAAATCTAATTTAATTTAATTTAATTTGTGATAGGTATTGGAAACTAGAGTTTAAATTGATTTTGTGGAAATTTCAATGTATGTAAGAATGTAAAACACCCTACACCGAGAGGTAAAAGGGACACGATTATATATATATATATATATATATATATATATATATATATATATATATATATATATATGTATATATAATTTATTTATATTTTATACAGTACAGTAGAGTTTATACAATAATTTAATACTACATAATTATCTATATACCTACATATTTACATTTACTAAAATCTAATAGTATGACTAACTGCACCTAAAAAGTTTTCTAAATTTCGCGTACCTTCGCCATACTCCTCACATAAATTTGTGAGCCGCTCCTGATTCATCACATAAGCAGGTCTTTTCGTTTTCTTCGCCAATCGTCCTAGTTGTTGTTGCTGTAGCTTAGTTATATCGACGGCTAATTCCTGCCTCATCTTTTTTATTAGTACCCACACACTAGGGTGCTTCTGCCCAACTAAGTTGAAAAATCGATGATACCACCCTTCTGTTTGATTGTTGGTCCGCTCACCATCTTGGAGTGTGATAACATAAACATTCCAATATTCTGGAGGGAACACTGGAGCAACATTTCGTAACCGTATGTTACCGTTGTTGTTTCCCACTCTTCTATACTTTCCGGACACGTATGTGGCATCGAAATAATTCACAAGTTTTTGGCGCCTTCGGGGATGTTTTCTTTCAAATAGGTCATGCCTCTGGCAATATCTTCCAAAGGCACGAAAGCCAAACCGTCTAGTATGCCACAAAACTTTAAAAATTTCTCATCTCCTCGGTACCTGCCCTCCAGTCCAAGCTCTTGTATTCTTCGGTGAGTACTTTACGATAAGTGATAAAAGCAACCTCTTATCACAATGTGAGCACCGAATACTGCTTTTACTGCTTGAATTGCAGCCTATGTGAATGTAGGAAGGATCCGGGTAGATATTTCTTTGTTCGCAATTGCTTACGATTGCTTGTAACATGGTTTCATATGTGGTTTGGGTTTTTTTGCAACAAACCGTAAGCACAAGTCACAAACACCCCTTGCGCATTCACTCGGACCACATACAGCTGTAGAAATAAAGGTGGTGCTAGCGAAAAATTTCCATCTACAAACCAGTCTGTAGCATTTGCAAGATGGGAAAGGCATTCATCCGTTGCACAGCCAATTACCCGTTCATTTGAATCTACCCCGCTATCATGAAGGAGAAATCTCTCGTTATCGGGCTCTCCTGTAGTACACCAGTCGCCTGCAAAAGAAATTAAACATGTATAGTACATAGTGACTACATGGCGAGAGTTGACTTTCCCATACTTTTCCAAATCTTCACTATGGAAGGTATTCTAATCGTGAAAAAAATCGAACCTCAGGTTTTGGATTTGATGGGCCCTTTGCATATATAGACCATTCCAAATTTGAATTCATTACATAAAAAATAAAGAAAATAAAGGGGGGAACCTAATCTCAGTTACACCCGGTATACTGAAACATACGAAAGTAAGAAATACTGTACCTTCAATAACAAGCTCTTGTAGGGATGTTGGGTCTGGGAGGTTAGCGCCTTTATGGTTTCTCAAAGTTCTCTTCACCGATTCTTCTACGGGCATTACCGAACGGGTTGAATTTTCTAAATTTGCCATTGCCTCAGCAAATATTTGGAGCGGTTTGGCTAAAGTATCTTTAGCCCTTTGCTTCATGCCTTGAATACATTTTGTAGATTCTATTTGTGTTCCGCTTTTAGCTCTGGATCTGCAATCTCCACCGATGTAATTAGAATCTCCCTGCACTGTAAAAAATATGTAGGTACAATTAGTAAATAAATCTCACACTATCACGTCCTTGACTTAACCTTGATGGATCAGTATAATTTTACATACATAATGTGGGTACAAATGTAAAAAAATAAATTAAAAAGTGGTTGCTTACCTTTAATGCACTGTACTTAGAACACCGCCAACGAATATTGTTACCACATTGTTTATGTACAACGTACATGTAACCATCAAAACATAACTTCTGGCCACCTTTATTTGAACGTATCACTTCAATGGTTACTTCAGTTATAACTATCACCCTCAACGTTTTAGTATATATAGGAAGAATTCTAGAGAATTGCCATGAGTATTATCAATATGACTATAAGAGATTAAGAATTGTCTGGGATGCTAATTGATTTTCTCAAGTGAATCCTAAAATATTGATAATGGAGGCCTTATTTGAAGGGAGGGCACAAATTGCTTGTTTTAGTTTATTCCTCTAATTTTAAGTCTCCTGTTTACTGAAATTCTTATTCTAAGAAATGTAGGTAGAATGGAGACTGACCCATGACAAAGCGGAATTATAATTTTAATGGATACTTACTTTAATATTTCACAGAACATGTAGGTACCTAATATAAAGGGTTTCAGAGTATAGTTATATTATGCATTCATTCATAGATTAGTGAAATGTAGTAATTGAATTAATTAATTAATTACTTTCCTAACAAAATTAAAGTTTGTTTGACAAAACAAATCTTATTGCAATACATCACAGTAAAAATACTCGTAGGGGTTTTTCTTCCGGGGTATTTTCCTATGGGTTTTTTCCGGGGTTTTTTCCGGGTTTTTTTTCCTGCACCCGTTTTACACGCAATTTAGCCCAAAGATCACAATACTAATGAAATCACCACTAAATAGAAAAAATCATTAAATAGAAGTTCACTGAATGGAGGTTTGACTGTATTAAACATTCAAAGCAATTATTGCCTTTTAAATGGGTGCAACGTTTTGTTTTAACTCAGAATATTATGTTTTACGAATTGCTATTGTGCGCATTAATTTTTTTTTTTGAATTAAATAATAGAGTGGAGGCGCTACACTGTATGATCCGTAATTGTCTATACATATATAAAATAAAAAAGACGCAAACATTATTTAAATTGAAGTTTATTTACAAGTGATTCAGTGAACTTAAAATTATGATTATTTAAAATTACTGGCGGCGCGGCGCCGAGACGAAATAATTCTCAATATCGTTTCGTCTCGTCCCAAAATCGAACGGATATTGACAAATTTTGGTCACTACGTTCAATTATTCAATTACCTTTGATTAATTCAATTACTCTAAGTATTTGAATTACTTACTTGTAGTAATTGAAATAACTCGCGGTAATTAAATTACTTTCTGGTAATTCAATTACTAAATTAGCTAGAACCCAAAAAAGAAGATAAGGCATTATTACGTTACAAGCGAAGGAAATAGCAAATGGGTATTCCCGGAAAAATGTAAATATATTTAACTCATAATTTTCATTTACTAGTCGAATCACAGCCAATTTGTGCAACATTGGCAATTCCAGCGACATGTCCACGAGCAAAGAGGAAAATATTTGGTGCAGAAGCGTATATTTTTAGATGGGATGAGTATATGTTGCGTTTTGTGTAGCAGTGTTGCTTGCCAATATTATTATTGTGTAAAAAGCGAAACCTGTCTGCGGTAAGTGCTACAGTTTACATAATACAGTACGGTAAAAATATAATTTATTATTTTCTATAACAATTAGCAACTAGCTTAGTTAGATGATATTGATGCATGATAATTATTTATTAATTTGAAACATACAATAATTTATACTGAAAGTAATTGAAAAGGTAATTTATGTAGTGCAATTACAATTACAAAGTAATTGATAATTGAATTACTATTTCGTTTGAGTAATTGAAATCTCTGGTAATTCAATTATTTCGATACGTTCGGACGGTAATTGGCATTTAGCAATTAATTACTTGTTAAAAGTATTTGCCCAGCTCTGGTTGGCCGTTAGATTTGTGAGGCCATAGAAGTCCAGGGATTCCCCCGGAGTCACATATTTTGATATAGGACTAGATGTTTTATCTCTCCGCCAACTCTACTGCTTTGTCCATTCAAATACAGTGTCATAAATATTACGAGGGGAATCCCAGGACGTTAATACATGGCGCAGATGGTTATCTTAGAACTTCAAGAATTTTCGAGTTCAAGATTGAGATTTAATTTTTGTGAATTTTCGAGATCCAGTTGAGGAATGTGTAAAATCTCGGATCGTCTTACCTTGTGGGAATACTATTTAAAACAAATAAAACCATTTTTACAGATTTTTGTTAAATATGTGGGTCAAATGGCACGTTATCGTTGTTAAATGGAAACGATTCAGGCATGGGCAACATTTGTCGTACAATTAGGAGCAAGTGATTTGGAAAAATTGTAAGTCAAGCCATATTATACCAGTGCTATCTCGTCAATAAATAATACGTATAAAAAGATTATTACAAAACAAAATAAGTGTAGTTTTAGAAATGGGAAGGAAAAGCCTTTGAAATCGCAATTTGCAGATAGGGAATTTTAAAAGCAGGCATCAATAATCGTAACTATATAAGATTAAATTTTGTTTAAAACAGAATTGAATAACAAATTAAATTATGTGCAGACGTTTTTGAAAAAATCTATTTAGAACTAATAAAAAACTTTGTAATTATGCCTTTATTTGTATAAAATTTGGTTATATGCAAATAAAATGGGTTGTTAACAAATTTACGAGGTGAATAAGCGAAAATATAAAATAGAGTTGATGTGAGTATACAATCGGTGAAGAGATTGTGGAATACAGTTTAATTAGCTACAAAGAAGAAGAATACGACAACATTTGGATAGATTTGGATTTATTGGTGCATTGCAAGGTATAATTGACATTCGTTGTTGGAGTTGGGGATTCTACAGAGTACTGGAAGCGGTTTGCTGAGGTTTGCTGGCGTGATTTGGTTGCTACAGGATAGAATCTGTGGACAAAGGAAATTAGTTTGGGAATTATCTGCTAGTTGGAGTTTACCAGACAAAAATTGTGGCGCCATCTGTTAGTACTATCGGAAAGTACTTCCCAGGAACCGTTCAAGGTCATCCAAATCGGTATTTTGACATGAAAGGAACCGACAGAGAATGTCTCTACTTGTTTGATTTATGTACACTGCTAATACCTTTCTAATTTTAGAAAAAATATTCATAGAGCCCTAATACGTACCATTTTTCAATGGGCTCATTGGACCGTTTTATATTGGCAGGTAGTAAATTTTATGAGGGGCCATTTAAAAGGGGTGCACTTTAAAATAGAAAAATAACCTAAAACGGATTGTTTGCAACATTAAACTTATTCTCTTATTCAGTCTTCTGATGCGTTTCGTATTGAGTGGTCTGTGTAGTTATGGAAGTTTTTTTGTATTTTGGTGTTTCAATCGGAGATCAAGACAAGCACTGGGCTCCCCATGTGTGCTGCGTCAGCTGTAGCGTGTTATTGGTACAGTGGATGAAAGGGAAAAGAAAAAGTATGCCTTTTGCAATTCTAATGGTATGGCGAGAACCTACCAATCATTTAGACGATTGCTATTTTTGCATGACAAAGACTGAAGGTTATTCCAGAAAAGAAAAGAGCAAGATCCAATATCCGAATTTGCCTTCTGCCATAAGACCTGTTCCTCACAATTCAGACTTACCAATACCGACTGTGGCTTTAGATTGGCAAGACATTGTTTTGGAAGATAATAACGCATCATCAGGCAGCTCCGAAGAACAGTGTACCGACCCCACTTTTACTCCGGGTCCCAGTTCCAGCGAGCCACATTTGATTGTTCAAAGTAAGTTAAATGATCTAGTACGTGATTTGGAGTTGTCAAAGCAACAGTCAGAACTTTATGGTTCCCGTCTTAAGCAGTGGAACTTATTAGCCAAAGAAATAAAAATTACGACTTTTAGGAAAAGAAATGCTACGTTTTTTGCATTTTACAATATGGAAAATTCTTTATGTGCGTGTACTGATATTTACGGTTTAATGCAGGAACTCAATATCGAACATTCTCCCTCTGAATGGCGATTATTCATAGACTCATCCAAATACAGTTTAAAAGCTGTGTTATTACATAATGGGAATTTAAAACCATCTATACCATTTGCCCATTCAGTGACAATGAAAGAAACCTGTGAAAATATGCGCATCCTTTTAGATAAAATAAACTACAACCGGTACAAATGGCAGATATGTGGGGATTCAAAAGTTATAGCAATTTTGCTGTTTTCTTTGTTTGTGGGACAGTCGTGCAGTGAATGAACATTACGTAACGAAAACTTGGCCGGAAAGGGTTGAATTTCAACCGGGATCTCCAAATGTTAAGTATGTGCCCCTTGTAGATCCAAAATGTGTCCTTTTGCCTCCTCTTCACATTAAACTTGGACTAATGAAAAACTTTGTGAAGGCTATGAATAAAGAGAGTAAAGGATTTAAATACCTAAGAAAAGTCTTTCCCCAGGTAAGTGACGCCAAATTAAAAGAAGGCATTTTTATTGGGCCACCAATTTGGAAATTTGCTGGACGATGTTAATTTTATAGAAAAGCTCACCACACAAGAACTTAGAGCCTGGAACTCATTTTGTAAGTGTAGTGAGGGGATTTTTAGGCAACAATATGGATGCAAACTATGAACAACTAGTTAATGAACTTTTAGACTCCTACAAATTGCTTGGTTGCCGAATGTCGTTAAAAATTCACTTTCTCCATTCCCATTTACCATTTTCTCCTGAAAATTTAGGCGCTGTCAGCGACGAGCAGCTTGAAAGATTCCATCAAAATATTAGGACAATGGAAATTCGGTACCAAGGACGATGGGAACCAGCCACGATGGGTGATTACTGTTGGTTTTTGAAGAGAGAAGATGTGAATCTCCATAAACGGAAAAAATAGAATTAATGTGTTTCAAATAAATATTTAATAGTTCTACATGTACTTTGTTTAATATAACAAGAAAACCTTACGTGTTACACATTTTTTTGCCATTTTCGTATTTAGATAGGCGCATTCTACTGTAATATGCTATTCAGCTTTATGTTACAACAAAAAATAATTTTTTTGTTGGCCAGTGTGATTAGTAGAGAAAGGCACGCTAAGACAGAACATGTTCAGGGGGTTTTGAATTGGCTCGTTAATTAATCATTTTAAAATTAAAGGTTTGCGCACATGCAAACCGCATAAAATTTATTTAACACAAACGGTTTGCTGGCTGAAATTTGAACACAGCGTAAGTTTGTTAAGTCAAAGCATACAGGGCCGCGCCAAGCCAGTGTGCAATGTGTGCACCGCACACGGGCGGCCAAATTCAGGGGCGGCCAAAACGGTTTAAAAATTATATACAAATCACAAAAAAAAATACAAAATGTAAAATTTTTCGTACTTTACAAATTTTAGAAGTTCAAAAATATGTACCTATGTAGGTATAAAAAATGTTTATTCTGTAAATGAACACCTGATAATATGGTTACATGGATTAATGTTTATGTAAATTCTCGAAGTTAGTTTTTATTCCGTGGCGGCTAATTGTTAAACGAAGCCAACTTGAAGGAACGCTTTCCATGCATCTTTATGCAATGATTACAAAAAAGCCGGATACTTATCAGAAGCAACAAAACGTGACTTTTCAGAAAACTGGCGGCTGGCGGCTTTTACTGACTGTGAAACATATCGTATTTATGAAGAAGGTATTTATATTATTTTTGATCGGGGTGTCGGCGATCTCTTTTGTCGGTAAGTACCTAATTGTTTAAAGCTGATTTTAAGAAATATAATATTATACAAGCAAATTGCGCGCTACGCGCACGTGAAATAGGATACGCGAAAGGTCACGCTCCGAGCCGAGCGCTCAGATAAGAAAAACAAAACCTAAACAAATATAAACATCTGCGAAGCCGGAACGTGAGATTTTATGTGGTGCTACAGACAGACAAACATACATTAAGGAAAATTATATTATAGATGATTCTTACATTAATGCTGTGGTAATATGGGTGCAATAATAATTATTTGGTCATTTAATTTTTGAATTGGCTGCAGAGAAGATCGAGTAGAGAAAATTAATTTTATTAGTGATTGTGTTTTGAAAAAAGTTGAAGAAAAGTTATGAATATGGTAAGTACCTACATACATATCAATCATATATCAATCAGTACACAGATAGTTACCTACATATTCTTAAATTGTATTAAGTAATAAAATTGTTATAATTTTTCTGGAACAGAAAAACGAAAAGGCTGTCGGGTTTTCAGTATCGAAAACAAAGTCTACAAAAAAAAAGAAAAAAAAAAAACTGGCCAATACTTTAGAAAAATATTTGAAGCCAGAAAATGTGTCAGCGGAAGCATTAGAACCAAGCTCTAGTTCTCTTTCCGGGCCACTTAATGAGCCGCGCGTCCAAGAAGTCGAAATGGAAATTATGAGGGAAGATTCCGAATCTGGGGAAGAGAAGGTGACTTCATCTGACTCCGAGTCTCCAAAACCAGAGAGAAGAGAAGTTGGTGACGCTGAAGAAGCCAGCACGTCATCCTCATCAAGGCTTTCTGAACTAAAGAAATTTGGCTGCTCATCAGATTCACAGCAGTCGCAGCAGGACACAGCAACCTCAGATGATCCTGGAGAGTGGCCTGAGATAATATCAACAACATTAACAAAAAATTTAGTAGAAAGAGGGCCTTTTCAGGTAACGCAATTTAATTTCCCAACTAATGAAAATGGTCGAAGGTTTTCGAAAAAATATTTCTACCGTTCTCTTCCAAATGGAGAAGAAATTAATAGACCGTGGTTAGTTTATTCAATAAAAAATAATGCAGTTTATTGCTTTTGTTGTAGAATACTTGGCAAAATTAAAAACAATTTTTCGCAAAAGGAAGGTGTTTCTGACTGGCAGCATTTGTCACTATTGATTTCAAGGCACGAAAAAAGTGATACTTACAATGCAAATGTTAAAAATCAGTTAGAACTTATAAAATTGTTATCAAAAGAACAAACTGTAAACCAGACGCAACTACGTTTGTTGAATGCAGAAGCAAAGCACTGGCATGCTGTGATTGAGAGAATAATTTTAATAATACAATATTTGTCACGACAGCGTCTTGCTTTACGCGGGCAATCTAATAAATTATTTGAAAGAAATAACGGTAATTTTTTAAAAGCTGTTGAGATGATCTCAAAATTTGATTCTGTTATGTCAGAACATGTGCTTCGGACTCAAAAGTCACAAAAAGATGAAACACGAATGGTAAATTATTTAGGGGACAAAATTCAGAATGAAATAATAGATGTCATTGGTAACAAAATTAGAAATAATATTTTGGATTTAATTAGAAAATGTAAATACTATTCTATCATTCTTGATTGTACACCGGATATTAGTCATATCGAACAAATGACTATAATTTTTAGATTTACAATGTTGAATGAGTCCTTAAAAAAAATTGAAATACGCGAGCATTTTATAGAATTTTGTCCTATTAATGATTCAACTGGAGTGGGTTTAAGTGAATTTTTAATGAATTTTCTTTCAAAGTTGAATTTAAATATTTACGACATGCGTGGCTAAGGGTACGATAATGGGTCAAATATGCGCGGCAAACATAATGGTTTGCAAAAAAAAATTAGAAATGAATCCGCGAGCATTTTTTGTGCCGTGCACAGCCCATACATTAAATTTAGTAGTAAACGATGCTGCTAAAGTTTCTTTTGAGACTTCTGATTATTTTGATATAGTTCAATAATTATTTGTTTTTTTTTCTGCGTCGGTAAAAAGATGGTCAATTCTGAAAAAACACACAACAAATTTAAATTTAAAACCACTTAGTGATACAAGGTGGTCTAGTAGAATAGACGCTGTGAAGCCCCTGCGTTACCAAATTGGGCAAATATATGATGCATTGGTAGAAGTAATTGAAGATCGTTTATCCGTACAAGACCACAGTGCTTCACATCAAGCCAAATCTTTGGCATTAAAAATTTAGAGTTATAAATTTTTGTGCTCAACAATTATTTGGTACAATATTATAATCAAAATTAATGTTTTGAGCACGATGATGCAAAATCCTACTATAAATATAAAAACTTGCTTAGAGCATTTTAAAAATGTATTAGATTTTTTCTCAGCCCTTCGATCAGATGAAGAATTCAATAATGTTCTTACTGACGCTAATACACTTGCGGATGAACTCGGTATTGAACCTAATTTCCCTGCTGTTCAGTCTGTTAGACCACGAAGAAAACCCAGACAATTTGATTATGAACACAGTGATGAACCAATTATTGATCCAAAAAATTATTATAAAGTTAACGTTTATTTTAATATATTAGATCAAACTTTATCGTCTTTAAGAGACAGATTTGAGGGAATAACAAGATATGATACTATGTTTGGATTTCTCTATAATACGTTTGATTTAACGGAAAACGAGGTATTACAATGTTGTAAAGATTTACATCTTCATCTAACAGATGATTCTAGAAAGGAATCAGATGTAGATGGAATAGAATTATTTGAAGAGATAAAATCTTTAAAATTACATCTTAAACCTACTTCAGCTGAAAAGCATCAGTTAGAGCCCCAGTCCATTCTTGAATATATTTTTGAAAATCAGCTCATAGCATCATTTCCAAATATGTCAATAGCTTTTAGAATATTACTCACGTTACCAGTTTCAGTTGCGTCTGGCGAGAGATCTTTCTCCAAACTAAAAATTATTAAAAATTATATGCGATCCACAATGTCACAAAACAGATTAAATAATCTGTCTATAATAGCAATAGAAAGCGACACGATGGATTCCATCGATTTAGAATTAGTAATTAAAGAATCTGCGGAGAAAAAAGCTAGGAAAATTACTTTTTTATAATTTTCTAAAATTTTGTTGTTTTTTTATTAATTTTATTCCACTATTTTTTTTGTAAATTTTATTGTTAATAAAACTTTTTTAAAATTTCTGTTTTTCACTTAAATTAATTTGATTTGTTACAGTTAAACTAGGTATCTACTACATAAAATTTATATTTTACAACAAAAATGTAAATTTTGGGGCGGCAAATTTGGCTCTGCACACAGGCGGCCATTGATGCTGGCGCGGTCCTGAAAGCATAAGATGGCAAAAATTGTGAGCATAGCAGAAAGGTAATTGAGTACGAAGCAGAATAAAAAGAAATAGCAAGAGAGCAATGGCTAAATAATGGCAACAGTTTGTGGCAAGAGACATGAAAGAGAGGAACTCAAGAATTAGTGCATTTAGAAAAAACAAAGTGAAAACAGAGCAGAGCCGTGATTAAAATAACGTTTGTAAGTGCAACGCAAAGAGACATTTTAAGACATTATAAGATTAAAGGACAATAACTTAGTTTTAAGAAATGTTAATGTTTTAAATTTAGATATCAAACTTTGTTCTGTTTGTAACTTTTTGTATCAAAACTAATTTCCTTACACAAAAAACAATTCACGTAACTTAGCAACCAGATTCAAATTTGTTTAGGAAGCAAAGGAGAACAATTGCAATAAATTAATTGATAGCTGTGTGAATTTTGTGCTCCACTTCAAACACTGTTTTAATTACAATAAAAGTATTGTTGCCTATTGAAAAGTGTTGCATTTTATTGCCATAGTGCCCAAGTGCAGATACAAGTATTTGCAGCAGTGTCCGCAGCCTAAAAATTATAAATTTCTCCACCCGATCTTCGAGGGTGATCGGAAGGCAAGCACGTCAAAATTTCGAGGCCCATCTACGAGCGAATAAAGCATCCAGGGCAAGAGGTCATCAACCCCGAAGATTAGCAGAGCGTGCAGGAGTATCCTGAGAGAAGGTGGCAACCAGGGCAGCATCTCCAGCCGAGGAAAAGCCTTCCAGAAGACGTCCAGCGTATTTCCAAAGGTCCATTTGCTTTGGTTTACTCAGGTTTGGGCTTGGGTAAATTCTGTAGATTTGGCGATAGGGACGCCGCCGAGAAACAAAAGCCAGAAGTGGCGTGTTTTCGAGAACAACTAAGACCCGGTTCTTCCTACGTCATAACTAAAACAAAATCTAGCTTAATTGCAAGCGGGAAAAATTCAAATGACTTACCTAATGCATTTTTCATTATATTTCCTCGAGTTTTAAGATATTCAGAACCGCGCTCTTGCATCGCCATAATTATTTGTGTCATCTGTCAAATTGAGGATTTCTTTGACCTACCGAACGCTGAACTAATAATTTTGTATTGAGACAGATAATTTCAGATCAAATTTGATATAATCCGATTCTGATCCCACCTGAGTCAGTTTCATGTTTTATCGATGAGCTAGTCCATTAAATTTTGCAGTTGGATAAAATATTAAAAGGGCATACAATGATTTATTTTGTAGTAAATATTACATTTCATTTTAAACAGCCGGAATTAATTGACGGGCAAAGTGAATTAATAATTATTAGACGGTCCCATTAGAATAAACACTTGCGGAGTGCCCATCGCAATACATACCCTCTATATACTAAGTTAGTCTGTTATGCTAAGCAAATGTGTCTAAGTACAACAAATACAAATTATATTAAATGTACTAACTACAATGATCTTTCTTCCAGAGAAATACAGATTCCGCTGCTGGACATTAACACTAATTCTTCGGAAAGCGCAAGTGTGTGTTTAGGAGTTGCTGGCAATACTTTGTAGTGTCTTAGAATCGTAGAAAGTACTGTCTTCATTTCAAGCATTGCATATTTCTGCCCTGAAAAGTTGTTCAGTTTTACTTAAAAACTTAAGATTGGCATTGCTGTGTCTAACGTTATCGATATTTTATTATTATTATTGTTTGTTTATTTTTTCTCATACATACATACGGATAGGATTCTATAGGCGTAATGCCTATTTGAGTAAACCATTTTATTCTCTCACGCATTAAAAAATCATTGCCTATTTTAGAATTTACTAATATCACTCTATCACTCTCAATAAATTCTATTACACTAGAGATTGCAATACATTCAATCGTTAGATTATACATATTAATAATATATCATGAATCTAAATAGAAGAGCAATTTTTACACCATTGCAGAAATGCAAACCATTTGTTATTTTACAAAATCTAATTATTTTGAACATGTATTCAGCTTTTTTAAGTGTTTTCGTCTATGGTTGCTCTCCACGAAATAAGATTATTTGAAGACTATACGTCAATCAAATTAATTACCATTTAAATCAAAAACACGCATATGCCTATCCATAGGCATAATACCTACCAATGCAATTTCTCGGACCTGCACTAAACGGAATGTAGCTGTATGGTGGACGACCTACTGAATTTTCATTTGTAAATCTTTCAGGAATAAATTTCTCTGGCTCAGGGTACATTTCTGGATTACGATGTAGTCCATAGGCATTGATGATCAATGTGATGCCTTTTGGTAGAATTCCACCTTCTAAATTTTAGCATAAGCTAATAACAGTCCGCCAAAAAGTCGGCATAATATGGAATTTTTGATTTTTCAAAAAAACTTTTTACGTCAATAATTTGTGCTTGTCTAAAAACCTATTTAACCCCTATCATATATACCGAGTGGTTTTTACTTGTTTAGAACATGGAGTTTCTCGAAATTGTCAAAATCGAAAAAGTGCTATTTTTCGGAAATTAACTATGATTTCAATAAGATTTTTATAGATCGTGTTATTTTTAGCTAACTAAACAATATCAAGGCCAGAAAGCCCCTAATTAGACTTAATATTAAAGTTCAATTTTTTATGTGAACATTTTATAGAATTGTAATTGGTGAATATAATATAAAGTGTTAATTACTTCATTAGATTTTTTATTATCTACCGAAAAGTAGTATGTTTGCATAATTTTTACGTTTTCTATGCAAGGTGCTTCTTAGGAGAAATATTTTGCAATTCTAATTAATATCGATTTAAATAGCTTCAAAAAACTCCTAATCTAGCCCAGTTAATGAATTACTGTTACACAAATCATGTAAATGTTCTTTTACAGTTGTTTAGAACATGCAATTGAATAAAAAATCTCCTTATTTAGACAACTGTAAAGGAACATTTACAGGATTTTTGTAACAGTAATTTATTAACAGGGCTAGATTAGAGTTTCTTGAAGCTATTTAAATCAATATTAATTAGAGTTGAAAAATATTTCTTCTAAAAAGCGCCTTGCATAGAAAACGTAAAAATTATGCAAACATACTACTTTTCGGTAAATAATAAAAACTCTAAAGAAGTAATTAATGTTTTATAGTATACTCACCAATTATAATTCTTTAAAGTGTTCACATAAAAAAATTTGAACTTTAATATTAAGTCTTTGTATGTGAAATTTAGAAAAATATTAAAAAAATTGCAAACTTTATTTTTAGCTAAAGTTAAATAAAATAGGGGTTTTCTGGCCTTAAGATTGTTTAGTTAGCTAAAAATAACACACTCTAAAAAAATATCATTGAAATATTACTTAATTTCCGCAAAATAGCACTTTTTCGATTTTGACAATTTCGAAAAACTCCATTTTCTAAACAAGTAAAAATTACTCGGTATATATGATAGGGGATCAATAGGTTTTTAGACAAGCACAAATTATTGACGTAAAAAGTTTTTTTGAAAAATCAAAAGTAAAAATGTTTCCCATATTATGCCGACTTTTTGGGGACACTGTATGTATACATTTATAGCCTTACTTTATTACACAGCTTCTAAAATTTAAAATATTGCTTACCGTATTCAATATCTTCGTCTGTATTTCTAGAAAAAAGTGGTACAGGGGGATAAAGACGCAATGCTTCTTTTATAACAGTTTCCAAGTATTTCATCTCCTGTAAGTCTCGAATCGTAACTGACTGAGCTCGATCTCTAACCATATGTAATTCTTCCATCACTTTTTCCTAAACGTTATTAAGAATTATTACATGTTTAATCTACAAACATAGCTTACCTGTATATCCTGATTTTCAGCAAGGCAGTACAAAACGAAGCTTATCCCAGAAGCTGTTGTATGATGACCCTAAAAGTACCAACTGGTTAATTTTAAACCACAAAATAATAAAATATTCACTTATAATAACATGAGTAGTCAAAGTTATGTAGACTATTTTTGTGGTGGTGTCGCGAATGTCCATTGCGCTTTGGTACGATTAGGACGAGTGCGCTAGCACGAGTCCTAATCCCAAGCGCAATGGACATGAGTAATGATACCACCGCAAGAATAATCTACGTAACTTTGACTAAAAATAGTATTCGAGGGACTATTTAATGAACCAAACTACTTTTTAAAATTAGTTTTCAGTAAATCTAGCAACAAACTACGCAATTTCTATAGTAACAGAACATTAATATTGACTTTTTCTAATAAAAATCACATTTGTTTAAAATAGTCACTCGAATACCTTCTAGGAAGATATATCCACTGATATGTTTTTGATTGGCCAAGAAACGTCAGAACTCTGGATTTTCATTGGTCACTTTTTGACAGATGACAGATGAATTGAATAGTCAAACATATTGTAAAGTGGTATTATCGTCACTAAAAGTTTTCATCTAGCAGTAATGCTTGGTTGATCGATATTTTAGACAGAAGTAAATTGTATTAACTAATTCACTTAAATATTAGTGGTTGTAAAAACCTGCATCGAACACTGAAGTTTTTGTATATTCTTAAGAAGACCCACTCATTTACCCACGTCCATCACATGGCAGAAAAATCCTGGTGTCTCTAAAATACATTTGAAACTCAAAAAACCACGGATACCACTGAATCGAGATTCGATGTAAAACAATTCAAGAATATGCAAATAAAAGAGAATATTATGATGACATGAGTCAGCATATATCCAACAGAACATCCAATCTGAAACAGTGATGGTTGGAGAGACCCCGCGAACGTCGTTCGAGTAACCTGCAAGAAGCATCTACAAATGGAAAGTCCATCTCAAGAGAGATTCTGGAGTTGATAAAAAATGAAGATTTGTCAATAGCAAAGGCCCCAGAGAGGCAGTTCAAATTAGAATTTATACACTGTGTTTTTTATCTCGCTACAACACATATTACGTGCCACGTTTTTTCATGCGTGTTTAAAATGTTATCAAAATGTTAAACACTCATGAAAAAACGATGCACGTAGTACGTGTTGTAACGAGATAAAAAAAAACAGTGTATACGGAAAACAAAGCTAGCATGAATGAGACAAAAATGTAAAGAAACAAGACCAGTAAATAAAAAAATGACACATTTACAGAAAACGACAATGCTCAAGAAAATCCTATAAGTAAAGAAGAAGTGTATCATACAACTAAATTAGCTAAAATTGGAAAGCTCTATGCCTACAATACGGGCACATTATCGAAAAATTATTAGCATCGATTTTCCTTACTCTACCAAAAGGTAAGGAAACTCTACCAAAGAGAAAAACATCCATAATATGTGATAATCATCATCTTACTAAGTTTCATAAACTGCATCACCAGTTAATTTTTAAAAATAACTGAATTAAGATGCGTTGGATATCTCAAAAGTTCCTTTCATATTCTAGTTCCGAGATGCCCTAAAGTGAAATATGATGTATTGACGAGAACATACGAACCATGGGAAATCTGCAATCGAGTGCTTCCAGGTTGCTTTCTCCATACAACGCCTATCAACTCTTACAGCGAGAAAAACTTTAGGGCGCGTTAAAAAGATAACCTGGACTAAAAATTAATGGTGAAGTTATTAGCAACATTAGGTCAACTTTAATAAAGTGTTCACAAAATCATGAAATATTCAACGAATCCTAAACATCGACCGGCAAGCAGTTCAACATACATACAGGGAGTGTATGAATTGGCGAAAGAACTACACGTGGCGATGTTGGTCATAAAATTCTGACTTGAAAATCTTAATACGAAAATATTGTACTGTAAGATAATGTAGACTCGATCCACCACAGTACCATCCTTTCTGGGTGTGCAGGGGATCTCCACAGTTTGAAAATATAGTTTTTTAATAAATGTTTTAATTCATTATCTGTTGACATAAAGAGCTGCAAATTGGATTAAAGAAGAATTATAAAAATACTTTTTTAGTGGATGTTGTTTCTCAGCTCCACAAGCGTGTTTTGAACATTTCTTCGTTAACTTATTATTGTAAGAAATACATATGGCAGCATTGTATTGATACCGTCAAGCTTGGCATTCATGGAGTATTGTGATATAATGGATATATTTGGTGTTGTCAAAAGTACGTTCCTTTAAAATGGTTCTTGAAGACAAAGAAAATATTGCCCAACATTTTCGTATTAAGATTTTCGACTTAAATATCATAAGGCTATAAACTTGTTCATATTAATACATTTGGTTTATTTGTTTGTTAATGGACAAGGTCTAGGCATGCAGAGTACCAGGTACCTTAGACACCAACTGCTTTGGTCATATGGGCAAAGTCCTACTTAGAATTTTGCCGAGACTAAGGAGTTGCAACCCTAGAAAGGGATCTTTTACATGCTAGACATCGTAGTAGCATGAAACCCACGGCTTTACATCACTTCCGAATGATGGCATCCTGTAGAGGCTTTCATCTGCATTTTTTTATTTTTGAAAACCTTACCGTGACCGGGAATCGAACTCGCGACCCTTAGATCAGCAGTCAGGATGCTTACCACTGAGCTACCGACCCCGGCTATTAATACATTTTGACTTGTTGTAAAATATTTATTTACAGTAAATGGAGGTTGTTGCTTATCTATTGATTCCAGCATCCTACGACAACGAAGTGAAAACCGCAACTAGAAACTCAGATCTAATTCGCAAACCCACATCTCGGAAATCTATCAAACTAAATCTATAAACCTAAATGTAGCAACTAGAAATCCAAATCCAAATATTCATAAATACGCAAAAAATATCTACATCCATTTAGAGAACTCACTTCTGATATAAATCAGCAACGTTCTCTATCCAGTTCTACGCAGGTTCTAATCAGGAGGTATAAACTTATCAAAAGACATCTAAAAATGAGATAAAAGTTGCATAAGAAGACGAAAGTTATTAAACGACGATGCCAAAACTTACGGCAAAAATGTTCAATTTCCTAAAAAGTATTAAGCAGTAGATTATGCAATACATCAAAACCAACATAACAGGTTTGCAAAACGATTCAACACGAGAGATATCATGCACAGATGTGCTTCAATAAGTTAAACATTGTAATATTGGGAATAAACTGTCAAATAAATTCACATGAGTGGTACAAGAAACACTAAATTACTCCATTCGAATGCGAGCTGTCAATCTTCAACATGTCAAAATAAACATTTTTTTTTCAGGTACATATTGAGCTCTTCCAGGTAATTAATCTACTTAACTCTTCCGGAAATGGTTTAACAACACCAGGAAATATCACATAACACGAGAAGGGGAAATGCAAGAGTCTAACTGATACGTACACCTGCAATTCTCAACGTAACCTTGCGGCAGAACAAAGCCGTCTACATCCTTTAAATTTGAGTAGCCAATAAGTAGATTTTTATGGAAAATTAATGTGAGTTAGATTTTAAGGGCTAACGCTAGTAAATACGGCAAAAATATAGTCTAACGTCAAAATTATTGAATGATTTAGGCGTTACAAATGCATTATTTTCTAATTAGAAAATAGACTTGTCAGAATCATGTCAATCTGGTATTTAGGACATTGCAAGTCCCACTAAATAGACAGAATATAACAGCGCCCAAACCATACCACCATAGCGTTCGATGTCGAACATACTTGATATTTGTATACCTTCTTCAACAATAAACTATTAATAAATAAATGATACTATCGTATAAGTGCCTACCCCAAACATAAAAGTATTAACTTCGTCCTTAATATCTTGATAAGTGAATATTTTATTAATTGTATTCTCTTGCAAAAGCAAATCCAAAAACGTCAGTCTTCTTTTAACTCCTAGTACATTATCTGGGCCCATGTTATTATGCTTATTTTTAAGTTCTGCCTCTCTGTTCTTAATAACCAAATCAGCGTAACTGTTTATGAATTCTATACTCTTTTTTTCAGTTCGATATTGTTCTGAAAAGTAATAAGGAATTTTATATTGGAGAATAGGATTGAACGTTCTCTGCTCAATAATACGACATATTTCCTGAACACTAAGAGCATATTTCGATTCTAAGTTCTCTTGGGCGTTGATGGGGGTACCCATAGCAGATTCTAAAAAGTATAAAATATACCTGTATTTTAAATATTTAAAAAATGTGTAATTGATACGATAACAAAGGGAATTATTATTATTATTATTATTATAGTTGATACTGTTATTTAAACACTGTCTCTATTTTTTGCAATAAGAATATTTGTATCAATAAACTTACCGCAAATTGCATCCAATGTACATAAGCCAATAAGCGGGCATATATCAATAGAAGAATTGTTCAATTCCTTGTGCAACTTCTTGACCAATACTTTACTGGCTGACTCGAAAATGTCTATAAATTGCTCCAAAATTTTAAAGTGAAATGTTGGTGTAATTATTTTTCTATGCTTTCTCCATCTATCATCTTCAATAAATGCTACACTTTAATATCATATCTTTATGAAGATTAATAAAAGTATAGACAACAATTTTTAAAGTTTCTTTACAATGAAATAAATACAACAAGATAGTAAATAACCCTTAATTTAGAATTCTAATTTAAACATACATACCTCCCCTGGCAGTAAGAAGTCCATTTCCTAGCCAATTCGAAAAATATTCGTATTGTTGAGCTTTACTCACAATCGTTGTCGAACTTAAAATATACTCTATAAGGTTGTAATCAGTAATGAGCAGCATTGTTGGTGTAGGTCCAATATATAATTTTACAATTCCTCCGTATTTTTTGTAATATTCTAAACATCTTGGTATAATATCTGAAAACAATAAGTAAATACTCATGTCAACGTAATTACATTGAAGGTAGTAGTAGCAGACAGAATAAACATACCGTCGTATATTGTCAACTTGAAATATTCCACTTTTATCGTATCAAATGGGAACCAGTGGCAATAGTTATTGTAATTATATAAATGCTTTGCAGGAGTTGTTATTGCTAGAGAAATAATTTAAAATGTAACTACGAGTACTTTTTAGAAAAGATAGATCAATGTATTGTAACGAAGCCTTATTTTTATATTATTTATATTTTGTTATATTATTTAATTTAAATAAATAAAAATTGAATCCCAACACATAGCAGTTTGGATGTTATGATACAATATTGCCTCTCTCTCTCTCTCTCTGGCTAATTAAAAATATAATTATTTATTTTAGCTTTACTTTAATAAAGGTATGTTGCTTTTTCCATATTTTATTTAATTGCAACTTATTGAAAACTACTGCTCCGGCGAGCTATTGAAATTCTATCCGCAGAGTTGGATGTTTACACTGTTGAAATATTACCACTGCATGGAAAATGCTTGATTCTGACTAGCGGCAGATAACCACAAAATATTTAACCCCAAACAAAGCTGTTCGAAACACACAGAAGATTCAGCGTAGTCTGACAACAAATTAACCAACAATCAATCAGTTTACCTCAGGTAAGTTATAACAATGCTATCATAATAATCAAGTAGTTTGGCTAACCTTGAATTTGTTTTTCAAGTGCATAAGGACGCCAACTCGCATTTGTTTTTCTCCAAGCAACGTGTTATATAACCCTTTTTCGAACGGTTATTACAATTAGTAAATTGGGTATCTACCCTATTGCTTATTATTAGTTAACAGAAGTAGTATCTAGAATAATGTATTAAACACTTACTTTGTTGCTTTTGAATTACTTTCAAAATTGACATATCTCACTTATGAAAATATATGATTGAAATTATGTCACTTTATTATTTAAAATTACCTCGGCTAGTCAGTTTATTGAGCAAATAAGAATCTATTATCCTCAGCTGAATGAGTAAAGGTTATAAAAATGAATCTCTTTATAATTGAATACTGAATTACAAAATTATTATTGTATTGACTTCTTTGTCAATCACACTCCTTAGTACTTCTAATACAACCTTCTTTTAAATTAGATTGTATTATTATGCTTGATTTGACATTACAATCAATCAAAACTAAATGTTGTCAAATTATTTAATCAAATTACTTTTTTCAAATTGAGGTTAAAATTAATTACAGATACCTAGACCAAAATGATGGCCGAAAACGTCGAGTACCCAAATAAAAGCAAATTTAGAAAACTTAATATTCTAAATTGCGCTCTAAACCTAAATTACAATGCTTTCCACTAATTTTGTCGTACCAAACTTGTTAATAAAAATACACTAACCTTCAAGAAGACTCACTTGTACCTTGAGTGTATTTTCTATCAGCTCCTAACTGATTGGCAGTCATCAAACACCTCCCTTGAGTTGTTGAAGACCCAAAATAGCTCGTTGTAGCTCTCGTACCTCTTAATACCTTGATAAACGGTAGTACAGCATGCCACAATCACTCTCACTTTCACTTGCTGATGGTTTAAGTACCAATAAGTTTGTTCTTGACTCTGTATAAATCGTACATCCGACCTCACCTTGAGTACGCCATTCAAGTTTGGAGCCCCTCTCTGGTCGGGGACATACAACTCATGGAAAGAACACAACGAGCAGCCACCCGCATAATTGCTGGGTCTCGAAGGATGTCTTACGAAGAACGTCTATCTCGTTTGGTTTCTTACAGGACGTCGCAGAGATGCCATATTAACCTACCAAATACTCCACAACAAACTTTCCACAGATCTCAAAACTATTTTTATGTATAACATGAACGATCGCTTAAGAGGACATTCATTGAAGCTAACAAAGGAGCCTTTCAGCACTTCTCACCGGCAACATTTTTTAGCAAACCGGATATTCACCAATTGGAACGCTCTTCTCGACTCCGTTGTGACCGCACCAAGTGTCAGCGCTTTCCAAAGCAGATACGACTCTTGTGCATAATATTTAAGTTTAGTTTTACTTATTTTTTTTTCATACAGACCTTTTTTGTAAATTGGGCATAATAGATTTATCTCTGCCCTTGTATTTAGTTAATAATAATAATAATAATAACTGTCTATCCAAATAATACAGCTTTCAAAGAGCTACAACGAGCTTTGATTTGATCGGGAACAACCCAATGTGGTGTTTGCTGACTATAATTTATCCAGTTAGCAGCTGAGATAGAGCATTCAGGTACAAAATATACAATCAGAACGTTAGTGCCCATTTCTTTCGAAATATTAAGAAAGTAAAAAGCAAGTTTGGTGAGGCAAACCATTAAGATGATTGTAGGTAATTATATTTACAAATTAATTTAGAAAAATTATTTTTCTAAATTCGATAGTGATTCGAGTACTCGACGTTTTCTGACCATTATATTTCGAAATTTACTTCTCAGAATTAGGTTATTTTTAGAATTTTCATTTTAATCAAGTTTGGATATTTAACATTTGATTAAAGTAATTTTGACAATATGTATTTTATTTTGTAATGTCAGATCAAACTTCAATGTGCTACTAACAAACTGCAAGTATGAATTTAACTTTGTGAAGTACCTGAAACTTGTATTTGATTCATAAAATCAAATATTTATTATATTTTAAAAGTAATTCAGTCTTTAACTATAAGAGAAAGTTGTTAGATGGAGATTAACTCATTCAGCTGGTAATTATGAGCCCCATTGCTTGTAAAACTGACTAGTCGAGGCTTTAAAAAAAATAATCACATGACATAATTTTAAATGTCAAATTGATTTAGGAGTTACGTCAATTCCTATTTATTATATTAAGAAGTAAGGTAAGTAGGTAAATAAGTGAACTATACCTGATAGTGTTTCTTTTTAATAATTATTAAGAGGGTATATTTAATTTGATATGAAATAGTGCTTCAAAGACAGAGCTATTACATTTTAACTTACAACTTGGGGTTTGATATTAATTGTAATAACACCGCGAGAAGGAGTTATATTACACAACTGGTCGCATTTTTCACTTGAATTAACTCTTTGTTAATATACACTGATTAACAAGCCACTAGCACATTCTTGTAATCTTCAGTAATTCTCAGGTTGTTTCTTATATGCTATTTGCATTAATCTATGCCTTGTTGCACTCTTTAGCTGCGCCCTCGATTGTAGGCACTTCAAGCTGAATACAAACGCTGTATTAACCCTCTGTAAAGCTTCGTAACACCGTTGCACTAAAGCGACTTCATTATCGTGTCCTGGCGTTACTCTATTAACCTGTCAGTCATCATAAAATTAGCTACATGTGCCATATTGAGCACAAAATTGAAAACAAGCTGGCCGTAACCCTGATGATATCGTTTTATACAATCACTAACCTCTGTTAATTAATTACCGATATTGCTCATCATGTGTTATGTAATTATCAGTGTTGACTAGTGACTCTTATTATTTCAATAAATACAATACCAATTCTGGGTCTATTTGAATCTTTCATTACCATTCGTAAGTTAGGAAAACAACCAGAATTGCTGTATATCATAAAATAAATTAACAGAATAAGTAAAATACAACCAGTCGAGCTATTCAAATATTGTTCTGCCTACATGTATATTACATTGAGTCAATAACTTAGATACTTTCGCTATAAGAACACATGTATATCTGCATAGTTACAAGACGTCAATAATAGAGAAAAAAAGCAAAATTTCAAAAAACTAGAAATAAAATGATGAAGTTGGCTACTTAATTTAAATAAAATGCACCTCTCACATACTTCATATAAATAAAACTACAACGCCGTTTTTCGTTAACACAACCAGGGCTATTATGAAAATTGACAGTGTTTAAATTTAAAAATCGAAATATTTATTGCTATCCATAGTGAACATCAGCTGTAGAGTTTCTATGGAAATTTAAAATTATCTCCATTAAATATCATAAACTTAAATCGTCAAGCAATTTCTTTAAAATCTGAAAATAACAGTTATAGAGGGTAGTTCAAAATTGCATCTACAGCGACTGAGGGTTGATTCTACTCCTTAAAGCTCCGTATAGACTTCCTTCTGATCTCTTTTTCTCCTATAAAACATTAACTCGTCGTCGTAGCCAGCCTTGTTAAAAACATTCCCACGAAAACAGCACGGCTTCTTCTCTTTGATTATTATATGAACAGAAATATTTAATAAATACTAGATACTAGATAGCAATAATTAATCGGGTAGACATTCACGGTGATGTTAAATTCTTAATATCTTTTAAAGTCCATATAATCCCTTCACGACCTTTTTGGGACAGAGTTGGCTATGATTTTTTCTTTTCATGTTGGACTAACTGATTCGGTTATGTAGCGGATGCAAGTTTTCTTTCCCGCCAGTGTCTGTTCGACATTTTCTTGCCACCACATTGCCAGATTTATTATTTTAATATTCGTAAGAAAATAAATGATTTATCAAGTGTGTAAAAATTAATTTCCGTCAAAGCAAAAGTCAAAATGCCCAATATAATTTGGTTACAACAAAAAATTTCCATTAAACAATGCTACTTCTAATTTGAAAAGGTCAGACCAGATTTAAAAGAACACGAGTTGATGTGGAGACTAGAGAATATATTTGCTGTACTTTAAAAAATGAAATTTTGGAAAGGAAAAACATACCAGCGTAATGTATATTAGGTAATTTACTACATAGGGATGGGCGCGTGACGTGAAAACAGTCGTGTCACGTCGTGTCACGGCGTGTCACGTCGTGTCACGGCGTGTCACGTCGTGAACGTGACTAATATTTAAAAATCGTGACGTGAACGTGAGTGAACGTGAGTGAAAATTTCCAAGGCGTGATTCACGTTTCACGTTAATTTCACGTTAAATATTTAGTAACGAATAAAAAACTGCAAGGTGCAGCAACTTTTAAATTCATTAAATCACAAATTGTGCCAAACAAGTTACATTATATGCTTTTATTTTTGGACCCTAATTATAAATTCTTAAAGTTCATACCTTCACATAAAAGAGAAGATTATAATGCAAATAAAACTATAGATGATAATGATGAAATACATAGCAAACGACTCAAAAGTGGTACATCAGCATCAGATTCTTATCTTTCTACACTTAGAGAGATAGCTCTGACGATGACACATGTAATTATGATGATGTCGAAACAGAACTAAATTAGTATGTTAAATTAAAATTCGGAAATGTAGATGACATTTTAGGATTTTGGAAAAACAGTTAAACAGTGTAAATACGCCACTGTTAAAAAAACTTGAGAAATTTTAAACATACCGGCAAGTTCCGCTACAAGCGAAAGAGTATTTTCTACAGCTGGGCGAATTTTAGAAGAGCGCAGAATTCGACTTAACGCTGAAAATGTTGATTACATATTATTTTTAAATCAACATTTTAATATTTAGATGAACTTATTATTCTAATAAAAGTAATAGTTTGTTTTTTATACTCGGCTAACGCTGAAAATGTTAATTACGTTTTATTATTAAACCACAAATGTATTGTGTAGACGTGTAGATGAACCTATTTTTAGAAAAGTACCTTATGTTTTGTTTTGTATACTCGACTTAACACTGAAAATGTTAATTACGTTTTATTTTTAAACCAATTTATTGCGTACTTGTGTAGATCAACTTGTTATTCTAATAAAAGTAATGTTTTTTTTTATACTCGCCTTAACGCTGAAAATGTTGATCCTTGTACGTAAAAGTACTTTCAAACCTACGAATTAAAAGTGTTGCTTAGCAACATATACCTTCTGTACTCATACTAATAAAGGAAACGTCAATTCCAATGACAGCTTTTAGTATTAAAAGTAATGACTTTGAAGATAGCTGCAAGAAATATATTTGCGAGAAATCAGTATTTATCCCTTGTCAAAGTTATTGTAGTCAATTTTCATTTTTTCTTTTTATGTCAACTATTCTGATTGCAACATATCACCTAAATTATGTCAAGTGCAAAACATATGTTTAGTTCTCTTTAGGGTTTTTTCATTGGTTTTAAATTTGAACATTCTGTTCTATCTGAATTTAAATTTTGAAATAAAAGCTGCGTGTCACGTCGTGAGTGGCGTGAACGTGCGTGAACGTGACTGTTTAAAGCCAGCGTGAAACGTGCGTGACGTGAGCGAAAAATCACTCACGCGCCCAACTCTATAATACTACATATCTACTTATTACTATTTTAGTGTTGAAATGTTATGTGGCAGATGTGAAAATCAACATGAAGTAAAATCAGCAAGCCATCCATTTGACAAGATATTTACAATCACATGTTAATTTCTATAAGACCAATATTGCTGAGTTGCTCTACTAAATTTATTTGGCATCAGTCTGTGAGGTCTTTATCCTTCCACACCAGCAAGCAAGCAAGCAAGCATGTAAAAGAAAGTGGAATATTCATATCATGTACACAATTCTAATCCAAATTGCAATAAACATTAATATTGAATCCTTTTCTTATGCATTAGTTCTCATTTTTGTTTCTGTCGCAAATTGCCAAATCATTTCAATTTTTTATCCTTAATTTAAACAGAGATCCGGCAACAATGTTCCTATTCAGAAAATATAACCTTAAACTGAAAACAACCTAACCTAACACAAAAAGTGTCTATTTTCATTATAGAGTTTAGGTACTGCCAACAAAATTACTAGATGGCCATAGCCTCACCTAACCCAAAAAGATCGTGAACGGCTTATATACCATAAGATAAAAAAAAAGATTCTGAGCAAACCTTGATATGTGTTATACGCTTGGCAGTACTGAAGTGTATTGTCAGTCTATGTCAAATTCGAGATTTGCAGGTTAAGTTTTACTTCAGTCTGTGTCAAACAACAAACAAAACCTAACCTTTTAATCTCAATTTGACATAGACTGACAATGCACTTCAGTAGGGGAAAGGTGGCATGAAAGGGACAAGTATTGAAAGGGACAATTGCCATATCTCAAACACGGTGTAGGTTACAAGCTGCTGCTCTACACCGTATGATGGCGCAAGAGGTACCATACTGTACATAAAACCTCATGGTCGTAGCTGCTCTCGTTTGTTTATGGTGTAACCTTGTCCAATTTTATGTATTAAATTATTAAATACGCGACCACAGTGTTTCAAACAGTGCAAGTTAAGGTTGAATTTATAAGTTTTTGAGTGAGTGTAGATTGGAAGCTGGTACCATTAGGCTTTAGCAGCAGCTTGCAGTTTTACTAAAAACGAGGTTAGGATTGCAATATTTTGAGTTATGTTTCAATTTCTGTATGTGTGTTGAAAGGGACAAAACAAACAGTGTTGAAAGGGACATGTCCCTTTCAATACTGCATAGCTATATTAGTATTGGTCTTTAATTTAAAATTTTTCTTTGTAGTGAAAAGAAATTCTAACATTTATAATGAACTCAAAACCAAAAAAAAAGAGTTAGAAAATCTAAAGAAGTTATTCAAGAAGCGTTGACCAATGTTCTGGAAGGTAAACTCTCAATTAGATCAGCGGCTCGAGAATTTCATGTTGCTAAATCTATGCTAGCTCGACTGGTTGCAAAAGCTAAAGTTGCTCCAGCAGATAATCCATTTATTTATGAGCCTAACATAGGAAACAGAAGAATATTTACGGTAGAAGAAGAAGAAAGTTTAAGTAGTTATTTAAAAATTTCATCCAAAATGGCTTATGGTCTTACTTATGTCCAAACAAGAGAACTAGCATTTCAGTATGCTATTAAATTGGAAAAAAACGTACCAAGCAATTGGACAGAAAATAAAAAAGCGGGGGTTGATTGGATGAAGCAATTTATGAAGCGCCATACTGATTTATCTTTACGGCATCCTGAAAAAACAAGTTTGTCACGAGCAACAGCGTTTAATCCGACAACTGTAGGGATATTTTTTGGAAAATTAGAACAAGTGCTTACCAAATACTTGTTCACGGCAGATAGAATTTTTAATGCAGATGAAACTGGCCTAACCACAGTGTCAGATTTACCCTGCGTTATCGCTGAACGAGGTTCAAAGCAAGTGGGCCAAGTAACATCAGCTGAAAGAGGGCAGTTAGTAACAATGCTTGCATTCGTTTCAGCTACCGGTAATCACGTTCCTCCAGTTTTTATATTTCCGAGGATTCGATTTAAGGATTTTATGCTAGAAGGTTCTCCTGCTGGAAGTTTAGGTTTATGCAATAAAAGTGGTTGGATGACAAGTGCTAATTTTCACCTAGCATTTAAACATTTTGTTGACAAAGTAAACGCGTCTAAAGAAAACCCAGTGTTGCTGCTGCTTGATAATCATGAGAGCCACGTAAATATCGATGTCATCGTTTACGCTCGTGAAAAAGGTGTAGCTATTCTAACATTTCCGCCACACTGCAGTCACAAACTGCAACCGTTAGACGTTGCAGTGTTCGGACCTTTCAAAAATTATTTTAAAGCTGCTCAAAATGACTGGATGGTAACAAACCCGGGCAAGACAATATCTATTTACCATTTACCTAAATTTGCGAGTTCTGCATTCAATAGCGCATTCACACCAAAAAATATATGTTCTGGATTTGCTAAAGCTGGTATCCAACCGTTCAATAGGAACGCATTTGAAGAACAAGACTTTCTAGCTGCCTCTGTAACAGATCATCCAGATCCAAATGTTCCCAATGAATCGCTGCCATCTTGTTCCACCGAAACACCTATGGGACCTGAAATCGTAACTCCTGTGGGACCTGCAGCCGTAGTAAGTCCTGCCAACATACGACCATTTCCAAATGCTCCTCCGAGACAGTCTGCCAAAAGAGAGAGAAAAAGAGGATCCAGTCGTGTTATCACTGAAACACCAGAAAAAGATGAAATTGAACAAAACTGTGCCGTGAAAAAGGCGAAACAAAATCAGGCCACCAGAAACATATTTCAGAAGAAAGTCCAGATGGTTAAGAAAACATTGTTGCAATCGAGCAGTAGCGAAAGTGGTGACGAAGAAGACATTGATTATGCTGAAAGTGATGAATCATTCGAGTTAGAAGAGAATATAGAAGCCGAAGAAGAAATACCGGACATTAAAAGCGAAAGTTTGAATACGGGAGATTTTATTGTTGTTAAGTTCATTAAGAAGAAATTAGTTAAATATTTCGTTGGAGAAATAATGCAAGTACACCCAGATAACAATATAACGGTAAAGTTTTTGAAAAAAAGCTATGGAGGCTATCAATTTGTTTATGATAGTGAAGATGTGGCCGATATCGAGAGACAAGATATTGTGAGGAAACTACCCCCACCCGTCAAGAATAAAGGATCTGCAAAAGTTAACGCATTTTTATCATTTAAAGTGGATCTATCTGCTTTACTTTAAACATACTGCACATGTCCCTTTCAGTCCTGTTTATGTCCCTTTCAACCCTCTGTAGTGGCTTGAAAGGGACATTAGCAGATATTTAAAGTTTTGTTTGTATTTATTGGAAAATGTTATAATTTTCATTTTTTCTACAATAAAGTTTTAAAACAAACCTTGCGCAACACAATAATGTTTATTTTCATAACAAAAAGTTTTTCTACGTATTAATAAAAAATACTTAAGGTAAAATGTCCCTTTCATGCCACCTCTCCCCTACTGCCAAACGTATAACACATATGAAGGCCTGCTCAGAATTTTTTTTATCTCATGATATATGCAGCTTTTTTATGACCTAGATGCCTAGATCAACTCCAATCGAAAGAGGTCCTATTACTTCAACTCTGAAATGCAGCCTTGCCAATATCATATAATTTCAGGTTTCGTGAAGCAAAACGTTATCTTTTAACAGGACAAAGTTACTTTACCACTATTGCTATTATGTCTTAAATACCTCAACGCTTTATTATTCTTTTGTGTATAGAAATTACCAAACTTTAAAAACTTCAAGTTATAATAGATACAACTAGCACGATTATAGCTGTGTAAAACCTGAATCATCTTGCTCCAAGAATTTACAGATATCACAAAAAAATCCATAAATGTTTAGCATTAATAAAAACTGCATAATGATGAAAATTTCCCTTCCGAGAACATTACTACATACCTCTACCATACAAAAACGTTATATGTTATTAGTCCAGATTTTTTCGTTTAATATAAGTTTATATTATAAATATTTAATTGTTTAGAAGCCAAAACTATGTGGACTTTGCTGACTATGGGTTTTCGTCTTTCCAAAGCGCATACGTGGAAGAGGATAGCAATAATAGTGATTGCGATGATGAATAATCATGATTATACTATATTTTGTTCAAACCGTAATATTTTTATAAAAGTTTTATTTTTAATTAAAGCAAACCAAACAGTCATGAACTTCTAGCTTTGAAGCTAACCATTATAATCAATTAAATTATTTTCAAAATAATGGAAAGACCAGTTTTACAGTACACATTGCACTTCACCACAAGAATTTAACATCAAAACAATAGACAGTCTGTTACACGATCAAAACGACATAAATCGGGAAAAATACAAGAATCAGTTGCCCCAGCTATGCTACGATGTACTATAACAAAAGTTCTCGACTAAACTGCAGTGTGAGGGAGGGTTCATTACGATATTAATATTCAGGGCAACGACCTGTAAATCTAAATAAAGATGTTAAATGCCACAGAGGCCACCACTTTTCAAATCTAAAAATGCAGGAAAGGTTCACTAAAAGTCGAAATATGGGCCATTCTTTAAAGGTGTCTGCAGTGCTCGGTGCTAACCAGCGTACAGGCTCGGTGAACTTATTTTTCTTTAATTTCTGCAGCTCTCTAAACTCCTTACACAAAGAAAACAAACAACACACAAAATACAACTTCGCATGCAACATTATACATCTGAAATAATAACGCACGGCTAATATAAAATAAAATGTATTAACTTGAAAGACAAAGACAAGTAAAATATCTTCACAAGCAATAATTCCAATGAAAAGAGTTAGTAGTTCTTTAAATTATTATCATCGAAACAATCTAACATACATAAGGTCCATCTACTATAAAAGAATTAGCAATGGTAAATCGGTAACAAAAGCTGAATAAATTGACGAACAAGCCAAAAAAATCTGTATATAGCTACGCTTATACGGAAAGTCGGAAAGAACATGTTTTGCAACGATTACTTTATGACGGACTGGGTCCAAAATGGCGTTACACAGAATTATTTAATATTCACTATAAGGCTCATTACAGTACCTGATTGATAATTTACGGAGCCACTAATTGCTGACAGTGTCAGGCGATCCTCAACAACTGCGCTAATAATTCGACAGATGCGGAAACAGGGTTTTGAACAGGCCGGGATGCTACCATTTGGCAAAAGAGGGAATATGATTGATCCTTAACGAGTGATGAAAAGCGCCAACGAGGACTTTGCAGTTTTTCCAATAAAACACACAAGAAACGCAAGATATAACAAATCCAACGGTTACAAGACACAGAAACTACGCCTTCAAAAGCCACACAACCAATTTTTAACTACTTCAAAAGGTACCCCTACGACACGGACGGCGCCTGAGGCACAAATTCGGAAACACTGTCAACTATTTCAAAGTGAGGAATCAGAATGCGCGGAAAAAATTATCGGCCTGTCTGCGCCCCTAGTCCAGCTCTCTCATACAACCCTCCATTTTACAATTTGCATCAGCTTGTGCAATCTCATACGTGCGATTTACCACGGGACGGCCAAAACTGGCTGGGACATGTTCGTAAGATCCGGGACACTAAGGCGCCAATTAATTGTGAATTAGTTTCAAACGTTACATGCGTCGACCTTCCTAGGCTAACAATAGAACCACTGGAAGAGAACTAAACTAGTAAGGCAGTACAACAGAAAACTTTAGATCTATAGCCTTTTACGCCTGAAAGACGGGTAAAGCAAAAAGGTGTCACTAATGATGCACATTTGTATAAAATGCTACCCAAAGGAGCCTAACAGATGTGGGAAGGTGGTGATATTTAAAATGTAAAGAACGAGAGTTTCGAAAATCAATTAAATTGTCAAATTGAATCTAAATGATGCGGAAAAATGCTAATATTTGAAATACAAATACGGGAAAATGCAAAGTCAAAACAAAGCCTTAAAAACTCAGGTTGTCCTAACACCAGTTACCAATTACATAAAATGTCTATATTATATATTCATCATATTCTACAAAACAATATTCTTTACTAAATCTTTTTTTTTTTTTATTTCCAGAATCATCTCTTGAATTGTTGTTCGGTAGTAAAAAAGAATAGATAAGCTGCAATTAGTAATATACTAAGCATAAGCAATCTTTGAAACTACTACAAATAATAAAAAATGTAATTGAATAGGAACCATATAAGTTTATTATATAACTACTTAGAAATTAATCGATGTATTCAAATATTGGACTTATACTTGTTCCAGTCCTTAACAAGTTACAGTAATATAAACATATTTGTTGTATTTCTTTAAATTATACAAATTGTACTAGCTCTATAATATACGTTGTTATGTAAGGCATTGATTGTAACTAAGAAATAACACATTGACAATAATATGTAGAGTAATATTCACCACTTCTGAAAATGTAATTATTGATTAATTCAACAGTGAGACCAGTAGATTTGAATTAGAAGAGATTTTAGAAGTTGAGTCGGTGAAAAGTTTTGTTACCGTCACTGACTGTAAAAGAGATAAGCAAAGGCAACCGACTTCTCAGCCGGAGCTGGTCGTGGGTAAAACAAAAGATTCTAATCTTTAGCTGAAAAGAAAAATATGGGCGACAAGTAGCAAGTAACCCAGCACTTTGCTAATCAAAAAGTACACTGTAGAAGCCGCTACTAGGCAAACCTGAAAATTAAAGGTAACGGCAAAGGCAGAAATCAGATACGCAGGCAAAGATATCAAGCCAGTATAATAAATATCGGCAATAGGTACTACATCTACAAATATATAAAGTACACACACATGGCAAACCAATTTCAAAGTATGACAATTCATATCACAGTAGCATAAGAAGTATAATAATCTCACCAAAATATTTACACATGATTCAAATAATTAAAGCGGTAATGAACGAATGTTTACTGTACATTATGAAGCTACACACTAACTGTCAAAAATGGCAAATTTGCATCGCCAGAGAACTGCACGGTAAGGCATATGACCGCGCAAAGTTACTAATAGTTAAATTTTAATTAAAAGTTGAATATAACCCTAAATCCACAAATGCAAGAACTATTCAGATGTCATCATTAATTAGCAGCAAGGTCCTACAGACCCAAGATCTTGGTTAGCAGTAGGGCATTTATAACCCGTAATACGCTTAGTAAATATTTAATATGTACCGACAGATTCAATGCGTCACGCAATTGGAATTCATTTAAAGCAATATCTTACAAGTACGGAACTAACGTGAGTAATTCAACCCTCTTAAACGGTCATTAGCATGACGTGATTTTCCAAATCTTAAATTCAACAAAAGCATGCAAACTGCTGCACAAGTTCCTACATTACAGCATCACGTTGGTGTAACGGGAGGCACATCCGGGTGAAATTCGGTGCACGGTTCGGTCTATTGCGCATCCGCTACGAGCGAAGTAAGTTTATAGTTCGATCAGCGTGTACGTCAAAATGTTGGGGGTGCCGCTTGCCGCTATCGTCTCGTAATGTTTAAAGCAATGTTTTTGCGCTCTCGGCGATGGTCCAGGTTAATGGTTTATGTTAGTTGTTAGGTTTGGTAGAGGGTAGGTATTCCTCTACGGTCCCGGAGAGGATAGACCTATCACAGGATTAGCAACCCTGCCTACGCGAGCTCATGATTTTACCCACCTCATATCTCCCGGGGGGAATCATGCCTCAAGCCTAATTCCTACGTATATCACAACTTTCCTTCCTTACATCCTATCCTTGGTAAAGGGCAGCAGCTTTATCAGAACTGGCCTAAAGCCAATGTCAAATGATGGCAAATGGGTTTGGACCCAGACATTCACAGGCAGAGCTGTAGCAGTGGTATGACTGTGAAACTGCGATGTGGAAGGCCTTGGAATGATCACCACATTATCCCTTCCTAGTCAATCAAAATGGCTACTAACAATGAAATAATAGTAAATACTGATCATAGTCTTCGGATGCCAAGATCCGGCACGGGAAAAAGATGCAGGGCTTCTCAGGTCGTCAGCCAGCGAAACCCCTGCAATCTAAAATATATATAAAAATACACAAATCAGAAATAAAGATTGCTACATGGAATTTCAACAGCATATATGAACCGGGTAAATCCCACAATATCGAACAAGAAATGGCAAGGCTAAAAATAAACATTCTAGGAATCTGTGAAACGAGATGGCCAAATTCAGGAGAATATACCACAAGAACTAGAAAGATGTATTACTCAGGAAGCACAGATACACAACACAGACATGGAATTGCAATTATGCTCGATGAAAAGATAAATAAATCAGTAATAGGCTTTGTACCAATCTCAGAAAGAATGTTGCAACTTCTAACTGTACGTGGCAAACTCAATTTAATTCAGATCTACGCACCCACGGCAGACAAAAAAGAAGAAGAAATTGAGAGCTTCTATGCAGACATACAAAACATATTAAAGGCTACAACAGCACGGAATATAACAGTAATTATGGGCGACCTTAACGCAAAAGTAGGTCAACAAAGATTTGAAAAAATTGTTGGGCCCCATGGACTTGGAAATCGCAACGAAAGAGGATACCGTTTAATAGAGTTCTGTCAAGAAAATAATCTCAACATAACAAAGACCTTCTTTAAGCTGCCTAAACGACGTCTATATACCTGGAAATCTCCCACAGACAACGACAATAACATCGTCAGAAATCAAATTGATTACATAATGATCAAGGAAAGGTACAGAAATGCCATTACATCAGTGTAAATATATCCTGGAGCGGACGTGTCTTCCGACTACAATCCTCTTATAGCCAAATTTCGTCTTAAATTAAAGAAAGTTAATACAAAAACCATCAACAATAGACTTGATATCAAACAATTTCATTCAATAGAAATAAAACAAACCCTGAAACCAAAAATAAACGGAAATCTAATAGAAGTAAAAAAACTCTGAATACCAAACAAAAGACAATATAGAACAACAATGGAAGCTATTGAAAAAATCAATACTTGAATCAAGTAAAGAATTTCTGAAACAAACAAGATCTAAGAAAGAAAATTGGATAACAGATGAAATACTAAAATTAATGGATCAAAGGAGAATGTATATATATATATATAATCCATCCCTCTCCTACTGTTAGGTGTAGAGGGTGTGTTAAGCCTTTCCATACATAAACTAAAAATTTCATTTACAGTAACTAAACTTATTCTGTCCGTCTAAACATATATGAAAATAATTAAAACTCCATTTACAGTAAATTAAACTTATTCTATCCCAATAAAAAAATGAACTCTATATAAAGATGCCGCAATCGTTTCTCACTGAAATTAGCCCCACTCGGACTTCACATTTCACTCACGTTTTCCCCCCTGTCGGCATGGTTTTATCAGTATTTTGACTCTCTGACTTCGCATCACACTCACTTATTCACCTGATTCAACACTGTTTCTTCCCTATTTTATCATTGCTCTCCATCTGATTCTGTCCTTCGCTATAATCTCTGCCTGGTTCCACAATATTCCTTTTGTCTTCATTATCTTTGCCACTTCTCCATCCCACGTCATTCTAGGTCTACCTTTCTTTCTCCTTCCAATGGTTTTTGCCTCCCACACTTTTCTAACTTGTCTTTCTGCATTCAGTCTTTTCATGTGTCCCCACCACCTCAACTGCGCCTTCTCTATAATCTTCCTGACACTCTCTATACCCAGTCTTTTCCTTATTTCTTCATTTCTAATCTTATCCATTATCGTCACTTTTGCTACTTTCCTAAGATACTTCATCTCTAAAGCCTGAATCTTTTTGTGTTGTTTCTCGGTCAGTACCCATGTTTCACATCCATATAATAACGTCGGTAAATATATGGTTTTATAAATTGACATTTTTGTACTATTGCTGATTTCTGCTTTACTTATGAACCCTCTATTCATGCTGTGAAACATTTTTACCGTTGTCGATATTCTATTATTAATTTCTTCTTCTTGTCTTCCACCTTCCTCAATAGTCATTCCTAGGTATTTTAAGCTTTTTACTTGCTCCACTGCTTTGTTGTTAATTTGTATGTTTACTCTTCTATCTTTGTTATTTGTTATCACAACTACTTTGGTCTTACTTATATTTATTTTCATTCCTTTTTTTTGTAATTCATTCGTCCATAGATCTACATTTAATTGAAGGTTTTTTTCCGTATTTGCCAGTATTGCAACGTCATCTGCAAATACGCATTCACTCACTTCTACCGGTTCCAGTTTGTGGTATCCTACCTTCATCTTCTTACTTTCGCTGCTTACTTTTCTGATTATTTCATCCATAAATGTGATAAAAAGTAAAGGGCTAAGGTTTCCGCCTTGTCTCACTCCCTGCATAGTTCTGAATTTGTTCGTCTCCATATTGTCCTTCCTTACTATGTTCTCCGTTTTGTCGTATAAAGATTTTATAGCTTCTACCAAGTTCTTTGCAATATCAGTTCTCGCCAATATGTCCCATATGTTTTTTCTCACCACTTTATCGAAGGCCTTTTCAAGATCCACACAACATATATATATTTCCTTGTTATAAGGTAACGATTTTTCAATTATATTTCTTAATGTAAATATATGGTCTTGTGTGCAGTGACCAGGCCTGAATCCACTTTGTGCCCCATGTAGCCTTCCTTCTACTTCCTTTCTTAATCTTCCTTCCAAGATCATTTCATATACCTTGCAAGCTGAGCAGAGCAGAGATATCCCTCGATAGTTCGCGCAGTCCTTCTGGTTACCCTTTTTAAAAATAGGTACTATTACCGAAATTTTCCATTCCTTTGGTACTGATTGTGTTCCCCATGCTTTATTAAGAATTCTTTGTAGAAACCCCATTCCCTCATCTCCCATTTCTTTAAGTAGCTCTGCTTTTAAACCATCAACTCCTGCAGCTTTCCCATTCTTCAACTTTGCCACTGCTTTCTTAACTTCGTCTAGTTGTATACTGTCGCTTGCTTCCTCCATCTGTCCACTGACTCTCTCTCTTCCAGGTTTCTTTTCATTTTGTTCACCTACTTCCACCTCCATTTCCTCAGTTATCTCTGCTCCCTCTAACATTTCCTGGAAGTATTGCTTCCACCTACTCATTATTTTGTCATCCTCCATTAGTACCCTTCCCTCTTTGTCCATGATTTGTCTCGTCCCGATTTTCCTTCCTTTATTTCTCATCTTCTTCAGTACCCTGTAAAATAGCTTTTGGTTCGCTCTTCTGTCGTTTTCCATCTTGGTCCCAAAATCTTCCCATTCCTTAGCTTTAGCTATTTTGACCGTTTCCTTTACCATTTTCCTCGCTGCTTTATAGTTTGCGTAAGCTTCAACGCTTCTCTTGTGCAGGTAGTCTTTCCACGCTTTCTTTTTCATCCTTATAGTATTTTTGATTTCTTCACTCCACCAGCTTGTTCTCTTTTTATTTCCTCCAGTTGTAGTTATCCCACATACATTTGCTCCAGCCTTGTAGATAATTTCTTTAAATTTATCCCACATCTCCTCGACATTCATTCTCTGTATCTGTTGTCCAACTTCCTGTATCCCCTTAGCGATCTGTTCTGCGTACTCCTCTCTTACTTGCTGGTCTTGCAGTTTGTATATCTTAATCATCTTCACTTCCTTCCTGTTTACTTCCACTTTTAACCTCTCTTCTTCATCTTCTTTCTTGTTTTTCATTTTTGCTATTAGTAGATGATGATCAGTCGATAATTCAGCTCCCCTATAAACCCTCACATCATTTATAATTCTTCTATTTATTTTCTCTGTTACTATATAGTCTATAATCGATCTTTCGCTTCTTCCTGGTTCTTCCCTAGTATATTTGTGTCTGTCCTTGTGCTGATGGAAGGAGTTGAGTATCACTAAACCATTCTGTATGCAAAAATCTATTAGTCTCTCTCCATTCGAATTGCTTGTAATCTCTCCATATCTTCCCATTACTCCTTGTCTCCCGACAATCTCATTCCCAATTCTTCCATTAATATCTCCTAGGATTATAGTGGGGTTGACCCCTTCATCATATATCATTTGTAGTTCTTGCCAGAATTGTTCCTTTTCCTTCTTCATATCATTCTCTCCTGGTCCATATGCTATTATTATATCCAATTTCTCCTGACTCCCTCGTGCAAATGTTGCTTTCATTGACCTTTTACTCACTGCTTTCCACTCCACTAGCCTCTTCATGTACTCCGGACTTATCACACAGCCTACTCCTGCTGCAGCTCTTTCTCCTTCATCTACTCCACTATATAACAGCCCATAATCTTCTATTATTATTTGAAAAAATTGTTGGGCCCCATGGACTTGGAAATCGCAACGAAAGAGGATACCGTTTAATAGAGTTCTGTCAAGAAAATAATCTCAACATAACAAAGACCTTCTTTAAGCTGCCTAAACGACGTCTATATACCTGGAAATCTCCCACAGACAACGACAATAACATCGTCAGAAATCAAATTGATTACATAATGATCAAGGAAAGGTACAGAAATGCCATTACATCAGTGTAAATATATCCTGGAGCGGACGTGTCTTCCGACTACAATCCTCTTATAGCCAAATTTCGTCTTAAATTAAAGAAAGTTAATACAAAAACCATCAACAATAGACTTGATATCAAACAATTTCATTCAATAGAAATAAAACAAACCCTGAAACCAAAAATAAACGCAAATCTAATAGAAGTAAAAAAACTCTGAATACCAAACAAAAGACAATATAGAACAACAATGGAAGCTATTGAAAAAATCAATACTTGAATCAAGTAAAGAATTTCTGAAACAAACAAGATCTAAGAAAGAAAATTGGATAACAGATGAAATACTAAAATTAATGGATCAAAGGAGAATGTACAAAACTTAAAACCAAGACATGTATAAACAAATACAAAAAGATATTCGAAGAAAAATAAGAAAAGCAAAGGAGCTGTATTATTCTGAAAAATGCAAGGAAATAGAAATTCTCCAAAATAAACAAGACACCTTCAACCTACATAAAAAAGTAAAGGAATTAGCTGGTACATTCAACACCAAAACTGCCAACATATTACTGGATAAAGAAGGAAACATTATAACAGAGAACCCAAAAAAGCTGTGCAGATGGAAGGAATACATAGAAGAACGGTTTCAAGACCAAAGAGAATAGTAATATACGCACTAACAACAATGAAAAATGGCAAGGCTCCTGGTCCAGATGAAATAACAAGCTTCTTCTTAAAGTGTCTTATGCTTTATTTAAATGGTTGTACATTGTACTAACTTATATTACAATAATACTAAAAATAACAAGCGAACTACTGCAACTAATTTATGAAAACTCTATAGATGTATTGATAAGCTTGTTGAATGCAATATATGAAACAGGAATTATACCAAAAGAAAATGTTAACGTCAACGTTTATATGTCTACCAAAGAAAGCAAATACCACACAATGTAGTTACCATCGCACTATAAGTCTTATGTCTCATACACTGATACTTCTTTTAAAAATTATTCACAGTAGGATATATCCAAAACTAGAAATAGATATCAATAATTCACAATTCTGTTTTCGCGGTAACGTGGGAACAAGAGAAACAAAAGCAAACAACTGGATTATCGAGATATAAGATTAATATCCAATCTATACTATAACCAAAAAGCAGTAATACGAGTAGAAAATGAAACATCAGAAGAAGTTGAAATACAGAGAAGAGTTAGACAATGCTGTGTATTGTCACCCACCCTATTCAATGCCTATTCGGAGGAAATAATGAAAAGAGCCTTAGAATCTGAAACAGCAGGGATAAAAATTAACGGAACACCAATAAACAATATAAGGTATGCTGACGACACCGTCGTGATCACAGACAACTTACAAGATCTAGAGAGATTAATAAACAAAATATGTGACTATAGTGAAGAATACGGTCTATCCCTTAATATCAGAAAAACAAAATTTATGAAGATCAGCAAAAACAACAATACCAATGACATCTTAAGAATTAAAGGCGAACAGATCGAAAGAGTTACAAAATACACTTATTTAGGAAGTTTAATAACAAAAAGTAACGACTACACAGCGGAAATAAGATCTAGAACTGAAAAAGCACGAAGTAGCTTCAGTAAAATGAAAAGAGTCTTTTGCAGTAAAGATCTGTCCCTGTCACTGAAAATACGACTGGTGAGATGTTATGTATTCAGTGTTCTTTTATATGGAATAGAAGCTTGGACGCTAAACCAAACCGCAATGAATAAACGTGACTCTTTTGAACTGTGGATTTATAGAAGAATTTTGAAAATATCTTGGATGGACGGAATCACTAACGTCGAAGTATTACGAAGAATGGGAAAAAAGAATGAAATATTAAATAGTGTCAAGGAGAGAAAGCTTCAATATCTGGGCCACATAATACTCGGAGAAAGATACTGTATACTACAACTTGTATAAAGGGAAAGATTGCGGGTAAGAGAAGTGTTCGCAGAAGAAGAATATCTTGGCTGTGCAATCTGAGAGAATGGTTTGACTGCAGTTCCAGTTAATTATTCAGAGCAGCTGCATCTAAAATCCGAATAGCCATTATGATAACCAACCTCCGTAACGGAGACGGTACTTAAAGAAGAAGTTGTTAGGTCTTGGTATTTTTTTTAGAGAAAAAATACGAGAGAGAGTTTGTTCAAAGTTACATTTTTATGTTCACTGTTACATTTTTGCGCATGCGCATTAGACCGGACCGTGCACCAAATTTATACCGCACATCCTTTACTAAAAGTTACTTTGACAGATGGAATGTACACAGCAAGGTTCCAAGATAGATTTATCAACAAGTATCTTAAATAACTGGTAAAAATCTATTCTACTAGGTAAGTACCATGTTTATGCTACATTCATGTTGTTAGGAAGTCCATCTAATGTTTTCCAAATAAATATAAGCACAAACATATTCAAAAGCGAAATTCGTCACTATAGGTTATGCGAGACCAGTTCTAAAGCAGACAAAGTAAAAGACTAATTTAAACAGACCTCTGGTAGCTCACAGGTGCACGGGAAAACCTCTCAGTAAACCTCGAAGAGGCTAGGTGCTTTTCGGGTAGCGGTATTGCATCGCGTTCGTCGACAAAGGTATGATATGGTTCCTACGCTGCGGCTTCAAATGTGACCACGAACCTGTTGCAGAAATTGAGCTCTCACGGTCGCAAGAACTAGGCGGGACGAACTTGCATAAGCTCAAGAAGGAACTGCGTTCTCAAATCGAAAGGGCTGCGGAATCCAGCCGTACGAGAAAGGGGAGCTACAATTAAATGCTACACAATAGAAACATACGAGTAAAGAACCAAAGAAAATTAAGCATACCGTTTCGATGTTAAGCCCCCAGCTTTTCTAAAGTCGACAAGTGCTCTATAGGTAACATCCAGAATAAAATTTGATCTTAAGAAATCACCAAAATATCTCCTCCAAGGACACCCTCCATGCGCCACTAGAGACTCAAAAACCCAAACGTGAGCTCTCAACCCAGGATGGTGGAGAAATATCTCACATTTGATTTCCAAAATGTCATTCGCTTCACCAACCTCACTACAGCATCACAGGATAGCAAATGGCCGAAATACCTGATAAAACCCCAAAATTCTAAAATAGAGGGAGCCTTGAATATGCAACCAGACTAACACCGATGCATCAAGAGTGGTTGCAAATTAATTAAGAATATAAATGCCTAGGAATTCGAAGCGTGTTACTACAAGGAGATAATATTTATATGTATCGAAAATAGGGCAAATAATTACATAAATAATTATAAATGACTTTTGGATTGTAACAGTTTCTTCTAGATTTAATAAAGCATAACGGATGTAGACAACAATAACATCTCTTTTATTTATTTCAGAACACAAAATAATGCTAACACAGACGTACATACATGAATATAGATATACACGAACGCCATAATCTGACTGGTAAATTGGCTTTGGAAACTGACCCTCGTCTTGCTTAAAGTAAACCAAGCGGGGTATCTGAAGATTCAATGCACTGACGCCAGACTGGCTGGTCTTAAATCGGTCTTTATAATGCAAGAAAAAGGGGTTCCTAAAAGAATGCCCGTTCGAAGGCCTCTCGGGGCATTCTTCGATAACAATACCGATTGTCAGATGTGCTGGGCACAAGGATTTCTACATACGACGGTATATTATTACCGACTTCCTGTAACTAAATATTCCTTTCCTCGCCTTTTTCCCTCAGGTGGTCCGTCTCGGATATATTTTCCTATGTTATCGGAAAGGTTTTCAAACGTTAATTTCTATGCAATTGCCCTGTCACTTTACGCAGAGAATACAATTCATTAATCACGTGACCCTTTTTAAACTAATTAGATACATGTGTACCACGGCGGAGATACAAAACAAAAATTCGTATCACCTTATTGTGGTCCGTTGCTACGCAAAAGTGTCGTTAGCAGGTTAAGTTTTTGCGTTAGTTTTGACACAAACTGACGCAAAACCTAATCTACTAACCTCGAATTTGACATAGACGTACAGTACCACCAACATAATTCATTGTATTCTCTCACTAAATACAACTCGCGGTATGATTAGTAATCGATGATAATCATACCACTTGTGGTATTATGGCTGAGAGTAAGATGGCAAACCTATTTGGGTAGTGTCCTTGTTGCTCGACTTCCTCGTGCTGTGATGACAGGGAATTCCCGCTATTTGGAAAAACTGCAGTTCGCTGGACAGTTGATATGAAAGGCTTTGCCACTTTGGTGACATGGAGGAAAACATTTGTCACTCTGTGCTATAGGCGCGATGTATACAAATCATATCTTAACGTTTAGAAAGTATTCTTAAATGCAACACACAATTGACTTTGAACGGCCACTGGTTTGTAGGCTACGCGCTACGAGATATTGCATTCATAGGATTAAGACTTGATGTGATATAGTTTCATTAGTTTCTCCAATCCTCATCTAACTGAATTAATACCTATGTATAGGGAGATCATACTAACCGAACTATTTACTTCCACTTGACATTAAAGATAAAAATACCAAATTTGTAATTTAGATTATTTCTACGTTTAATTATCTTCAGCAACAAGGAAAACATTATAGGGCTTTTTGTGGTAGTTTTTTTCTGATTTCTTTGTTATGAGATTTAATTTCCTTTTGCATTTCTCTTTTTTCCGAGTTCAAAAATTCAAATGTTTTAGTTATCATTTTGACGGCCTTTATTTGCTATCCCTATAAATTAAGCATCTAAAAAAGATTTATTTTCATTTTCAAACTCGAATATATGAAAAATGGTTAATTTCAGAGATATTAAATAGAGATGCTGATTAGAAGGGCTTTTCAAAAACACTGAGCTATATAGGGCGTTATATTTTTTTGGAATCTGTAAAAGGGTTTGTTTACACGAAACTTCCCTCGCAAAATTGCACCACATAGGGATGAAATTATCTGAACGTTCCTCATAATACTGAAACAGTAAACGGAAACACTTGGCAACACGAATTACACCAATTTGCAAATAAAAAGATGCATACGATCGCTAGCCACAACCTCTTATTTTGTCTTTCGGCTGCTTTACATAGGAGGTGCTGATCGTTGTCTTTTTTGTCCTTTCTACAACATTTACTTTGTATCTATTGAGTCCCACTGTCATCAATGGTATAAACCTGGCCTATATGCAAAATATTACTTTTATCTATTCCCGAATTACAGCACAACTAGATAACATTTTGTTTTTTAAGGTGTATATATTTTAACAAAAATATAGTCGATCCGAGCCAGGTAAACATATAAACCCCATCCAAAATAGACACTCCTCCAAAAAAAACTTTTTGAGCTATGCCGTGAACAGGCAAACGAACAAATGAGCACGCAGACGGGCACACAGACGAAATTACTAAAACATGTCTTTCACGTACTGTAGGGAAATGTAGTGTATTTCTAAATACAAAATCGTTTAGAAAAATGGTGTGTTTCTGGATATTAACACTTTTCTGCATAATAACGGAAAATCGTTTAGCATAGTGTTTCTTTTCATTTCTGCATAGCAACACTTTTCTACATAATAACCGCAAATCGTTTAGAAAGATGGACTTTTCTGCATAGCAATGCATAGTTTAATTTGTAAATTCATAATTCACATGATTTTTAGTACGTCTATATCAACAAATTTATGCATTTTCTTACACTACGTGAAAAAATATCATGTGGAACACTGCTTCGCCCCAATTAAAAACAAACTCACGGAAAAACTATACTTTCTCAACTTGTACAATATACTATTTTCGTCATCTAGAGGTCTGGATAAAGCTTTTTCACGATTACAACAGTTCGTTTGCTTCTTAGACCAGGGTAGTAAAATTTAACAAGACGGATATATAACAAAAGAAGGAAAATGAATAAAAAATTGAAAAGATGGCATTTCAAAATCCAAAAAACAATACGTACTTCGGATAAGATAAAAACCAGTGACGACCAATTACAACAAATGCTGGGAATGATGTAATTGTTGACAGAAGAGGTGAAACAGGTAAGAAAAAGAAACAACAATAGAAAGAGAACAAATAAGACATAATATTGTAATACGAAGACTAACGTCGGATAGGAAAGAGACGTTACTACTGAAAAAGAAATAAACATTTTTACGGAGAAAAAAAAAATTAGTTGTAAAAACGTATCGCATAGAATTGGATGATACAAATGAAAAAGTGAAAACTATGAAAAACAAAGTAAATTGAGGAACTATAGACAAAAAACATCTACAGTCGATTTTTTAGCTGCGACATAGGGATTTACATGATAAAAATTATAGCTTGTGTTAATTTATGTTGTCGTACAATTTTGAAGTCAATTTTAATTTTTAGTAGAAAACCAAGTATTTTTCTACAAAATACACACACGAACATGTTTTATTTCATTATTTTGCATTATAAGTTGAAATAAATATACGGGAGTTATGATGCTGAATCAAGGCCAATGTAATTAAAACATGGTACATAGGTACGCAGATTCCTAAAATAACAAATACTTTAATGGAAGTGTATCGCACCTCGTGTAGGTCACTGCTAACGTGTTTACCCACAAAGCTTATAAATATGATGTAAAGCGCTTCTTCGCTGTAATTAGCATTAACTGGTGTACTAATAAGTCACGTAATTGTTAATCGACTATAACTTTTGTATTCGCAAGTTGAAATAAATTGTTTTAAAAACAACAACAACTAGTTCGAATACATAATTCGGGGTGACCATAAATGTCTTTGATCGCATTACGTTTGGATTGAGGAACGTTTTAAAAATTTATGAATTCAACTCCCTAATTTAAATATCAAATAACAATCATGTCAACACAACTGACATTCCTAGGTTTCAAAATGAATACAGATTCCTATAATTTATTATTATAGTCGAAATATTATGCTAACCAACATTTATAAGTAGCCAATTCCATGTCTACCTGGATTAGTGATGGGCTTATTCGAATGAAAAATAACCGGTTATTCGGTTATTGAAATAACCTATGTACCTCGGTTTTCGTTCCAAGTATTCGAATGAAAAGTAACCTCATCCTGATACGTACTACGTGCCGTATCTCAGCGACCTGCAAGTGATCGAAATTCTGTAAATAATACGTCATTCATAACTCATAACCACAAACAAGGCAGATTGTACTGAAAACACCATTTGGGCGTCTCGCTCTACAGTTTTCTCCCTTGCTTCCTTGCCGGCTGAGACTCGCAGTCGTTCCGTCGTCATATGATATGAACATAAATCAATTTTTTGCCGCCTTTAACCCGGCCGATCGATAAACATAAACGTTTTACCACTGTTTTTTATTGCGATTAGCAAGCAGTCCCGCATATTATTTCTTTCTTTCTACACTTCTTAATAAATACCTCTTAATTTCCAATTCATAACACATAATGTACATATTATGCTTTGGTTATAGATCGGAAGAATGTAGGAGTAATCGAGCTAATGCAGAATAGCGAGTCGTAAAACTCATACAAATACAACAATATATTATTAATAATTATTATATTATTATAAATCACCAGCAATCGAAAACAATAAAAGTGTATCCAGATATATTTCATTCATATCCACAATTACTTATTGCACAAAATCCTTAGAAATCAAATAAAAATCATTTATACAATTATTATAATTAACGATTACCTGAGTTCCTCTGCTATCTGCAAGTTACGATGCCGATGCAGATGACGCTGAACCGCATAACCGGCAAACCGGCGAAATCGAAACGAATCGAGAGCCAAAATTTATTCATATCATTCGAATGCAAATAATTCGGTTATGAAATTGTCCGGTTATGCCCATCACTAACCTGGATCACAGATATTTATGCCCACCCTGTATATAAATCAATGAGCGAGAACAATCAAGATGCCTAAAAAGCTTATTAACAAGTAATTATTGTAAAGTATATTTTTCATTGCAGTTTATAAAGAAAAGCTGTGCTATTTATTAACATCGAGATGAAAACTGTTTATAAGTATATTTTATGTACCTGTTGGAGATGCCAAATCTAAAGCATTTCCTACAATCGGCAGTGGAGGAGGACCGGGATATCTTTTCATGTGCTTCATAAATTTATTGCGACGAATGTACCACCACCCAAACAGAATCAAAACAATCGAAATAATTACTGCTCCCAATTCCATACCGATCACTTGCTCAGATGCAACTACAAATTATTACCAACGCAACGTTACAGCTGGCGCCGAAAAGAGATTCCCCTCCCAATTACTGCTTGCACTTTTCATAAACAGGATTGTAAGTCAGGCGTGTGGCAATAATTTCCTCTCTAAAGAGCGTTGTTAAAAGAAATATTTTTTTTTATTGAAGCCGTACAAACCAAATATATTTAGTTATTAGACAGTCGATCAACGTCATCACAAAAAGATAAAACAAGTATTATGGAAGTGTAATGTTTCTATAAGAATTTATTATATTGCAAACACTACTTCAAGTACTATATATTCCTAGGATGGAATACCGTAATATTCATTGCAGTTGATTTGAATCTTTCCACTGTCACATTAGCAATATAATTAGCAATAATTATAGCCACATATTAAATAAATCAATAACCACGCTACTGCGATAGTAGAATAAATAAAAATATTTTTCCAATGCCTAATTTAAAGCTGTATTTTATCTCTAGAAATCTCGATGGTAAAATAACATTTTAATGATGGGGATGGATAAAGTGTAAATTTATTCACTAGTAAGTAAAATAATCAATAATCCATAGCAACTCACAAAATACATACATATTACTGTGGGAACTAGTACACAACCAAGTAATATGATTGCTTATTTAATTAGTATATTATTATATGAGCGATTATGACAGCCATTATTCACGAAGATGACATTTGAGCCACAAGCCGAAGGCGCGTGGCGCAAGTCATCTGAGTGAATAATGGCCATAATCGCGAATGTAATACGATACTGTATCTACTTCTATGCAATAGGAGTTTTGTGTTCATATTTCCGAATGATGACACTTGTGACAACTGTCAACTGCAAAAGTCATTTGATATAAGAATAAATTTTGTGATTGGCTACAACCTATTGAATAATGAAAACAGAATTTTAATTAATTTTGTGATTGGCTGCAACCTATTGAATAATGAAAACCGAATTTTATGATTGGCTGCAAACCGTGAATTATGAATTCATAATTTACTACCCCAAATTATGACTGTTATTATTATTCAAAAATGTCCTTATAATTTAATAGGAGTAGATAATAGTATATTATGTATCAAGTTTTATAAACGTCATTTTAGTCACGAGTTTTATTAATCACGAGCGAAGCGTAGCGGAGCGAGTGTTTAATAAAATGAATGACTAATAAGTTTATAAAACGAGTTGCATACTATACTTTTTCTACGGCCACAAATTTAGAAAATATAACATCATATTCATTTTCTTATATGGGTATTTCGCCACTCTGCAAATTAAAATATTAAATAACGAAAATATTAACAACGAACGTTTCGAGGGACAATCTGCCCTCGTTATCAACGAATAACAATTAAAACTAACAAGAACTTATCTTTTTTTCACTGGAAGAAAAAACGACCAACATCCAATGAATTTTCTGACATTGACGTTTGTTGATATCTGTACCTACTTGATCTCATCTTTAAGAATCGATAGCCAACTATTGTCTAAAAATATTGAGAAAGACGACACGCATTTTTCTTCGTTAAGTAAAATGTATGCCGTTTCCTTAATTTTTCGCCTAGTTGACATCGATTCTTTAGACAAGATCTTTGTGTTGTCCCATTGTATTTTATGGTTTTCATCCCAAGCATGTTCTGCCAGCTTAGACTTATTGAATTGATACGTTTTCAACATATTTTTATGTTCTTTAACTCTTACTGCTAAAGGCCTGGATGTTTCACCGATATAATATTTCCCGCATTCACAGGGAATACTATATATACAATTCCTTGAATGTTGTTCTGCGTTGAACGGTTTAGTTTTTGTAAGAACTGACCGTAAAGTATTAATCGTTTTGAATACCGTCCTAACATTGAATCTATTTCCAATTCGTCTAATTTTGTCAGATATGCCTGGAATATATGGTATAGTAAGAGTATTATATTTTTGAGTGTCATTCCTTTGTATGTGTGTGGCATTGCTTCGTGTATTGAAAATGTTCCGAACAAGAGTCTCTGGATAGCCATTATCTTGTAAAACATTAATAATAAATTCTTTCTCTTTTTTGAAAATTGTATCATTAGAGCAAACAACTTTGGCTCTGTCGTAAAGACTTTTTACAACGCCTGTCTTTATGTTTTTGTGATGGTTAGAATTAAAATGTAAGTACCTATTAGTATTGGTTTTCTTACGGTATACTGATGTTTCAAAAGTATTTATTGTGCGTGTGATTAGTGTATCAAGAAAGGGTAACTGATTGTTTTGCTCTGTTTCTAATGTGAATTTGATGGAGGTTTCTTTACTGTTAATATGTTCAAGAAATTTGTCCACCTCATCCATATCATGAGGCCAAATTGCAAAAACATCATCGACATATCTCCACCAAACTACTGGTTTGTTGGTATACGTGTAGACATGTTGTTGTTCAAAGTCTTCCATAAAAATGTTCCTAACAATGGGAGATAAAGGTGAACCCATTGCCATCCCGAAATCTTGTTGGTAAAATTCATTGTTTAGTTGAAAGTATGTCGTTTTAATGCATAGTGTTAAAAGTTCCATAATGGTACCAACGTTTAATGTTGTTCGTGTATGTAATGTGTTATCGTTTTGTAGCTTATGTTTAATGATGTTGAGTGTTTTGTCTACTGGAACATTAGTGAAGTTTAAGTTTTTCAAGGAAATGGGGCGTGTTCTTTATATACGTGTCTGTATTTCCTGATATAGGAGTCAGTATCTTAAGTAAATATTTAGCTAAACTGTGACAAGGAGAACCTATAGAACTAACTATTGGCCTAAGTGGTACATTTGGTTTGTGTATCTTTGGTAATCCATAAAAATGTGGTGGTTTACTGTAGTGTGGTGTTAACGTACGTCTTACAAAATCTGTAAATTGTTCTCTGTGTTTGTAAAGTGTTCTGTATATTTTTGTTTCTATTGTATGTGTTGGATCTTTATTTAGTTTAGTGTATTGTCCCTCACTAATTAGTGTTAAAAGTTTTTCGTTGTAACATACTTAACGTACTTAAGATACTGACTCCTATATCAGGAAATACAGACACGTATATAAAGAACACGCCCCATTTCCTTGAAAAACTTAAAGAAGCAAACATGAACACACAACACTTAATGGTTAGTTTCGATGTAGTTAGTCGCTTCACTAATGTTCCAGTAGACAAAACACTCAACATCATTAAACATAAGCTACAAAACGATAACACATTACATACACGAACAACATTAAACGTTGGTACCATTATGGAACTTTTAACACTATGCATTAAAACGACATACTTTCAACTAAACAATGAATTTTACCAACAAGATTTCGGGATGGCAATGGGTTCACCTTTATCTCCCATTGTTAGTAACATTTTTATGGAAGACTTTGAACAACAACATGTCTACACGTATACCAACAAACCAGTAGTTTGGTGGAGATATGTCGATGATGTTTTTGCAATTTGGCCTCATGATATGGATGAGGTGGACAAATTTCTTGAACATATTAACAGTAAAGAAACCTCCATCAAATTCACATTAGAAACAGAGCAAAACAATCAGTTACCCTTTCTTGATACACTAATCACACGCACAATAAATACTTTTGAAACATCAGTATACCGTAAGAAAACCAATACTAATAGGTACTTACATTTTAATTCTAACCATCACAAAAACATAAAGACAGGCGTTGTAAAAAGTCTTTACGACAGAGCCAAAGTTGTTTGCTCTAATGATACAATTTTCAAAAAAGAGAAAGAATTTATTATTAATGTTTTACAAGATAATGGCTATCCAGAGACTCTTGTTCGGAACATTTTCAATACACGAAGCAATGCCACACACATACAAAGGAATGACACTCAAAAATATAATACTCTTACTATACCATATATTCCAGGCATATCTGACAAAATTAGACGAATTGGAAATAGATTCAATGTTAGGACGGTATTCAAAACGATGAATACTTTACGGTCAGTTCTTACAAAAACTAAACCGTTCAACGCAGAACAACATTCAAGGAATTGTATATATAGTATTCCCTGTGAATGCGGGAAATATTATATCGGTGAAACATCCAGGCCTTTAGCAGTAAGAGTTAAAGAACATAAAAATATGTTGAAAACGTATCAATTCAATAAGTCTAAGCTGGCAGAACATGCTTGGGATGAAAACCATAAAATACAATGGGACAACACAAAGATCTTGTCTAAAGAATCGATGTCAACTAGGCGAAAAATTAAGGAAACGGCATACATTTTACTTAACGAAGAAAAATGCGTGTCGTTTTTCTCAATATTTTTAGACAATAGTTGGCTATCGATTCTTAAAGATGAGATCAAGTAGGTACAGATATCAACAAACGTCAATGTCAGAAAATTCATTGGAGGTTGGTCGTTTTTTCTTCCAGTGAAAAAAAGATAAGTTCTTGTTAGTTTTAATTGTTATTCGTTGATAACGAGGGCAGATTGTCCTTCGAAACGTTCGTTGTTAATATTTTCGTTATTTAATATTTTAATTTGCAGAGTGGCGAAATACCCATATAAGAAAATGAATTATGAATTCACGCCACAAAGAAGTTTCAGAGATTATCATAACATCATATTATTTCATTAAAATTTTGACATTTATTATATTAGGTTAAATTATGCTTGACAAACGTCAAAGTGGCGGTTGAAAACTAACTTGATTTTAGTTTTGGCTGTGGCTAATAACACAAATACTATTTGAACCTAACTTCAAGCCATGACTAAAACATCATTGCCAACTTCAGCTCATGACTAAGAGGCTCTTTAGTCATAGGTTATGAAGGCATGATTAAAAGGTCACTTAGCGACTTGTATGTTAGTATGTTAAATGGTATTTTAGTTACAGGAGTAGAAAATAGCTATTTATGCAACAAGTGCTAAAAGTCGACGTTTATGCGCGAGACATGAAAATTATGAAACGAAGCCGAAGGCTGAGTTTCATAACATGTCTCGCGCATAAACGACTTTTAGCACGCGTTGCATACAATATTTTATCTACGACCTTAATTTTACCGTTATTAATCCATAAATATCGACTTAAGAAAGGTTCGGATCTGCGACGCTTTTAATTTATGTCATAATGAATAGTAGCCTGCGCCGCGGTGGCGATTGTTTGGCCACGCCCGTGCTGTCAAGGTGAGTTACGAAATGTAATTATTGATACTCCACATATGACTGTATTCATTACATAACGCTTTAATTATTTCAAAACCGCTTTACCTGTAACGCAAAAAGCAACTAGAATAGCTTTACAACTTCACTTGCAGTTCGAAATTGTAGTTTTGAACCTCGCTTCACTTTTAGCACATGTGCTAAAAGTAAACAGCTGATTTCTTTAAACACGGTAAACTATAAAACGTCACTTTTAGTGAAACAAGCTAGCGCTAAAAGGCCTACTTTTAGTAGTGGTCATAGATAAAATTATTTATTCAACAGTAATATCCCAAGTGCATTAAAATAGCTGATTAAATTTTGACGTTTTCTGTCAGAATGTTTTGCTAAGAAATTTGTCAAGTGAATTTGCCGCTCAACAAGAATCCCGAGTATGTAGCACGAGGGATTTTAGGGCGGAGAATTTACGTGATATATTTCTTCAGAGCAAAACATTCTCACAGAAAATCGTCAAAATTTATTCAGGCTAGTTTACATGCACGCGGGATGTTCGGCGTGATTATTTCCTGCATAAATAGATTAAAATCAGTTGGTCAAGCACCTTTAATAATCATGTTAAAATTATGCACAGGCGATTATGGGGAAATGAATTCACTCGGCTGCTAAAGTATTCCACTTGTCGATAAATTGCCTCTTTATTCCCTTATACCATACATAACTATTTATTACATTTAAAATTTAAAATATTTTTCGTAATTTGATATTTGCAAATAGTATATTATTTATTATGCAAATAATGAAAAATTTCCGTTTAAATTAAATTATATACCAACAAATCCATTAAACTATTGTCAAAATGTCCACTCTCTTTAAGAAATTAAAATGTTGCTTAAAATTAAAAATAAATGAATTCCTAACGAGATAAAGGGTTGGTTCTTCAGACATTTCTATTCCACATTTCATCTTCTATCCGAAGTTACACAATAATTAACAAAGTCGAGTACGGCCTCCGTTTTGCGAAACATGAGTCACCGTTAATATCGTTACTACGTTACCTATTAACAACTAAATAATGTTAATGTAACAGTTGTCACTCGTATTTTAAAAAAAGGTCTCAGAAAAATTTTGAGTATTTGAGCGGCGAGCCCTCAACTGACGCGTATGCTCGAAAACATCTTATATCATTGTTTTTGTTAGAACAGTCCCTGATAAACATAACATCCGCTGTTTACCTTTTGCAAATTGTCAACCAGTGTGTAACACGCGATGGGTGTCTGTTCATAATGTCATAACAACGAACTCTAAGAACGAATTTATGACCTTAATTAATTCTCAGAAACAGATTTATATAAATAACTATTTGGTTTGCCGGAAATTAGTCATTTTAAATCAGCTGTGTACACTAAAAATACAAAATACACATTTGTTACTACCGAGCAATGCACTTGACCTTCAGACATGTTAATGCGCACTGCAATTTTATGTGCACGTGTCAGCAATGACCCAAACCTGTTGCCTTTTATTAATACTAAAATTGTAGGTTATTCACATTAAGAATATATTCGAAAGTATCGCAATATGGAGCTCAAAAGGTAATACGTAAAACCAAATAAATGCGATAAAAAAGAAATTAAAAAATTGTCATAAATAAGTCACCGATATCCATTTAAAATACACATTTTGTAATACATTATTATCAAGCTAAAGATTTTCTCATAAAAATATGATGAGAAATGGCGAAGAAGACTTTAAAATTAGCCTGCTTGCAAACACTATCAGCTATTCACTTTAATACATTTACAAAATGATATTTTATTTAACTGCACATTGTAAAGAAGCAATTAATATTTGGCAAAAATTTAAAAGTAAATTTAAAATAATACAACATTTCAGTTAACTCCTAACTGTCTAATTGACAACCTGGCCATGTTTAAACTTCATGTTGAATGTTAATAGAAGGATTTCTGTTAGTAATTGAAAAGAAACAAAAATACCAGGGGCTCGACGGAAGAGCAGAAATGGAAGGTAGAGAAAATAAAACGAAATTTTCAAGAAACGAGGAAAGATTCAAGTAAAGAATCTGACATTACCTAAATATGGCAAAATATCATGAAGAAAAGTTGTTGCGAACGAAAAATTACAGCCCTTTCGAAAGATTTCAGTACTTTTACGAATCACTTATTTTTGAGATAAAATACTTTTCTTCCAATTACTGTTTTATCAGAGACCGTTAGACATAATGTTATATTATGATTAATGTGATAAATAAAATCGCTGAAGAAGAAGATGAGCCGCATTGCTACATGAGATTAGAAATTTGGTAATTAATGTTATTGTAGTTTGTGCGAAAAAATAAATTTGACCAGTTTTATCTCAATCGACAGAAGAGGACGAGACATAATCTTGTTAAGTAAAAGTTACTCGCTTGCTTTAATTTCGCTTCTGGTTGAAATCAATTCTTTGAACAACATTTTTCTGTTATGCCATTCACATAGAGTGTTTCTATGAATAAGTGATACGAGACGCATACAAGGTGCAGTAAAAAGTGTTAATTCCAATTTCTATTTGAGGATTAATCAAGCAGGTCTTTGCAGTAGATAAAAAAAAATATGTTGTCGGTTTTAAATACCGAAAAGTATCATTAAAAAAGTTGTTCAGAATATAAAATTATTATTCTCTTGTGATATTCTTACGAACAGTTATTTTTCAGATACATTAAAGTTGTAACGACCATCTTTAATTTTATCGTTTTCTCATTTTGAATGCAATCCTACTCAATTTTATTACAAGCTCTTTAGATTTTTGAGACCCAAGGCGGAATTTTAAATCGGCGCAGTAATTTCAACCAAGATGAAAGCCGTGCAAATTTAATTTTTCACAGCACGTGTACATGGGGCTGTTACCAACCGTTACGGTAGGCTTACTTCCCTTTAGTTTAGCTTTGCTAATTAGGCGATTTGCGTTTTAAGCCCTACTTTATGGCAATATTTGTTATGCTTAAGATTTTACGTTACGACTTTTCTGATACTATTTAGCTTTTAATAAATTCTCTTTTACGTAGAATTTATCTAAGATATATGCCCTTTCACATAAATTATTAATTATTAGTTTTATTAAATATTTCTGGCTCCAGCAGAAACAATTACTCTTAAAAACAGGTCGGGTTCATGCATTATAAAGATTGTTATTACACTTGAAAAATCGTTTTGTTTCAATGAAAGCTTAGTTCAAAAATTCTATGACAGCTCAATAATTGTCAATGTTAAATGACTATGAAAGTGGAAAATTATTCAAAAACTTATTTGTTAGAAATATTATCGTTTAATAAATATAAAAATGTAAGTAGGACCTTTTTAATTATCTTATTCACTTTATTATAATATTTACCTTTTAGATTTGTCACAAATACCTGCAGTTGAAGCCTCTCCAATCAGTTCAATCAGCTCCTTTGCTTAACTATGTGGATTCCATGTGCTCACAGAAGCTCTAGGGCACCAATGCAAATCACAGACCCCAACTCAATACTGCAAACTCCCGTCAAGCAGCAAAAAACCTTCTTTTCCACTGCACGTCAACCCAAGTATAGTTGTAATCAATTACCAGTAACAGTAACTGCAATGCCTTTTTCTAAAATCTCACAACATGTTTGCAACCTCCTCCAAGATGCTCGATGACTTCCACCATCAGTGACTGAAAATGCCTCCTATCCAATTCACAAGATGTTTCCTTCTATAAGAAGCTTGACGATGTTCACTACTAGTGATCGAAATGCTTTTATCCAATTCACATAATGTTTCCTTCAGTAAGAAACTCGACGAGGCCCACTACCAGTAAATGTAATGTTTTTTATCCAATTCACATGATGTAGCTAACGAGTAATAAACTTGATACTGCACCCAATTCCAGATAAGACTATTTAATACATTACTGCAGTTCAACTTCTTATGGTTCTACTACTATACACTTCATTCTTCATTTATCCATATTTCATTCATTTTTAAAATTCACTTCTATTTCATCCCGTCAATTTGTTATTACTCACCCCCTTTCATACACCAACCAAATTAATAGATCGTTCCATAAAAAGGTGTTTATTATTTCAAAATATTAACTTTTTACAAATAAAGTCTACATAACTTTTCGAATCAAAATGTTTGTTATTATTCTTTTCTATTAAGCTTATCATAGTAGTATCTTTCTTGGAATTTTTAATAATTTTTTAACACTTTTAGATACTATACTATTATATTCATTTATACCTGACATTTCAAATTATTACTTCAAATAAGTATTCAACATTAACTTTCCACTTTAATTCAAGCAATATTTAAATAATATGTTAGAACCCTTCTGTTTCTTAATTTGAATTGTTCGACTGAATTTAAATTCTAAATTACTAAATACACATGTGGATAATTATGATGTTCTTTCTAATACTTAAATTCATCTTTGTATTTTAATAATGAAATAACTTAATCCTTTTTATAGATACTCGTAATATCAAACTCATGAACCATTTTTTCCAAATAAATTATCAGTCTTATATGCAACCATTACAGTAGTTGTGAATTGTAGATAAGAATAGCACGAAGGGAAATTTATCAGTGCTTAAGACAGTGTCGATGAGAAAACGGTCCCGCCGCATGCAGTTGAAGTCAAAGTAAAAACTCGAGCGCTCAAGAAAGAGTTCGACTTTCGGCTGGAGCGCTGCGGTTTTCACTTAGCTAAAACATTCTAGTTTAAGTGACGCTCGCACCTTCTTGATGTAATGCCAAAGCGCCCGGGGGAGAAGGTTGGAAAAGGTAGAAAAGGGCGCTCAGCTAAAAGATCAAGTTTTGTTTGACGCAGCATTGCATATGTTTCTGGTTATTAAGCTTGTTTACCAAAGGCTCCTCGACAAACACGGATCTCGGACCAAATCAGATATTAGTTTTTAGCAAGCGCCCACAGACAGCTTATCTTTTTTCGTTGTTCGGTTCTTGCTACTGAGCTTTACTCTATTAAAGGCTGTCGAGCCCACGTACTAATTGAAACCCGCAATTTTATATCGAATTGAATTTTAATTATTTTTCACCATTTAACTTTGATTAATTATTTTCTTGTGTAACTCCAGGGTCGTTTTGACCTAGTTTAGCATGTTTGTGCTCATTTTAAATTGATTGCACCATTTTACACCACGTTATTTTACATTGATAAGCTGGGTTTATTAGTTATGCGTCCAGAATACAATTTATAAACATTCATTTTGTTGTTTTTATGCAATTGTATCTACAAAGTTTAATAATAAAAACTTTATTATTGTATTTTTTTCTATGGCGAATGCTTTAATAAATTCGAATGCAGCATTATCCACTGCAGAGAGCACTAAATTGTAACGTTGTCCCTTCCATGAAATGTATCTAATGCTAAAAATTTGAATGGTGCTAAAACCGTTACAATCAAACGCTCGCATCTTCATAGAATGTGGATTTGCGATAAAGCGATCCTAGCCGCGATGTGCGGACGTAGCGTAACCCGGTACCCGAAGCAATTTCTTCTTTAATCGCCTCTACAAATGTTTCGATAACGAGGTGTCAAAAGAGTATATAAGAAAAACGCATGGATTGTTGAAACTAGAATCTGAGTACGCCGCTCGTGACCAAAAACTCCAACCTGGAGAAGTTCTCGGTCTTGGCGAGACAGAGTAGCTCTGTTCTCGATTCTCACCTGCTTCCTGACACCTTGTACGAGTTGACGTGATACCGACTCAACTTGGTAAATCTTCCCGTACACTGAAGCTGACCAAATCAAACTTGCCAAAATGCAGATTGGGTTAGAAAGCATCGAAACACGGATCATCCAGACAAAATTTGTTGTAATTTTATGTACATAGTATTTCTAATTAAGATTTATTTACTGGTAATTGGTTAAAATATTATACGATTTATTTCTACACTGTTTATACCTGCATTTATAGATTTGAGTGAACGGACTCTGGCATCTGAGCTCTACCCGAGGCAAAGCAAAATTTGGTCTAGATTAAATAAGCGCCCTTCGTAAGGAACTTGAAACAATAAAGAAGCCAACCTGCGATCGACTACTAATAATAATCAATGGTAGTATAATCGCAGATCAACCCCCTTATCATTTATACACCACGGTAGCTCTGAAATGTTCTTACTCACCGCAATGACCTAGCTAGCTCAATATCGGTGGCCTTGGGTCGCAGATTTCTATCATCAGCTGAACTGCTGCAAGCTCTTATAGTAAAAAAAAACACAGGGCGCCAGAAATCACAGATTTCAAGAAATAAATAGCAACAATTAGGTTTATTTAATTAATAATTAATAGTTGCTCGCAACATCGTTATTACGTCTGTAAATTGTTTATCACAATATTAAAAGGTTTAAATACAGTATCTTACTAATGCTGAAAATGCAGCACGCACAAAAAAATATGTGAATCTCTTTTGGGCTCTTGGATTGAATATAATTACAACTCAATGAAGGAGTAAGCTTACCACTGTCATATGTTTTAACCGTTATCTCGGTAATGATGATAAAATGGCGTGAGGGCACTTTTTACAAAATTCTTAATACGTATTCATATGAGCATTTAGCAAAACTTTAAATTTGTGAATTGTAAATTTGTGAACAATTAATACATTATGTTTTGAATGTGTAAAGCGTAGATTTGTGATCAATTAATACATTACATGTTAACGGAGTTTAAATTTGTAAATTATAAATCTGAAGCGTCGTTAAAATCGATTCAGCCAACAATTCATGGGCGGACGGGGTTATCAACAAACGTTGAATCAAGACTAACCTGGGTTGTGATAAAAAAAACGTCGCCGGCAGGCACTGAATTGGTCCAGGATTATCTTAGGGTACCAGCCAACAGCAACATCGAACTCGTGGCCGAAATTGATAACGGAACGGACGCTCATTATTACAACTTGGCAAGCTCAAGATGACATTCCAGAAAGTTGCGGGTCCAAGTTATTAATTATGGTGTTAAATAAGGAGACCCAAATAAGAAGACGTCTAACAACGGCATCTAAGAATAGCGTTTAAGAATGACGTGGAAGAATGACGTCTAAGAATGACGTCTAAGAGCTAATAAAAAATGAAAATTACTAAACTGAATATCAAACAACTAGCGTAGACATACTTGATTTTAGTCATCAGCTCACAAACGAAGTTAATTAATAACACAGGCCTGCAAATTGAAATTTTTTGATTTTTTTCACCGTAATGGGTGAATCGTATGTATTTTGGTGCGCTGAGTCCAAATATGACCTCAGTTTTTCTCCAGCACGTAGGGATTTTCCGCAAAATGAAAAAGAAAGTTATGCAAAACCCGCAGTACATATAGGTAAAAATGCATTTTGAAATAAAAAAAAATATATTACTAGTGGTTTATCTACATTTTTAAATACAATTTGATAAAAATAATATGTAGTATATACAATAAGGATTTATAATTCTTTATAATATCTACATCTTTTTCCCCCAAAACTCCGTTTTGAGCTTTTCCGTTTGTGTGGGATGTCTGGAAGTTCTCTATGAAGCATCCAACAGTAGTCTCCCACCATATTCACATCCCATCGTCCTTGGTACCTCCGTTCCATTTCTTTGATGTCTTGGTGGAACCTCTCGCCCTACTCTTCACTTACGGCACCAAGGTTTTCTGGGAAATAACTCAAATGGGAGTTCAAAAAGTGAAGTTTCAAGCTCATGGAGCACCCCAAGGTTTTAAAACATTTCAACATTTTATTTACAATTTCTTCATAATCCGGGTCCTTATTGTTCCCCAAAAACTTAGTCACAACTTCTTTAAATGATATCCACGCCTCTTTCTCAGCTTTTTTCATCACCTTTTCAAACTAATTGTCTTTCATTAGTTTCCGAATGTCCGGGCCAACAAAAACACCCTCCTTTAACTTTGCCTCAGACAGTCCCGGGAATTTCTTTTCAAGGTATTTGAACGTTTCGCCATCTTTTGGCAATGCCTTGACAAACTGCCTCATCAGTCCAAGCTTGATGTGAAGTGGGGGTAAAAGCACTTTTTTGGGATCAACCAAAGACTCAAAGTGAACATTTTTTTCTCCAACCTTCAAAGTTCTCGTTGGCCACACTTTTTGGCTCCAGTGCTGTGCTTTTTCCCGGCTATCCCACTCACATAGGAAACAGGGGAATTTCGTATAGCCACCTTGTTGTCCAAGCACCATAGAGATGACTTTGAGATCACCACAGATAGGCCATCCAAACTCCTTATATTTCAATTTATCAAGGATAAAAGCCATGTTGTCATACTTTTCTTTTAGATGCACAGAGTGCCCCACGGGTACAGAAGCGTATTTATCGCCGTTGTGTAGCAAAACTGCTTTTAAACTTCTTTTTGACGAGTCAATAAAAAGCCTCCATTCATCTGACACATGTTGAATGTTAAACATTGACATCAACTTGGGAACATCAGAACAATATACAAGTTCGCCATCTTGAGAAAAATTTGACTCAAATTGTTTTTCTCTGCTTCTGTACCAAGAGAATGAAATTCCAGATCTCAACAAGTTTTTTTCTTGAAGTCAGCCCAGTAATTCAGCAGACTCTTTAGAAAGCCCTAAATCACGAACGAGGTCGTTTAATTCTTCTTGTGAAAACTGTTGGGGTCCACAGTCTTCGACTTGAAACTCATCATCCAACTGCTCTGACTCGCTCTCTGATGACTCTGGCAAATCGTCAAAATTGTGTGGGGGCACTGATACTGGAATACCGGGTCCATGAGGCACAGGCCGAAGTGCAGATTGCATGTTTGGGTAACATATATCTTTTTTATTTTTTGGCATTGTACCCTTGTATGTTGCAAGAACAAAAGTAGCAGTCATCGCCGTGGTTTCTCGGCTCTCTCCAAATCATAGGCACCCCAAAACGAAAAGATTTCACCTTTCCTTTAGACCACATGCGAAGTCCTTCAACACAGCCTGAACACACTCCATGAGGGGCCCAAGATTTTTCTTGATCTCCGATCTTCACACCAAAATAGGCAAAGTACACTTTTTTAATAAACTCCGTAATACTTCGAGATTGTTTTTTTAATACAAGTTCGCCACAAATGTAACAGAAACTATCAGGATTATTAACACAAGCTCTTCAAGACATATTGAAAGACACTTTAAGAATATTTAAATTGAAATGAACAAATCGAAGGACTACGAGGGGTATATATAGGGCAATGGGAAAATCCAGGTTTCATTTGTCAATAATGTTCACCACAATTACGCTAATTACCAGAAAGAATTTCTCCTATTTATTTATGTACTTTTAATAACAAAAACATTTATTACAGTAACATTGGAATCTGAAAACACCGAAGAAAAGCGATAAACCTTAATTGCATACTATTAAGGTAATGGGTTTCCATGATTCATACGCTGACTAATACTGTTAAATATACTAATTTTTATCATATTTCATAGTTTCTAATATAAAACTATGAAGCCGAATAGGAAAAACAACTTTTTTCGGCATATTCATAAATATACGCCTTAAGGTAGGCAATCCCGGAGAAAAATGCATTTTGCGGAAAATGCTTACGTGCTGGGAAAAAACTGAGGGCATTTCCGAACTCAGCGCACCAAAATACATAAGAATCACCCATTATTTTAAAGAAAAAAATTTGGTCGCAGACCTGTGTAATCGGTGCAATAGCACGCGGAAATGCCTTCGTAGAAGCAAGTTACTTCAACCGAATGCAAAAATCGAATGGCCGCTAAACAACGGAATAGCTGCTCGCTGGCGCGGAGAGATAACAAGTGAATTTCGGAAAAACCAAAACCAGCACTTTTGCGCGAACAAGATTTGATATCGTTTGAAATACAGCGAATTATAACTCAAGTGAAAATATACAGGCTGGCCCGGAAATGAATAAATGACGAAACAAATAGCCGGAGCTAAATATTTCTTTCAAACTTTGAAATTAAAATTTACGACCTGTTTGAAAACACGTTCCGTCAGCTTGATTTCTAAAGATACAAAAGCTTCAGTAGTAACAATTCTAATCAATATGTAATTTACATAAATATTTAGTATCTCTGCTGTCATGGCGTGTGTACGTCGGGCTTCAGTACAAAGAAGTAAGAGGCTTCAAATTACGTAGTCCACGAATTATGTTTTGCAACAACGTAGCGATGAAGGTGGACTTCATCTTTGTATCTACTAATATCGGAAAAACTCTACGTCACGTTGTACTCTTCCGTTGCTTAATAAGTGCAACTGTAAACATTTCTACAAAAACCACTTTTGGTGTCTTTCCATTCCGAATGTTGAACATCATCACCGTATTATATGTATTTTAGTTGGAGTAGCAGCAGTACTCAAGACAAACCATTTAGCCATTGGTGTTCAAAAATAGTATCTGCACCTTTAAGCTAAAACCTAGTCAAATTGAAGTATATACAGATTATTTTGTACAATATAGGAAACGTATAGTGTGAGAAGTTAGGATTGGAACACCTTGCACTCTCTTAAAAAGTATGTTAGAGTAATCAGCTCATGAATGACGATAATATAATGTTACTTTAAGTAAATACTGAAATAAAACGGAATTGATTAGTTTTATATCAGTACATTAACCGCAGTTTCTTAAACTAACACTTTTAGTTTCAGGTTGTAATGTATATTTAACATAATATGCAATTTACTAGAAAACCACAATAACATGGAAAACCATTGAATAATATTTGATGTTTTCATTTCCAACTATCTTCTAAACGGAGAAAGTTGTTATTTGTTACACCAACAATTACGAAATATCTAGGTAATATTTTAAACGAATGATGCAGCATTAACCATTAGAAACATGTTTCCTTGTATTAGTATTTACAAGCAATCCAGTGAGACAAATGTCTCATTTAGAAAAACAAAAAAGACCGTTTTTTAAATAGAACGCGTATTAAATAAAAACTGTACCCAGACCTGGAAGGTGTCAAAGTGGTTGCCTAACCGATCGACGTTTTAAGGCGCAGAGGGTCGCAGCTCCGTTTGGCTGCTGAAACATTTTTATTTAATACGCGTTCTATTTGAAAAACGGTCTTTTTTGTGATTTCTCGAAAACCGGAAGTGTCACGTGACTGAAATTCCTGAGCTGACATGACCATTCCAAACATATAACTTTAATAACTTTTTTCTCTATCTCTTACGGTTTGGCTGCTGAAACAGCGTCCCGGACGGACGGACGTCTATTAGATCAAGGATTAGAATGAGTATTTTCTAAGTCAGTTGCTTATACTTAATACAGACTGCTGCAGACAAATTAGACTATTCTAGTATTAAGGTAAATTTTCAAATAGCCTTTATAATGGTCGACAATCTCGCAAAGCTCAACAATGTGGGACTGCAACCCTTTAATTCTTTATTAGACACGTTGTTGCGTTTCCAAGGGTTATATTTAGATTATATGTTACGTTACGCCCATTTAAAACTCAAGAATTACTGTAATTTTTTAATACATCGTTTAGAAAGTCAAGCAAGGTAATTGATCAAGTTTTAGTTAAAAAACAAGTAACAGTTATAAGTGTTAATAACCTTTTGCAACACCCCGGCATCTCATACATGCATTTACCCTTTTATGCATGTTGCGAATAAGGCCATCAAGTGAGCCTTACGCTAATTCATTCCAGACAACTTGGATCTGTTGTCGTAGCTCTGCAACCGTACCTGGAGGTTCTGGTACAGTAGATATCTTCCATTCCATCATATTCCAGACAGGTTCAATGGGCGACATATCTGGAGATATAGAGACTACGGTAAAAGATTGATGTTTAGAACCCTTAGTTGTGTGCTTTTAACAAAAATGTAATCAATTATCTTGTTTGACTTCTTAAACAATATATTAAAAATTCAAAGTAATTCCTGCCTTTTAAATGGGTGTAACTTTTTTTTTAACTCGGTATATGATGTTTTGCTAATTGCTACTGTGCGCATTAATTTTTCCAATTAAATAATAGGCTGGCGCGCTACTATGTATGATCAGTAATTGTTTATGTATATATAAACTAACAAACACGGTAATATTACTGATGCCTCCCAGACAATATAATTCTCAATATCGTCTCGAAATCGAACGGATATTGATATTTTCTCGAATATTCGAGACAGATTACAAATTCTCAAAATTTGTGCAGCAACAACAACAGCAACAACAACAACCGCCTTTTGCTGGATACCCCCTCCCCCTGGCTTTCATTCCAGTTTATTAAACTAAATTCTTACGTACAACGGAAACCCTGCTGAACTCGCCAAATACATTAGGGCCGTTGAGGATATTTTTAGTCAATTTTGGCTACGACAGGATCCTAATGCTTACATAAATAAACTTTTACTTTCATCGGCACGAAATAGACTAAAGGGTGCCGCCTTATAAGTCGTCATCGGACAATTTTATAACAGTTGGGAATTATTAAAATTAACTTCAATTAATCATTTCGGAGTCTAACGATCCGAGCTTAACATTAGAATCGATTTAACTAGAATGAGGCAAATGGCGAAAAATCCCCTGTTGAGTTTTACAATAGAATCAGATCTTTATTAGCTATTGTTAATTCTAAAATTTTACTAGGGAATGAACAGCAAGCAATAAACGATTACAAGACCAAAGACGCAAAAGACTTAGCAATTAAAACATATTTAGGAGGACTAATGGAACCTCTTGGTAGCTTTCTGCGTAGCAGGGCACCTAACACCCTTGAAATAGCTTTGGCATACATAAAAGACGAATTAGACGTTCGATATTTCCAAAAACTCCAGTCATAATAGTTATCAACATAAACCTATCATTAACGGCCTACATTCAGCTCAGGCTAAAAACATTAATAAATTACCTCCCAATTTCCAAAATCACCCCCAAACTTACAATGTAGCATATACAGGAAGCAGTCAAATAATAGATACTAATGTCATAATTTTTTTGAGTTTTTGAAAGTTTGAGAGTATGAACTCGGATGTCGTAAAAAAATATTGTACGATACACGACCGGAAAGTGTTTTGCAGGTCTCCCCAAGCATCCAGGACTCGCCTGCGGCTCGCCCTGGAATCTGCTTGGTTCGACCTGCAAAACACTACTTTCCGGTCTCGTAACGTAAATTACTATTACACACACTTGATTCCATAGTAACCAAGGCATCAGGGACCGGCAAAAGCTTTTACCGGTCCCTGATGCCCGCTTTCCGATCTTGACCGCAAAACGTTACTTTCTGGCGAAAAAATTCGCCAGAAAGTGAATATTTTCTGGTTGGTCGTAAAAAAATTATCAAATAGATGCCTCGGAGAACAATTTGAATCTTTTTCGATAAATCTAAAATTTTCATTACCTTTTATTATTTAACCTCAAACTAACGAAAAACTTTTGATCGATACTGGCAGCTGCAGAACCATTCTTTTACCCGAATTTGTACAGAAACATTTTCCCGAATCCATTTATGAACAACCCTTTGAAATAATAACATCTCGTGGTACAACACACCATAATCATGTAGCCGAAATTCCCATACCCAGCCTATTTAAGGAAGAGGGAAATAATTTAGTTTATTTATTTAATTTTCACCCAGAATATGTTGGTTTAATCGGATCAGACCTTCTTGCAGATCTACCTGCAAATGTCGATTACCGTTGGAACCATATCCAGACGAAAAAACCACAATACCTTTCTTTTATAACGAGTCCCGAGTAAAACAAGAAATACAGACAAGAAATTAATGCAACCTTTCCAAAATTAATCAACACACACTAACTTACATTCATATGCCACCTAGAACAGAACAAACCGCAGCAGATACAAATGGGAACAAAATTTCACCTAAACTAAATTTTACACAACATTTGGCTATGCCATCCGCTATAGTTCGACTACATAACAATTGGTTTTATACTACCGTAATTAAAACCTCTAATGAAGAACAAACATTAACCATCAACAACCCACTCTATTTAACTGATTATGTTGAAGACCAAAAAATCAACCTTCACATAATAACCGTACAAAAAATGTATTGCTACAAAACTTAGAAAATAACCTACGAACAGAACATTTAAATCCCGAAAAAAAATTCTTGCTAATAAATTCATGTCTTGAATTCAAGGAAATCTTCTATCATCCGGAAAATCCTTTACAAACCTCGTAAAACATCGAATTACGACAAAAAAAACAAATTTTCTAAAACATATAGATACCAACATGTACATCGTCCAGAAGTCAAAAGGCATATAGAAAAAATGTTACAAGACGAAATAATCGAACCATCCGAGAGCCCTTACAATTTTCCTATATGGATCGTTCCTAAGGAGCTCAATGCTTCCAATAAACAAAAGTGGCGCATAGTAATCGACTATCGCAAACTAATCGAAAACACCATCGAGGACAAATTTCCATTACCGAACATCGAAACAGTCTTAAATCACTTAGGTCGTGCTAACTATTTTTCCACTCTAGATCTAGCCTCGGACTTCCATCAAATTGAAATTGAAAATGAGGACAGAGAAAAACGGCGTTTTCCACAGAGGAAAGCCATTATCAGCTTAAAAGACTCCCATTTGGGCTTGAAAATAGTACAGCCTGCTTCCAAAGAATGATTAACACAGCTCTCAAAGGCTTAACCCCTATACCATGCCTCGTCTATTTATATGACTTAATTGTTTACTCGTCTTCCTTACATGAACATATTTCCCGATTGAAAAACATATTTCAACGATGTCGCACCACCAATCTCAAAATTCAGTTAGATAAGTCCGAATTTCTACACAAATCCGTAAAATACCTAGGACATGTTATAACCTCGGAAGGAATTCGACTGGATCCTTCAAAAATTCATGCAATAAAAAACTTTCCTGTGCCCAAATCGAAAACAGAAATCAAGAGTTATTTAGGACTATTGGGATATTACCGTAAATTTATCAAAGATTTTGCTAAACTAACTAATCCCTTAACTCAATGTTTAAAAAATAATAATGTTGTCCAACATACCTCGGACTTTGTAAACGCTTTCAATCACACCAAAAATATTCTTGGTAATGAACTAATATTACAATACCCTGACTTTACCAAACCTTTGAACTCACTACAGACGCTTCGAAAATCGCTTTAGGAGCCGTATTATCCCAAAACCAAAAACCAGTTTGTTACCCTTTAAGAACGTTCAATGAAACCGAACAAAAATACTCCACGATAGAGCGAGAATTGGTAGCTATCGTTTGGGCTACCAAACAGTTTCGCCCCTATTTATACGGAAGTAAATTCATCTTGTAGACTGACCACAGACCCTTAGTTTGGCTGAAAAACCTCAAAGAACCAAATTCAAAATTGACCAGATGGTCGTTAAAATTAGAAGAGTTCAATTTCGAAATTAAATATATCCCGGGAGCAGACGCTCTCTCTCGTCTTCGACTACGTCCCCTAACCGTCTCCGAAGATGTTATTAACGACATAGACAATATCGTACGCACCACCGAAAGAATGGATACCCCCGAACTTAATATTGACAATTGTAGCATAATTCCTAATAGACCCGACACCCCCAATCTCACTGACTTATTCGATATTCCAACTATTAACCCGATTACCACTACCAACGAAAATCCAACACCACAAACTGTTCAAATTGCAATTACCACTTCTTCATTTCCACTGACTCTTTATACAACGATTTTTCTGATTTTATTATTTTCGTATCTAACGAAAACACCCCCAAATTTGATAAATCCCTAACTCAAGTTACATACATCACAGATAAAACAAAAGAATTAACCAAATTCAGAATTACCACCACGGAAAACCTAATCATAGAGAAATCCCTGAAACTATAGAACATTTAAAAAGAAAATTTTATTGGAAAGGAATTAATAGCGACGTTAAAACTTATATAAACTCTTGTCAAATTTGCAAACTATGCAAATACAACAGACACCCGATTAAACAACTTCTTAATTTAACACCCACTTGTAATCGACTGTTCCATACTATGCATATGGACGTATTTCAAGTCAACGAACGAAAATATCTCACATTAATAGATGCATTTTCGAAATTCGGGCAAGCATACTCTTTAGTGTCAAGTAACATTATAGACATCACAGACAGGCTGTTTTATTTCATAACGACCTATACGACACCAAATGTTTTAGTTGTCGAGGGAGAATTTAATAAACAACCTTTTAAAAATTTCTTAGAATTACACAAAACAAAATACACTTAACAACCCACTATAACGATCAATCAAATTCAATAGTAGAAAGGTTACACTCTCCCCTTCTAGAACACTATAGGCTACTTGAAAACACCCCAGAAGAAAGAAAAATCCATTATACTTTTGAACTCGAAAACAATTTTTCGAAAATGACGTTATTGACCATCGATAAAAAATTAAATACTTTTATAATAACCTTCAAAACAAACAACATCAAACCAAAGAAAACCGTACTGCTAAAATCAACCAATCTCGTAAATCAAAAACTTTCAAAGTAGGTGACCAAGTGTATGTTAAAACAAATGCTCGAAATAAGAAAAAACACGTTTCATGGGACCTTATATAGTCAAAAAGACCCATGAGCATGACACATACGATTTGAGAAACATACCCACAAATACAGTAATAAAAAGGCATGCTAATGACTTGCTGCCCTTTTCAGGACTACCACCCTCATCGTCCTCACCTGGACCTTCGTCTACTGTGTCTAACGATTTACCCACTAAACGACAACCCCAGGCTTTACCCCGTTGCCAAACGAAAAACCCTCCTAAAAGAAAGCACATGGAACTTAATAAAAATTTTGTATTATTCCCCCTTGCTGCACAATTATGAAACATTCAAAGTTAATTTGCTTAATACTATTTCTTTTTTAAACAATAAAAATTATCAAATTCCACTCTTTAATGTAGCAATGTACGTTAATATTAATTACAATAACCAACTAATGTTAATACAATAATGTTTAGGTAAAGCTGATCGACTAGTAGATCAGTTATTTCCCGGAATCTATATGAAACGTAAATCTAAAAGAGGACTAATAGATGGACTTGGTAACGTAGTACAATTTCTCACGGGAAACCTTAATGCCGACGACGCTAGACGATATGACGAGCTAATAGACAAATTAACTAAATCCACTGACACAAAAAAAAAAAATTTTCAAGAACAAGCGCGTACATTCTTCTTCTTCTTCGTCTTTAGACCTTCCAAGGCGCCCAGAATTGAGTATAGATCTCTCTTAGCGGTTCTTATCCAGATTAATCCTGCTACTTTCTTAATATCATCATACCAACGCGCTATCGGTCTTCCTCTTGAACGTTTGCCAGTCCACGGTCTCCATTTCATAAGTTTTTCATTCCATCTGTGGTCGTTTATCCGGGCAATGTGTCCTGCATACTCCCATTTAAGATGTGAGGCCCTGTCTACAATGTCTATTACTTTGGTCTTGTTTCTTATATATTCGTTTCTTTTTCTGTCCCGTAATGATAGACCTAGTATCCTCCTTTCCATAGCTCTTTGTGATACTCTTAGTTTATTTGCCATTTGTTTGGTAAAGATTCAGGTCTGTGCGCCATATGTAACCACTGGCAAAATACATTGATTATATAGTCTTGTTCTCAGGTGCAAGGGTATCTTTTTGTTTGTTAGGATATTATTTAATTTTGTAAAAGCTATAGTAAACGATACTATTAATACTTTTGCCACAAACATTAAAAACCTGGCAGACAACCAAAATCTTCTGAATGAAAATTTAAATAAACTCATTCTCGAAACTAAACTAGAAACTGACTAAATTTTAGGAACCCTCTCTACCTTTGCTATCCTGGACCAATCAATCCAAACGCTACAATTATTCATTTCAACATGTACTGACCTAGAAACTTCACTAACATTTGCCCAAACACACCAGTTACATTTATCTTTGATCGATAATGATGATCTGCTATCTGATCTAGGAAAAATTTTTAAACCCTGCAAAATTTACAGACAACCGCTAAGAGAGTTCTAGATAT
>OW679198.1:28671662-29133026 GCA_940337035.1 Agriotes lineatus | reverse complement strand
TGTTAAATCACAAAGAGACAATCATTACAGCTGTCAAATTATCTGGGGTGTCCACATGTAATTTTAACAAATTCAAACGTTAATCCGCGAATTTAACGAGAAGCGTGTTCTAAAAACCTTAATGGAAGCCCTGACAGTCCTGAAATATTGAGTTCACGAGTGGAAATTCTATTTACTGACGAAATTACAATGGTGCTCACCGAACGTTTGTGCGGAGGAAGACATTTTAGGGTTTTACTAAATGTAAATCTGACAAGAGACATATGTGCATCATTTGCTTCTCACAAAGCCACCGTGTCGCCCTGACGTGCTCACTATTACGTTTACCTTGTTCTGCCCTTTTTAACAACAGAACCTGCGGATGAAGAATGCGCAGAATTAAAACTTCTGAAGTAAAGTAAATGTGGTGAGGCAATTTGACCATTATTTCCTGCAAAACGAAGTGCGGTGGAAAAGGGAAATATTATTATACAGTGTGTCCAAGATAAGGAGGGCCAGTATGGGGATCTCGGTAATGGTAAGAGATACAAATTTGGTTAAATGAGAAGAAAGTTGCGCAATTAAAGGACTAAAAAAATGGCGTCTAGAAATCCTTGATATGATTTTTCGTTTTTGAGATATCTCAAAAAAACCGAATTTTTGGATTTTCTTTTTGATTTTTTTCTGGCGTTAATATTAAAGTTAGAGCGAAACTGATTACACTTCTTTATAGCAACTTTTAGTGGACTTAATGATTACATTATCAATTTTTTTATCCCACGTTTCGTCTTCGAGAAACCATCATCAACTTCATTTTTTTAAATACGGTCCTGGTTTTTTTATGCCAAATTTGCAAAGCCCTTGTTACTCTAAATTCAACAATGTACCACATATTATGGTTTAATTACGTTTCGAGCTTTTTTCTGATCATCATCAGAAAATTTTTTAGATACGGACCTGCATTTCTCATAATTTTGTAAAAATAAGTTCATACAGTAAGTTAGGCCTTTTTACATGCCGTTAAAATATTAAAATGCACATCATAATGTCATAATTCTGATACATTAATTTAATTACCAACCAATAACTATTAACAATAAACAAAAAAGAAAGCAACAAAAGATAGACAGAAAGAATAACAAAACGAACATCGAAACCATTTAATAGGTATTAAATTTACAGAAGGTATTCAAAAAGGTTGCCATCATTCTCTATGCATAAATAACATCTAACTGTAGAACCTAAAACGTTATTCAGCAATACTGGCGTTATACTTTGAAAGGCTTCAAGAACCAATCTTCTAAGTTCTTCTTCTATTTCAAAACGTTAAACACCTATTACATTGTTTCAAGGCTCGTTTTCTCATTCTTTCTGCCTATCTTTTGTTCATTTATTTGTTGTTTATTGTTAATAGTTATTGGTTGCTTATTAAATTAATGTATCAGAATTATGACATTATGATGTGCATTTTAATATTTTAACGGCATGTAAAAAGGCCTAACTTACTGTATGAACTTATTTTTACAAAATTATGAGAAATGCAGGTCCGTATCTAAAAAATTTTCTGATGATGATCAGCAAAAAGCTCAAAACGTAATTAAACCATAATATGTGGTACATTGTTGAATTTAGAGTAACAAGGGCTTTGCAAATTTGGCATCAAAAAACCAGAACCGTATTTAAAAAAATGAAGTTGATGATGGTTTCTCGAAGACGAAACGTCGGATAAAAAAATTGATAATGTAATCATTAAGTCCACTAAAAGTTGCTATAAAGAAGTGTAATCAGTTTCGCTCTAACTTTAATATTAACGCCAGAAAAAAATCAAAAAGAAAATCCAAAAATTCGGTTTTTTTGAGATATCTCAAAAACGAAAAATCATATCAAGGATTTCTAGACGCCATTTTTTTAGTCCTTTAATTGCGCAACTTTCTTCCCATTCAACCAAATTTGTATCTCTTACCATTATCGAGATCCCCATACTGGCCCTCCTTATCTTGGACACACTGTATATATTAAAAATTAAATTGATCTATTATCCAATCTTGTCAGTGTCATAGCATAATAAGTAACTGTATATATTTAGTAAGATTTTTAACAATGTGACTGAAATATTTAATTCGTAGGAGCATGCAATATGTGCTTTATACTAATAGAAGAATTCTAGAATTCCTTGATTGGTGTCTATAAGCAGGTCAGTTTTCTTGTGTTACTAGCAGTATTATAGAGCCGCTTTTTGAAACTGCTTATAGCATACCTGATTCGCAATTCCAATAGGAGTTCACTGTAGTAAGATCTATAAGAGGGTTGAAATATGAAATTCGCAGGAGTATGGAATACGTTCCTTTAGTATTCCATATGTTGTATACTAATAAAAGAATTTTAGAATCCTTTGATTGGCCTCTAGAAGCAGGACCGTTTTCATGCGCTACTAGTAGTACTTTAGAATCGCTTTTTGAAACTGCTAAAGAATACCTGAATCACAGTTCCAATGGAAGTTCACTGGCACTGAAGTTCAGTGGAATATATTTACTACCTTTTCGTAGGTGCACATGAAACTTGTATAAAATTATTTTTATTAAATATGATACTATAGGAGGACCATAAGCCTGTTGCATAAGATTTATATTTTATGAAAAAAATGAGAATGCTAAAGGAAACTCCATGGAACTTGCGGTTTTGTGGGATATTATGTCTTATTTTTCTCTGTCCATGGTTTTTGCTCTTTTCTTACCTGTTTCACATCTTTTGTTAACAATGGCATCGTTTCCAGTATTTATTCTAATTGGTCGTCACCAGTTTTTGCTTTTTGTTTTTTCAAATGTCATCTTCCCAATTTCTTAATTTTTCTTTTTCTTTTATGTATCCCTTGCTGTTAAATTTTACTTTCCTGTTCTAAAAGACGAAGGAAGTGCTGTAACCGTGAAAAAATCACCTTTCGAGATTTCCCCAAATCTTCACGTTTCAGGGTCTTTAGATGACAAAAATAGTATATTATACAAGTTGTGATAGTAAAGTGTTACTATCCAGAAAGGCACCACTTTTCTACACGATTTTGTATTTAGAAATAAAGTACATTTCTCTACAGTACGTGAGAAACATGTTTTAGCAAGTCCGAATGTCTGCTCGTCTGTCTGTTCGTGTGTCCGTCTGCCTGTTGTCGGTATAGGTCAAAAAGTATTTCTTGGAGGAAGATGATATTTTGTATGCCGATTATATGTCTGAACTCGGACTGAAAATATTTTCGGTCAAGTATATACAGGGTGAGCCCCTTAAAAATATAAAATGATTTATTTTTGCTTTAACTCGAAAATAGACCAAGGTAATATTTTGCATATAGGCCAGGGTATTACCTTTGATGAAAGTGGAACCCAAGGAATACAATGTAAATGTTGTAAAAAAGAAAAAAATGTGCAACGATCAGCACGTCCTATACAAAGCAACTGAAAGCCAAAATAAGAGAATTGATGTAATTTGCATTGCCAACTATTTCCGTTTATTGTTTCAGTATTATGAGGAACGTAACGTTAAGATATTTTTATTCCGATGTGGTGCGCTTTTGTCGTGGAAGTTCCGTGTAAACAAACCGCTTTACATATTTTTTTAAAATATAACGCAATGTATATCTAATATTTTTGAAAAGCCTTTTTAATGGACTTTCTATTTCATACTTCTGAATGCGATCGTTCTTGAGATATTCGAGGTTGAAAATATAAACAAATCTTTTAAGATGCCCAATTTAAAGGGGAAATAAATAAACATCTCCAAATGAAAATTGAAACACTTGCATTTTCTGAACGCGAAAAATCGAGAAATGCAGAAGTAAATTAAATCTCATAACAAATGAAATCAGAACAAAAACTAACACAAAAGCCCCATACTTAGTAATTACATTATTTAGATTTTTTTCTTGTTGCTGATTATAATTAAACGTAAAAATAATCTAAATTACAAATTTGGCTTTTCAATCTTTAAGGTCAAGTGGAAGTAAATAGTTCGGTTAGTAGGACTATATCACATCAAGTTTTAAACCCCTGAATTCAATATCTTGTAGAGTAGCCTACATCCCAGTGGGTGTTCGAATGCAATTGCATGTGTTGCATTTAAGAAAACTGTCTTAACGTCAATATCTGATTTGTATACATCGCGTCTATAGCACAGAGTGATAAACGTCTTTCTCCATGCCATCAAGGTGTCAAAGCATTTTATATATATACTGATCAGCGAACTGCAGTTTCTCCACCGGGCATTCCATGTCATCACAGTACGATGGAGCAACAAGGACACTACCCAAAAAGGGTTGCGATCTTACCCTCTGCGTAATGTGACAAAGCCATTACAATAGCAATAAACGGTTTAAAAACCTTTCAGATAACAGAGGAAATTCCGGACCCAAATATATCCGAGACGGACCACTTGCTGGAAAAAGGTGAGCAAAGGAAAGTTTACGAAGTCACAGAGAGCCAGTAATAAAATACCGTCGTAGGTTGAGACCCTTGTGCCCAGCACAGCTGACAATCGGTATTGTCTTCGAAGACTGCCCCGAGATTCCTTCGAGCAGGCGTTCTTTGAGGAACCCTTCTTCTTGCTTAACGAAGACCTATTTAAGACCAGACAGCCTGGAATCAGGCATTGCGTCTCCAGATACTCCGGCTTGGCTTACTTTAAGCAAGACAAGGGCTTTTGGTTAGCTTACAAAGTCCATTTACGAGTCAAATTCCGGCGTTCGTGTGCAAAATTCTCTATATTCATGTATAAATGTGTTAGCATTATTTTGTGTTCTCAAATAAATAAAAAAGAGGTTATTGGTCTACATCGGTCGACACCGGTTTTCACCGACTCAAATTCAAATCTACTGGTCTCACTGTGGACTTAATAGTAGAACAGTGGGCACTATAGCGGCCATTTTGTTTTAATTGGGTCAATTAAAATGATCGATTAAATTGATTGATCATAATTCCGCTAATTTAATCCGCGATTCCGCGAATTAAATCCGCGGTTTGCCCTAATTAATTTCGCGGGTTGCTCTAATTATTCTTCATATGTGGTACTGATTAATCACATATGAAGTTTGATATTTAATTTACATGTGCTACTGATTAAATTACGCGGCGGCCATTTTTAATTTGCTTCCGGAATTACGCGGCGGCGCGCATGAATAGATTAACGAGATTTCCATTGTCTCTACCTACTATAGGAAAATTTTCAGATTTTTTTCCAAGTTCAATTTTTTGAATTTAAACTTCCCGGGTGTCGGCCATCTTTGTTTTCTGCGTGCGCACTTCTCGCGGCTGCCAGCTTGAATTTGAAATTTTTCCGATTTTTTTAAGTTTAATTTTTTGAATTTAAACTCTCCGGGGTGTCGGCCATCTTGGTTTTCTGCGCGCGCACTTCTCGCGGCTGCCCTCTTAATTTCAATTTAGCGACCGATTTGAATTTCAAATTGATAAGTCTGTCTTTCTCTCTGGTACTCATTGGGCGTTGGTTATCTCTCTTGCATTCACAGGATGGATGTTTAATTTAAAAAAATCTCTGGTTGACTTGGATTTGAACCCTCTACGTTTGCATCCACATTGGGCTCACATCGACCGATGTCGCTACACCACGGAGAAGTACGGGATTTAAAGGGTTTGAACAAAACGCCATTTCACTGGCGCCTGTAGCCTATTGTGTTTAAAGGTTGATACAATTTTTTTAAAACTGCTTTTGTAGGTGGATTTCATGGAAATAATTCTGTTATTTTTATAATTTTAGTGACGCGCATGAATGGATTCACAAGATTCTCATTGTACCAACAGAGATTCTCATTGTCCCAACCTACTATATAGATGGAAATTGCCGATCGGTCGGCGATAAGAGGTAAAGGCAGATCGTAAATATAAAACGAGTTACAAATTTGATTTTAATATATTCCTGAAATACTAAGTATGAAAAGGTCTCATATAATATTATTAAATTATTTTGAAAACCGCGGCTATTATCCATTTTTTATATTTGAAATGCTAGAATATGATTAATTTTATGCTGCTATGCGTAATTACAAAAGACATTATAGCCCCGAGGAGAGCTTTCTATTTGTCATCCTCAATTGGCCTAACAGGTCGTTGCCTGTCGGCGTTCAGCTCTTTGTTCGTTTAAACATCCTTGGAGACGATTTTGCATTGTGCGTCACGGAATACGATAACATGAACAAGAAGATAATACGTATTACTTGAGTAAGAAAGAGATAAACATAAAAACTCATCGTCGGTATTCATATTTGTTGTAAAGGGCAACTGTCGGAATCCACAAGTTGAACGTATCGTTATAATTTCCTCTATTTCGTACTACCAAATTTCATAAAAGTATAAAAACTGCATCTTGTTTTCCAACAAATCGGTGCAGGTTGATGGCACGACGGTCTTTTTAATTTGTAACACCGAGATTGACATGTTTGGTTTTTATTTTAGAAGTAAGCGTCTGAAATTGTGTCATTATATCGATCAAAACTGTATTTTAGTTTTAAAAATTCCAGTATAAATGCAACCGGACGAAAATAAAAAACGCAATTGACCACAAATTAACATAAATTTGAATAAAAACAGACAATTTCGTTGAAAAAACTTTCTGACACCATCATTTCACTTAAAATTTTACAAAAACTGACATCATGCTGCTTGAAATTATACAAAATACGATATTTTTATTCAATAAGCGATATAAAATACGCCATCCCACATCATTTCACTTAAAAAATTATCACATTTCGTCTTACAAAACGATTTATAATAACGAAAATGATGTAAAAACAGTTTTAAGAGTTATTTCTAAGCATAATTTTGCAAATGTTTTACACTTTTTTCTCTAACTTGTTGCAATTTTAGTAAGTTTTGAATAAAAAACAGCAATTTAATTGAAAAATATTCTACTACAGTCATTTCGAAAAGCAAAATTTCAGCTAAGTAGACTCGTTGTGCCTTTTTATTACAGATTGATCGATATAATGTCAGAATTTCGCCCTTTTAGTACAAAATTTCTTGTACTTTTGATAAAAATAGATGTATGTTGACCGCAAATTAACATAAATTTGAATAAAAACAGGCAATTTCGTTGACAAATCTTCTACCACCTACATTTCGATAAACAAAACTTTAGTTAGGTGGGCTTTTTTTATTACAAACATTCTTGTACAGTTGACTAAATATGGATGTGATGACGACAAATTAACTCAAAATTGAACAAAAATCACGCAATCACACATCATCTCACATAAATTTTCACAAAATTCGACATCATATCACATAAATTATACAAAAACTGTCATCATGTCACTTGAAATTATACAAAAAAACGACATTTTTATTCAACACACGATAAAAATTGAACAAAAATCCGCAATCACTCATCATCTCACATAAATTTTCACAAAAATCGACGTCATGTCACATAAATTATACAAAAACTGTCATCATGTCACTTGAAATTATACAAAAAACGATATTTTTATTCAACATACGATGAAAATTGAACAAAAATCACGCAATCACACATCATCTCACATAAATTTTCACAAAAATCGACATGTCACATAAATTATACAAAAACTGTCATCATGTCACTTGAAATTATACAAAAAACGACATTTTTATTCAACACACGATGAAAATTGAACAAAAATCATGCAATCACACATCAGCTCACATAAATTTTTACAAAAACTGACATCATGTCACATAAATTATGCAAAAAATGACATGTTAATTTAACACACGATGAAAATTTTATAAAAATCAGGCAATTACGCATCATCTCACTTAAAAAATTATCACATTTCGTTTTACAAAATGATTTATAATAACGAAAATGATGTAAAACAGTTTTAGAATTATTTCTAAACATAATTTTGCAAATGTTTTATACTTTTTTATAAAATGTATCGCACAAAATTAAAAGAAATCCCAATTTTTTAAATTATATCACGCCATTATGAAATCGTAGATTGATTTTTTGAAATTTTACACTTTGTAACTGTAAAATAACTTCAAATACTAATATTTTAGCTTTAGATTTTGTAATTATTGCAGATTCGTGAAAAACAAAAGCAGAGTAGAAATAAAAAACACAAACACATTGTAATAAACAAATATATTGTTCTTATTTCGTATAATACTTAATAATATAAAAATAAATGTACAGCTGAAGGGCTTATTTTCTAAAAATTTGCTAGCAATTTACAAAACTGTAGTTTGAGGTGCACAACATTTCAAATTAAAAGGCTGCAAGTAATATAATTAGAATTTCATTGTGTCATTTTAAAGTTTAAGATGCTCCCAATCTAGAATTCCCTTCGTTTTTGATGTTGATGACATCTGCCCTAGAGGTATTTTTCTAACGGCTCTTTTTTGGAGGCGTTTCCTTATCGGCGTTCTTCTGACTGAACCTTTTTGATGTGGACTTGGATGAGTAGCTGGTGTTTTTAATTTATATTCTAAATCTGACTCGCAATTATCAGTTTCCATTTCGGTTTTTCCTGTAGTACCAGTCGGGGCTGGCACTTTTTGCTGCTTAGGTTTAGGCAGCAGCACATGAGCAACGTTAAGGTCTTTGATGTAATCAGCAAACTGTAGGCGTCCGGGTAGATTAATAGTTTTTCGAGGCCTCAGAGTGTCGTGAACTAAATCGACTATGTTAGACGCCGGTAAAATTTCACCTTTTATAGTAACGGTACCCTTGTGATCCCAGCTCACATCGTTTGAGGCACTCAAAGTGAGTAGGAAAACTTCAGCTTTTTTCTTAAAAGTTTTGGGAAGTGTATGGATACATTGCGTGCGTCACACAGCAGACAGGATGACTCTTGTAAAATTCATCGATGACGAATCACGGCAAATAATAAAACGGTAGCTGAGGGTCAACTCCTTCGATAAATGTATATCAAACCCGATTTAGAAATTTGTACATGACTTAATTTATATAAAATATTGTATGAAATTGCAAATAGAAGGCTTTTAAAATAGATGTTTTCTTAATTATGCAGAGAGTGCTCGTTTATATAGGGAGGCAGGTTGGCCGAATGGTTAAGGCGTCAGATTCAAGCTCTGATCTCGAGAGAGAATGCGGGTTTGATTCCCGTACTTGCCATATTTTTTTATATATATTTATTATGAAAGTCTTGATTTTAAGTTAGTTTATTCACGACGGCTCTACCAGAACAAACAACTGAGCTCCTTTTCGACTAAAATGGACCAAGAGCGGAAGATGTTGATTGTATCGCCGGAATTTGTTCAACGTCTTAAGTCTGGCGAGAATACGGAGAAAAATATATTATCACAGCTTGATGACCAAATGCAAAAAGTTTTAAAGTCCAAATTAACTGATCACGATAAATGGGGGCAGTACAACCAAGTGTTACAAAGATTCCTTCATTTCTCAAACCAGGCACGGCAGCCAATCAAAATACCTATTGAATCAAGCAGTAGCAGCCTATCAAATGCCGTTATTTTATCTACACTTCCCAAAACTTTTAAGAAAAAAGCTGAAGTTTTCCTACGCATTTTGAGTGCCTCAAACGATGATGAGCTGGGATCACAAGGGTACCGTTACTATAAAAGGTGAAATTTTACCGGCGTCTAACATAGTCGATTTATTTCACGACACTCTGATGCCTCGAAAAACTATTAATCCACCCGGACGCCTACAGTTTGCTGATTACATCAAAGACCTTAACGTTGCTCATGTGCTGCTGCCTAAACCTAAACAGCAAAAAGTGCCAGCCCCGACTAGTACTACAGGAAAAACCGAAATGCAAACTGATAACTGCGAGTCCGATTTAGAATATAAATTAAAAACACGAGCTACTCATCCAAGTCCACATCAAAAAGGTTCAGTCAGAAGAACGCCGATAAGGAAACGCCTCCAAAAAAGAGCCGTTAGAAATTTGCCTCTAAGGCAGATGTCATCAACATCAAAAACGAAGGGAATTCTAGATTGGGAGCATCTTAAACTTTAAAATGACACAATGAAATTCTGATTTTATTACTTGCAGCCTTTTTAATTTGAAATGTTGTGCGCCTCAAACTACAGTTTTGTAAATTGCTAGCAAATTTTTAGAAAATAAGCCCTTCAGCTATACATTTATTTTTATATTATTAAGTATTATACGAAATAAGAACAATATATTTGTTTATTACAATGTGTTTGTGTTTTTTATTTCTACTCTGCTTTTGTTTTTCACGAATCTGCAATAATTACAAAATCTAAAGCTAAAATATTAGTATTTGAAGTTATTTTACAGTTACAAAGTATAAAATTTAAAAAAATCAATCTACGATTTCATAATGGCGTGATATAATTTAAAAAAATTGTGATTTCTTTTAATTTTGTGCCATACATTTTATAAAAAAGTGTAAAACATTTGCAAAATTATGTTTAGAAATAACTCTAAAACTGTTTTACATCATTTTCGTTATTATAAATCGTTTTGTAAAACGAAATGTGATAATTTTTTAAGTGGGATGATGCGTAAATGCGTGATTTTTATTAAATTTTCATCGTGTGTTAAATTAAAATGTCATTTTTTGCATAATTTATGTGACATTATGTCAGTTTTTGTAAAAATTTATGTGAGCTGATGTGTGATTGCATGATTTTTGTTCAATTTTCATCGTGTGTTGAATAAAAATGTCGTTTTTTTGTATAATTTCATGTGACATGATGACAGTTTTTGTATAATTTATGTGACATGATGTCGATTTTTGTGAAAATTTATGTGAGATGATGTGTGATTGCGTGATTTTTGTTCAATTTTCATCGTGTGTTGAATAAAAATGTCGTTTTTTTGTATAATTTCAAGTGACATGATGACAGTTTTTGTATAATTTATGTGACATGATGTCGATTTTTGTGAAAATTTATGTGAGATGTGTGATTGCGTGATTTTTGGTTCAATTTTCATCGTGTGTTGAATAAAAATGTCGTTTTTTTGTATAATTTCAAGTAACATGATGACAGTTTTTGTATAATTTATGTGACATGACGTCGATTTTTGTGAAAATTTATTTGAGATGATGTGTGATTGCGTGATTTTTGTTCAATTTTTATCGTGTGTTGAATAAAAATGTCGTTTTTTGTATAATTTCAAGTGACATGACAGTTTTTGTATAATTTATGTGATATGATGTCGACTTTTGTGAAAATTTATGTGAGATGATGTGTGATTGCGTGATTTTTGTTCAATTGTGAGTTAATTTGTCGTTATCACATGCATATTTAGTCAATTGTACAAGAATTGTTGTAATAAAAATGCACAAAGAGCTCACATAACTAAAGTTTTGTTTATCGAAATGTAGGTGGTAGAAGATTTTTCAACTAAATTGTCTGTTTTTATTCAAATTTATGTTAATTTGCGGTCAACATACATCTATTTTTATCAAAAGTACAAGAAATTTTGTACTAAAAGGGCGAAATTCTGACATTATATCGATCAATCTGTAATAAAAAGGCACAACGAGTATACTTAGCTGAAATTTTGCTTTTCGAAATGACTGTAGTAAAATATTTTTCAATGAAATTGCTGTTTTTTATTCAAATCTTACTAAAATTGCAACAAGTTAGAGAAAAAAGTGTAAAACATTTGCAAAATTATGTTTAGAAATAACTCTAAAACCGTTTTACATCATTTTCGTTAATATAAATCGTTTTGTAAAACGAAATGTGATAATTTTTTGATTGAGATGATGCGTAATTGCGTGATTTTTATTAAATTTTCATCGTGTGTTAAATTAAAATGTCATTTTTTGCATAATTTATGTGACATTATGTCAGTTTTTGTAAAAATTTATGTGAGCTGATGTGTGATTGCATGATTTTTGTTCAATTTTCATCGTGTGTTGAATAAAAATGTCATTTTTTTTGTATAATTTCAAGTGACATGATGACAGTTTTTGTGTAATTTATGTGACATGATGACGATTTTTGTGAAAATTTATGTGAGATGATGTGTGATTGCGTGATTTTTGTTCAATTTTCATCGTGTGTTGAATAAAAATAGCGTTTTTTGTATAATTTCAAGTAACATGATGACAGTTTTTGTATAATTTATGTGACATGACGTCGATTTTTGTGAAAATTTATGTGAGATGATGTGTGATTGCGTGATTTTTGTTAAATTTTTATCTTGTGTTGAATAAAAATGTCGTTTTTTTGTATAATTTCAAGTGATATGATGACAGTTTTTGTATAATTTATGTGCTATGATGTCGATTTTTGTGAAAATTTATGTGAGATGATGTGTGATTGCGTGATTTTTGTTCAATTGTGAGTTAATTTGTCGTCATCACATGCATATTTAGTCAATTGTACTAGAATTTTTGTAAGAAAAATGCACAAAGAGCCCACATAACTAAAGTTTTATTTATCGGAAAGTAGGTGGTAGAAGATTTTTCAACTAAATTGTCTGTTTTTATTCAAATTTATGTTCATTTGCGGTCAACATACATCTATTTTTATCAAAAGTACAAGAAATTTTGTACTAAAAGGGCGAAATTCTGACATTATATCGATCAATCTGTAATAAAAAGGCACAACGAGTCTACTTAGCTGAAATTTTGCTTTTCGAAATGACTGTAGTAAAATATTTTTCAATGAAATTGCTGCTTTTTATTCAAATCTTACTAAAATTGCAACAAGTTAGAGAAAAAAGTGTAAAACATTTGCAAAATTATGCTTAGAAATAACTCTTAAAACTGTTTTTACATCATTTTCGTTATTATAAATCGTTTTGTAAGACGAAATGTGATAATTTTTTAAGTGAAATGATGTGGGATGGCGTACTTTTTATCGCTTATTGAATAAAAATATCGTTTTTTGTATAATTTCAAGCAGCATGATGTCAGTTTTTGTAAAATTTTAAGTGAAATAATGGTGTCAGAACATTTTTTCAACGAAATTGTCTGTTTTTATTCAAATTTATGTTAATTTGTGGTCAATTGCGTTTTTTATTTTCGTCCGGTTGCATTTATACTGGAATTTTTAAAACTAAAATACAGTTTTGATCGATATAATGACACAATTTCAGACGCTTACTTATAAAATAAAAACCAAACATGTCAATCTCGGTGTTACAAATTAAAAAGACCGTCGTGCCATCAACCTGCACCGATTTGTTGGAAAACAAGATGCAGTTTTTATACTTTTATGAAATTTGGTAGTACGAAATAGAGGAAATTATAACGATACGTTCAACTTGTGGATTCCGACAGTTGTCTTTTACAACAAATATGAACACCGACGACGAGTATTTATGTTTATCTCTTTCTTACTCAAGCAATACGTATTATCTTCTTGTTCATGTTATCGTATTCCGTGACGCACAATGCAAAATCGTCTCCAAGGATGTTTAAACGAACAAAGAGCTGAACGCCGACAGGCAACGACCTGTTAGGCCAATTGAGGATGACAAATAGAAAGCTCTCCTCAGGGCTATAATGTCTTTTGTAATTACGCATAGCAGCATAAAATTAATCATATTCTAGCATTTCAAATATAAAAAATGGATAATAGCCGCGGTTTTCAAAATAATTTAATAATATTATATGAGACCTTTTCATACTTAGTATTTCAGGAATATATTAAAATCAAATTTGTAACTCGTTTTATATTTACGATCTGCCTTACCTCTTATCGCCGACCGATCGGAAATTTCCATGTTGGGACAATGAGAATCTCGTGAATCCATTCATGCGCGTCACTAAAATTATAAAAATAACAGAATTATTTCCATGAAATCCACCTACAAAAGCAGTTTTTAAAAAATTGTATCAACCTTTAAACACAATAGGCTACACAATTCCATTCTTATAATTTATATTTTTGAAAAAATAGTTTGTTTTAAAGTCTGGCAGTATCAAACCCTTCAAACCCTTTAAATCCCGTACCGCTCCGTGGTGTAGCGGCATCGGTCGATGTGAGCCCAATATGGATGCAAACGTAGAGGGTTCAAATCCAAGTCAGCCAGATTTTTTTTAAAATTAAACATCCATCCTGTGAATGCAAGAGAGATAACCAACGCCCAATGAGTACCAGAGAAAGACAGACTTATCAATTTGAAATTCAAAACGGTCGCTAAATTGAAATTAAGAGGGCAGCCGCAAGAAGTGCTCACGCAAAAAACAAAGATGGCCGACACCCGGAAAGTTTAAATTCAAACAATTGAACTTAGAAAAAAATCGGAAAATTTCAAATTCAAACTGACGGCCGCGAGAAGTGTGCACGCAGAAAACCAAGATGGCCGACACCCCGGAAAGTTTAAATTCAAAAAATTGAACTTGAAAAAAATCTGAAAATTTTCCTATAGTAGGTAGAGACAATGAAAATTTCGTTAATCCATTCATGCGCGCCGCCGCGTAATTCCGGAAGCAAATTAAAAATGGCCGCCGCGTAGCACATATGTAAATTAAATATCAAACTTCATATGTGATTAATCAGTACCACATATGAAGAATAATTAGAGCAACCCGCGAAATTAATTAGGGCAAACCGCGGATTTAATTCGCGGAATCGCGGATTAAATTAGCGGAATTATGATCAATCAATTTAATCGATTATTTTAATTGACCCAATTAAAAACAAAATGGCCGCTATAGTGCCTACTGTTCTACTCTTAATTCATACTTAAGTTTTCAGAAGTGGTAATAATTAACATTCATATTGTTCTCTGAATGTCATTTTTTGGCAGTGGTCTATTATGATATGTTTTTCGGACTTTTCTACTGTCCACACAACGTTTCGGGAGTTTTTATCTACTTCCGTCTTCAGGTGTTTCTGGTTAGTCCTGGTGGCCTAGTGGCTAGAGTGGCAGACTAGTAATCACAGCGATCAGCGGTCCCGGGTTCAAACCCCAGGGGAGGCACAAATTTACGTAGAAAAACGTACAATATCAGTCCTTCTCAGGACTAACCAGGAACACATGAAGACGGGAGTAGATCAAAACTCCCGAAACGTTGTGTGATTTACACCCTAGACAGTAGAAAAAGTCCGAAAAACATATAACATTCATATTATTGTAAATTTCTTAGTTATTATCAAGCCTTGTATAACAATGTACCGGGTGACCATAAATGGTTGTGATTTTTTTTTAGGTTGGCACTGTTTATGTTGGTGGCACTGTAAGTCTATGCCAAATTCGAGGTTAGCAGGTTAAGTTTTGCATCAGTTTTGACACAGACTGACGCAAAACCTAACCTGCTAACCTCGCATTTTCTCGTATTTGTATTTTATTTGTATCTTATTTAGGTTTAGTTTGACAACTCATTTGCGTTTTGAAACCCCCGCTCTTTACATTTCAAATATCAGTGCTTTCCCGCATCTTTTAAGCTCCTATGGGCAGCATTTTGTACAAATGCGAATATTTAGTGACACCCCGGCGGTCTCCGTGTCGTCGGGATACTTTTTGAAGTAGTTAAAAATTGATTGTGTGGCTCTTGAAGCCGTGGTCTCTGTGTTTTTTAAGACTTGGATATGTTATGTTGTGGTTTTGAGTGCTTTCTGAAGCTGTGTGCAAGCCCGTCAAGGGACGTGAGAAAGAGATGGCCGCCATAGGACTTCTATCGAATGCTTTTTGCAGGCCTTAATTACGCGTTCAGGGGACTTTCCTTGAGTTCTATTTGGCACGGGCCTGTTTTCGAGGGAGGGTTGCCTGTTGGCGCTCGTTGAGGATCAATCATGTTCGCTTCTTTGGCAAATGGCTTGTTGAAGCTCTGTTTCCGTACCCGACGAATTATTAGCGCAGTTTTTGGGGATCGCTGCACGCTGGCAGCTTCGATGAATAGCAATTGTTGGCTCCCTAAATTCTCAAATCAGGTACTGTAATTATGCTTATAGTGAATGTTAAATCATTCTGTGTTACATCATTTTGGATCTAGCGCGCCATAAAATAACCGTTGCAAAACATGCTCGCGTAACCGACTTTTCGCATAAGCGTAACTATATTTAGATTTTTCTGGGTTGTTCGCAACGAACACTGTCGAGTAAATTTATTCAGCTTTAGTTACCGATTCATCATTGCTATTTTTTTTATAGTAGGTGAACCTTGTTTATGTCAGATGGTTTCTATGTTAAAAATTTAAAGAACTACTAACCCTTTTCACTTGATGTAATGCTTGTGAAGCTATTTTACTTGTCTTTGTTTTCAAGTTAATACATTTCTTTTCATACTAGTCGTGCGTTATTATTTCATATGTATAATGTTGCATGCGTAGTAATATTTTGTGTGTTGTTGTTTTCTTTGTGTAAGGAGTTAGAGAGCTGAAAACATTTAAAAAAGGTAAGTTCACCGAGGCTCTACGCTGGCTGGCACCGAGCACTGCAAACACGTTTAAAGGGAGGACGCCCACATTTCCACTTTTAGTAAGCCATCTCTGCATTTTCCGATTTGAAAAGTGGTGGCGTCTGTGGTATTTAACATCTTTATTTAGGTTTACAGGTCGTTGCCCTAATTATTAATATACTAATAAACCCTCCCTTTCACTGAAGCTTAGTCGGCAACCTCTGTTACAGTACATCGTAGCATAGTTGAGGCAACTGATCTCTGTATTTTTTCCCGATTTATGTCGTTTTGATCGTGTAGCAGACTGTTTAGTGTTTTAATGTTAAATTCTTATGGTAACGTGCAATGTGTGTTGTAAAACTGGTCATTCCATGATTTTCATTACTAATATAACAAGGGCGAGACATACCGATAATTTTGCACACTCCAAGGGTCGAGTGCTGGTTGCAATGAAAACTGTTCCGAGGGTTGTCCGCGAGCAGTTTTCTAAGGGCACCCAGCACAATGACTCTTGGAATGAACAAAATTATATGTAGGTTTGTTGCCCCCGTTTATATTTTGAAGATTGTTACACAAAACCCGTATACAAATTATGATTTAAAATTGATCTAACAATACCAATAAACTCAAATTGCTTGTTTCTTGCATTTTTATTTCTAATTATGCCACCATCTACGGGACCGATAATCAGCACTAGGGTGCTTAGCACTTGATAAGCAGCACAACGGCGCTTATCAGGTAATTAGTTCGGGGTTTGTCGATTTTCAAAAAATGCATGGTTCTTATTGGATGTGTCATGTGACAATTGTGTGTAATAATAATTAAATTAATTTAATTGATTATAATGGTTAGCTTCAACGCAAAAAGTTCATGGCTGTGTGTGGTTTGTTTTACATAGTTTGTAGATAAATATAACTTTTATAAAGAATATTACGTTTGCGCGTACAAAATATAGTATAATAATTATTATTATTCATCATTGCAACCACTGCTATTGTTATTCTCTTTTACGTATGAACTGATATTCAAAAATCATTCAGGACTAATAGAATGGTGGTGGGAATTTTCATCACTCTGAATTTTTTATTAATGCTCAACATTTATGGCTTTTTGTTGTGATATCTGTAAGTTATTTTAACAAGATGATTCAGAGATTTATGGAGTAGAATCAACCCTCAATAGTAGTAGATGCAATTTTGAATTACCCTCTACAGGGTGTTTAAATCTCATCAATACAAACAAAAAAGTCCTAATAATCATGGGTCCGGAAATGCTTTGTTTCTGAGATACAGATTGTTAAAATTATAAACAAATCCTGGCCGCCACTGGAATAAACAATTTAAATCTAAGTGTGCCAAAACATGATCATTAATACCACCAGTAAACCTTCAAAGTTTCACTAAAATCGGCTAAGGGGTTTTGAGATATTGAAGCATTTTAGTTTTTGTCGTAACAGGTTCAGAGTCGTGCAAAAATATGGGCTTTAATTTTTTTCTTGAAAACGAAGCGAGATCCAAAAAAATCTCAAGAGACAAAAAAGTTGCATTTTTAGTTGCTTTATTAAAAAACTATATAAAAATTGCAAAAAAACTCTTAAAAGTTACTTTTTGTAAAAAAACCTGATTGATATGCGTCATGGGCACGCCCCTGGAATTACTACATCAACTGTAATAGATCCAAAACATATCTCATAATAGTATTGTACAGTAGAAGTCCGTTAGGTTAGCCTTTACTGCCGAGCCAGAGAATTTGTGAGACGAGCTCGAAGAGCGAGTCGAATAATACTGGCGAGGCAGTAAAGGCCCTAACGGACGTGTATTGTTAACGGACGTGTATTGTACAATAGTTTTTATAATACCTACATACAATTCGGTCATATCTATAGTTTTCTAATTTATTTTCATCAAAACGCTAGGTTTTTGTAATGACGTTTTAGAATGATTGAGAGTGCGTAGAACGTTGCAACTGTTGTTTATAAATGTCATTTATTTCCAATTTCGTGTATGGCTATAAGCAGTTTTAAGTTGTAACTAGCTCGTAACTTATGACATCTGTAGAAAATGATGAAGATATTCCTAAAGACATTAAAATTGTGAATGAGCAAGTTATTTTAGCGTATGTTCAGGAGTTATAGCAGTCTTTTGCGCCTTCTTCTATGTGGAGTTGAAGGCTTGCTTGCTGCTGGATTTGTGTGACAAACATCACTTTGACGTTCGGCATACAATTTAGCAGGCGGTGGTCTTTACGGACACTTTTTACGGCCGGGCCGTAAAGAGGTTGGTTACGCAGTAGTAAACAGTCCTTAAAGAAATATTTAACAAGTAGGTATTACAAAAAGTTATAAACAAACTGTAAAATTTTTATTAAAATCGCTCAAAGCGTTTTTGGATAACATAAAAAACAAATTAAAAAAAAAACCTGTAACACCCTGTATCTCGGAAACGAAGTGTTTCCGGACCCATGTTGATTAGGACACTTTTGTTTATATTGATGAGATCTATAAGTGGGTAAAATATCCAAACCAATTTTTTAAACACCCTGTATAACTGTTGTTTTCAGATTTGAAAGCAATTGCTTGATGCTTTAAGTTTAGGATTTTTAATGGAGATTGTTTTAAATTCCCATAGAAACTCTGCAGCTAAAGTTCACTATGGATAGCAAGAAATCTTTCGATTTTTAAATTTGAACACTTCTAATTTTCATCATTGCCTTGGTTGTTTTAACGAAAAACGGCGTTGTAGCTTTATTAATATGAAGTATGTGAGAGGTGCATTTTATTTAGATTAAATATTAATCTCCATCATTTTAATTCGGAATATCATTTTAAATGTAGCTTTTTAAAATGTTACCCTTTTTCTCCATTAGTGCAGCAGTATGCACATATTTAAAGTATCAGGGTTTAACAAACTTTCATTAAGCGGTTAATTTCGTATGCTGTTTAAATAACGTTTGATACGATAAAAGTAAAATTTTTCAAGTTAGCATATACGACTGTATTTTTATTGTGTTCTGCTGCTAGTATCTTCAACGTAATTATGTTGACACCAGTGTTTTACTTATTTTTTCAGATATTATACCAAGATGTTTGGAATATTACAAAAAATACGGAGGAATTGTAAAATTATATATGGGTCCTACACCAACAATGCTGCTTATTACTGATTACCACCTTATAGAGTATATTTTAAGTTCTACAACGATTGTGAATAAAGGCCAACAATCTGAATATTTATCGAATTGTCTAGGAAATGGACTTTTTACTGCCAAGGGGGGTATGTATGTTTATATTAGAATTCTAATTTCAGGGTTATTTATTGTTTGAGGCTTTCGCGGTTACTCGAATTATTCTCCTTAGCATAGAATTTCGGCTTAGACCGCGTAGTATTTGTATATGAACACCCAGCATTCTCTGGCTTAATGTGCCTTGCACCTTGTGAAGTCGAGCAAAAACCCGCGCGATGGCCATGCTCTCTGGTGGCTCGTGTAGTTTGAGTATCTTGAGAACGAGGATACTTAGGCAGATTTGGCCGTTTTGCTGTTTGTGCATCCATATTCACTAACGTTTCGCAAGACCTTGCAGCTTGCATCATCAGAGTGAAAGTCGCACTGATCTGCCTAAGTATCCTCGTTCTCAAGATACTCAAACAACACGAGCCACCAAAGAGCATGGCCATCGCTCGGGTTTTTGCTCGACTTCACAAGGTGTAAGGCACATTAAGCCAGAAAATGCTGGGTGTTCATATACAAATACTACGCGGTCTAAGCCGAAATTCTATGCTAAGGTGAATAATTCAGGGTTATTCTATATGTTATTCTATTTTATTGCATTTTAAAGAAACTTTAAATATTATTATCTATACTTTTATAAATTTTTCTAAAGCTATTATATTAAAGTGTAGTATTCGTTGAAGATGATACATGGAGAAAGCATAGAAAAATAATTACACCAACATTTCACCTTAAAATGTTGGAGCAATTTATAGACATTTTCGAGTCAGCCAGTAAAGTATTGGTCAAGAAGTTGCACAAGGAATTGAAAAATTCTTCTATAGATATATATCCGCTTATTGGCTTATGTACATTGGATGTAATTTGCGGTAAGTTTATTGATACAAATATTCTTATTGCAAAAAATAGAGACAGTGTTTAAATAGCAGTATCAACTATAATAATAATTTGCCTTGCTATAGTCCCAATTACACATTCTTTTAATATTTAAAATACAGATATATTTTATACTTTTTAGAATCTGCCATGGGTACCTTTGTCAACGCCCAAGAGAACTTAGAATCGAAATATGCGCATAGTGTTCAGGAAATCTGTCGTATTATTCAGCAGAGAATTTTCAATCCTATTCTCCAATATAGTATTCCTTATTACTTATCTGAACAATATCGCACTGAGAAGAAGTGTATAGAATTCATTCACAGTCACGGTGATTTGGTTATTAAGAACAGAAAGAAAGAACTTAAAAATAATCAAAATAACATGAACACAGATAATGTGCTAGGGATTAAAAAAAGACTGACGTTTTTGGATTTGCTTCTGCAAGAGAATGAAATTAATCCACTATTCACTTATCAAGATATTAAGGACGAAGTTAATACTTTTATGCTTGGGGTAGGCACTTATACGATAGTACCGTTTATTTATTTATGGTTTATTGTTGAAGAAGGTATACAAAAATCAAGTATGTTCGACATCGAACGTTATGGTTGTATGGTTTGGGTCCCACTATATTCTGCCTATTTAGAGGAACTTGGAATGTCGTAAATACCAGATTGACATGATCCTGACAAGTCTATTTTCTAATCAGAAAATAATGCATGATTAGGCCTTTTTCATTTAATAATTTTGACGTAGCCTCTATTTTGTCGTATTTACTAGCGTTAGCCGTAGCAATCTAACTCACATTAATTTTCCATTAAAATCTACGTATTGGCTACGCAAATTTAAAGGATGTAGATGGTATTGTTTCGCCGCGAGGTTACGTTGAGAATTGCAGGTGTACGTGTCAGTTGAACTCTTGCATTTTCCCTTCTGGTGTTGTGTGATATTTCCCGGTTTTGTTAAACCACTTCTGAAAGGGTTAAGTCAGTTAGTTACCTAGGAGAGCTAGATATTTACCTGACAAATTAAAAATGTTTATTTTGACATGTTGAAGGTTGACAGCTGGCATTCGAATGGAGTAATTAGTGTCTCTTGTATGTACCACTACTTCAATATTACAATGTTTAACTTATTTAAGCAAATTTGCGCGTGATATCTTTCGTATTGAATTATTTTTAAACATTTATGTTGGGTTTTGGGGTATTGCATAATTTACTGCATAATCCGCTCTAAGAAATTGAACATCTTTGCCGTAAGTGTTGGCACGGCCGTTGAATAACTTTCGTCCTTTTATGCAACTTTTATCTTATTTCTAGATATCTTTTGATAAGTATGTACCTCCTGATTATGCTGCGTAGAACTGGATAGCGAACTTTGAGCTGATTTGAACCTGAAGTAAGTTCTCTAAATGGATGTAGATCTTTTTGTTTGTATTTATGGATATTTGGATTTGGCTTTCTAGTTGTTACATTTAGGTTTCTAGATTTGGTTTGATAGATTTTCGAGATTTGGGTTTGTGAATTAGATAGATCTGAGTTTCTAGTTGCAATTTTGACTTCGTTCTCGTAGGACACTGGATTCAATAGATAAACCACAATTTTCATTTACTGTAAATAAATATGTTACGGCAAGTCAAAATGTATTGACATGAACAAGTTTATGACCTTATGACATTTACATGTTTCCTTTATGCCGAATTTTCGATTACTGGTGTAATAAATGTATAATAAACACACACTCTTTCTCATACAATTTTATGAGAAAGACTGTGTGTTTATTATACCTACATTTATTTATCAGTTAACCTCATTGTGAGAATGGACCAAATCCGAAATTTTTACTGATGTATTGTCGATATACATGTGTGTTCCCTACGTGTCTTGCACTTTGTTTATTTGTACGGTCAACTTATATTTGAAACTAGAAATTAGGTACGTTATGTTGTGAACGCTGCGTGTACGGGTCGTAAATTTGTTGTTGGATTTGTTTCAATTACCTAGTCATTAGATATTGTAGTTAATATTTTATTTTTGTACGAAATCACGAATTATGTTATTAGTAGTGTAGCTAGGCGGGTTCTGGCTCAAAATGTGTCACTTCGCAGGTTTTCTACGCAGGTTTCTGCGAAGGTCTGCGCGCGCAGGTTGGTCAAGGTCGTTGGTCTAGCCGGGGGGTCACGGGTCTAGCCAGGGTCAAGATGACGGGCCTCACCTAGGTCACGTACCACTTCCAGGAATTTTTGGGCTAAATGTCTAATTTTGAAATTTTTACAAGATTTCTACGCTTATCCAGGCTCGACAGGATGTGACTCATCGTCTAGGAATGCAGACATGTCCATTCTTGCAGGATGTTGTTATCAGTAAATAGAACAATGACATCCATTGTTTGAGAAATCTGCACGACATTGGACAATGAAGCCATTGTTGTCTAGAGATTAAAATGTGCAAAGCTGGTAAATAGAACAATGACATTCATTGTTTTAAAATCAGCACGAAATTAGACAATAAAGCCATTGTTGTCTGGAGATTAAAATGCGCAAAGCTGGCCAAGGTCACGTGCCACTTCCGAGAATTTTTTGGACTAAATGTCTAATTTTGAAATTTTTACAAGACTTATCAAAATTTTCCCACGCTCAGCAGGATGTGAGTCATCGTCTGGGAATGCAAAAACTAGTTGAGACTTGTAGATGCAGGGTGTTATTGAACAATGGCGTCCATTGTTTGAGAAATCTGCAAGATACTTGGACAATGAAGCCATTGTTGTCTGGAGATTAAAATGTGCAAAGCTGGTAAAAATTCAACAATGAAAGCCATTGTTTGAGAAATCTGCACGATAATTGGACAATGAAGCCATTGTTGTCTGGAGGAATTTTTGCTGACCTCCATTATCAGATAAACATAATGTTATTGTCTGAAGCTTCAGACCTGTCCAGACATGTTTGAAAAATGTGCAAAGCTGTTAAAAAATTGAACAATGACATCCATTGTTTGAGAAAAATCTGCACAACAGCTAAATTGAATGCTGTCTTTGTTTGGAAATTTTTTGCTGACGCAGTTAATGGCCTCCATTATCAGTTGCGATGATGATCTGCAAAAATAATCTTGAAATAAATTTGTCAAGTACTGATGTCTGTTAGACAAACAAAAAGAATTGCCAGGTGTGGGGTTCAAACCCACGCTTCCCTTAGGGAACCAGAGCTTAAATCTGGCGCCTTAGACCGCTCGGCCAACCTGGCATGTTTCTGTCATCGGGTTTATAAACACAATGGTGTAATAAAACAACAATGTAAATATACTTGCATTTATTTTGTCTAAAACGTATATGTATAAAATTATTACAAGTTTCGTGCTGCTTCCGCACTTGCCACCCGAGATGATATAGTAGCGACGTTTCCTAATTGTTGTAGGTCTGCGTCTGTTAGGCAATCGTAGCGTGCTGGTAGAATGAATCTGAAGTTGTCCAATTCTCCCGACACTTTATTGCCGTATTTAGTCGGACACCGATACACATTTATTATTAGATATTTTTCGTCAATCTTCAAATCTCGTACATTTCCGCACTCTTTAACCTCATTTAAGTTGCAAAGTTTCTGGTTGAAATCTGCCATGTTTTTGAAAAGAGTGCGTACAGGAGAATGATAGAAATACTACAGCACATCAGGTTTATATAGCAGCGATGAAAATTAAGTGATGAGTCATCACAACGTGGTAATTTAGGCAATATTTTTAGCATCAATCTAGCTATTGTGCTGATTTGAAAATCCAAGCCATTTTACTAATACCTTGTTACGTTTTCGTTTTATTACACGTTCAACGAGATGTATGTCTCGATATTTAACTTTTTGAAGCTCAAGATCGTAGAAACATCCTTGAATAGACCGATTGAAAGCATCTTTTATTAGATAGGTAATAGGATTAGTTAATTTAACTTGATCCATTGTGAATATTTCATTAGTCCAGTTGGGCGTATATCCTTTATCGAATATTGTTCGATATTTGCTAATTCACACAGGATCGCCAACCTTAAATTTTACATTACTTAAATCTGTAATTTTTATATGATTATAGGCTTGATTGAGAATTTCTTTCTCATTACTCTTATTCACAGCAACCGGTCTTTTACTAATTGTACTATGTTTTTGTGATTGTGGGTGTGACTGACTTGAGATAATAGAGAAAGCCATTTGTATGAACCTTGTAAACTAAACATCTTCCACATAATAGATTTAAGTGTACGATTTACTCTTTCAACGACACACACTTTTTTTGAGCTAAATGTTGAGAAATGGTTAATTTGCAATTTATTCATTAGTGTTTGAAAATCTTTATTGAAAAACTCTTTGCCCTGATCTGTCTGCAAGTTCTTCGGAATTCTACCTCTTTCAGATAGTATTTTTTCAGTTGCACTAGTAACTTCCTTAGAGGTTTTGGTTTTTATAGGCTCTAGCCAAACATATTTTGAAAATAAATCTATAATTACTAAAATATATCGATAACCTTTATTTACTTTCGAGTATGGTATCATTTCTACTAAATCAGCCTGATGAAGATCATCCAATCCTTTTACTATTACACGACGCCTTCGAAAATTTATTCGTGCAGGCTTATGCAACTCATCTACTATTTGGGCCTTAATCGAACTGTTTATTTTGTTCCGGGTCATTTTGAACCTTTCTAAATGAGACAGTTTCACTAACTGAAGGTTTAGGCGGAGCTTTGGTTAGTTTTAGAGAAAAGTAAAGTTGATCAATTTCAGCCTGAATGTCTGCAATAATTTCATTTGCTATTTCTATATTTGTACTAGCAGAGTTTTGGTGTTTGGAAAGTCGGTAAATAATCTTATTAAGTTCTTTGTTAAGGAGAGTTTTGTTGACAGCATCCTCTTCAAATAGAGATTGTGCAAGATTGGCTAATCGTTTCTGCTGGAGATTAAAATTATCATAGTCATCGTAAAAGTGTAGATTTTTGTGCTGAATGTGACGACCGAACTTATCTCTCGACTTTGTCGAACTGATTCGTTTTCATTATAGGCGCAAGTATGTAAGCGGTAGACAGCTAGACAAATAGACAGATAGACAGGTAGACAGGTAGAGAGCTAGACAGGTAGACAGCTAGACAGGTAGACAACTAGACAGCTAGACAGGTAGACAGGTAGACAGCTAGACAGGTAGACAGCTAGACAGGTAGACAGGTAGACAGCTAGACAGGTAGACAGCTAGACAGATAGACAGGTAAACAGGTAGACAGTCAGCTAGACAGTTAGACAGACTGACAGATTCAAACTAGTTCACACGTCAACAGCTTTCTATCAAATAATAGACATCAGAATTGTTAAATGTATATATACGAATAAAATTCATAAAGATAGCGTCCATTGTTTAAATCACTATCTTTGTCTATTACCAAAAATTCGTGTTTATGACTATTCCAGCAATAAGCGCACATTTCTTTAAATTGTTCATAAGTCATGTCGGTATTAACATGATCTCGGTAGGCCTTCTGTAAATTCATATCGTCCTGCTTAAACAGCACCAGCATGTTAGCATTATCGCGAATAAGATGTTTAGGAATACATGCATATGTTTGACAAAGATAGAAACAGTCTATATTTTTATGTCGACCTATGCTAAAATATTCTCTCATAACATCTGCTTGTCGCAAGCAATGTCATCACAAATAAAAATGCTGTTAGATTTAGCTTGGTCAGGTGGTACAATGTTTACACCATCGCTGTATGTATAGTAACCAACCTCAGGAATTGATTGAAACAACTTACTTAGATATTCAAACTTTGATTGAAACAACGATTTTGAATATATATAAATATTTTCGAATCGTACTCCATTAGCATCTTCTATTAGCAAAATAATGATGTTTGTTTTACCACTATTCGATGGGCCTAGAACGAGGCATCGTATCGTGGAAGGTAACAACGGTCCGTGTCTCCTGCTTAGAGATGCAGTATGATTATCATGATTTTTTATTGGCAAAATATTTTTTAGTTTAACTACCCTCATGACGTCTACTTGGAAACTCATACTAAAACTGCTACGCATATCTATATATATTAAGATCCTAATCGATCAGTTCTCAGTTCTATAAAATGGTTCGACGTCGAAACACTAAACCAGTCCATAGCCGACGAGGTGCTGGTGTACTCAATACGCTCATTAATAAATTGCCTTTCGAATTGCACATACCAGGATATCAATATTGCGGGCCTGGCACAAAACTTGAGAAAAGAATCGCACGAGGAGATCCCGGAATTAACAAATTAGATCAAGCGTGTCGTGAGCACGATTTGGCTTATGCAAAACATTCTGATAATATGGAGGAACGACATAAAGCTGACAGAATTTTAGCTAAAAATGCCATTGGACATATTAGAGCTTCAGACGCTAGCTTAGGTGAACGTGTCTCGGCTGCAGGAGTAGCTGCAGCTATGAAAGCAAAAGTAAAAATGGGGTTGGGAGCTAAAAAGAAAACTGGTAAAAAGAGAAAGAGGACACCTGGAGATACGCTTACTTTCAATCAGGTAGTGAAAAAAGCACGAACTGAATTAGGAGGAGGACTGCTGCGAGACTTAAGCGATGCTACAAATATTGCTGTTAAGACAATTAATAAAATAAAGAGAAACAAAATTATTAAAACTCCTCGAGTAATACGTGTGCCAAAAACAGGAGGAATATTACCCTTGATTCCAATCTTTGCAGGACTTAACGCGTTAGGGGCTCTTAGCGGTGGAGCTGCAGGAATTGCAAAGGTGGTTAAAGATGCTCAGTCGGCAAAAAAACAATTAGCAGAGTCTCAGAGACATAATACAACGATGGAAGCAATAGATTTAGGTAAAGGGTTATATCTAAAACCTTATAAAAAAGGATACGGATTGTTCACAACAAAAAACTTGTAATTTGGTTGTTCTGCTCCTTTACATTTTTCTCTCATTTATCTACCTTTGTCTTCCGTATATAAATTCTAATTTGAATTTGCTCTCTCGATCCTTTGCTTTTGACAAATCTTCCTTTTTCTTATCAACGGTAGAATCTCTTAAATTATCCATTCCTTGTTAGATGTCCTTTCCATTTATGGATAGATCGTGCAGATTACGCCGTTCTTCCCAACCAACCACTAGAGGTACTGTTTCCAGATTGTGTTATCTGTTAGATATGTGCTGACTGATGTCATTTTATTTCTTTTTATTTGCATATTCTTGAATTGTTTTACATCAAATCTCGATTCAGTTATTGCTATCCGTGGTATTTTGGAGACACCAGGGTTTTCTGTCATGTTTGAGAGGTAGGTGTATGAGTGGGTCTTTTTAAGGATATACGAAAATTTCAATGTTTGATGCAGAGTTTTACAACCACTAAATTTTAAGTAAACTAGTCAATACAATTTACTTTTGTCTAAAATATCTATCAACCAAGCATTAATGTTGGATTGATTTTTTTACAGACGAAAATACCACTTTACAATCTGCTTGAATATTTCATTATTTTGTTGTTTCAAATTAACCAGTTGCTACTTTTAGGGTCATCACACATCAGCTTCGGGGATAAGTTTCACTTTGTACTGTCTTGCTGAAAACCAGGATATACAGGTAAACTATATTTGTAGATTAAAAATGTAATAATTCTTAATAACTTTTAGGAAAAAGTGGTGGAAGAATTACATATGTTTGGAGATCGAGCTCAGTCACTTACGATTAGAGACTTACAGGAGATGAAATACTTGGAAACTATTATAAAAGAAGCATTGCGTCTTTATCCATCTGTACCACTTTTTTCTAGATATACAGACAAAGATATTGAATACGGTAGGCAATATTTTAAATTTTAGGAACTGTAGTAATAAAGTAAGGCTATAAATGTATACATACATATATTAGCTTATGCTAAATTTTAGAAGGTGGAATTCTACCAAAAGGAATCACATTGATCATCAATGCCTATGGACTACATCGTAATCCAGAAATTTATCCTGAACCAGAGAAATTTATTCCTGAAAGATTTACAAATGAAAATTCAGTAGGTCGTCCCCCATACAGCTACATTCCGTTTAGTGCAGGTCCGAGAAATTGCATTGGTAGGTATTATGCCTATGGATAGGCATATGTGTGCTTTTGATTTAAATGGTAATTAATTTGATTGACATATAGTCTTCAAATAATCTCATTTTGTGAAGAGCAACCATAGACGAAAACACTTAAAAAAGCTGAATAAATGTTCAAAATAATTAGATTTTGCAAAATTACAAATGGTTTGCACTTGTGCAATGGTGTAAAAGTTGCTCTTATATTTAGTTTCATGATATTAATATGTATAGTCTAACGTTTGAATGTATCTAGTGTAATAGAATTTATTGACAGTGATAGAGTGATATTAGTAAATTCCAAAATGGGCAATGATTTTTTAATGCGTGAGAGAATAAAATGGTTTACGCAAATAGGCTTTACGCCTATAGAATCCTATCCGTATGTCTGTATAAGAAAAAATAAACAAACAAACAATAATAATAATAATAATAAAATATCGATAATGTTAGACACAGCAACGTAAATCTAATTTTTTAAGTAAAACTGAACAACTTTTCAGGGCAGAAATATGCAATGCTAGAAATGAAGACAATACTTTCTACGATTTTAAGACACTACAAAGTACTGCCAGCAACTCCTAAACACACACTTGCGCTTTCCGAAGAAATAGTGTTAATGTCCAGCAGCGGAATCTGTATTTCTCTGGAAGAAAGATCACTGTAGTTAGTACATTTAATATATTTGTATTTGTTGTAATTAGACACATTTGCTTAGTATAACAGGCTAATTTAGTATGTAGAGGGTATGTATCTATTATCCCTTGAAACATTTAAATAACTTAATTTTAAATTAGCGTAATCTTTATTTATAAGTATAAATGCTGAAATATTTTAAATCACTACTAATTCTGTCATAATATATTGTAGACCCTTAGACGGTGTAGCGGTGTAGGTATTTGACGCAATTTAACCTGTTTACAGTGTGTAGTTATTAAGGTACACAATTTCATCCAACAGTTCAATAAATATCTAAAAAATCCATATTTTGTATTGACAGCTGTGAAAAGTCAAAGTGACAAATTAATTGGGACTCAGCTAAAGCACCGAGAGATCAAATAAATTTATAATTAGAGTCGCCTCTGGTTCGTGTTATAAGTTTAGTAGTACTGAAATATATTGTTAGTGGTACTGCCAGGTTATGTAAAATGCTAGATTAGTAGGTTAGGTTTTGTTTGTTATTTGATGCAGACAGACTAACCTGGATATTTCGAATTTGTCATAGCCTGACAGTGCTCCCAGCAATACAGTAGTGAGTGACTTATTGTTTTCATCTTACCAGTACTTTATGGTTGTTACCTCACTAGTGGTTTATCGACCATTCTAAAGTTCTTTATGGTACAACTACCAGTGTGTTATATTACAAATAATCCACGACAGAAAAGTTGAGCCCTCGAGGTCTTATCACTTATCAGCATACTCACCCTGATCTCTGTAAGCTAATGAGATTTTTGTTTGCTTGCTAGGAAGCGGTGCACTTCAATTCCCGTCAAGGTAATCTGTAGTACCTGTGCGCCGTAAGGGTCCGCTAATCCAACGCATCCATTCCCGTCAATGTTCAAGTTGCGACGATTTTCGCACTTCAGTTCTCGTCCGCTGTCTACCTGCTATATGTAATAGGATTAACATAGATAATAAAACAATAAATAAATAAAACAACAAGAGTTCACTAAAATATTTAAAACTTTATTTGCCTAGAAACAACACATTTGTAAATTACAATGTATATTAAGATTAGATGCTATTTCTACAAAAACTTACACAACTATGTTTCCAAATTTATAAGAAACACATTTTATAAAATCTAAACGTCCAATTTCCTTATTTTCGTACTGATTAATTTTATTACTGATAAAATTTTGACGAGTAAGCACTTTTGTTCGAGTTTGACGTTCCTCCTGGCTATTACAACTATTAATTCGTATGTAAGTATCCGTTTGCATTCCTTTTAATGCTTCCAAAAATACAAATATGTTTGGATGATGCATTGAGCAATAAGATTTAAATTTACTGTGGAAACTTTCACATGTGTTTGTGGTGCGTGACAACTCTGCGGAATTATCTGCCCAAATATGGGGTGGAAATTTTGAATCTTCACTTATGTAGTTGTCTATTAAATAATCGGCGAATTTGGTGACTCTTGGATCGGCGGGTTTTCGTCCGCCAGTTCAAATGCAAATGCATCACCTACTTCTTCTGCTGATAAATATGTCAAACCAAAGTTATAATGTAACCATTTTCCAATTAGTGAAGTTTTGTCCTGATATTCTTTTGCCAATCCAACTTTCTGTATTTTCCGATACCTATATTTCAAAAATAATAAAAATATAAATAATTATTATTGCTGTACTATAATTTTTCTCTTACCATGATTGTACTAGGTGAAATCTGCATCCTATAATTGTGACGTCCGGAAATATTTCTGCGATACTCGAATGGATAGCTTGTTCAAAGTTAACTACTATGGTTTGAGGTTGTAAACAGAAACCAAGTTGCGTGCATTTTAAAATCAATGTTTGAAATAATTGTTTATATGTGGATTTCTGCTTGTTCTTTAATAAGCAAAACGCCACTGGAACCTATGTGTCGTTCTGGTACACATGAATCGTAAAGAGCTGCAGAAAGTACTTTGGACAATACTCAAATGTACTATCCATGTAAAAAACTTCTTGTTGACACATAAATTCCAAGTTACTTGTGCACGAAAATATAATAATTTCTGCATTATGATCGTTGGCCAACAAAAATTTCTCGCCCTTTGCGGTATGAATATCTAACGAATTTAAACATTCCTGAATTTCTTTGGAATTCTTGGGTAACTTTGGAAATTGTTTGCGCCTTTGCTTTCCCATATTATTTCTAATGTAAGTCATATCTTTATTAGTGAGACTTTCCAACATTTGTCCATGAAGAGATACTTCACGGTGTATAATTTTAGACGGTCTTTCATGTGTCGATTCTTCTGCTTTTCTCTTCACTTGATTGTTCACTTTTTGTCGGTTTAATACTTTTTCTGTCACTGGTTCATGTTCATGTTCACCAATTTTTTTAGAAAATGCTAAACTTGAGTCATCACCAAGAGTGTACACTTTTGCTCTGCACGACTTTTTAATGCAACACCAACTTGTCTCTGCTGTTGTTTTCAATACACGATATTTATAAAATTTATAGTTTTCAAATAATATTAAAGGTTTTCCTTTTTCACTCAGCATTACTTCTAAGGTCATCTTGTTTACAGAAAAATCAACACTTTATGCAACCGAAGTAAACACAGGGCGACTTAGGAATAACTGAGACCTTTCTTAATTCTTATAATTATTTATAGGAAACATTTTTCAAGAGGTTGGTAACTTACGTTAAATGATTGTTATTGGTTATCCTTATCGGAACTACTGCCAGTAGATTAACATGAGTAATTTTTGGGTGTTATCATTAATGAGGGTGTTATCATTAATGACCTACTACACAGGTATGCGAATAATGCATTTTTGTGTCAGACGGGAATTGAAGCGAGGGATTAAGTACCTCAACAGTCCTGTTTGATTCACACAGATGCGTGCATCAAAACCTTTTTGATTATAATTAATCATGTAATTCAAGTCATAACTGTTCTATCTCATTCAACGGTCGTGGTAAAGTCAAATTTGCATCTTGCCGTATTTGTTTGCCTCTGTTAATATTGGAAAGGAATTTGTAAGCTTCCCTTAATGGCTTTTAAGCGGATGGATACATTTTCTAATAGAACTTAAGCCGACTTAGCATATTTGGGAATCATGTATTTATGGATTTCGTTCAATTGCCTCATTGAGAGAGCTTAGCATTAAGATTCTTAGAATAAGCATTTATTCCAAAACAACGTGCGACGCTCCGATTGGCTACGCAGGATCGCCTCAGCCAATAGTGATTGAGCTTTCCCCTCCTTGATGAATTTGCGAGTTCGGCTCGTTGTAAATTCAGCGTTAGTTAGATTCAGAATTTCGAATAAGCAAGTTCAGCTATGCTTTGTGCTGGGTTGCGGTCGGTCTAACTCCCTGGGAAAGACGTTTTCAGGTTGTTTTGTGTTACGGTTACGCGCAATTCGCTATCTTCGCGTGGCCAATCCAAGCGTGTCACAACAGTTGAAGCTTTTGTAAAAAACCATCGGTCCATCAGTGACGTTTGTAATCGTTGTTACTCAATATACTCGTGTTTGTTAAGTCTTGTTTCACTCCAACAACTAACTGAACCCAAGTCAAGGGTTATTAAGTGGCAGTTCCCGGCAATCCCATTGAACCGGAATTCGCAGCGGATTAACTGGGGGCCCCATTCGTGGAAGCCTCTTATCAAGTTAATCGTACAAAAAACATTGGTCCTTCGAGCCGGATGTGGAAGAAGCTAAAAAACGCGAGTGTACAAGTTTCCAGTAGCTGGTGGATGCAATTGCTCCAACATCATTTCGTCGGAGAGCGTCAAGAAGCTTCGCCAACACCAGGAAATTCAACCATCGAGAGCTTACACCGAGTCCAGGTCCCACGTCAAGCGGCAGCGATCGGCAGCGGGTTGGTTTTCTGTTCGTCAAGAAGTTACTACGTTCTCAAATCAAAAGTAAGTCCTTTTCCATTACACCTTCGTTTAGTGTTGTTTTTTGCTTGTGTCAGTCATGGTGGAAACTCGTTCGACATCAGCGGTCATGTCGGAAACTCGCGCTTTAACCACTCGTTGCAAATTCATAAAAGCCCAAGTAGATCGTTTCAAAACTCTATTTCATAGAATTTCTTCGTCCAGCCCCGTGAAGGCTCACGAGGTCGGCAACTTGTCAGAAGAGTTTAGTTGTTTCCAAAATTTGTTGGATGAGTATAAGAAGTCAATGGAGGGCCTAATGGAGGCCGACGCTGAACACTTTGATGAACTTTTCAATGAATTCGACTCTTTTATGACTCATTTTAGCGAGATTAGTAGCGCAGTAAAGGAATTCTTATCAAAAAATAAGATCAGTCCGGGTATGAAACCGAATCTAGGTCAAAATTCTTCGCAAAGTGGCCCTTCAGGAGATCTCGCTGGATTAAGATTACCACCCTTAGATTTGCCTTCCTTTTCGGGGAAATTCGAGAATTGGGTTCAATTTCATGACTCCTTTACGTCGCTTATTCATAACAACGTTAATTTGACCAACGTTCAGAAATTTTACTATTTGATTTCTTCCCTCAAGGGGGAAGCTGCTAGTTCAATCTCGTCGTTAAAAGTTACCAACGATAACTATACCATTGCTTGGGACATCTTAGTCAAGCGATTTGAAAATAAGAAGCTGATAGTAAAATCAAACATAAATGCGTTATTCAGTTTAGAGAGCGTAAAAAAGGATTCACATTCGTCTGTTCAAAGGCTGCTCGATAGTGTAGTTAGAATTTTGGAAATTTTAAAGGCGTACGGGGAACCCACAGTCGACACCATACTAATACATATCATAGTTTCGAAGCTCAGCTCAGCAATGCAGACTGACTGCGAATTATGCAAACATGCCGGACAATTTCCTACTTTGCGAGAGTTGTTAGATTTTTTAGAGAGCAAAAGTCACTTATTAGGTTCGCTGGAAGCTGCGAAAATAGGTTCGAGTTTGGGAAGTCAGGGATCCGAGCAAAAAAGTCATGCACGCGCTCATGTAGCCAGAGAGCAAGGTAATCACTCTTGTGATTTTTGCAAAAATAGTAATCATTCGATTAGAGCTTGCGAATCTTTTTCAAAATTGTCGGTAAACGCTCGTATCGAAGAGGCGCGTCGTTTGAAATTATGCAACAATTGTCTCAAGCCCGGACATTTCGTGGTAAAATGCACATCGTCGAGATGCCGCGTATGCAGAAAAAAGCACCATACTTTACTGTGTTTGCGTCCAAAGCGCGACGCGCACGAAAATACTCCGTCGCCGCGTCCTGGACCGCCAGAAACCAGCAGCGATACACGGGAGGTCGGGGCCGTCGCCCCGAGCGAGGCACCCGTCGCATCCGTTTCAGCAGCTTGTAGCCGTCCTGCAATCGCGGCGCCAGCGCAAGTTTTATTGTCCACGGTTAGCGTATTCGTAGAAGGATCCTCCGGGTCATTTTCCCGAGCAAAAGCTCTTTTAGACCCCGGATCCCAACTTAACTTAGTTAGCGCCGACTTGTGTCAAAATTTGAAAATTGAGAAACGAGGTAATATCACCTCACTGTCGGGTGTTGGTGCCAGGGCTCTGAATAGTACAGTAAAATTGTCGTTTTACCTTAAAAAAATTGGCCGCGGCGATTCCTCTTGCCCAGTGGTTTAGGGTCATTAGACAAGTGTAAAACCAAAAAGGCGTCACCCCACCCCTTGCCAAACAGCCGCCATCTTGATAACAATTGAATTTGTTTTTTCTCGCGATTCATTGGTCGCACAGAAAAAGTTATTGAACAAAAAATATTGGAAATTAAATTCTACATATTTTTTATCCTCGCCGTGATACCGTGAAGTTGGTATTTAAAACGGTAGAGGGCGACAAAGTTACCAAAAATCTGTTTCCGCCATTCTAGCGCTGTGGGGGTGATTTTTTGCGAAAATTGCGAATGTGAAAGTTGTAGTGCTCGAAAAAATATACACGAATCTCTTTTAATAATGTGATTGATTTAAATAGTCTCCGAGTGACAGCCCTTCAAAGTCCGCGCAGCGCGGAGAAGCGGAGAGATGTAAATTTTTTATATCACGCACTTATTATAACTAACGAAATGCCATGTCTACCATTTGGTTAACATAAAGAAAACCATTATCGCTAGTACTATTATCGATTTTTAATCAGAATACAATCACGAAACAGCACTCGCAATCGTATTCACGGATTTTTTCCAAGAATTTTTCACATTGGGTTTATAACAAGTTGTGAGCTCTTTTTTCAATAAAAGTTTTAGCAACATTTCTATCATGGTCGATAATAACTCGGTTGTGTCCGAGGCTCCAAACCAAGACGAAGAAACAGCTCCAAAAAAAGAAAACGTGTCTGAGTAGACTACAATATATATTAGGGTTTATGCAAAAATAAATTACTTTCAATATACGAGCCCAGAATCAAATCATTTGGCACAGTTAAGATTTTTCCGGTATCTTTATTTTGTACCCACAAAAGAAAATATTCTTGGTCAATATTTTTACATAGTAATTGTAGACATTTTTAGCAGTATTATAACAGCTTTAACAATAACAAATACAAAAAGTAGTCCTGAAACACTAACTTTAATAAATATTATACACCATGTGAATTAAACATATGTTTATTCACGAAAAGATGTTAGCTCACGAGCACGTAGTGCAAGTGGGATCATATCTTTGAGTTAATAAATGTTTAATTCAAGTGGCGTATATTTGTTTTTATTCAATTTTGACGAAATTTTGTATAAAAAATTTAAAAAATATTCCAACTAAGATATAAATTTGCCCATTCATCGTCGATTTGATCAAAATTTTAGTAATTATATATTACACACTACAAAGAGAAAGAATAATTGAATGTAAATATTTGTAGATAATAAAAATATGTTGTTCTTTATTGAAACTTTTTTAATTCTCTAGTGAATTAAACTTTTTTAATTCTCTAGTGAATTAAAACACTTTTATTTCACTTGTGAATCATAGACTGTTTATGAAGGTTATGGAGTTAATAATGTTACTTTAAACTGTCAAAATTGAATAAAATAAATTACCGATTCATTTCATTTGGCCCAAACGATCAAAATATAATTTCGTTCACCGTAGCATGTTTTAGTTGAAGTGAAACAAGCTGTTTGTTGTTTAATAACATATAGACAGTCGGGTGTCTGTATTATTTTTGCAGAAATGGCACGTTGTAAAGCAATTGTCAATTTGTTGAATTTTGGTCATTCCTGTGGCAAAATTACAAACAATTGCAATTATCATATTATATAATAAATATTACACCAGCAAATTTAAGAGATTTATGGATCTGAGCCAAATGATATCATTCTGGGCTCATATACTCCTTTCCCATCATTTTCATTTCTTTTACCTATACCAATTTCTCGGTATCGCGGCAATGACCAAAAATGTGTAGAATTTCTGTAGGTTGTGAAAACCTATTCACATTGAAACTACTTGAATGACGTGACGAAAAATCTCGCAAAAGAGAAATGGTTACTCCGCTGCGCCGGAATATATCGTACATTTCCCACGCTGCGCGGACTTTGAAGGGCTGTCACTCGGAGATTATTTAAATCAATCCCATTATTAAAAGAGATTCGTGTATATATTTTCAAGCACTACAACTTTCACATTTGCAATTTTCGGAAAAAACCACCCCCATAGAGCTAGAATGGCGGAAACAGATTTTTGGTAACTTTGTTGCCCCCTATCGTTTGAAATACCAACTTCTCGGTATCGCGGCACGAATAAAAAATGTGTAAAATTTTGTTTCCAACATTTTTTGTTCAATAACTTTTTCTGTGCGACCAATGGATCGCGACAAAAAACAAATTCAATTGTTATCAAGATGGCGCCTGTTTGGCAAGGGGTGGGGTGACGCCTTTTTGGTTTTACACTTGTCTAATGACCCTAAACCACTGGGCAAGAGGAATCGCCGCGGCCAATTTTTTTAAGGTGACAGGGTATTTTCCGACAATTTTACTGTACTAGAACGCTGAATTCAGAGCAAACGTTCGAATCCGCTCCCGCAACGGGAATTACGAGGACATTTTGAGCTGTGTTGTGTTAGACAAAATTACGGATCCTCTGCCGGCCCTTGCTTTCTCGTTGAGGGATTTGAAGATCCCACCAAACATTGTGCTAGCCGATTCAGATTGTAATACACCGGGAAAGATTGATCTTTTATTAGGCGCGAATGTCTTTTGGCAAGTGCTCTGTCAGGGACAGGTGAAATTGGGCCCAGAGAAGCCATTCTTAACAAAAACTCTTTTTGGTTGGGTTTTAGGCGGAAACATCAATGTCGAAAATCGAGCGCTTATTCTTTCAAATAGAGTTCATTTAAGTGTAGCCGGCATCGAGCACGGCATTCAGAGATTTTGGGAAATCGAGGGGGCTTACGGTTGATCGGGCCGACTCTCTGCTGATGACAAATTTTGCGAAGACCATTTTCAATCGACTACGAAACGGGCGTCGTCGGAGCCGCGTAGGTTCATCGTGAGCAGACCTTTCAGGAAAGATGCTCCATCGCTGGGAGACTCGCGCGGTATAGCATTAAAGCGTTTCTATTCATTAGAAAACAAATTGTCAAAAAATCCCGAGTTGAAAACCGCGTATTCCGCATTTCTCAAGGAATACGAGTCGCTTGGTGACTTGAGCAAGGTGGACGACGAAGCGAGCCTTCCTCATCATCGGTTTTATTTGCCACATTTGCCAGTCATAAAGGAGGACAGTTCAACGACCAAACATCGCGTTGTTTTTGACGGCAGTTGTGCGTCCTCCTCCGGAGTATCGCTTAACGACCTTCAACATAAGGGCCCAGTGGTCCAGCAGTCGCTGTTTGCAATTCTTTGTCGCTTTAGGCAATTCAAGTACGTGCTGAAAGCAGATTGCGCCAAAATGTATAGGCAAATCCTCGTGGACCCCTCGCAGACGCAATACCAATTAATTTTATGGCGTGACGACAAAACCTCAGCGGTAAAATGCTTCAAATTATTAACGGTCACCTACGGTACTAAATCAGCCTCGTACCTAGCAACTAGGTGCTTGATACAAATCGCCCAGGAAATCGAAGCATCGCTTCCAGAGGCCTCATTAAGAATTAGCCGGGATTTTTATGTAGATGACCTACTGACTGGTTTTGAAAATAGGGCGGAAGCCATAAAAACGCAATTCGAAATTAGTAGCGCTTTGTCGGGGTACGGGTTTGAATTGCGAAAGTGGGCATCCAACGACAGTGAAGTAGCTAGCGCCATTGGTGTAGATCGCGGCAGCGTAGAGCCCATTTCTTTGACGGAAGACGCCACGGAGAAAACTCTCGGCATTTTTTGGGATACTCGGCGGGACGTGCTAAGTTACAGAGTGAACCCTAGCTGTTGCAAATCAGTTACCAAGCGGGCTATACTCTCTAATATGGCTCAAGTATTCGATCCCTTGGGACTACTTGGTCCAAGCGTTCTAACTTTGAAACTTCTCGTGCAACGGCTTTGGCAGTTGAAGTTGTCATGGGACGAAACGGTGCCCATGGAGATGCGTTCCAGATACGACGAGCTCCATTCTTCATTACACGCTTTGGGCTCATTGACAATTCCGAGGGGGGTAATTTGCGATGACATAAATTCGATAGATCTCCACGGATTTGCGGACGCGAGTTCTGTAGCCTATGGGTGCGCCGTGTATATACGTTGCGTTGACGCGCGCGGTAATGTCACCACCAATTTGCTTTGTGCTAAGTCAAGGGTCGCTCCATTAAGAACAATATCCTTTCCTCGTTTGGAGCTTTGCGCAGCCTTACTGTTGGCTCGTTTGATTAAAACTATACTCGATTCCTCCGCATTTAAATTTGACCGCGTGTACTATTGGTCGGACTCCACCATAACTCTGCACTGGATAAATAAGGATGCGAGTAATTGGAAGACGTTCGTCGCGAACCGGGTGTCCGAGATTCACGAACTAAGCAATAGGGAAGAATGGTTTCACGTGCGTACAAATGGCAACCCGTCCGATATAATTAGCAGGGGAATGTTACCCCAGGAGTTACTCAACTCGCGCTTGTGGTGGCGGCACGGGCCAGAGTTTTTGTCACAGGAGGACTTAAAACCCCAGCCCGTTAAAATTGATTCGGGTGAGCTAGCAGCTCAAGAGTCGCGCCCAGTGGTGGCCACTCTTCACCATCGCGTCCCAGAATTTGAACTTTTCAGACGCTATTCCAGTTTCACAAAATTACAGCGCGTAGTCGCGTACTGCCTGCGTCTCGCGAGAAACAGAAACACCGAAACGCGCTGGTCAGGACCTCCAGCCATTGACGAATTGGAGGACGCGACTCGCCGTCTGATCAAAATTGCCCAGGCGGAAGTCTTTTCCGGAGAAATAGCAGTTTTGTCTCAGAAAGCGCCATTGCCGAAAAATAGTGCGCTTGTTAAGTGATTTTGACGTCATTAAGCTATCCTTGTTATCAATTCTACGATTGGGTATTATTAGTGCATTTAAGCTGAAATTATTCTATTTAAAATTTTCGGGTACGGCCCTGGATTATAATTTTAAAATGCTGCAGCCAATTCATTCAGTTCAAACTCAGATATGCCCGCGGTCCTTGGAATTCTCATTAATAAGCATTTCCTCGGAGCCGTATGTAATCTATTGCAATCACTTCCGTATAAATCATATTTCTTCGAATTGGAAACATAAGGCATCCTTTGTTTACGCCCCAGCTTAAATCGCTTTGAGTTTCAACCTTCAACTTATTTAAATACTGCCCGACGTAGTTAAAGCTTCTAGGAATATAACAGCTTAATGTCCCTCTTATAAATTATCGCTTAAAGTTCGGCAGAATTGACCTTGTAACTTAATACTTTTGGGATTCGCTGGTTAGCCAGGAATTCTTTCTAGAACGTTCCTTGATGACCAAGCTTTGTGTGAAGGAAATAAAAATTGATAACTCCTTAGGGAATGATGCATTTAAAATTAGTGGTTGTGAGTCCGAAATTTTCTTCCATTGTATCCGTCGCGCGTAGCCCGATTTGAGATTAGGGGAATCAGTAGCAAGCTTCCGACCAAGAACGTTGAAAAAAACACGAGCCCCGGGCCTCGGCCGGGGCTGCGCTATGTTTGTGAGTGCCCTGTAGCAAGTTTCGTTGCCTTTTATTAAATCAGTTGTTGAGTTCTTTCGTGTTAAGTGAAATTTAGTGAGTTCAGCTTAGACCCCGATAATAGTTGGTTGACTGCAACTCAAAGTTTTCGGTAGCGCGGGCTTAGGGCGATGTTTCATTAATCGGCTTCAAATTATTGGCGAGGCGCCTTCTATCGGCTTTTGCCCTCCAGCAAGGAGTAGAAAAGCAAGTTGCACCCTTTTGCACATTCAACAAAGGTGTCCTCATAAGCCTACAATACTTTTCATATCAGTGGAAAAAGTTTCGGCAACTCGGTTGCGAATTCTGTGAAATTTCCCGTCGCCCGCCGCTGGCTGCCATCCTTCTTCGTGGGGTAAACCGACCCTCTGGTCCTCCGTACCGAATTGGCCCCTGTACAACCCTTTCGTTCCCATTTGGGGAGCCCGCTTCACCTCTGCAACGTCACGCCGGCCTTCGCCGAAGTGGAGTTCGTAACTATCGCCAACCCCAAATAACATGCTGACAGCTCTCAGGTAGGATCTGTTTATTGTTTCTACAGCGTAACTGACGTGCCGAGTTGAGTGGCGTCTATAATTTTATTGTGTGTTTTTCGAGTGTTCATAAACATTGCGCCCGTTCACTCAAGCCTATAATTTGATGTATGTGTTATCAATCAGGGGCTTCACCCCGGTTATGTACTTCGTGTTGCCCAGCGTGTAACTATATATTCCTTTTCTTAGATAATAGGGTAATTGTTTGTTTTGGGGGCCCCGATATTTCATGTGAATATTTGTGCCATTTAATTTCTTTCGATAATAAACTTTATTAAAGTTCAACTTATTCTTTTAGTGAATGCTAAACCTTCCTGGTATGGGTCTTCAACCCATTTAGCATGGCAAAGGCCACATGTAATTAATTTGTAAAGACGACAGCATGTCCTTGTTGATAAGTGAACCCTAAGAACTGGGGTTAGTGTCAGTCATTGTGTTTTTATGTTAAACTAGGCGGGTGGCCAATCAAGGTAAGTCATTTGCTTCGTGGCCACCTGTGTGTTGAAATCTGAAGACTCGGGGGGAACCCGGTGGACAGCGCCGAGGTGAATAGCGGCGAACCTGGAGGACTTCTACATAGGCTACGTGTATTGTTCTTGGTTCTAGACACGATATCCACCCCCAAGTGGCGCTCAGGTATTTCTTTTTCTTTTAAGCAAGCTTTAGGGTAAGTACCCCGCCGGTTTTTCTTTGTACTCTCGAACCACGCCTTCCCGACTGAGCCAAGTGCGAGGAATCGGAGCCACGAAATCTGCTCCAACACATTAAGATCTGTGTTCTTTTCAGTAAAGCCGGCGAACCCTGTAGTTTGTACCCGATTTTTGACAGTGCTCTTGATCAATGTCGATCCGAGCATTTAATACCGTAACACGCTGCTTTCTCTAAACCCATTTCTGGACGATCAGGGCCTACTGCGCGTGGGCGGCCGTCTAGAAAACTCCAATTTAAGCTTTGATCAGAAACATCCCCTTTTGTTACCAGCTGGTCACCCTTTGTCGTTGCTAATCGTGAAGCAAGAGCATTTGCGGCTCTTGCATTGTGGACACTCGGTGTTACTGGCCTCATTGCGGGATAAGCTTTGGATCGTGAGAGCCAAAGACCTGATACGTAAAGTAATACACAATTGCGTGATATGCTTCCGGGCCAAGCCTAAGATGAATGAACACTTGATGGGATCACTACCCGAAGCTCGTGTCACACCCTCTCCTCCTTTCAGCAATTGCGGGATAGACTACGCGGGTCCCGTGTTTATAAAAAACAAATCCGGGCGAGGCGCGAAAGAAGTAAAGGCTTACGTAGCCCTATTTGTGTGTTTGGCCACGAAGGCTATTCATCTTGATCTCGTGGAAGACCTCACGACGGAGGCTTTCATCGCATCGTTGAGGAGATTCATCTCCAGACGCGGTTTACCCTTCAACATATTTTCTGACAATGCTACCTGTTTCACCGGTGCCAGAAATCAGCTATCGGAATTAAAAAATATCCTGTCAGGCTCTAGTGAGCAATGCATAAGGGAGGAATTGTCGAAACATAGCATTAAGTGGAATTTTATTCTGGCACGCTCTCCGCATTTTGGCGGCATTTGGGAAGCGGGGGTAAAGTAATTGAAGTATTATTTAAGGCGAATATCTTGCAATGCAAAGTTAACTTTCGTTGAGTATTACACCATGCTGACTCAAGTGGAGGCGATACTAAATTCCCGCCCACTTTGTGCTCTCCCTACCGACGCCTCATTCCCCGAAGTCCTTACTCCTGCCCACTTCTTGATCGGTCGGAAGCTGACTTCGTTTCCGGAAGCCCAACTCCAGGGCATACCGGAAAATCGTCTCAGCCGCTATGGGCTGGTCCAGCGGCTGTCCCAGCAGTTTTGGGATCGTTGGTCCCGGGACTACCTCCACCTCCTGCAGCGCCGGCCTAAGTGGAAGTCCTCCAGCACGTCTCTAGCCCCCCAGGTGGGCGACGTGGTACTCGTCCACGACGAGGCATCTCCAAGCTACCGTTGGCCACTGGCAATCATCTCGGCCGCATATCCAGGAGCGGATGGTGTTGTGCGTGTGGTGCAGGTGCGCGATTCCCGAGGGAATCTCCTGAAACGCTCGGTGCGTAAAGTGTACATCCTACCCAAAGACGATCATTGCGATCAAGGGCAATAAACATTGACTTTGCTCTTAGTTGGTAGTTTTCGCTAATTGAACATTTTGCTAGGTTTAGTTGTTTCTTTGCTTGTATTCATGCTAGTTGTAAGTTATCTGTAAGGCTCTTGGATTATCATCTGTCATTAGTTCTTGTTATGCATTTGATTATTTGGTAGTGTTAGATTTCAGTTTAATTTTGGGATTTAATCACGTCGTGCCATAGTCGGCACTTCGGGGGCGGCATGTTTGATTCACACAGATGCGTGCATCAAAACCTTTTTGATTATAATTAATCATGTAATTCAAGTCATAACTGTTCTATCTCATTCAACGGTCGTGGTAAAGTCAAATTTGCATCTTGCCGTATTTGTTTGCCTCTGTTAATATTGGAAAGGAATTTGTAAGCTTCCCTTAATGGCTTTTAAGCGGATGGATACATTTTCTAATAGAACTTAAGCCGACTTAGCATATTTGGGAATCATGTATTTATGGATTTCGTTCAATTGCCTCATTGAGAGAGCTTAGCATTAAGATTCTTAGAATAAGCATTTATTCCAAAACAACGTGCGACGCTCCGATTGGCTACGCAGGATCGCCTCAGCCAATAGTGATTGAGCTTTCCCCTCCTTGATGAATTTGCGAGTTCGGCTCGTTGTAAATTCAGCGTTAGTTAGATTCAGAATTTCGAATAAGCAAGTTCAGCTATGCTTTGTGCTGGGTTGCGGTCGGTCTAACTCCCTGGGAAAGACGTTTTCAGGTTGTTTTGTGTTACGGTTACGCGCAATTCGCTATCTTCGCGTGGCCAATCCAAGCGTGTCACAACAGTTGAAGCTTTTGTAAAAAACCATCGGTCCATCAGTGACGTTTGTAATCGTTGTTACTCAATATACTCGTGTTTGTTAAGTCTTGTTTCACTCCAACAACTAACTGAACCCAAGTCAAGGGTTATTAAGTGGCAGTTCCCGGCAATCCCATTGAACCGGAATTCGCAGCGGATTAACTGGGGGCCCCATTCGTGGAAGCCTCTTATCAAGTTAATCGTACAAAGAACAAGTCCCTTGACGGGAATGGAAGTGTAGGATTATTTTTTTAATTGCTCTTGACGGGAATTGAAGTGCGCTCCTGGGAAGTTAAGAAAGTAGGTGGTATCTATTATATTTTTTTTAAGTATGCACGCAACTCTCGTAACTGAAAAGAGTGTGTTTCAAGTGCGTTAAGTGTGTATTAAAAAGTAGAAATTTAATTATGGCTTTGTGGCGACCCTTCGATATTGAAGAAATTCTTTTTAATGACAACGTGGACGAAGATATAGATGGAAATAACGAAATTTTCGCCGTCGGTGACGTCCAAGATATTTTTTTTCGCCATAAATTTCTGCCTCCGCATTCAAAACAAATTATTTTAAACCTTTACAAAAATTTAACAAGAGAAATCAATGGAAGCAGCTACGGCATTGTAAAGAAAATTGAGGAATTAACGGAAGTACCTCGGAGGACTATTCAGAGAATAATTCATGCTGGAAATGTAGTGGACCATAAGGAAACGCGAGTACATTTGAAAGGGATTTCGCGTCACGTGTGGATGAAGCAACCAAACGGCTTTTAAAGGAAGTGATTTATGACCATTATAAACAAAATACTGTGTTAACATTACGAAATCTCCAAGAGAAAATTTTTGAGAAAGGAGTTGAATTTCCATACAAGTGTATAACTTCTCTTCGGCTCGTTTTGTTAAGCATGGGTATGCGTCATGGGGTATTAAACAGAAGAGCAGTTTTGATGGAAACTCCGAGATTGGTCGATATGGGAAGAGATTATTTGTTCAAAATCGAAAGTAGTGTAAGTAGTGGCGTTCTGGCGCAAAATGTGTCACTGCGCAGGTTTTCTGCGCAGATGTCTGCGCAGGTTTCTGCGCAGGTCTGCGCGCACAGGTTTGTCAAAGTCGTTGACCTAGCCGGGGTCAAGGTCGCGGGTCTAGCCGGGGGTCACGGGCCTAGCCGAAGTCAAGGCCACGGGCCTAGGTCACGTGCCACTTCCGGTTCCCACGATAAATTTTTTGGGGCTAAATGTCAAATTTTGACATTTTTTATCAGTAAATTGAACAATGGCGTCCATTGTTTGAGAAATCTGCACGATTGCAAAAAATAATTGGACAATGAAGTCTTTGTTGTCTGGACAAATTTTTGCTGACCTCCATTATCAGATAAATAGAATGTTATTGTCTAGAGATTAAAATGTGCAAAGCCGATAAAGATTGAACAATGAAACTCATTGTTTGAGAAAAAATCAGCACAATTGTTAAATTGAATGTTTGAAAATTTTTGCTGACGCTGTTTTTAATTTTAAAATTTTTACAAGATTCTCACGATAAATTTTGGAGCTAAGAGTCTAATTTTGAAAGATTCCCACGATGAATTTTGAGGTTAAGAGTCTAATTTTGAAATTTTTACAAGATTCCTATACCGGATATGAGTCATTGTCTGGAAATGTCAAACTTGTCAAAACCTGCCTGCCTGCCTGTTTATCTTCTGCGCAATTAAACAATGAAGCCATTGTTTGAGAAATGTGCAAAGCTGTTAAAAATAAACCGAATTAATTGTATGGAGTCATTGTGGTCTAATAGTATATAGGTATTGAATTATTTCCAGCTAAAAAGATGCAACGCTCAAAATATGAAAATCCAAACCATTTTAAATACCTTGTTAGGTTTTTGTATTATTACGCGTCCAACGAGATGTATGTCTGGATATTTAACTTTTTGAAAACTCAAGATCGTAGAAACAACCTCGAATAGGCCGATTGGAAGCATCTTTTAGTAGATAGGTAGTGTGTTCCATCCCACTGGAGGACTGTTTAAGCGGCAGACAGCATTTAACATAATACAAAAGTGTTGGGGTCTTAGAGACATTGAGAGAAATCCTCAACATTGTTTGTAAGCAAAGTAAATATTACGTGTTTTTTCCCGTACTTTATAAAATACAGTCTCGAAATTGAGCCGATATTTATTTCGGTTGGATCTATGTACAGAAGGACAGCATCCCTCACTTTAGCAGTAAGCAAGTTCCTAAAGAAATATTATGCTGTAGAGATATACAGGTTGCAGTTCGGAGTGTAAATTGAGTTAAAAATTTCGATACCGCTATTAGCAGCAGTAGAATTTAATTGCATATTGTGTTCTTTTACGTAAGACCCAAATTTTAGATTCGATTGTTTTAACATAGGCTTGAAAGCACTCTGACAGACAGGCAGAAAACTTGTAATGCAGCTGCCAAACCGGGCCTTGTCAAATATCGAACAGCAATATATATTAGTAAAAAATATTCTTCAGTTAGCAAGTGAAAAGTTTGATGTAGTTTTAGCCAATCTTATACACATTCCAGCACTAAAAAATGGTAGGAAGCGGAGTCTTAAACAGCAGAATTTTATAATACAAAACAGGGGCGATAAAATAATCCTGTGTACCACCCGACATTTTTCAGTATCCGATTCGGCAACTTCTGCATATCCCAAAAACAAACACCTTCTTTGTTCTTGTGTTAGCACCTTGGCTGTTATGGTAGTATATTTACAAAATCCGACGCCACAGCAATATATGTTTTAACTACATTTTTTTATTAAGCATTCATATAGGTAAGAAAGTAGGGCAGCGCTGCTATTCGGCTACCTTGTTTCGGCTACCATAATTTACACCAGTTTTCAGTTAGATCAGTTTTAAATACACAGTCTCGAAATTGAGCCGATAGTTATTTATTTCGCTTTTTACTGTTGGATTTATGTACAGAAGACAGTATCCCTCACTTTAGCAATAAGCAAGTTCCTAAAGAAATATTATTCTGCTGTAGAGATTTACAGGTTGCAGTTCGGAGTGTAAACTGAGTTAAAAATTTCTATACAGCTATTAGCAACAGTAGCATTTAATTGCATATTGTTTTCTTTTACGTAAGACCCAAATTTTGATTCGATTGTTTTAATATAGGTTCGAAAGCACTGCTGACAGACATGCAGAAAACTTGTAATGCTACTGCCAAACCGGGCCTTGTCAAATATCGAACAGCAATATATATGGGTGAGACACACGAGAGACTAGGATCTGGTAGTTGATAGTCTCTCGCATATTTTGATAGTTATTAACAGTCAGTTAGTAAACAGTATTTAACATAATACAAAAGTGTTGGAGTCTTAGAGACATTGTTTGTAAGCACCGAATGTAAATATGAGGTGTTTTTTCCCGTACTTTATTAAATACACAGTCTCGAAATTGAGCCGATAGTTATTTATTTCGCTTGAATTTATGTACAGCATCCCCTCACTTTAGCAATAAGCAAGTTCATAAAGAAATATTATTATGCTGTAGAGATTTACAGGTTACAGTTCGGAGTGTAAACTTAGTTAAAAATTTTGGATATTTCTATACCGGTATTAGCAACAGTACCATTTAATTGCATATTGTTTTCTTTTACTTAAGACCCAAATTTTAGATTCCATTGTTTTAATATAGGTTCGAAAGCACTGCTGACAGACAGACAGAAAACTTGTAATGCAGCTGCCAAACCGGGTCTTGTCAAATATCGAACAGCAATATATATTAGTAAAAAATACCTTTCAGTTAGCAGGTTTGATGTAGTTTTAGCCAATCTTATACACATATGATTTTGATAAAAACCAATTTTATTTTGGTGGAGATGAGCTAGATATAAAGGGATCAGATATAATTGTTAAAAATGCGCACTATGAAGGTACGCCTGGTTTGTACGAATTACTATTTAAAAACGATCCTCAAATAACTCCAACGCTGACAAATAGAGCAAATTATAATGATATCATAAACAGAACAAATGCAGCGCATAGAAATTTTGATAAAAATGATCAGAAGGTAGGTTTCAACTAAGTGAAATACAAGAAATTTATAAAATCTAACCTGTCATCATCACCCTCGCCATCATCGATATCGTTAAGGACTACAAAGCTTACTGGTAAAGGTATGCAGCAAATGTATAAACAAGTTAGCAATAAACCGTTGGATTATGTTTACTGGGATGATCCGAACGAATTAGTTGATCGATTAAAGTTACTGTATGCCTCTCTAGCATCTGGCCATACAAATCATAGAAATGATATTGTTAGTATAATAGAAGAGTTAAAAGAGGCAGGAATAATTGAATAAATCTAGTTCGGAAACAGCACGAGGAGATCCTCCATACAGAGATGACAACAACACCTCTACCACAATAATTGACTAGTGTATAATATATTTGTAATAATTTTATACATGTAGGTACATTAGACAAATAAAATACAATTATATTTACAATTGTCGTTTTATTACACCATCGTGCCCATAAAACCGTTACAGGAACAGCTGTCTACCTGTCTAGCTGTCTAGCTGTCTGTCTGTCTGTCTGTCGCCTACCTGTCTGTCTGGCTGTCTGTCTGTCTGTCTGTCTGTCTGTATGTCTGTTTGTCTGTCTGTCTGTCTGTCTGTCTGTCTGTCTGTCTGTCTGTCTGTCTGTCTGTCTGTCTGTCTGTCTGTCTGTCTGTCTGTCTGCCTGCCTGTCGGTCTACCTGTCTGTCTGTCTGTCTACCAAATTTATAGGCACTGATAATGGAGGTCATTAACTACATCTGGTGTAAATTTCTCAGACAAAGACCCCATACATTTTATTTTTTTTAGCCACCTTGTACACTCCCAGACTTTCCCGACAAAAACACTGATTATAATTTAAATTTTGCGCCAAAACCTACGCAGAATTTGAATTTACCGCCAAACCTGCACAGAATTTGAATTTACCGCCAAGCATGCGCAAAAACCCTCGCGCAGACCCTCACGCAGACCTATACAGAAACCTCAGAGAACCGGTTTATTTTTAGCAACCTTGCACATTCCCAGACGATGACTCACATCCGCAGGTCTGGACAGGAATTTTCTATAGTCTGACAAAATGTTTTTAAACAAGTTTGAGATTTTCTCTTATACATCTGATTTGTAACCAATCTAGATAAGTTTTTATCCTGCAAAAATGAACTGTCCCTCACCCGTTGGGTATCGTCTATAGCATTTTTATTAATTAGATTATTTTTTACTAATATATTTTTGTGGTCTAATAGCTTTTACTTGGCTTTATTTTATTTAATTCTTATTCTCTGGGTTTTATTTTTAAAATTTTGATGTCTTACCTTTTTGCGTACAGTCTTTAGCATTGTAATAACCTTAGTTATTAGAGTCTAATCGACTATTAAAATCAGATTAAGACATAAACCATGAATACCGGATATAAGCATTGTAATAACCTTAGTTATTCGAGTCTAATCGACTATTAAAATCAGATTAAGACATAAACTATGAATACCGGATATAGGACAATTGTATTTATTAAGTAATTAATAACTGCCTTTATCATACGTTTAACAACTTTGTTAATAATATTAGTTAATTCAATTTTAGATTAATATTACTGTCTGTTTATATCTTCTATAGTCTTCTATTCGTCAGATATCTCTGCTACAACTATGCTCGTTGCAACCAAAAACTGGACTATTTACAAATACCGTTGTAAGAAGTCGAAATTCAAATGATAAAACTACACCACCACTCCTTTTAGGAACACTATTTTTAAGCTGCTTTTTATTTGTGTAGTTATTGAATGCTTAATAAGAAAATGTAGTTAAAACATATAGTGCTGGGGCTTCGGATTTCGTAAATATACTACCATAACATTCTTAGCCAAGGTGCTAACACAAGAACAAAGAAGGTGTTTGTTTTTGCGATATGCGGAAGTTGCTGAATCGGATAAACTGAAAAATTCTGAGTGGTACACACGATTATTTTATCGCTCCTGTTTTGCATTATAAAATTCTGCTGTCTAAGACCCACCGTATTTATGTGTGTTAGCTTCCTACCATTTTTTTTAGTGCTGGAATGTGTATAAGATTGGCTAAAACTACATCAAACCTGCTAACTGAAGGGTCTTTTTTACTAATATACAGCGTGTCCCCGGATGGGGTTGCGCACTCTTGTAAACTTTTTTATTTTAGAGTTTTCGGCAAAATGTTATTTTTCATAAAAAGTTTTGCTTGGCCTAAAACTTATTTTTAGCCGACTTTCGATTTTTTAAAATCAAGTAGGCCTTTACAGTTGAGCAAAAACTATTTTCATTTTAGGTAAAGTATTTTTTCTGTTCACAGTATGCCAAAATGTTGTTAAGAAAAGTTATTCAGAATGAGAAGTTATGGCCATATGCAAATTTTCAGGATGATAGTCCTACTTTGATAAAATTCTTCATTTTTTAATTTCGTTTCAGGTGAAGTACTTTTTCTGTTGATAATACGCCATTATGTTACTAAGAAAAATTGCTTAGAACGAAAATTTATACTAATTTTAAATTTGAGGAAAATAGCATATCAAATATTTTTTATCACAATGAGACTACTCCAAATTCAAGAGCTTTGCCTGATAATGCAAGTCAAAAATCTAGTTGCTTTTCGATAGCAACTGTCAAACAAAATCCCTCACTGCGACAGTGAAGTTACATATCTTATGTACCATCACACACGTCAAAAATGTTAACGTTAGATCAGCGTATCTACTTAGTAAAGTGTTATGGCATTGGAAATGTCAGCTACCAATATCCAATACAACTATTGCACCAAAAATATCCAGACGTGCATATAACCAGGCAAGCAGCAACAAAACTTATCAAAAAATTTGATAGAACTGGCGATGTGAAGGACACCAAGAAACTACCACGACAATATGACAAAGAGGACGCTGCCACACTAGTAATTCTTAATTCAGTTCAAGAAGCACCAAAATTATCACTGCGAGAAAGGTCACAGAATTTGAGAATAAGTAAGTCACACATTCAGAGAATTTTAGTTACAAATAATTTTCATCCGTTCAAACCCAAGTTTGTCCATAAGCTAGAAGACGGAGATGATGCCCATCGATTAGAATTCTATGTACTCATGGGAGAAAGACTAATGAACCATAGATTTTTCTATCGAAATATTCTGTTCAGTGACGAATCAACCTTTTCGATCAATGGCGTTGTGTCAACGCAAAATTGTAGATTTTGGGCTCAGAACAATCCAAATTTTCGTATCAAAACCCGGAGTCAGCGCTTTAAAAAAGTAAACGTTTGGTGCGGAATGCTCTACAACAGAATCATTGGTCCCTATTTTTTGAATACTTTAAACCAAAATACATACTTGGAGCTTTTGGACAACTTCGTTATGACCGAATTAGAAGAGGAGAGTTTAGAGTTCAGAGGAAAGCTATTCTTTCAACAAGACGGATGTCCTGCACATTCCACACTTAGAGTTAGGGCCTGGTTAAGTGAGCATTTTCCTAATCGGTGGATTGGACGCTTTGGTCAACTAAATTGGCCAGCGAGATCTCCAGACCTCAACCCACTGGACTTTTTCTTATGGGGCTACCTAAAGGAAAAGGTTTACGCAAACGAATTAGAAGACGATTTGGAAAATTTAAAACAAAAAATCGTAGCTGTTGCTAGTGTGAATGAAGAAATGCTTTCATCGACCTACCTAGAATTTAGAACCCGAATAGAAAAATGTGTACTAAGAGGAGGATATTACGTGGAATAATTTCAATGTTTAGAATTGAATTTGTTTTTTGTTGTATTAAAAAATAAAATATCCCAGATATGAAGTATGCAGTTACTGGAATTGTTTACTACAGTTCGTTAAATTTTTCCATTAAATTTTACATGCGAAGTTTACGCGATTTTATAATATCATTCAAATAGCAGTACTTGACCTACCGTACTTTGAAAATAATCAATATGGCGTCGACAATAGCAGAAAGATCTTTATTATTAATTTTGCGACGAAAATTTACATAACTCCATAACTTTTCAAATTTTATCAAAGTAGGACTATCTTGCTGAAAATTTGCATATGGCCATAACTTCTCATTCTGAATAACTTTTCTTAACAACATTTTGGCATACTGTGAACAGAAAAGGTACTTTACCTAAAATGGAATAGTATATTATTCAACGAGCGTGTAATGATAGCTATTACTCACGAGGAGTTTTGCGACACGAGCCGAAGGCGAGTGTCGTAATTCATCCGAGTGAGTAATAGCCATTACACGCGAGTAGAATACTATACTTTTTCTATGACTGTTCAACGGGAACAGTAATAAAGGATAATGAAAGTTAAATTTGTTATCAATATTTTATTCCAATGTGATATTAGCCACACTTGTGTGGCAAATCAATTTGACATTTTGTGATGTTTTTCTACCAGTTTTGAATTTTATATTCATATACCTACACTGTTATTATTCAAAGGAGTATTTTTAAGGACTAGGCAATTTGAACGAGGGTTACATCTTGTACTTGTAGAGTAAGTAAACTGTTTCCAATTAATTGAGAACGTCTATAACAGTGTTTGTAAATTGTAGGTTATATTTACCAACACTTGACCCAAACATCGAATAAAACATATCGAATCATATTTTCGAAATGGCCAACGCAAAGAATGATGAATCGAAATATTGAGTAAATTTGTGTATAAATGAATTCGTTAATCGTTCCTCCGACATCTAGCTCGATTATGAGATTTTTAACAGACATGTACGACAAGTTGTGCATAATTTTCAAACAACGAGAAGTGTTGATAAAGCAGACCATTGGAAAGTGGAAAGTGAACACTTAACCAGTACGCATGGAATGCAGTCCTAAAGTATGGAAAATGTTAAAGGACATTAAAGCAAAACTACATTTATATCCATGCAATTGGTTTAATGACAATTTAAATAACGATGGAGCGTTTTTTCCGAGGAAGCTTGTACCATCTCATGGGTTACGTAAATTCATAAAATTACAGGATATGGCCTGCAGAGGTTCCAGATTTATAAATCAGCTTGGCGATGATAAATTACATCAGGGATGCAACCGCATATACAGCCTTTCCAATACGTCGATATTTGGAACAATTTTATAACAATCGTATCATAACTTCAGGATTGTGACTCACAATGCCACCTGATCTTACACCCGTGGTTTATTTTCTTTTTGGGCATTTAAAGGACACTATATCTGACCCCCTTGCACGCAATTGAATTGAGAGATGCGATTATTGCCGCTACTGCAAACATAAAAAAGCAGCGTTTTCCATCACATTCGCCAGTAGCTGACGACAGCGACTGATTCATCAGGATGTCTGCCTGTTTTCCTCCCGCAGCGGTTTACTGCTCTTCACTCGCGACTAGCTGCAGTTTATAAAATGAAATTAATAGAAAAACAATAATTTTAATGTTGCTAGTTTTATATTTATATTTTCCTGACTTCACCAAGTTAAAATGTATTATCTACACACAACACTTTACAAACACGATGCAAAAACGACCAAATTCGTCACCGAATAAGTTGCTTGTCTGCTCAAAAACATGTCAAGCGACTGGCGAACGGACTTTGGTAGCAACGATTTAGTAGCAGCTACGAAAACAGACCAGCTTAAAGCAGCGTTTTCCTCCACATTCGTCAGTCGCCGACGACTACGACCGAGTAGCCGCGACCGATTCGTCAGGATGTCTGCCTGTTTTCCTCCCGCAGCGGTTTACTGCTCTTCGCTCGCGATAATTGCAGTTTATAAAATGAATATTAATAGAAAAACAATAATTTTAATGTTGCTAGTTTTATAGTTATATTTTTCCTACTTCACCAAGTTAAAATGTATTATTTAAAAACAATACTTCACAAACGCGATGCAAAAATATTCAAATTCGTCGACGAATAAGTCGCTTGTCTGCTCAAAAACATGTCAAGCGACTGACGACTGGCGACCGAAGAACGGATTTTGGTAGCAACGAATTAGTAGCAGCTAGGAAAACAGACCCGCTTAAATGCATTGTAGATGTCTCAACGAATTGATCGCGGCAACTCGGTCGTGGTCGTCAGCGACTGGCGAATGTGGAGGAAAACGCTGCTTTAACGAATTGATCGCGGCTACTCGGTCGTAGTCGTCAACTACTGGCGAATGTGGAGGAAAACGCTGCTTAACTCCGCAACAGCTGCAAAATGTTTTTAACAGCACGACAAGAAGAGTAGCATGCTGTATCAATGATCATATAGTGAATATGAATTGTAATTGCGTTATATTTCAAGTATCATTTAGTTTTGTAACATTTGATGTTGTAATTAATGTAGGTAGAGTGGGATTGAGGTGAGAAGACACCAGTAAGTGGCATGATATGCGCTGACAGCAATCGTTAACTGTCAATCTTTGGTAGCATTTATTTGCTGTAGAAAAGGGGTCACAACATGATAAAATTGGTAATTACATCAGAGACAGCCTCTTAATTACACTGTCATCTTTTGTGAATTTTGCGATCCAGCTAGAAAACTTTATAAATACCAAGAAATATATCTAGCAAACTCACCCTTGTGTGGCACGCTAGTCGTCAAAGAGAAGGTTACCCCTTTACCTACGTAATGGACCTGTTCGACACAAAATCGGCTACTGCGCTTCTCTGACGCTGATGGCTTCTCATCTCTATTTTTTTATAATAAATGGTATAAAATCGAAATTTACAATTTTTATTATGAATCGGTCATAATCTGTGTCGATTCTTATAAATTATGTATTGTTGCACTTTGTTTTATGTATTACTTATTTTTTAAAACTACCTAGTGTGGCTTGAACAAGATTTATTAGTACAAAAATTAGGACTATTAATACAAACATTAAGATATTAGTTTATTACTTATTAGTCACAATATTAATGGTAATATTAGAACAATTGGTGAAATTTAAAGATGGTGTTGAATTAACATCAACATTAATATTTTCATTTGACGTTTTGTGCGTGTATGTAGTACTACTACTACTTTGTTTAACCGACTGTAAAATTTTGTCTGCTGTATCCATTTTATTTTTCATTGAATTATCAATATATCCCTCTGCTACTGACGTAGAAGACCACCCACCATGCCTTTTTAGAGCAGTGATGTCTCCACCTGCGTCAACAAGTAGTGTCGCTGATGACCGTCGGAAACAGTGTCCGGTGTACAGTTCTGGATTTGGTAGCTTTAAAAATGTAGCTATATCTTTCCCCATAGACCCAAATTTATTAATGCCAATTTTTTGTGTAGTGCATCTACCATTTTGATAATTAAAAAAAAAGTAGATGCAGTATTACTTGGACGAAGATTAGCATACTTTTTACAAATTTCATAAAAATGACCAGTAATTGTAAATTTTCGAACTATATTGTTTTTGGTTTTAGGGACGGTTACGAGTATAGCTGATCCAAGGTCTTGCAGATCTTCAATATTCATTGAGTGCAGCTCATTTGCTCGACAGGCACCCATTATTCCCATAATTAATGCAACCTTAAAAAAATTTGATGTTATGCACTTAAAAGTTTACAATTTAGAATTTCCATTACCTTTGTTGCAAGATATTTCTCGTCAGGTGCTTTGTTAATGAATTGATTGATCTCATCTGAAGTAAATGTTCTAGCCTTTTTGGCTTGGTAACCCTCAGATTTACGTTTAAGATATGCACGCAATTTCGAGTAATTTTGTATGTTGATGTTGTGATTTATATTGAGTGTAGTTCTCAACATGGAATAATGAGTCCATAACGATGATGATTTATATTTATTAGATAATTCTCCAAAATATGCTAATATAACATTTTCAGAGAATGAATTGGCGTTTTTGAGACTTCGCCAATCCATAAATGCCTTGTACACCATGTTGTATTTTTTGCGGGACTTTTCGGGTAATAAGTTTATAGAGGTTACTTTAGCTGCTTCTAAGATTTCTGGCGGAGTAGAAATTTCGTCGTTTTCACTGTCAGAACCCATTTTTCACTTCTGTTTTTTGCAAAAATATGTAACACAGATTCACAAATTATGACAGTTGTTAACAAACAAACTATATTAACATTTGAAAGTAGTTGTGACATAGGCATGCCAACTTGATGCTCCTGCAGTAGCAATTTTATGATAGGCTACAACCCGTGAGTTATAAGAATTGCAATTTTGTGATTGGTTAAAACCTGTGAGTTATGAAGTCGTAACTCACGAGTGTGAGTAATTAAGAGCATTACTTATTATAAAACGCATATGTAATGAATATATTATTTAACAGTCATAGAAAAATAGTTTTTGCTCAACTGTAAAGGCCTACTTGATTTTAAAAAATCGAAAGTAGGCTAAAATAAGTTTTAGGCCCAGCAAAACTTTTTATGAAGAATAACATTTTGCCGAAAACTCCAAAATAAAAAAGTTTACAAGAGTGAGCAACCCCATCCGGGGACACGCTGTATATTGCTGTTCGATATTTGACAAGACCCGGTTTGGCAGCTGCATTACAAGTTTTCTGTCTGTCTGTCAGCAGTGCTTTCGAACCTATATTAAAACAATGGAATCTAAAATTTGGGTCTTACGTACAAGAAAACAATATGCAATTAAATGGTACTGTTGCTAATACCGGTATAGAAATATCCAAAATTTTTAACTAAGTTTACACTCCGAACTGTAACCTGTAAATCTCTACAGCATAATATTTCGTTAGGAACTTGCTTATTGCTAAAGTGAGGGGATGCTGTACATAAATTCAAGCGAAATAAATAACTATCGGCTCAATTTCGAGACTGTGTATTTAATAAAGTACGGGAAAAAACACGTAATATTTACATTCGGTGCTTACAAACAATGTCTCTAAGACTCCAACACTTTTGTATTATGTTAAATACTGTTTACTAACTGACTGTTAATAACTATCAAAATATGCGAGAGACTATCAACTACCAGATCCTAGTCACTCGTGTGTCTCACCCATATACAGCCTGTTCAAAATTAAGTGTGCACTATTGCTATCTCGGTTGCTATTATAGCTACGAAGTTGGTTAAATTAGTAAAATAGTAGCATTTTTCCTGCCGATTAAAATGGCGCAAACAAAAAAACAATTGAGCGTCGGGTTTTTGACATATGCCAAAAAATGCATTTTTTTAATGGAATCCCCTGTATATTTTGACGTCAATCGATAGCCAATCTTCTTCTGAACAAAAAACTTTTTATACCCTACTGTCCTAAAGTTAATAACAATGGAGATATACGTCTGTTCAAAATTAAATGTGCACTATTGCTAACTTGTTTATTATGGGAGCTACAACGTCGGTTAAATAGGCGAAATAGTAGTATTTTTACGTGAATTACGGATGTAATTATAAAAAAACAATTATTGAACATCGCATTTTTGAGATATTTAGCAAAACTTTTGTTTTATTGGAACACCCTATACGTTTTAACATATTCTGAAATAACATTACATTCTCTACAAACAAGTTTAAATGAGTTGCTAGAATTTTATTTCAAAATATGTTAAAATGTATAAGTAGGGTGTTCCAATAAAAAAAACGTTTTGCTAAATATCTCAAAAATTCGATGTTCAATTGTTTTTTTATAATTACCACCGTAATTCACGTAAAAAATACTACTACTTCGCCCATTTAACCGACGTTGTAGCTCCCATAATAAACAAGTTAGCAATAGTGTATATTTAATTTTGAACATGCGTATATCTCCATTGTTATTAACTTTAGCATAGTAGGGTATAAGAAGTTTTTTGTTCAGAAGAGGATTGGCTATCGATTGACGTCAAAATATACAGGGAGTTCCATTAAAAAAATGCATTTTTTGGCATATGTCAAAAACCCGACGCTCAATTGTTTTTTTGTTTGCCCCGTGTTAATTGGCAGCAAAAATTCTACTATTTTACTAATTTAACCAACTTCGTAGCTATAATAGCAACCGAGATAGCAATAGTGCACACTTAATTTTGAACAGGCTGTATATTGCTGTTCGATATTTGACAAGGCCCGGTTTGGCAGCTGCATTACAAGTTTTCTGCCTGTCTGTCAGCAGTGCTTTCGAACCTATATTAAAACAATCGAATCAAAATTTGGGTCTTACGTAAAAGAAAACAATATGCAATTAAATGCTACTGTTGCTAATAGCTGTATAGAAAATTTTAACTCAGTTTACACCCCGAACTGCAACCTGTAAATCTCTACAGCAGAATAATATTTGTTTAGGAACTTGCTTATTGCTAAAGTGAGGGATACTGTCTTCTGTACATAAATCCAACAGTAAAAAGCGAAATAAATAACTATCGGCTCAATTTCGAGACTGTGTATTTAAAACTGATCTAACTGAAAACTGGTGTAAATTATGGTAGCCGAAACAAGGTAGCCGAATAGCAGCGCTGTCCCCCTTTCTTACCTATATGAATGCTTAATAAAAAAATGTAGTTAAAACATATATTGCTGTGGCGTCGGATTTCGTAAATATACTACCATAAAAGCCAAGGTGCTAACACAAGAACAAAGAAGGTGTTTGTTTTTGCGATATGCGGAAGTTGCCGAATCGGATAAACTACAAAATTTCGGGTGGTACACAGGATTATTTTATCGCCCCTGTTTTGTATTATAAAATTCTGCTGTTTAAGACTCCGCTTCCTACCATTTTTTAGTGCTGGCATGTGTATAAGATTGGCTAAAACTACATCAAACTTTTCACTTGCTAACTGAAGAATATTTTTTACTAATATATATTGCTGTTCGATATTTGACAAGGCCCGGTTTGGCAGCTGCATTACAAGTTTTCTGCCTGTCTGTCAGAGTGCTTTCCAGCCTATATTAAAACAATCGAATCTAAAATTTGGGTCTTACGTAAAAGAACACAATATGCAATTAAATTCTACTGCTGCTAATAGCGGTATCGAAATTTTTAACTCAATTTACACTCCGAACTGTAACCTGTAAATCTCTACAGCATAATATTTCTTTAGGAACTTGCTTACTGCTAAAGTGAGGGATGCTGTCCTTCTGTACATAGATCCAACCGAAATAAATAACTATCGGCTCAATTTCGAGACTGTGTATTTTATAAAGTACGGGAAAAAACACGTAATATTTACTTTGCTTACAAACAATGTTGAGGATTTCTCTCAATGTCTCTAAGACCCCAACACTTCTGTATTATGTTAAATACTGTCTACCGCTTAAAGAGTCCTCCAGTGGGATGGAACACACTACCTATCTACTAAAAGATGCTTCCAATCGGCCTATTCGAGGTTGTTTCTACGATCTTAAGTTTCAAAAAGTTAAATATCCAGACATACATCTCGTTGGACGCGTAATAAAACAAAAACCTAACAAGGTATTTAAAATGGTTTGGATTTTCATATTTTGAGCGTTGCATCTTTTTAGCTGGAAATAATTCGATAAGTATATACTATTAGACCACAATGACTCCATACAATTAATTCGGTTTATTTTTAACAGCTTTGCACATTTTTCAAACGATGGCTTCTTGTTTAATTGCGCAGAAGATAAACAGGCAGGCAGGCAGGTTTTGACAAGTCTGACATTTCCAGACAATGACTCACATCCGGTATAGGAATCTTGTAAAAATTTCAAAATTAGACTCTTAACCTCAAAATTCATCGTGGGAATCTTTCAAAATTAGACTCTTAGCTCCAAAATGTATCGTGAGAATCTTGTAAAAATTTTAAAATTAGACTTTTAACAGTGCCAGCAAAAATTTTCAAACAAAGACAGCATTCAATTTAACAGTTGTGCTGATTTTTTCTCAAACAATGAGTTTCATTGTTCAATCTTTACCGGCTTTGCACATTTTAATCTCTAGACAATAACATTCTATTTATTTGATAATGGAGATCAGCAAAAATTCGTCCAGACAACAAAGACTTCATTGTCAATGGACGCCATTGTTCAATTTACTGATAAAAAATGTCAAAATTTGACATTTAGCCCCAAAAAATTCATAGTGGGAACCGGAAGTGGCACGTGACCTAGACCCGTGACCTTGACTTCGGCTAGGCCCGTGACCCCCGGCTAGACCCGCGACGTTGACCCCGGCTAGGTCAACGACCTTGAAAAACCTGCGCGCGCAGACCTGCGCAGAAAACCTGCGCAGTGACACATTTTGCGTCAGAACGCCCTAGGTACACTACTATCGAAGATCTACGAAAACAAAATAAAAACATTGTGTATTTAGATGAGACCTGGTTCGATACACACGATGTTGTAAAGAGGTTGGTCAGATAGTACACTTAAGTGTGCCTTAGATGCTCCGCTTGCCAAAGGCAAACGAATAATTAATTATTATTCACGCCGGAACTAAAAATGGATTCGTTCCTAATAGTCTAATGTTGTCGGCGAAAAATATTGCAAACAGTTCTGCAGATTATCACTCGGATATGAACTCCGAACTCTTTGAGGAATGGTTCTTCCAAGCTTTGTAAAAATATTGCTCCTAATTCCGTTATTGTAATCGATAGCGCTCCTTATCATTGACGACTTTTAACAAAAATACCGACCACAGCAGCTAAGAAATGTGATATCCCTAGTTTTTTAATGAGTCACGGTTTCTAACTACCCAAATATAAAAAATTAAAGAAGGCCGACCTTCTCGCTGAAGTTAAGAAGTTGAATTTAAAAAAGCAATATGTTGTTGATGAATTTGCAAGAAAAAACGGGCATGAAATTGTTAGATTACCACCCTATTATTGCGAATTCAATCCAATAGAATTGGTGTGGAGTGCAGTAAAACGTAAACTTAGAAAATGTAATACAGAACCAAAAGTAAATGCCGCAAGTGTAGATAAAATAAGGTTAATTATAGAAGATATGGCCAAAGACAAGACGTTGTGGGAAAATTGTGTGCGACATGTGATTGAAGTCGAAAACAGTTACAAATTGCCAAGTGTTAAACCGCTAATTATCAATCTAGGTGAGGACAGTGACGATGATAATGATTGGGTCTGGGATGATTTTATATCTGAAGACGAGGAAGATATTTAAATTATATGTTGAAATTTGGTTTTTTATGTATGTATTTTATAAAACTAATTGCTTTCTCCTTGTATATTAAATTATGTATTATGTATGTAAATTTGTGTTGCTATGTTATACGATGGTCTTGATTTATTTATAATTATTAGTCGAGTTCAATTAAATCATTAAAAGAGTTTTTACTCTAAACAAATAGAAAAAGTATAAATATGGAGCGTTATTGCTATTTTATTTAGTTAATTACAATGTGTTTCCAATTAAGTACAGTTGAGATTTTTGTGTTACTTGGGAATGATAAGCTGAAGTTGATTTTCTTATGCCATTTATGATTTATTTTGATTTTGTTTCAATTATCCTTGTGTAGTTTGGGATCTTGAGCATCATTTATCTGTAAAGGAAAATAATTGCATTAATTAATTGATTTGGAAAACCCAAACGAAAATTATTTTTAAAAAGTGAATTAAAAGTGATTAAACATTTGTGCATTAAGAAATCTGAAGTGATGCGTTTAAAATTTAAATATTTGTTTATTAATTTTAAATAAATGAATTTAGACTTCTATGTGAATAATTAATATTTAATCATGTTTTCATATATCTGAACTTATGTTACATTATAATTACAAATTTGTTTAGTTTTAAAATTTATACTTGCACATTATGATTTATTTGAAATTTGAATGTGGTACGGTCTTTTGTGATTGGCTATAGGAAAAAGGAAATGTAAATTTTGTTTAATCAGAAAGGACGCCGTTTATAAAACATTTGCAAGTTAGAGGACTTCCTGTTAATATCTAATAACAAAAATGTAGTGTTTTTATGTGCTCTTAATTAAAAATTATATACCATAGCAGTGTATTATTTTAGTACTAAAAACTGGGGCTCAATAATTTACCTAAATACGTGCAGGTTTTTAGAAGTCGTCTCAACTGGTAAGTAGCATGTACAACCAGGAATTACATGTAAACAAAGTACTCGTATCACTTACAGGAAACCCCGCTTAATCCGTATACCTTGACTGCGCCACCTCAATTTGGACAAACTATACGTGTAGTTGCAATAATAATTTTTAAATTCGAAGAAAGAAAATGCTGTAATAATGGGTCAGATTGAACCTCTAAAAATAAGAGATTTGACTTGTAGTTACTAAGCAGTGTATTATTAATAAGTCCTAAGTGTTACGGCTGCACGGTTGCTATAAAGTGCGTGTCACCTCTTTAATTCATCCAAGTAACTTTCACCATCTATAGTACGATAAAAATAATTTTCATCTAGTATGGCTATGGAATTTGTTCCTAATTTATGAATGCATTTATAACACAATTACAAATAAATTGTCAAGTTTGACATTTAAGTTTAAACAATATTTATTTCACTGTTTTTAAAGATATTAATGGCAAAAGTTATATCGAGTTCTTTCTTGAGTTCTGATTTGGCTTTCTTAGAAATCGCCATATTTTGCTTTTAATTCTTATGTAAATTGTGAGCTTGCAATTTATGTGTTTTTTTCCAATGTTTTTTCTCTTTTCTCTATTGATATTTGTACGGATTTGTATCTTCTTTTTCATTTGTGTTGAGCCATTTCAGGTAGAGCGGTTTTATATCCTATTTCTTCGTCGATTTTGTCATTAATTTTCTTTTGCTGCTTCATGCATAGACTGTGTTATGTGTCTGTAGAGTTGTTCAATAGTCATGCATTCGTTTCTTAGTTGTGTATTTAATCGATATCTATTGTTATGATACAAGCTTAAATGTGTATTGGAATCAAAATTTTTAAAATTGGGAAATTACAATGGGTTGGAAATGGTTTGGATTTATTTGGAGATAAGGCAGACATTTGTTTGAAACATAGCTATTTGAAAAGAACAGGTGGTTTTGAAAATAATATAAAATTAATATAAAATTAATAAAATACAGTTTGGAAATGAATGACAAATGCTAATTTTGAAATAATATAAAATGTTAATAGGTTTAACTCAAATAATTAAGACTAGAAGGCATAAATTGGGAAAATGAAGTAGTTAAGAATTTTTTTTCGATTATTACAAAATAACAACCTGAAAAATGTACAAAACGAATTTTGGTCTAATTAAAAATATGAAATATAACCCTTTGAAATATTAGAAAATATTTTTTTCAGAAACAAGTAACTACATAAAAGAATCCACCCTTGTCGAGTTTTCAGGGGCTATTTTATTATTGACATTAAAATACAAAATAGGGCAATTTGTAATAAAAAAACTGATCAAAGTTAATACTTGAAGGTTCAATTATTAGTTAAAGTGCTGTAACGAGGATTCAGTACACTATATATGTAACTAACACGTAAATGCATCTGTGAAACTTTCTTTTTGGTACTTGGTATATTAGCTGTGGTTCTTCATTTATATGCTCTTGCTCCGCACATTCAGTATTAGTAGTCCTGGGTGGAAAATAATATTGACGCCAATTAAGTGATGATCATTTCAGCGTAATATCCGTCGATACAGAGTGTTCGAAAAAGCATGGCACATCATTTAAGGGATATTCTTTTCATCAAAATATAACCTTGAGAAACTACGCGACAGAGAAGTTGCATTTTAATTGTTGGATTATCTTTACAACTCAAAAACTAAGTACTTGTTGCATCAAGTTGGAAAATATGTTTTTATTAATTTTCTTAAAAGATCGTGCTCTCGGTACCCAAAATCTAGAGACAGAAAAATATTACTTTTACTATCAACTGCAAATAGGGTAGCTTCACATAGATATATTTCAGTAAGGCACATTCGGCTCTATTTTGAAGAGACGAGTATTTCACCCATTCTTTTTGGAACACCCTGTATATTCGTACATCCTAAATCCTCAGGTGAGGGTACTATCGAGTTATTAAGTAGTCTATTATACATTTTTGTTGCCTTCTGGTATTATGCCAAGTAAAGGTTTTTTTATGTTGACTCTTATTTTTAATTGATTGCACATGTCTATGAGTCTCTATACAATATTATTTAATTCTTGTTGTCCAAATGGTCCTATTTGTTGTTTAATTTGTACCTGTGCTAGCATCCAGTTGATCTAGTATGATAGGCTCTCCTTTGTTCTTTTTCTCAGTTAATAAATCATTGACGATAATCTCATGAAATTTGTCTTTGTTTGATGCGTTCTTATTATCGTATTATTTTTTCATTTATTTCCTCTCAGTAAAATACGTAAACGTGCTTCGTGATTTTTCAATTTTCTAATAACCAAATATAGCAGAAAACGAGTATTTCAAATGTGGCCCATGTAGCTACGTGGGTGATATTAACTATTATAATGTTAGACTACATATCATTTAACAGATGTAGTTAAACGTTACTATCCTTAGTAAGACGGATAGGATAGGATAAAAGAGGGTATCAACCTGTCGGATAAAATCAAGGTAAGTAATGCATGTGATTACAGAGTAATTAATTGAAGTTTCCTACACTGTTTACGTTAAGTATTAGAAATTAGAGGACCCACTTACTGAGAATGAGTTAAATATCCAATGGAATGTTGTAGTGACAGGCTAATAAAATTACTTTTTAAAGTGATTCCCTTGCTTTAATTTGAAGATATGTTAATTTATAGTTTATTATAATAACAGTCAATCGAACATATGTCGTGCTGGACAATACTTTTTCCAAAGCAACCAGAAGTTACATAATCGTCTATTACCTGTCATTTGCAAGTTGTAAGCATTAAAGTAATGGAGAGACAAACAGTTTTAGTTTAATATGTTATTCAATTCTATCATAAGAAAATTGTTTTTAATCATTTCTCTATTATTCGTCAAATTAAACGGGCTTTCAAAAAGTAAATTTTTGAAATAAAAAGTATGTTACAGTAAATATTTGCATTCAATTGCTGTTCGAAGCCTTTATGTCATCTCATAAAACCGTAAAACGTGTTTTTTAAAAATAGTGATTCTGGCTTCTTTTACGGAAAAACGAATGAAGATGTCAAATCACTTTTTATTAAATATACTTATGGAAATGTTGCAATACATCTACCGCTGTAACTACGTGCGTAGCTGCGACCTGTAAGATGTTTATCTATATAAACAAATATTGCTGCAGACACAATGCAATTTCCGTTCGATAAGATAAGCAGTGGAATTACAAATATTATACATTGCAAAGTTAATATGGAGTAGCGAATTTATACCGGGTAGAGAAAAAAAGCGAACTACTATTGAGACCTGACAACTCCAGTTACGGTGAAAATACAAGTATGTAGTTTTCAGTTATTGTAAAGGAAAAGTGAGACATTATGTAAACAAATTTTTGACTAATAACAGAAACGCGACTTTCTTAAAAACGACATCGGAAATGATTTTACAAATGTACTAATATCTAAACTACCTATTTCTTCATTAAAAAAATATGCGGTATTGGTCCTCTATTTTGCATATATACACATACAGTGTTCTTAACGTCTTCTTAAATTGGAAAAAAGATTTTCTAGTTAAGTCTGTTGTTGATAGATGTAGTGCCACTTGAAACTGCAAATTCAGAAATAGATCAAACCACAGATAAACCAAAAAACAAAACTTGCAAAATAGCTATTTTTGTATTAAGGGCGTGAAGGAGGCGATTTTGGCCCGCGGCGGAATTATAAGCCAGAGGCCCGAAGGGCCGAAGGATTATAAAACGCCAAAGGGCCAAAATCGCCGTTCACTCCCAAAATGCAAACAAGATTTTTTGTAAAATCCACCATAAAGCTTTGAAAAGTAAATAGCACGATTCGTTCTCAAAAATCAAATTGTTGTTGGTTGCCAATATGATGCTGATTTTTTAGGCCTTAGGGCGCAAAAGGCATTATTTACGCCCGCAAATTATTTTTAGGCCTTAGGGCGCAAAAGGCACTATTTACGCCCGCAAATTAATGCATAAATGACCTTATTTTAATACGATTTTACAAAAATTAGATTTAGGCATTTGCATTATGCGCGGAAAACAAGATTGTAGGCTACTAGATTTTGTGTGTTCGACACTAGAAACCACAATAAGATGTAGAAAGATGTAAAAACACATTTTCGAAAACTAATTTTTAAGATTCCTGTTGATGAGAAACTCGGCATCTGTAATTTACAATGTTTCTTCTACAATAATCCGGAGTTTCACTCTAATATTTGATTTATTAAGGAAACTAGCTGTACAATGCCCAGCTGGATTAGTTTTTTTCCACCCTGTATTACCTATTGATATGCAGACGCTTTCAACAAATTCTTAAATTTTAAATTACAAAATTGTACGACACTCATTAATGACCAATAGAAAAATTAGTTCACGGACCTTAACCAAGACAACAACAAAAATTCTTGTACATTTTTTGTAGGTAGACCAACATAACTGTGAGGGTTTGTGTCGTTACGATTTTCTTACCGAATCTGCATTCGAACATTAATTCATATTCGGAAATATTTTTTCGTGCATTCCAACAACGTCCTAATTTGTCCTCGCGTCAATACGACGTTGTTAGAACGCACTCAAAGAAATTTCCGAAAAAACGTGTTCGGGGTTTTCTTTTCATGACGCCTTAATAGCGGATTTTTTTCTAAAGAAAATCGTCCACAATGTGGAACAGACTTGATTTTATTGGCATCTCAAGATGTGAAGTTGACCTCCGGAAATGTAAGGTCGAATTTCGTGACTTTTGATTTCACATGCTAGAATACTTTGTCGAATTTATTCTCAGACCTTTTCCTATTTATCTTTTTTCTTCTCCTTATTTTTCCTATTTGTTGCATTCCTGATTCGATATTTTTACGGGAGTCTCGAGATTCCCCGTGCTATCTGTCTAAAATCCGTGTAAAGTGGCTTCACATTGTTACTCTGCCCGACTATTAAATTGAAAATTCATTCATCATGGGACAATCCGAAATATTTGTCGTCGCAAGCCCATCCCGTCTTCTAAATACGTGTTGTATTTCACGCTTCCCATTACGAGTGAAATACACAGCATATTGAATTGCGCCCTGCATGGAGATTACCTAATATAGATTTTAAATGTTTGACTGAAATGTCTGTAAGCAGTAAACAACCATAAGATATTTATCGATTTAATTTGATTGCAACTTCGTTGCTGGTAAACAAGCATCTGTTTGTTACTAAATGTCATTTATCTTGAATGTTTTGCAATTTTATACTGTACCTATTCATGTGCCTGTAGCCGGCTGGTGAAGCGTTTGCAGTCGGCAGGCAGTGGGTTCGAGCCCCACACCCGGAGATCGGTGACATCTTACGTTCTCCGCCATCATACCAACACCTTTGGTGGTCGTGACCCCTTCAAAAGGGCACTCTTCCTATCAATGGGTTAGGCTAGCCAGCTGCCCAGCCTACGGGCGAAGATGGCTTAGAAAACCGCACTCGGTGTGGTTTACAACAGGCTCTCAGCCTATACTAAGAAGAATAAGAAGAAGAAGAATTTGATTTCATCTTTGTTGCTGGTAAATACCCATCTGTTTTTTACTAAATGCCAGTTACCTTGCATGTTTTTTGATTTTATACTGTACCTTTTCATTTGTTAAGAAGCGGATAATTTTACTCATATACGTGCGCCATCCGGCGAATATGCTTTTTTCTTGAAACGATAATTATAATAACGGTAGGTTCTGCCCGGTTATGCCGTGGTCGACGATTTAAACTTGACGTTTCGCTGCTTATGTCGTCAGATTCTTGAGAAAGTTTCTAAAAACTGATGTTGGTGTCTCAGTTATATACGGAGGAGTCGTAACGGTTGGCTGCACTTGTACCTTTTATATGTTATTGGGACTTGTCGTCATTCCACTTAGTTGCTCATGTGAAACTTGTGTATGGTTTTATTTGCTTGAGTTACCTTTCATGTGTTACTTAGGTGGTAAGTTGTTCGCATTTTTAATAATATTTAGGGATTCCCGAATAATATGAGGGTAGTATTTTCTAGTCCTGACTAGTTTGTTCACGGAGTCGTAATTTATACTGTGGTCCCCTGATCCTAATAAGTGTTCTGCGATGGTTGTTTTTTATCCTAATAAGTGTTCTGCGATGGTTGATTTTTTTGTGTTTCCAAGTCGGGTGTGGCTCTGGTATTCTGTTATTCTACATTGGATGGTTCTTTCCGTTTTCGTATCTAAAACAATACTTCGTTCTTCTAGTGCTCAGAGAAGACGTCCCAGACTTAGTGACGATGTGCTTCATGACGACTTATTTTCTATGGGAAGGAGCATACTACGAACAAAAAGAAGGAACCGCTTCAAAAAACCTCTTGCAGGCTGGATTCATGGCACAAAAACGATGCCTACAGCAGGGCAGATATTTCAGGTGGTAACTACAAACACAGGCAGTACAATAAACGCCATTAAAACTGCCAAATGTAGCAATGTACCTTGAAAATTTGCAAATCATTGGACTTTTGCTGGTTTTAGAATCCCAAGCAACACAAAAAATACAGCTGAGATTAAATGACTTTAGAAGCATTATTCTGGTGTCAGATCGGATGGAAAGGAGGTCACGCTGCAGAACGGGCCACATTACAGATCAAAGCAAAATTTGCATCACAGAGGCTTTAGAATGCACTGATCCTAAAGCAACATTAGCTTCAAGCTTAGACCTATAGTTTGTTGTGTCATTTTAGGTCTAATTTGTATATCCATTTTTGTTTTTAACCGTTTAATTTTAAGAAGTTTGTATAAACCAATCAGAGCGTTTGTTATAAACAATTGAAAAGCGTTTCCTGTGGAGATCCACAGAAAAGCCAAAGAGATAGGTTTTTATAATGCTAGGTAATCCTCGTCACTTTGATTAAGAAATTTATAGTGCTGTCTTTCTTCATCAGTAACAAATGAGGTTAACTGTCACTTGTGTTTTACTTATAAACGTCACAAATTGCAATATAAGAACATACTTGAATGAGTGTACCTAAAAAAAGATACAGTATCAGTGAATCGATCTACGTTAAAATCCATAGCTTCGATCACAACTTACAAATTCAACTCCAATTTGGGAATTCAGCGAGCGAATTTCAAGAAGCGAGCATTGGCGTGCTGTTTCTAGATGGCTCCAAAAGCAGAAGCGTACAAGCAGGTGGGAGTAATCGTATTGCTATTTTTAGCATGCGTTTATGTATATAGGCGGGGGTAATACGGCTGTCTCTGTAATCCGCATCTCAAGTTCCAGGTATTCCATCTTGCCAATCATCTTCTCCAATGCCATGTTCTTTATTTGCAGCGTTGATTGGTTGTTTTTACGTGTGTCTTGGTCTGCTCCTTTTGTTTCTGGGGCAGTAATTGAAAAGTAGTTTTGAAACACTTCTGATCGTTCATATTCCTCATGTGGCCATATCATATCAACTGTCTTTGTTAAATTATAACTGTAATTATTGTGGTCGTGTTTTTTCTTTGTCTTATAGTATCGTTACGGATATGGTCTACTTTTGACACTAGGTAAGCTATTTCCAGGAAATCCATTACAACGCTTTCTATTTTCTTTTTATTATTATCTGTTAATGGCCAGCATTTCATATATGGTGATAGGATCAATAATGTTTGTTTCTTGTTAAACCTACCTAATTTGACTAATTGAGGAGCAAAGTTTAGTTGTCAAGTTAAATGTCGCTCGAATGACCAGCCCCTAGAAACACATGAGGATAATAACATTCGGTGTGTATGTGTTCGGCATAAACACATCCAAACTCTAATTGGAGTATATTGTTTTCCTCTAGGAATAAATGTAAATGCGATTGAATAAGAAGCATTGAGACGTTTGACAGTAAGCTAATAAGCCTATAGTTATAGCCCCATCCTATTGATGTTTCTCTGTCTTTTCTAAATATTTGATATCCTCTAATATTGAGTTTTTCAGTGTTAAATAGACGTGTTCCTGAAATGCACATTATATCAAATTTCTGCTTTCCAATAAAAGAAATTAATGTCGATCTTTGAGTTTTTGGTCTACTGGATTCCATTTCACAAGGGTAAACTTGTGTACGGTGGATGTTTGACTCCATGTTGGAACAGCGTAGGTATTAGTGACTTAATAAAGTTACTAATCTGATCTGTATAAATAATAAACACATTAGTGATGACTTTGTTACGGTATTAATTCATCAGATCGACATAGGTCGTATTGCTTGTTCAAAATCGGGTACAAACTACAGGGTTCGCCGGCTTTACTAAAAAGTACACAGATCTGAATGTGTTGGAGCAGATTTTGTTGCTCCGATTCCTCGCACTTAGCTCAGTCGGGAAGGCGTGGTTCGAGACGAATGAAAAACCGACGGGGGTACTTACCCTAAAGCTTGCTTAAAAGAAAAGAAAATGCCTGAGCGCCACTTGGTTCTGATTAGGGGTGGCTGACGTGTCTAAAACCAAGAACAATACACGTAGCCTATGTAGAACTCCTCCAGGTACGTTGCTGAACACCTCAGCCTGTTGGTTACCAAGCCTCCTCCGAGTAACCGGGTGACCTTGTCATTAAATCACTTACCTTCAAGGCCACCGTCACTAAAGAATAACAAAGAACACTGACTGGCCCAAATCTCGGGGCTCGCTTAATCAAAAGAGCATGCTTTAACTTTACAAAATTAATTACACTTGGCCTTTGCCACACTGGATTAGTTAATGACCCAGAAGGGGTTTCAAAATTCATAAAAAGAATGAACTGACTTTAACAGGTTTATTATTTAAAGACACAAATGACAGTTTACACAAATCGGTACATTAAAACACACACCCGGAGGTGAGTTTAAATTTAGTAATGAGATATCCTACGTGAATGTGAAAGGGGGCCCCACAAAACCAAAATATATCTTAAGGGCTAGTTACAAAGACACAAAAAACACCATATTATCCAAAACAAGTGACATAAAATGGACGCCAGGAGTAAAGCCCCTGGTAAACATTAACTGAGACAGATCATAAGTCCTAGCTGACGTACGCAACGTTTATAAGCACTAACGCACAATAAAATATAAAATCGCACCTTAAGTTAGGCACCAGAGTTATTTAATTGGTACAATACAAGGCGCCTACCTGAGTTGAAGCATGCAGTGTTAGATGCAGATGTACTCGTTCTCGTGGAGGCCTGGCGAGACGTGAAAAAGGTGTAGCAAATTCTCCAGAAGAGGCAGCAAGACTCGAGGGAATTGAAGACAGCAACCATCAATCGAAGAAGTGACAGCAACCAATACGATGTCGCGCGGCGGCCCAATTAAACCCGACGTTGACCCAAATATGCATTACGCAATAGTCTTTTCCCGACTTAACAGGGAAAAAAGTTAGTTGAGGCTCTTCAGATATCGTTTCTAATCGGATCGGCAAAAAGTGCCAAAAGTCTTCCTGGAGACCAACTGTAGTAAACGAAAATCGGCCCTTCATTAAACAACGTCGAGTTTACTACACTTCCTCTGCCCACCGCGCATTTCCAAAAACACACAAAAATTAATGTTCACTTTGAAGATTCGGGTTTAACTGCACCCGCCATTAACGTGCCCCAAAGGCACTTGAAAGTCTGCACGAACGCCAAAAAGGATTCACCATGTTAATCACCAAAAGTTAGCCAAAAGCTCACAAAAACAACGCAGCCAAAAGTTCATTAATGCGTTAACAAAAGCTCACAAAAATAGCGCAGCCCCCGGCCGAGGCCCGGGGGTCGCGTTCTTCTCAAACGTTCTTGGTCGGAAGCTTGCTACTAATTAATTATTTCAAAATGCACAGGGCTTAAGAACAACGTAACGGAAGAAAGTTTTGAACTCCAAAATTAATAATCCCACATACACGGTTAACTAAGGGTTTATCAAACTTTATTTCACTTGCCCCTAGAATGTTCTAGAAGAAATGTCTTGCTGTTGCAACGAATCCCAGGGTGTCGAATTTCACGACCAATTTTCGAGAACTTCGAGCGCTGAATTATTTGAAAGATAACCTAAGGTTTCAAGGACTGTTTTCGCTTCTGCTTGAAATAAAGAATTTGATTTATGTGGGTACTGGCGACCGACGGTTGCAACAACCGCGCGCTTTATGCGTTAAAGGAAAATGCTTACAGGGAAAAATTCCGCAGCTCGGGACGCGTTAGCGTTTGGGCCAAATAAAATTTAACAAGTAGCTTTAAGATCCAAGGTTGAACTTTAAACAGAGCCGTCTTCAGAAATTTTAAATAGAATAATTTCAGCTTAAATGCACTAATAACACCCAATCGTGGAATTGATAACAAGGATAGCTTAATGACGTCAAAATCACTTAACACCCCCCTTACTAGAGGTCAATTTCTCAAATTGATCCTTAAGACGACCGAGAGAGTTGCTAGAAGATTCGCTTAATCTAGGGTGCGGACTGAGATAGCCGTCACTACCCGGGATCCCAACCACGCGATGACGGATAGCGTCAAGGACAGAGTGAGAAGGAAGAAGAAATTGCCAAAAAGACCGGTTACGCCGGTGGAAATTACGGAAAACCTCAATCAGGTACTGACGGTTCGGTGAAGCCTAGAACACCCCTCCTCGGACCAGGGAATCGGGCGACAAATAAACGTAATTTGTCCCAAAGGAGGGTACTCCGCCAGGGTCCCATTCGACTTGGCGATCGAAACTCAAAATCTCAAAAACATCATAAAACACGGACCACTCCACCCCGGTAAAGGGTGGTGCCCACATCTCAAAATAATACCGACCATGGCCGAGCGACCATGGCACGCGCCCATGGGGTGACGGGTGACGGGCCCCATGACACGGTTTAAATGGAAAAGTGCCAAAGGCAAAACGGGTGAGGGCAATGACAGGTGTCGCCGGACACACGGTAATGGGAGGATAGAACGAAAGAAGAAAGATGAGAGAGAAGAGTTGGTATCCCACCTGGGATTTGGGTTTTGCTCTTGAATGAGCTAGTCATAATAGGGTATAAGTCATCACTGTGCACTCTTCCGTCCAACCTACCAATCGAACACAGGGTTACGAAGCCCCAAGGTTCGCAACCTAACTCTCGAAGAACCGTTGAAGAGGGCACGCGAGGCGTCACGGGATCAGCCTCTTGTGTTTGTCCCACAGCAACAAACGATCAAAGAAAGGAGTAGCCACGAACGACATGAGTCTCGAAGGCCTTGAAGGCCGCCTAGCCTAAACTAACCTATCCTATTCTATCCTATGCTAATAGTGCGAACAATTATATACAACAGTATGTCACCCATGGATAACCCATTGTGACATGGGATTGTCAAGGAAAAGAAAACTAAGTACACCGAAATCCTCAATCGATGACGATGCCGAAAGCCAAGTCGTCTATGAATTCGCAAAATGCGAGACCGAAAATGACTCCAACACCGAACATCAAAAGAAAATCCGGAAAAACAAAGTCTTCAACAAATGTCAAACATAAACTTCACTAAAGAAACAACATGCGAACAGCCTGGCCTTGACTGTCACACGAAGCTCAAAAGCTAACAACGAAATCGCTCCTCCCAAAGTCCAAAGGGCAGGAATACGATGCATGGCCTAAAGCCATCAAAAGTCTTCAACGAAAAAGTCTTTCCCAAAATCCAAAGACACCTAAAGTGACAACCTAAAGTCATCAAACGAAAGTTCGGTAGGTGACGACAGCTCGTCAATAAATAACGGAACGATGGAGTCTCGATCGAAAAAGAATTATTCCAGGCTTCGGAATGGCACAGCGTAACCAGAATTTGCAAAAATGCAACGTTCTCATACTACACGAGAACACAAGCGGGATTACTTAAGCGGCGTCTTCAAACAGATGTGCACTAAAGCAGAATTTGCCCCACCTCAACCTTCAGAGCGTGGACAGCAACGGTGCAAAACGCCAATCCCAAGATAATTTTACGCTGGCCTAGAAGTTGCTAAAACAAAACAACAGGCGACTAAATCGCATAATACTCCAACACGGTAAACAACTAAGTCAATAAACGAAAGAGGTACGGCAAAAAGTGTACAAGACACTACGACAAATGTTGATGCACGCGATGAAATCAGCAAACGAAGTTGGGCGATACACGATAGAAATGAAAACGAAATAAGAGTCAATCAAAAAAATACTACGCCAATCCAACTAAGATGGTTTGAGAGACCTTAAAAATTCGCATACGCGGATCTCACAAACACACCAACACAAACCACATCCTAACAACGGACCAATAAAGAATAAAGAAAACGAAATGATTTCCAACTCGTTAACGAACAACAACGCTGCACCACATCAAAGGATCACAACAAAAAAAAAGTCAACATCGGTAATCTAAATACGTCAATGTCGATGAACTCTACTAACTTCAACTTAAATTCGGAATAGCACAATAAAATTTCAAACTAGCTGAAGGCTAAACACAATCTACAATAAACGGATTCAAAAAAGTTCGATACCTTCCAAAAATTTCAGAGTTTTCACGAAAAAAACTAAAAACACGGTTTACTTAATGATCCATACTAAAATAAACGATAGCACCAAAAAGAATGGCTCCAAAATGTGCCTTAGCACGAAAAAGAAAATGTTGAAATGTTAAACACGAAAAAACACAAAAATCCCGCGAAAAATCCCGGGAAAAACAATGTTTGGTATGTCAAAGGGATAGCAAGGTACTCATTTGATAAAAGAAAACATATGGGATACGCGTCCTGATATGAAAAAAACACGATTCCAAATTTCAAAGTCTTAAAAAGTCAAGTTTTCATGCAAAATACTGGAAAAAACTATATGACGTTGATGCCGAAGACTAAAATAAAGCTGTATGACAAGAAAAGAAACACAAAAACAATGCCCTAAAGGCGTTATCGACAAAAACAATGCCACACGTTGGGATAGCCAGTTTATCTGTTACGGTATTAATTCATCAGATCGACATAGATCGTATTGATTGTTCAAAATCGGGTACAAACTACAGGGTTCGCCGGCTTTACTAAAAAGTACACAGATCTGAATGTGTTGGAGCAGATTTTGTTGCTCCGATTCCTCGCACTTAGCTCAGTCGGGAAGGTGTGGTTCGAGACGAATGAAAAACCGACGGGGTACTTACCCTAAAGCTTGCTTAAAAGAAAAGGAAATGCCTGAGCGCCACTTGGTTCTGATTAGGGGTGGCTGACGTGTCTAGAACCAAGAACAATACACGTAGCCTATGTAGAAGTCCTCCAGGTACGTTGCTGAACACCTCAGCCTGTTGGTTACCAAGCCTCCTCCGAGTAACCGGGTGACCTTGTCATTAAATCACTTACCTTCAAGGCCACCGTCACTAAAGAATAACAAAGAACACTGACTGGCCCAAATCTCGGGGCTCGCTTAATCAAAAGAGCATGCTTTAACTTCACAAAATTAATTACACTTGGCCTTTGCCACACTGGATTAGTTAATGACCCAGAAGGGGTTTCAAAATTCATAAAAAGAATGAACTGACTTTAACAGGTTTATTATTTAAAGACACAAATGACAGTTTACACAAATCGGTACATTAAAACACACACCCGGAGGTGAGTTTAAATTTAGTAATAAGATATCCTACGTGAATGTGAAAGGGGGCCCCACAAAACCAAAATATATCTTAAGGGCTAGTTACAAAGACACAAAAAAACACCATATTATCCAAAACAAGTGACATAAAATGGACGCCAGGGGTAAAGCCTCTGGTAAACATTAACTGAGACAGATCATAAGTCCTAGCGGACGTACGCAACGTTTATAAGCACTAACGCACAATAAAATATAAAATCGCACCTTAAGTTAGGCACCAGAGTTATTTAATTGGTACAATACAAGGCGCCTACCTGAGTTGAAGCATGCAGTGTTAGATGCAGATGTACTCGTTCTCGTGGAGGCCTGGCGAGACGTGAAAAAGGTGTAGCAAATTCTCCAGAAGAGGCAGCAAGACTCGAGGGAATTGAAGACAGCAACCATCAATCGAAGAAGTGACAGCAACCAATACGATGTCGCGCGGCGGCCCAATTAAACCCGACGTTGACCCAAATATGCATTACGCAATAGTCTTTTCCCGACTTAACAGGGAAAAAAGTTAGTTGAGGCTCTTCAGATATCGTTTCTAATCGGATCGGCAAAAAGTGCCAAAAGTCTTCCTGGAGACCAACTGTAGTAAACGAAAATCGGCCCTTCATTAAACAACGTCGAGTTCACTACACTTCCTCTGCCCACCGCGCATTTCTAAAAACACACAAAAATTAATGTTCACTTCGAAGATTCGGGTTTAACTGCACCCGCCATTAACGTGCCCCAAAGGCACTTGAAAGTCTGCACGAACGCCAAAAAGGATTCACCATGTTAATCACCAAAAGTTAGCCAAAAGCTCACAAAAACAACGCAGCCAAAAGTTCATTAATGCGTTAACAAAAGCTCACAAAAATAGTGCAGCCCCCGGCCGAGGCCCGGGGGTCGCGTTGTTCTCAAACGTTCTTGGTCGGAAGCTTGTTACTAATTAATTATTTCAAAATGCACAGGGCTTAAGAACAACGTAACGGAAGAAAGTTTTGAACTCCAAAATTAATAATCCCACATACACGGTTAACTAAGGGTTTATCAAACTTTATTTCACTTGCCCCTAGAATGTTCTAGAAGAAATGTCTTGCTGTTGCAACGAATCCCAGGGTGTCGAATTTCACGACCAATTTTCGAGAACTTCGAGCGCTGAATTGCTTGAAAGATAACCTAAGGCTTCAAGGACTGTTTTCGCTTCTGCTTGAAATAAAGAATTTGATTTATGTGGGTACTGGCGACCGACGGTTGCAACAACCGCGCGCTTTATGCGTTAAAGGAAAATGCTTACAGGGAAAAATTCCGCAGCTCGGGACGCGTTAGCGTTTGGGCCAAATAAAATTTAACAAGTAGCTTTAAGATCCAGGGTTGAACTTTAAACAGGGCCGTCTTCAGAAATTTGAAATAGAATAATTTCAGCTTAAATGCACTAATAACACCCAATCGTGGAATTGATAACAAGGATAGCTTAATGACGTCAAAATCACTTAACAACTTGGAAGATTTTTGACGTGGGTGAATCTGTGGTTTTTGTTCCTATACTGTTGGACTATGGGAATCTTTAGTTAAATTGTTAGAATACTTTGGATTGGAGATACTGTTCCCAGTTATAGTGGCCACCTTTTTCCTTTGTCCACAAAACTGGAAAATGTCATAGGTCACATTGCGAAACAGAAATGAAGTTGGGCCGGACACGCCGTATACCAAGATATCTCTATAAATTCTTTCATAGTTAGAGTGCAATACGGGCGGTATAGGCAATGCTTTTTAGATAGCCCAAAACTGCACAGCGATGCCGCTACATCCCTAATGTACTGGTTTGGTATAACGAGCTCCAGAGGTTCTCATATTCATAGTGGGGATACAAAATCAAGAAGTTGGAGCGACAGTAGTAACTAAGGGTTGCTCTCAAATATTGCAAAGGGTCAACGATTAATCATGATTTATGCAGACAGCCAGATGGATTTTATTTGTAACTGTTTAACATTTAAATTTGGGACAAAAACTGGAGATTACCACGACGATATGAACGATATCAATTACGAAAGGTGAGTAAAAGAACACCTTCTTCCAAATTTACCGAAGAACTCCGTAGTTGTTAGAAACAACGCGCCCTATCTTACTGTCCGATTAAACCCTGCACCGACATGCAATAGTGGAAAACGTGAAATGATCATCAGAGAACATAAAAATCGTTACATAACTTATAAATTTGATACTCTACTACAAAATCATGTACATGTCGTATTGTGACGTTAGCGTCGGCCGAAATTATTATTTCCACGCATTGGAATGCGTTTGAATTTCGTCCCGCTAAAATATCGTCCCAAATCAGCTGGAAACATAGCCAAAGCGCGAGGACGTCGAAACCATCGCCGAGGAGCGAGAAAATCCTCGTTCTGCGCCCGCATCGACAAGACGTTGTTCGGCGCATCCCTCCCAAATTTCCAGCACTGATAAACAGTATGGGTAATGTATAAATTAGTTTACGCTTGCAGCAGAGACTCACTTCATTCCTGCGACTAGAAATTCCTGAAAAACCTTCCTGAACTCGCTATAACCAAAAATCGTTGGTGGCTTCGTGATTATCGACCCAAAACGACCTGTTATAAATCAATCTCGATTTCTGTTATACTTTCCTGAACTCGCTATAATAACAATCGTTTATGGTTTCGTGATTATCGACCAAAACGATCTGTTATAAATCAATCACGATTTTTGTTAAACTTTCCTGAACTCGCTATAATAACAATCGTTTGTGGCTTCGTGATTATCGACCAAAACGATCTGTTATAAACTTTTCTCAACCTGTAGAAACAGCTCCTAGTATGAAAACCTGTCTTTTCCCTATTTTAAAGCCCCTCTGGAGAAGCTCCCCACGCTAGTCGCAAGAATCAATACGAAACTTATTCACAAAACTTAATGGGCTTCACAATTTATTCTAGCAAAAATCTCAAAATCCTTATTGAGCCAAAACACGAAACTTATTCGTAAAACCTAAGAGAGCTTCACTCGCCTCTCAGAAAGTTGGTAATTAATTTCATGCAACCCCTGTGAGTGCTTTTGCATCCAAGTAAAAGTTTCGAATCCCGAAATTAATCACGTAAACTTATCTTGAAGTCAAGGTCAAGACCCCGGCGAAGGCGCCGAACAATTTTGATATAAAAATTCAGAGCTTTACTCACCTAGAGGAATCCTGTTTTATAGACGTCCTGAGCCTGTCCGTAGTGCTTTAATTTAACAATTAAAATCTCTATGGTTTAATTAGCAAATTTGAAGGTTAACACCGTTTCCAAACGAATTTGATACACTGTCATTTCACTTGCCAAAAGAAACTATTCGGCACTGCGGATTAGGTTGGGGCAAGTCAGACCTTCGCCCCACGTTTATTTATAGTCACAGCCCCCGAAATAAACAAGATTACAACCGAATTTATAACGTTCGACAAATATAAACAAAGTTAACCTCGAAATTTTCCGTTTGCAGACTTGGCCGCTAGAGGACGTTTACGCCAGCCACAATAGCGGTACGTGCGCGGTATTGGCGATCCGCAACCCGTCCAGCCCGTGAAGCAAAAGGGGTTGTCGGCCTGCCAGGCACCCCAAAGAAGCCAGAGAGGAAATCATTTTTTTTCCAAATACGGAAATATTTTTATTATGTTACAATGTAAATCCCTTTTATGTTATATGTATTTTTCTATATACTTGAGAGAGTAAATTGGACCTTGGCATATGAGCTGCCTGGGAGTAAAAAGTTCATTAACAGTGTTAATTATTCATAGCTCAAAATTAAGCAAATAATTAGTCGATGCAGGCTGTTACAGTATTACGTCTTCCGTCTTATCATTCGGAATTAAATCCGATTGAATTGATTTGGGCAACGATCGAGACGTTTAAATTTAATGTTGTCGTACAGTTGGCCGATCAGGCATTTACAAATACATCCCAAAGAGACTGGAAAAGCCGATGTCAGAAAGTGATTGCCATTGAAGAGGAATTTCTTCAGAATGAAACGTTTTTAAACATACATACTGGAGAGTTAATCATAAATGTGGGAGAAGGCAGTGAAAGTACTTACCAGTTTAGTGGCTTAAGTGATTGTGATAATGAAAGTGACACAACTTACTTACTTACTTATTCTTCTTAATAGAATTTTGTCCTGTTCTACCTCAAGTTTATAGGCGCTCCTTGTGATGTAGATGTCCAGGAGTCTCTCCATCTGTTTGGTGGTCTACCTCTTGGACGTGTTCCGTGGGGTGTGTTGTTTTTACACATTTTGGCAATCCTGTGTTCTTCCATTCTTTGGATGTGTTCATTCCACTTTCGTCTTCTTGTTCTACCCCATCGTAGTATGTTTTCAAAACCACATTCTTCTCCTATTTACTGACTGTGCACTCGGTCCATTAGTGATCTTTCAGTTATACATCTCAGGACTTTCATTTTATTTGATTTCAAGATTTGTTTTGTTTTGCGCGTATCTGCTCTTGTATCCACGCTATATGCTAACACGGCCCCAACACAGGTCTTGTATATCTTTACTTTGCTCTCTGTAGCCATACTTTATTTTTCCAAACTACGTCTCTTAATGCACCAGGTATAGCTGCTGCTTTATTGACGTGCTGCTGTGTCTCCCTGTGCAGATCTTTCCGGCTTGTTATTATTAGCCCTAGATAGGAGAATGCCATTACCTGTTCTATTACTGTGCTGTTTATTTCTAATTTGCGCCATGTTGCTTCCTTTGCGATGGTTAAACATTTACTATCATGTTATAACCGCCCTGCAGCTTGTTTAAGTTTATCCAGGAGTCTTTGTAGACCATTCTCACTTTCAGCTACTAAGGCAATGTCGTCAGCATAGACTATAATTTTGATCTTTTCTGCTCCCATTTTATATCCCTCGTTGACGGTTTTAGTTTTGTCTTTGATCTGATCCATCACTAAACATCTCGTTGTTACTTAGAATTTTTGTATAGTTGTCTGTGTTGAGTGTGCGTATTATGCGTATTCTTGGTCTTGGTATTCTACTGGTTCACTGCCTATAGAAATTCTGATTGCCTAACTAACTAAATGAATAAGGTCAACATGTACACAAAATTAAATATTTTATCTAAGTGCACTTGATGTGAGCAGCAGTAACTAATAATTTGAGAGATAAAAGTTAGCATAAAATAAAGCAGGGGACAGGAGGGTTACATTCAGAGTTTCAGATATAATAAATGTTCGGAAAGGTTGATGCAATTTAATTTGTAACTGACTGATTTGAGCTTATTAATATCAGACATAATGTGAATAAAACAATACAGACTCATTTGTTAAGTACAGAAAGAATATGAGCTTTATGTATTAAAAGTGTAAGCCAGGAAACGGCAAATTAGCTGAAAGGTAAACGAAACAGTGCTAGCAAAATAATTACTTCAAAGAGCAATGAAAATGGAAGGCAGCCGATCGAAAAGACAATTAGTGAGACGTTAAAAGAACTCCAAGTGTATCAGTGCATTATAAACAAAAGTGATTTAAAAACAGATCAAGTAGTAACATTTAATCCAAGAAAAAGACAATGTTAGTGGTTAGGCAAAGACATGACATCAAAACTGTAGTTCATAAGGTTATACATGTAATCAATCCTACTTTCCTTTATAAAAACTGAAAATGTAGTTGCTAAGTGACCGGACTGTCTTTTTTATTGATAACTAAACAAGCTTGTAAAATTGGTATTAGGGCGAGATTCAGCTTCCCAATTTATCATATAAAATTAGAAATAAAAAGTTCTTAGTTACAACAATTGTGTTTAAAGTAATTCACCAGTGTCCAGGGCATCTGTGGGTATAGTTTTCCAGGTGATAAGAGCTCCAAGTGAAGCAGATTAGCCAGCAGGAAAATTCGTCCAAGTGCGAGTGACCTCGGAGGCCTATTTTCTTAAGCGAGCAGCTTCGCCCAGCAAGAATAGTGCCTGCTACGTGTAGGGAGGACATTCAGAGACCAGTACGTGCAAAAATTCTAACCACCAAGCGATTCCCAAGTCCATAATTCCCGTGGCGTCATTTGGGGAGCGTATCCAGCGTCCGAGAGGTCTCCGATAAAGGTAGGATTTCGCAGGAAGCTTGTGCTGCAGCGCTCTAATTCGCGGGAATCTTCAAGATTAGACTGTGTACGAGGTGGCGAGGCATATTCCAGTTATCCATATTCGTCCAACTTCGAGAAATTCAGTTACCGTCCCTTGGAAATGTGAAATGACCCGGCATTTCTCAGTTTTGGCGGGATATAAAACAAAAAACTATCGCGCGTCGGTTCCCACGTCACACTAGAAACAAAACGAGTTTAGAAATTGCTACGTCACAGTATTAATATTTACCTGACGCGTCTTTGCCATTTTGGTGTTTTCAATTTAACGCTGTTTTTGCACTAGCAGATCATCGTGTTTACTGAGTCAAATTTAGAGGTTAGCTATACGTCAGATGGAAATGGTGCATTTGCCCGAAATATTTGAGAGTATTTGTCACACAACAAGTTATTTGTCATACCAAGTTTGCTTTAATTTTATAAATCTACCCCTGAACCAAGTTTGCCTCATGTTCTACGGAGCTTAGTCCAATTTATTGCGAATAGATAAAATAAAAAAAAGGGCAATAAACCATTTATTTGTTGTAATGGTTATTACACTCTTTTAATTTCCCTTGAGTTTGACAGGCAGGCAAGGAAAGGAGGGAGGAAGTCACCAATTGTAAGATATGCAGCCTTTGGTGGTTATATCTCACATATATACGCTTAAATATACTGATCAAGAAAAACACGTATTAGTTCAAGAACCAATATAATAAACTGTTTATAAATTTGTTTGAATCGTCGCCTACACAACATGAACATGGCAACTGGATCCGCTACAGTAAAGTAATGTTAGTTTTTCAGTATGCCAGTATTTTCCTATTTGTAGTGATTTTTTTGAAATTGTAGCCAGTGCTTGTCCTCCCTATTTGATGAATTCATTAATTATCCCATCCTCGTTTGGGGCTTTTCTATTCTTAAGTTTCTTTATCGCATGTAGTACTTTAGCTTCGTTTATGTCAACAGTATATTCTGTGTCGTCCATATCTTCTTCGTCGTCCTATGTTGTGACGTCCCCACTTTCTGTATCTTCTTGATTTGTGTACACTTCTATGAAATGGTCTTGTCACTGCTTGCATTTGATTCTATTTATTTGTTGATATTCGTTTACATTGCTTTTTCTTCTCTTTAGCATTTGCCATACCTTTCATTGAGCGCCATAGAGATCACTTTCCATTCCTTTCGCGAAAGCTGTCCAATAGTCTTCCTTTATTTTTCTTACTTTGGGATTTACTTCGTTTCTTACTCGTTTGTAATATTTATTGGTGCTTATTTTCAGTCCTGTTAGACAAATATCGCAAATACGCCTTTAGCTTTTCTTCTGCTAGTTCTTTTATCTCGTCACAATGGTTCTGTGCATTAACATTTAGTTTTCTTCCATCCAATACTTCCTTTGCTGCATCCAAAATGTTGTTTTTAAGTTTCTCCCAGCTTGTTCTATTGTATCTGATTCGATGATTTCATTGTTATTAAGTGACACAAATAATTAATTAACTTATACATACATATAATTATTATAAAACAATACCTACACTACTCAAATACATTGTTTTCTTATAAAAATATACGCATACACGCTACGCCACTGGACTGCAAGTATTCAAATTGTATAATAGTATAAAAGTATTTTTATTAAATATGTATTGCCTGTTTACATGATCGTCATCCGGTGTTCACACGAATTAAAATTTAAGTGGTTATTGAGTGAGTCTTAGTGGTTCTTTAAAACAGGGGATGATTTCTGCCCTTTATAGATTATCGTAGGTGGTTTTAGTTGGAAGCTATTGGATTCATTCCTTAGTTTTATTAAATTTAGCAGTTACCCGAAAGGTTATTGTCACGACCGGGCACGCCGCTATCGCATGGAGAGCGGCGTTTGCACACTGTTGTATTAGTAATTTGGTGTGAAGTGACAATGAGATAAATAGATCCCGTAATATCAAAATATTAATATAATTAAAAATACAATCGTATTAAGGCTGGCGTTTGGCTTATGTTGAAATAATAGGGACAGATTGATACATAGGAATCACGTATTGTCGATTCACACGCGTCGTATGAAGTTATACAAGGCTTCATTTCAAAGACGAATGTTGGCAGATCGGCGTAAACTATTTTATAAATGGTAACAGATTCGCTTGCGCTGTAAAATTGTTTTCAAAATATCGACGCTTTTGTAGGCATTTTTCATTTGTATTTCTGTCATCCAACAGTAAAATTTACTTGTGAAAAATAGAAAACAGAAACTGTAAAATAGCTTACAGGAATATACGATTTTTGATCTTTCATTTAAGACCTCAGTGAACTATTTCTGACGTTTAATTATTGATAGTACGTGATTCCTAAATAAATTCAAGCTGTTGTCATTTAGGACGAATATTACAAAGCCAAATGCCGGTTATCGGTGCTGTTTTTGCAGACACCTGATAAATTTCCACATAAATAGCGTATAAATAGTTTAGGCATTGTACGACAGATGTCGTATTGTCGTTACAAAGCCATATACAAAACCAAGGTTGTGAACATGGCACGTACGTGGGACCCGAAAATAAAATTTAAAGTCCCGCACGGGCGGAGTTAAAATCACGCGTTTGCCCGTTTGTCCTATGGTACGGGATTGCTAATTATTCGTTAGAATCCCGACATACTTTCATATACTTTTGCACTATAATTTCTAAAATGTTATTAGGTAGAGACGTAGGTAAATGAATATTTTAAGTTATTTAATAAAAACCGATTGCAAAACCGATAATAATTTAATAGAAAGCTACTAGATAGAATGAGCAACAAAATATATGTTTTTCTTTTTACCTATGTATTAATAAGAATTTTACACTAACAAATGCCTATAATAAATCAGTATTGTGTGATCTTCCATAAAATACAAGATACAGTATTGATTTGCAGTAATTTTGGAGGCTCTTTAATTTTTCCTTTCTTTCTTTCTTGGTAAACCAATAGCTGTTAGCGATCTTCCTCTAGGTCTACCTCGAGATTTTATTGCTTCCTAAAAATATGTGATTACTAAAATCTAAGAAATGTCCGTAAAAGTAAATGCTTATAACATACCGGCAAACAAATGTTATGTAAACATGATCGATCATCAACAATTTCTGAATAATTCATATCACAAACGATTTCTTCTTTTGTCTCTACAGAATGGGATTAATCGAATTATAGAATATTATTAACATTTTCTTCGCTCATAATGTCTACCAAATTTTTGGTGCTTTGGCAATCATGTTCTACTACTAGTAGATTATTATTACTGTAATAATCGTGTTCTACAAATCCTTCGTTCAATACCAAATTATTGGTGTTTTGGCAATTACTATATACGTCGTTTTGAAAATTAATAATTTCAACTTTCTCGTGAATGCAAAGTATTTTATAACATAATACTTTAATGTTGAGTTTGCGATACTGTATAACTTGGGGCAGTGATTTTTAGCATTGTCAAGAGTTTTGCAATTTAGTTTCGAAAATTGTACTTTATTCTGTTTTTCATGTAACATTATGGCTTCATTTAATTCTTCATAACTGTTAAAGGCATCGTTTATCTTTAATTCATATGAAGTTGCCATTATCAATCAATAACGTTAATAGCAGACGACAATATTAATTTACATCGATGAACAGAACAGCTGACCGACACACTATAAGAACGAGGAACGGATAAGAGTACAAGAGGAAAGACCGCACAAACGTGTGATAAAACTGCGCCCGTGTGGGACTTTAAATTTTATTTTCAGGTCCCACGTACGGAACTATATCCACGTTTTGCAATGCAATGGGAAATGCGAAATTTACAATACGGTAAATCGCGAATACGAGTGACAGTGAATGATTATTATTAGAGCTCGGATTCATAGCTGTTTTGCTATACGTAATAATTAATAGCTGAACAGAAATGTTTAGAACGAAATATGAATTATGAAGAAAACAATTGTTGAAGAATATTTATTTTTAGGTTGAAAAAGAATGTTTTTCCGCAACCGTCTTGAAAGTCATTACTACTAAAATCTGTCATTAAAGTAGACGTTTCTTTTACTTTTATAACAGTTATATTATAGAGTTGTTGGGAACCAATTTGCTTTACATTGTCACAAACTCACAGTCTCTTATAAAAATATTATACAGTGTTGTACAAAAGTCTGGAACACCTGAAATATCTTGCAAAATCCTGTTTTGTGGCAAAACCGCTTGAAGGGGTCAAAAATCATTCTAAATTTGCTATCTTTTGAAATACTCTAGAACTATATACAGTGGCGTACACCAGCAGGGTCAATTGGAGCATTTTTTTAAAATGATAACTTCAATATTTTGTTCGAGGAAGTGGAAGAGCACATCGTTTTGAGTATTGTAGGATAAAAGTTTTATGAAGTTGCATAAAAAAATTTTCGAGAAAAATGCAAATAAAGCCAGATATTTCAGGTGTTCCAGACTTTTTTACGACACTGTATAGTCGTACAATATGCAGCCTTATGGAAACGATAATGAAGATTATTAAACATAAAAAAATTTTTTTAACCTGACTTGTTCAGCTGCTGTACGCGTTAATCGTTACTTTTGATTGTTTAGTTACAAAACCGTTGTTTTAAATAACTAAAATATTTTATAATATTAATTTTAATCAAAATTACTATTTATTTCTAACTTTGATACGGCCCTGTCGCTGGATGCGCGCCTTTAAAAAGCATTATTTTATAGATGTTTTATAAGGATCACCTAAATAGTTTAATTATCACGTTCAACACAAAACTGTTGAATGTAGATATGCAATGTATAAATAAAACAATTTTAAAAATAATTTGTTTGATAGTATCTTGTAATGCTTAAATAATCTATTATAAAGTGGTAATCTCATTTCCAATGTGTTAATATTTGAATAATAATTTACTGTTGAACTAATTTCAGTGACTATTTCCCGCATCTCCTATTATCCAATCAAACGCCATAATTTTCCAAAATTCAACCAATCACGTGTTTTTATAGTGGCAAAAAATCAAAATTTTTCCTTGAAATTTTATCAGTTTCTTTTACCACTTGTATCCATGGAAACCACCAAATATGTTGTTTTAAGCAATGTGGCATTTGAAAAACGTCATTAAACTGTCATTGTGAATATATAGTATAAATGTCATATTCATTGTATACTGATACAAAATTAACCCATATTTGGGAAATACTCCACGAAATGTGTTTCGGGCTCATGATTTTGCTCGGAACACGTTTTACTCAAGATTTGTTGTTTTTTGGCAATGCCCTCAACAAAATAACTTTGACAAATTCCCTCATCTATAAAGTTAGTTTGTCTTGTGACATTGCCAAAACAAGAAACTTTCGCAAAACATTTTCACCGGCAAAATCATTTGCCCTTAATACATTATTACTGATAAAAATTCAGTCATTAAAATAAGTACATTTTGGCTTAAATATCATGAATCTGGGAAGTATATAGCTGGTTGAAGAAGAGAAATTATAACTCTGTATAGTGTATATGCTAGGATACCTGACTCTCGCTCAGGAGACCCGTGTTCATTTCCGCTACCGAAAACTTTTTTAAAAATTGAATTGTAGTTTATATCTTCACGTACATTACAAATAATAATGTAACAGATTAGTTTTTTACGTAATACGTATGTACTTTCTTGCTTAATTTACTACTAATGTACTTATTAAATGTTGTATTCATATATTATAGCATATATCCATTTCCACCACTTGGGGGGGTGGAATTTTAGAAATCCTCCCATTTTATTCTATGAAATATTTAGAATTCGTGAAAACACAGTTTACCCCATTTCACCCCTTAGGGGTAAAATTTCGAAAAATTATTTCAGTCAGTCTTATACTGAAATGAACCCAGAGCGAAAAAAATCATTCTAACCCCCTACCCCTTTTCGGTTTTCCGTTTGTACCGCTTTAGTGGTGAAATTAAAAAAAACTTTAAAACCCCTTTCTAAAGATTTAAAAAACACATCTATATACCAAAAAAGAATGCTCTAACTTAACAATCACAGGAGATACAAGGAGTTCTATACTTCACCCCGAATGCAGATTCGAACTTTAAGGGTTGATTAGGGTAAAATCCCGAAATGAGTTTTTAGACATTTGCATCGGATACTTATGCAAGCAAACACCAAGTCGATATTTTACCGGGTCTAAGAGATACTGACGAATTCGTGAAAACACAGTTTACCCCTTTTCATCTCTTTAAGAGTAATTTTTTCAAAAAATAGTTCAAAATGTTAATTACTTCGTTACATTTTTTATTATTTACCGACAATTAGTATTTTTTAGAAATGTAAATTGGATAGAGAAAAATCTCATTTGGACAACTATAAGAAAACATTTACAGGATTTTTGCAACAGTAATTCATTAACAGGGCTAGATTAGAGTTTCTAGAAGCCATTTAAATAGCTATCAATTAGAATTGAAAAATATTTCTCCTAAAAAGCGCCTTGCATAAAAACGGAAAAATTCTGCAAACATACTACTTTTCGGTAAATGATAAAAAATCTAAAGAAGAAATTAACATTTTATATTATTTTTTCCACTTATAAATCTTTAGTCTTCACATAAACATTTTTGATTTTAATATTAAGTCTTGGTATGTGAAATTTTGAAAAATATTTAAAAATTTCAAAAATTAATAATTAGCTAAAGTTATAAAAAATAGGAGTTTTCTGGCCTGGAATTGTTTAGTTAGCTAAAAATAACACACTCTAAAAAAATCTGATTGAAATCTTACTTAGTTTCCTAAAAATAGCACTTTTTGGATTTTGACAATTTCGGAAAACTCCATTTTCTAAATAAGTAAAAATTACTCGGTATATATGATAGGGGCTAAATAGGTTTTTAGACAAGCACAAATTATTGACGTAAAAAGTTGTTTTGAAAAATCAAAATAATTTTTTTCCCATATTAGGCCGACTTTTTGGCGGTCACTGTACATAATAGATTCAGAATTTGGCAGAATCACTTGGTTCCTGTTTATTTTAACTAAATTTCACAGATTTCGTTGTTATAGTGACTGAAAGGCCAAGAAGCATAAAGCACCGGATTCAAGGTAAAATGAGGTTTCGATAATACACACATACAAAGGCCATGAAGCTTATTTTACTTAAAATCACAGAATAATCTTAAAATTATCTGCACCGGCAAAAACATCTGTCCGTGTTTTTGGCCCACATCTGCTTAGAACACACCTGCTCAGCAGAGAAACAAACCCTTGCATAAGTTGAATAGCGAGGTAGAAATTATACGGTGGAAAATTCGAGTGCGTCTATATTAATACAGATACCAGCACCACACAACAGGATAAAGAAAGAGGGAAGATTGGTGAATTTTCTTCGTTTCAATCCCCAGCCTTAAGCACGTTCACGTTGAGTCAAATCGCAGTGGGAACTCTGTGTCAGTCTCAAATGTCGACCTCCAATTTGTTCTTTTCTTAGAAAAAATGTCCTTTGAGGAGTCATGTTTTTGGTGTCGACTTTAGGCAACTGTTCATCATAGAACATGAATTCTCAACATTCCGATACGAGTATATCTGTTATCACAATTCATTTTTTATCATAAATATGTTAGCAAATCAATGTGTGTATTGCGCTTTGACTAAAGTGAGTACCTACTTATTAATTTACATGACGTGTTTAGGTTGTTGCAGCTGTTTCCTGTAGACTGCAATTTAATAAATTCTTTTCCATTATTCCTTGCTCTAATTCATTTCTACTGATCGCTTATTATATGCATGCGTATTGTGCTACTATCGATAAATAAAATTGCCCACGTACTTATAAAACGAGTAAGCTGTAGAAGTGCATTCAAAAATCGCTTAACGATATTTCGGAGGAACGTACTTGGGTTATGAAATGTAATAATGTCAAGGTAAATCACCACCAGACGACAATGAAACAACACCTGCTATCGCAGTAAAGAGTTGCGTGTGGTAATGCGAGGAGCAGTTCATCAGCGCGAAAACCCTCCTTGAATAAAGTAGGCTGTGGTGGGTACATTCGCTAACAGTAATGTGATTACTAGTTAGATAGCAAACACAGCATGGAGTTGGTGCTTGTGATTATAAGTGCAGCAATAGTTATTTTATTTTGCCGGTGGTACTTTCAATACTCCAGATTCATAAAACTGCTTGAAAAATTTCCTGGCCCGCCGCCACTGCCGATTGTCGGAAATGGGCTAGATTTCGCATCGCCAACAGGTATGAGTATTGTACACATCTATCACTGTTTATATTTACTTTTAAAAATTTGTATTCATCTACTAATCATTTAGAATGTGAAAGCTTACTTGCCTTATGCTCTGAGAAATTAAATGTATTAAAATAATGATAGTTTTAATCGTCTTCCTTAGACGTGGGTTAACATACCGTTATTGCATAAACTTAGTGTATTACATATGTAGAACTACAGTTTTGCATATTATAATCAATTCTAGTAGGACTTTTACAACACCGACTGTTAATATCTAAATGTCTCAAGTTTTTAATGCGATGACTCTTCACTTGTCATTGAAATGTTGTTTATTTAAAATACTGCGTTGTCAGCAGTTATTCTTAGCTATTTTTTGGTTCCTTAGATTAAACTTACCGTTTGCTTAACATTTAAGTTTTGTTTATTTAAAAGCAGACTTTTTCTTTAGATAATTTTTATTTTCTTGTCACATGGAAAAAGAGCGCGATGTTAATGTTTTTATATATGTACTGACTGAAATCCATCACACGATTGAAATGTATGTCCCGGTGAAAACTAAACAGAACGACTCGTACACAGTCTGATTCTTCATTAACCTTATACTCCTAATCAAATGCAGAAATAAAATTAGAAAAAATGAAAACTTACAAAGACACTATAGATTATCTCCCGCATTCTTCACTACCTTGATACAAACAAAATTAACAAAATCTTGTTATAAAAAATATACCATGCGTTCTTTTTAAAAGTAGACAAAGGGAATACCTCGTTTGTATACTAAAAAGAAAAACCTTTTTTTTATTGTTTTACCCTATATGTAGACAACCATTTATACAGCAAACTTCAATTTTAAGTGTTTTATAAAACAAATAGCATGCTGTGGCAAAAATAAGGGAATTTTTCTTTTTAGTATACATACGAGTATCCCCTATGTATACTTTTAAAAACAACGCATGGTATATTTACTGCATTAAGAATAATCGGATTTACCTAATTTTGGTTTTTCTAAAATAAAATGAAACTAACGTTTCTCTGCCCAAATCGACGTTTTTTGAAAATGTCCGAACTGGCGATAATTCTTGTGACTGTGCTAATCTTTGCTCTAATTATTTCAACTAGTTTTATAAGCATGAGGTGGAGATAGCTATAACATATACAATTATGGAACTAACAATAAACCTGATAATTGTATGCGTGAGGACATAGAAAAGATGTTGGTCAAAAGAAATAAATCTAGTAGACCTGATTTTATTCATGTATTATTTACAAAAATGTACTCCCACTCCTTGGCGTCCCTATAAAGGTGTACATATAATAATAATAAGGTATTTTTGACATGTAGAAATATGGGCAATTACTCTAATTTTCCAGTCAAGATATAAATAAACTGTGTGCAATTACAGACCAATATCAATACTTCCATATCTTCTTATCAACATGGCTGTCTGTCTTCAAAATCTGTCACAACTAATGTCCTATATAATTCCGAATTTATTTGCAAAGCAATGAATAACAGACCTTAAGTTGACGCGATATATACTGACTTCTCCATGACCTTTAATAAAATAAATTTTGATTTAAAAAACTTCCAGGCTACAGACTATCAGGTACATTGTTGAAATGGTTTCGATCATACGTAGCTGTTAACTAACGGCTCCGCACCCCAAGCTATTTTGCGTGAGTGCTGCGTGCTGGTGTACCGCAAGGATCACAGTTGGGCTCTACGTTGTTCATCGCGTTTGTTAAGGATCGTACTTTGAGCATAAAATCCTCCTTTATGTTATATGCAGATCGTTTGAAATTATTTAATAAAATAAATTAACTCGTGGGCTGCCTAATTCGACAAGAAGACACAAACCATATTTCCAACTCACCACAAAAATTCTTTTTGCAGGTATAAATCACGAGAGGGGGAGCTATTATATCAAAATTAATACTCACAGATAGGTTGGTTTGTAGTTCCCTAGTGCATAGCAATTAAGAATACCTAAGATATTAAAAAACATCTAGAATTTTCTCCTGAACTTTTTTAAATTTTGTTTCTTCTGTTAAAATCATTACTCCAATTTTGAATTACGTTTGTACTGGTTTTATTATAAACAGTTTTAGTGTGATATTTTACTAACATAGGTAATATCGTGTTGTATTATTTATTTACTATTATTTTTTTAGAATCAACTGTGATTAAAAATCTAATTTTGCTGACTTTATGGCTTTCTTGTGGTTTGTCTTCTTTTTAAATGTAATTTATACATTTAAAGTATTTACACCAATTATTGGATAACTGTCTTCGCAGCCTATCTGTAAATTTAGTTGGTATATATATAATTAATGAATTAATTAATTAATAACGTTATTGTTTATTATACAACTACGTAAACTTAAATGTGAAACAGATTAAATGATACTCGAATTGCCATAATTGAGTAAATACAATTATATACACAAAGATTTAATATACTTATGTAAATTTATTCATAAGAATGGAATAAACCATAATTACATAATTCTTGATTAGAAAAAGTATAATAAAAGTTGGTGTATAAAATTGCCATAAAAGTTAATGAAAACGAACACATAAAATACGTAGCTACAGTTATTTTTTTGTCGTAAATGCAATCAGTCTGATATTTAATGTCATTCCCAATCCATAATTCCATATGCCAGATATCGAAACTTCCTTCATATGGCCACTGACTTATATGAAGAACTTATTAATGAAATAAATGCTCATGGTCTTAGAGTTCTGCATAAACATAACATTAAGCACAGAGTGTCTAAAACCGAATTACTAATGTTTTTTTGTGGAAATGGAACGCAACGAAAACAACAAATATATATATTCTAACTAATTCCTTGTTAATTCAAAAATAAAATTTGTACCACCTGATGTTAATCGTGAAGCATTTCAGTAAATTAATTACCAGAGAGACAGTCTAAAAATGTCTGCCATAGACCACCTAGTCACAAGTGCAGCTGATCATCTAAAAAAAGTTGTGTAAGACACAGATATTAAATATGTAAATTGTCATTAGTAATATCCAGAGTACATGCCAAATTGTCGATAATTTTCTCGAGGCACTCGACAAAATTAGAAGCAATTTGGTATTCAAAAAGGGTATTTTGCAGACCATTTTCCAAATAAAAGTTAACAGGGTTTTCTTTCTTCGCTAATGTTTCCAATCCCGTTCCCTTGGCAATGGTTTCGCTAGATAGTAGGGATGGACATTTAGAATCTCGTTAATCCATTCATGCGAGTCACTAATTAGATGACCAGGTAATTTGCACTAGTGCTAATTATCGATAATCAATACACATTAAAAATGTAATACAAATCTAAAGTTTGAAACAATCCGTAGAGCCGTTTATGAAAAAATTTAAAAAAACTGAAATATCACAAGAGTAAACAACATACTTCCGGTTATGCGATTTTCTTCAAAAGCTTACTGTCGCATCTAGATAGTACACATAACTTATATATGAATTTTCAACGTCGTACCTCTTTTCGGTTTTGAGATATTCTGTTCACACATAGACAGACAGACAGACACACAGTAGAGAGACTGGCAGACAGACTAATGTACAAAAATACGATTTTTGGGTTCAGGGCACTCTAAAACGTGAAGATCTGTTGAAAACTTAATTTAAAAATTTTGGGGTGAATCCAATAATACCTTTATTTTAAAAGGAAGGTGAGAGGGTGGTCCCGCGAGCAAATGCTTGCCTCTCAGGCGGCCGGCTCGGGTTCCAATCCCGGCGACTCTAGAGTTTAAAAATCGTACGCTCCCCGGCTACCACTCTAACACCTACCGTAGTCGTTAATCCCTAATAAAGGAACTATTCCTCAGCTTCGACGGACAAGGCTAGCCACCTACCCGGCCTAAGGGCTCATAGAACCACTTTGTGGTTAAAACAGACTGCTGGCCTATAATAAGAGGAAGAAGAAGAAGAAGAACAAGAAGATATTCTGTTCACACACAGACAGACAGACAGACACACAGCAGACAGACTGACAAACAGGCCAATGTATAAAAACACATAAAAACCTGAAGATTTGTTGAAAAATCAATTTAGAACTTTTTGGGTGAAATCAATACTTCCCTTATTTTAAAAGGAAGTAAAAATAAACTTTTCGACAAACGCTGTGGATACTTACGTAGGCTAATGTATAACATTTTTAAAATTTTGGGTCTTATTGTCTTTGGACTTTTTTTCTAAAAACTCTACTTACTTAAAAAAACTTTTCTCACAAAGGTTATACACATTTACGTAATATAGGTACCTATAGTAGAATTGAAAAAATTATTCATTATTAATCATTATTAATTTTTGGACTTTGATAATTTTTTTCAATCCCCTTTTTCGGTTTTTCCAAAAACTGTACCTTTTAACCAAAATGTTGTTGATAATCGCAGAATATATGATCTTGTTTTATGAAATTTATGTTTTATCAAACAATTATAACATTTCCCCGGGAGATGGAAAAAACATTAGAGTAAAGTATCACTTCCGGTTTCCATTTTAATAATAAATCACTGGATCTCCAAATTTGTACTACACACAAAAATAGAAATTTTGAGGCCGATCGATTACATTGGCAGAAGAGAGGACACACGCTAACAGACTGGTATACTGACCGACTCACGGACGGACATTACTTCGAATCCCACTTTTTCTGAGTCAGAAGACACGAAAACGGATATTTCCGCAAAAAGGTTGAGTTAGAAAAGTATAATGATTACTATACTTTACGAAGTAAAAAAATTAAACCGGTCCTCACTGTTCATGTTTAAAGCAATAATGGCAAACGCCTAATGCACAAAATCTAATTGAAATATCCAAACTGCTTGCTGCTTCTGTATTTGGTCCAAATTATGTCCATAGAAATTCATTCCAGTGACATTTAATCAGTTTAAGCAAGTAGATGTTTTAATTTTTTGTGAGATATTCTAAATTTTTATCCGTTTCAGTATATACAGCCTTTGTTTACATATACAAAAATAGGCTGGTAACTGTGTCATAACTGTATCTGTACGGTAATAGTCCTTTGCCGTACATGGCAACCATTAGCATACTGCAACCGATAAACTATTGAACAATCCACGGATGTTATGAATCATAACAGCCTTAGATGTCTTAAAATCCTTGCTCTACGAGCTCGGATTTCAAAACATCTCCGGCAGTTATAATACTCATAACATTCCTAGATATGTTAATAGCTATTAACTTATAGTTTAATTGTTCTGTTCGATGTTGTCTAACTACGTTTAAATTTATTTATCATACTTATGAATTACACTGTATATTAAGACAAAAATAGCTGAGAAGAAGTTTAGTTGAATTTGGCAAAATTCCAAACACCACACTGACAAAACTGGACTTAATACTGCCAGTAAAGGATTAAAAAGGCTTCTGTGCAAAAATGATAATCAAGGAGTTTTAGAAGAACACTTTATTATCGTCAACCAAAGGCACTCATTATGGAAAGTCACTAAGAAAATGAAAAGATCAGAAGTATTAAGCCCACCTATAAGGTTAGCAAGCGAACAAAGCAGCGCAAGAAGGCCATGCGAAGAAGCAGAAGTATTTAAGGAAAGCCTTTGATTCATTTCTTCAAACATGCTCTACGGAAGAAGAAAGTCCAATACACGAATTTCTCAAATAAAATATTCCAATAGAGGCATCTATTAAATCATTCACAGAAATCAAAATAGGACTAACAATTTGGAATTCAAACAATGTTCCGGGCTGTGACTCAATTACTTGCAAACTATTAAAGGAACTGTCAGAAGCAAGAATAAAACTATTAATTTATACATACAACGCTAATCCAGAGATGACCCATATCTCCGCCAGTGGTTAATTGTAGAGCTTGATAATAACATCTTTTAAGTTGAATATCCAAGTGTATTATGTATTAAATTTGGTTTAAATAGCTGAACCATTTAGGAAATGGTAAGAAAAACGCGATATTAAAAAAATAACTACCCTATCGAAAACGAAGAATTTTGAGACATCTCTTTATGTATTTTTTTAATTTAAATTACTTCAGATTCCATCTGACAAAGTTTGTTAGTAAGCTGGTATATCACGCTGTATAAGTGGGACATGCTCACTACTTAATTTGTGATCGGCAATAACATATTTTAAATGAATAATGTTTTATTTTAAGGGGCAACATTTCTCAATTCATGAAGTTTATTTATTTATTATCAATAGGAGTACGGCAATTTTCAAAATGTGTAGATTTTTTTCTATAGTTTGAGTCGCAATGAGAAGGTCATCAATATACTAGATCATAATTTTGTTCTCATCTAAAGGATCTCTAAAAATTGAATATTGCAACACTTTATGAAAACATGAGCACTATTTCTTAGCCCAAAAGGCATTTTTAAATATTCATATTGGCCAGAAGCTTAAAAAAGGTTATACTTATTTGAAGTAAACGGATCCAAAAAATGATGTTGAAAGATATGTAAAACATATTTTATTTTTTACTGTATCATTTTCAAATTGATGACAAATGATAGGTAATTAATCTTGAAATTATGTTGTTCAGTTCTCAAAAGTCCACACGCATATGGTATTAATTGCGGTTTTCCTTTTGCAGTTGTAGGAATTCTGCATTATCATTGTAATATAAACTGATTATCTCATTACAGACATTGTTAGTTTTAGCATAAATTTTATCTTTTCATAATTAATCTATTACCAATAAAAGGCACATGCATAAAGTTCTTCGAAATACATGCCTTTAAAATTATATATCCAAGAAAATTATACAATTTCTGGGCAGAGGAAGATTACAACGACCATATTTCTACGGAAAGAGATAGGGTGACTGATGTTTGGAAAAGTTAAAGCGAGATAACAATCACAGAAGGTTCTTTCGGTTGTTGCTCTACTGCAATTAAAAGAGAAGAAAGCAGCTGGGGCAGGCAGACACGGTAATAAGATTATTGGGTGCAAAAGGAATTCGAATATTGCATAACATCTGCAGCGTAATATGGAGTAGGTACTGTCGTATTGCCGGATGACACTAAATCAATTTTCATTATTATAAAAAAAATTGTGAAAATGTGACTACTGCAAAACAATCGTTTAACCCTTAGCAAACAATCTCTGATACGAGAGGGACTATCTAACAAGTAAAATTCGTCAAGGACAGACAGGAACACGATTTTAACATTGATGGGTGAGAAGCATAGAGAATTCTGCGTTCCGATGAAGCTTTGTTTTATGTATTATAGAAAAGCGTTCGACATGCTAGACTGGGAAAGATTAATGGAAATTATTTTAGGAATGAGCGTACCTCGACACATTTTGTATTCCAACTCCAATTTATACAACCAATGCTCTACAACAGGGTTGAACACCAAGTACCTCAATGATTCAAACCCAAAGCAGGCACCATATAAGGTTCTTATAAGCTGTAGCATCCACTTTTTAACATTTTTGGTATTTATCATATTATTCATATCTAAGGTATGCTTATGATACCACAATGGTAGCTAGCACTCCTGAAGGACTTATTGAGATAATGTACAAAATGGGAGAAGTGAGTCAGCACGTAGGTTACAGATAAACGAGGCAAATGAAAATCATTATAATTGACCTAGAAAAGCAAAACCTTCGCCATCTACGAAACATCGACAAATATATTGAAAAGACGTTCACCAGTTATGAAAACCTACTAAATGCGTCTTGTTAAAACAATAATTTATCCGATATTCATTTATACAGCTGAAACATCTACCTTGAAGGAAAACGAAAGATAAAAGAGTTCGAAGTGACTATCTAATGAACAATGCTGAAAATACCTTACACTGCATGAAGAACCAACGCATTTATAGCAAACGGAGTAAACATAATGGAGCGATTAGCTATACGCACACCAAAAAACCTTACTTGAAACTTTGGTCATATATCAGGAAAGCCAGATACCTATATGGAAAATTTGGGAATCCAGCAAATCATGAAGGGCACAAAAACAAGTGTCAGATCTCCAATTAGATAGCTAGACCATATACGTCGATCAACTGGGAGTACAGCAAATGTCATCACGCCAGCTGTACCAGAAATGGCGCCAAATATTCAACATTATTCAATAATTTAGATGGCGATATTACGTTGTTTTATAATTAAGACATTTCAATACGAAGAAAGATTAGTAGTAGTGTTGAACTTCTTTTGCTGATCTAGGATTGCTTGACTGAAGGGAAGTTGCACGGAAGTGATTCGTTGACCCGTAGACATAACAGAAATTCTTGGGACGTTGTTATCTGGATCATTTTGCAACAATGGTTCAATGCAGTTAACTCAACTGATGATCGACTCAGGTCGTTTATCCGTTGCAAGGGATCGATTTAATTTCGGTGTGTCTGAATATAAGTGATCTTTTGAGATGATCGTGGTTATTTTTCGTGGAACGCTAGTAGACTTTTCAATTACAAGGTCGATAAATTTTTTTATCAACAAGAGACAAGATGATTTAAATAGAAAAAAATATAATCTTAGCGTCAGAAGTTTGTGAAAACAGGTGTAATCGGTCGTATGTTCCTATTCTGGAAATCAAACGAATGATAAAATTTATACTCAATTTTACCGCAATTTTTCTGAATGAAAAGGTTGATCCTATGAAATAAATTTTATCCAATACCTTTCAATAAATGGTAGCGATTTTAACAATCGCAGTATATATATTACACACAAGTGACTTTTTGATCACCATAACTCAACTAGTGAGTTTTAGTTTATACAATAATGTTTAATGCTATTTGTGTTATGATGTCACTAGTTGTGTTCGATACCACTAGATATCGAATAACGAATAAAATTAAATATGAATGTTATTCGATATATCGATATTCGAATAACTATAAAATTATTCAAATAAATTAGTTATTTGAAAAACCTATTTATTCGAATAACTCATTTATTCGAATAACTTATTCGGATAACTAATTTATAGCAATAACTTATTTGAATAATCAGTTTATAATTTATTGAATAACTATTGAATTATTTGAACGTTATAAAGAATATAAACTGTTGCTCTACACGACATTTTATTGGACTAGGTTTAGATTAATTGTTGAAAATTCATAAAACGAATGAACAAAACGAACGAAAGAAACATTTGGGAGCAATAAAAGGTATGCAACTCGTAATACCTAAAATTAAGTAGGGCAAACACTTTATTTACAAGAATCAGAAAAACGTTGAACGCATAGAAATTATTTTATTGGAGACCATTTTTACAATTTACTAAAGTTCGAATCCGTATTATTTTATTTAGCTCAATATAATGTAAACAATATTCAATGGTACAGGCACAGATACGACATGTTTATTCATGGCAAAAAAAAATTCTTCGGCGTGTTCCGACGTTAGCGATGCTCGGGAGTCGACAACTACAGATCCACCGCGTCTAAAAGCCCTTTCTGAGGGAACACTTGTATAAATCGAGGAAAAGTGGATGCTTTCAGTTTCCACCATTCCATATTTCTCAAATTCCAGCTTGCAAGTGTCCTCAGCTGTGGAAATGCTTTGCGGTCAGAAAAGATAGCACCGAGGCCTACTGTCTTCTTCTTCTTAAGGACGCTGCTGTTTGTTGGTAATTGTGATTCAGGAACATGTAGCATTTCATATATTAATTCTTGTATGGTCGGGCCTGCAGATTTAACATTTTTAAACTAAGGATCTAACCACATTGCTTTGGTTAACAAAATCATCTCAGGCTTAAAATCTTGAAAACAGTATTGTAATGTATTTCAGACAATATCCATAATTTTTGTGACAACTAGATTATCCTCGTCAGCTTGATCGGAACTGAGATTCTCACGTATTTGCTGCAGGATTGGCAAAATAGTGGAAGCGATTACGTATTTCTCTGCTGACATAAATGTTCTGACAAATCCCTTGAGTGGAGTCAAGGCAGTGGCTGCACTTCTGATCAAGTCAATCTAAAGGAAAAAAGTATAATAGAAATAACCAACAGTACACGAAAAATAAATATATTGAATTTACCTCGTCTTGGTTTAATATGTATTGTCTATATTTTCCTTTTTCGTAATCTGAGAGAAGGGTAAGATCATCAACGATCACCTCCATTAAACGCAAAAGCCAACGAGTTCTCGAGTAGGATGGAATGATCTTTGTTGATGTCCCTATTCGACCTTGAATTATTCGAAGCTCTCGTATGATTTTCCAGCTATGGATAGCTACTCCCAACTCCATCGCCTTTGTAATTACATTATTCAACACGTGCCCAAAACAGCAGACGTGGTTCCATTTTAAATTGGCCACGGCAGCCAAAATATTGCTAACACAATGGGTGGTGCACGATACCAGCTTAGTCTTCGGAATCTTCCAATCTTTGAGAGTGTCTAATCAAAACTCCGAGAGATTTTCCTCAGTGTGATTTTCCGAGAGCTCCTTAGAAACAAGGCAAGAGCCTTTTAATTTCCATGATGCAGTGATATAATGGACAGTTACTGACACATACGTTGGCAGGAGATGTCCAACAATTTGTTGTATGCTGAAATTCTTCCTAATAATGCTACGTGTAGAATTGCTTAAGGCTGGAATGTAGTTCTCGATTAACGCTTTTCTTCCCGGGATTTTAAAACCTGGTGCAACTTCTTTCATAAAACCTTTTTTTTCAACTGTGCAATAAAATATGCTAAATGCCGCACCAGTTTTACTTGGTGCTTGCTGTCAACTGGTGTGTATTTATCTAGCCCGACGAATAACTACTTTTTTTATTGCTAAGGTATCAATGCCTATATAATTATGCGTTCGAGTTAGACAGCGAACTAGAGCGAAAACTAACACTAGCATTGCTGTTGCTGCACTGGCTCAACGACCGCTTTTTTGCGTTTTCCGGATTTTCACCAGAGTAAACTTCTTTCGCTACGCCATTTTCATCTTCTATATCCTCTACTGTGATTGTACCGTCTGCGCTAAAACAGAAAAAAATTAATGTGTCTTATATTTAAAGATTCACGGACTACTACTTTGTAGTACTGAGATACGTTGGTATCCGGAAAATTTCTCGAAGCATAATAACTGATCGAACACAACTGAGCGAACACGATTTATCTGAAGCACGAGTAATGGAAACGTAATAATTATTGTTAATACGATATGTCTTGCTTCTTATTCATTTTGTTGCATACGTATACATTTACTGTTATTTCGGGTTTCTTTGTGTTTAAAAATCCACCAAAAACGGCGTTTAGGATATAAATTCCACTCATTTACACCCGTAGATCTACTCGAGAAGGCGTTTTACATATTATTCCAAAAGAGTCGAAATTTTCAATATTCGGTAAATTATGATTCGATCAATTGCGTTTCGATAAATTGTGTTCCGTAAAATTTTCTACCCCCATTCACGTTGTTAATAAGTTAAAGTAAAGTTGCTGCTAATAATAACATTTTCGTAAACTAGACTTGACTGCAAGAAGCACTTTACCGATCTTTAAAATCTTTTTTTAGCTCTTTGTTATCTGTTGTGACATTTTTTGAAATTTTAGGTTATTATGTAAAGAGGAATTAAAAACCGTTGACTTTAAAACTCCTCTCAAAGTTTTAGGTTGTAATTGAAACTTGTAATTATTAACAGACAGACAGACGGAATTGTGAAAACCTGTTTTTCGTCATCTAAGTACCCCGAAACGGGAAGATCTGAAGAGATCTCGGTAGGTGAGTTTTTTGCGATTACAATTCTTCCTTCGTGTTTTAGACTACTGAAATAAAAATGCAAGAATTACTTTGGTAGCTAGGCAACAAATAGGTACATACAATAGCTATTTGTTGCCTTGCTACCAAAGCGATATTGCATTTTCTATTTCGGTTAGTCTTATGGCAAATAGTATTTGAACTCAACTCATGTTAGGTACAATTTTAGGCAACCTGTATGTAAAAACATACATAGGAGAACTTATTAATACACAAAAATAAATGTGTAGGTATACGCAGAGATGCATAATACGTAAGGCCTATCAAACACAAGCATGAATGCCACGATTTACTAATAGTAATTAGTAGCTGTTTTAATCATTTATTAAAACTTGGCGAATTTGACTCTTAAAGTGTTTTAAAGAGTGTTTTTTATATCTTGTAGTATGTCAGTAGAAAGAGGCGAGAAATCCCCCACCACTTTTAATTGATTCGCGGATCCGCGGTTTAATTCGCGGATTTATTCGCGGTTTTCGCGGTTTTATTCGCGGATTTCGCGGTTTTAATTTTAATTCGCGGATTGACCCAATTAATTTCGCGGTTTGATCTAATTAATCACATATGAAGTTTGATATGTAATTTACATATGTGCTACTGATTAAATTACGCATTAGCTTCCGATTAAATTACGCATTAGCTTCCGATTAAAATTACGCGTCGGACTTTGGCGGCCATCTTGGATTTCTGGCGGGAATATTTGAAATTTGAATTTTTTCCGATTTTTTTTCTAAGTTCAATTTTTTGAATTTAAATCTCCCGGGGCGTCGGCCATCTTGGTGCGCGCGCACTTTTCACGGCTGTCGTTTTTAATTTTGAATTTTCGCGGAAATATTTGAAGTTCAAACTGGTAGATCTTCCGTCTCCATCATCGAAGCTGCTGTCTCTCTCTTGCATTCCCTCGAGGAAATATTTGAATTTAAAAAAAGCTATTTGCGTCGGACCCGAGTGGGAATCGAACCCTAGTTTTCTTGGCAGCAGCCTTAGGACCTTACCGCTGCGCTATCGAGGTCTGTTGAACATATAGGAATTGAACAAGACGTCATTTCGCAGCTCTGCCGTCACACCGTTCGAGTTGAAACAAACTATTTTTCAAAAATTTATATTATGAGAATAGGGAATGTTTAGCATATTGTGTTTACAGGCAGACACAATTTAAAAAAAAATTATATTTGTAACAGCTTTGCTAGAAATAATTTTATAATTTACAATATCCTCGTTGCTCCACCCTACTGGAAATTTCCATTCACCTGCGCATAATTTGAAAAGTTAGAATATGGTTAATTTTACGGTTCTATGTGTAATTACAAAAGACATTATAGCCTCGATGCGAACTTTCTATTTTGTCATCCTCAAATGGGCTAACAGGTAAATTAATCGTTCGCAGAAAAATTTGAAAAGCTAGAAATAATTACTTTATTTTTATATTCTGCTCCATCAGATCGGTCGCTATAGAAATAATTACTTTTATTTTATATAGCGAAATCATAATTACGCGACGGCTATTTTTAAATTTTAGCGCTAATATATGAGTGACTTAACAAATATTTGTCCGTTATTTTAATTTAAAAAAAAGCTTCCTGCGATGTCCCATGGCTGGAGTCGAACCAGCGATCACAGCAAAAAATTTCCATTAAACGATGCTAGTTGAAGTTTAAAAAGGACAGACCAGATCTAAAAGAACACGAGTTGATGTCGAGACTAGAGAGAGAGATCCGGCAACAATGTACCTATTCAGAAAATATAACCTTAAACTGAAAACAACCTAACCTAGCAGAAAAAGTGTCAGTTTGCATTAGGGAGTTTAGTTGCCGCAGAGGTACTGCCAACAAAATTACTAGATGGTCATAGTCTCACCTGACCCAAAAAGATCGTGAACGGCTTATAGTAGCAAGTATTGGAGAAGGCTTGACTAATTAAAAATATAAGTCAAACCATTTTTTCTTGTAAAAAATTTACGAAAAGACGTAAGTGTTGGCGACAAATTAAAATAAATTTGAATAAAAGCACGCAAAATTACGAAAATACGTAGAAAATTTATAAAAATCGGCATCTTGTCACATTAAATTCTGCAAAAACGACAAAAAACAATATTTTTATACAACTTTCATCGAAAAAATAGTAAAATTTTACGAAAATACGTCTGTGTTGACGACAAATGAAAATAAATTTGAATAAAAACACGCAAAAATTACGAAAAGACGTATGTGTTGGCGACAAATTAAAATAAATTTGAATAAAAACGCACAATTTCGTTGAAAATCTTTACAAAGCGACTTTATAGTACCGAAAAATGATGTAAAAAAGTTTTAAGAGTTATTTCTAAGCATAATTTTGCAAACGTTTAACAAATAAACCGTAATTTTTTAAAGTACATCACACAATTATGAAATCTTAGTTCAATTTATATGATTTTTCGATACTTTGTATGTGAAAAATAGCTTCAATTACTAATATTTGAATAAAAACATGCAATTTCCAAAGCATTTCGACAGCATCTCCCATGAAAATTTATAAAAATTGGCATCTTGTCACATTAAATTCTGCAAAAACGACAAAAAACTATATTTTTATACAACTTTCATTGAAAAATAGTAAAATTTTACGAAAATACGTCTGTGTTGATGACAAATGAAAATAAATTTGAATAGAAACACGCAAAAATTACGAAAAGACGTATGTGTTGACCCCCAAAGTAACAAAAATTTGATTAAAATCACGCAATCATACAGCATCTCACATAAATTTTCGCAAATATCGACATCATGTCACATAAATTATACAAAAACTGTCATCACGTCACTTGAAATTATACAAAATACGATATTTTTATTCAACACACGATGAAAATTGAACAAAAATCACGCAATCACACATCATATCACATAAATTTACACAAAAATCGACATCATGTCACATAAATTATACAAAAACTGGCATCATATCACTTGAAATTATACAAAAAACGATATTTTATTCAACACACGATGAAAATTGAACAAAAATCACGCAATTACAAGCCATCCCACATAAATTTTCACAAAAATCGACATCATGTTACATAAACTATGCATAATTTTGCAAATGTTTTACACTTTTTATAAAATGCATCGCTCAAAATTAAAAGAAATAGCAATTTCGTTGAAAAATTTGCAAATGTTTTACACTTTTCTATAAAATGTATCGCCCAAAATTAAAAGAAATCACAATTTTTTAAATTATATCACGCCATTATGAAATCGTAGATTGATTTTCACAAAAATCGATATCATGTAACACAAACTATGCATAATTTTGCAAATGTTTTACACTTTTTATAAAATGCATCGCTCAAAATTAAAAGAAATAGCAATTTCGTTGAAAAATTTGCAAATGTTTTACACTTTTTTATAAAATGTATCGCACAAAATTAAAAGAAATCACAATTTTCTAAATTATATCACGCCATTATGAAATCGTAGAATGATTTTTTTGAAATTTTACACTTTGTAACTGTAAAATAACTGCAAATACTAATATTTTAGCTTTAGACTTTGTAATTATTGCAGATTCGAGAAAAAACAAAGCAGAGTAGAAATAAAAAACACAAACACTTTGTAATAAACAAATATATTGTTCTTATTTCGTATAATACTTAATAATATAAATATAAATGTACAGCAGAATGTCTTATTTCTAAAAAGTCGCTAGCAATTTACAAAACTGTAGTTTGAGGTGCACGACATTTCAAATTAAAAAGACTGCAAGTAATAAAATCAGAATTTCATTGTGTAATTTTAAAGTTTAAGATGCACCCAATCTAGAATTCCCTTCGTTTTTGGTGTTGATGACATCTGCCTTAGAGGCGTTTTTCTAACGGCCCTTTTTTGGAGGCGTTTCCTTATCGGCGTTCTTCTGACTGAACCTTTTTGATGTGGACTTGGATGAGTAGCTGGTGTTTTTAATTTATATTCTAAATCGGACTCGCAGTTATCAGTTTCCATTTCGGTTTTTCCTGTAGTACCAGTCGGGGTTGGCTTCTTTTGCTGTTTAGGTTTAGCTAGCAGCACATTAGCAACGTTAAGGTCTTTGATGTAATCAGCAAACTGTAGGCGTCCGGGTGGATTAATAATTTTTCGAGGCCGCAGAGTGTCGTGAATTAAATCGACTATGTTAGACGCCGGTAAAATTTCACCCTTTATAGTAACGGTACCCTTGTGATCCCAGCTCACATCGCTTGAGGTACTGCCGCACTAACACGTTTTAAACCATTGTATTCTGTTACCTGATGCGGCAGCAGTTTGGACCTCTGATTTTATAGAATTTTAAAATAAAAAGGTATGGAAACACTGCGTGCGTCACATCGCAGACAGGTTGGCTCTTGTAAATTCAACGATGACGCATCTCGACCAATAATAAAACGGCAGCTGAGGGTCAAGTCTTTCGAGAAAATATATATCAAAACCGATTTAGAAATTTGTACATGGCTTAATTTATATGAAATATTGTATGAAATTGCAAATAGAAGACATTTAAACTATATGTTTTCTTAATTATGCAGAGAGTGCTCGTTTATATAGGGAGGCAGGTTGGCCGAATGGTTAAGGCGTCAGATTTAAGCTCTGATCTCGAGAGAGAATACGGGTTCGATTCCCGTACCTGTCATATTTTTTTTATATATTTATTATGAAAGTCTTGATTTTAAGCTAGTTTATTCACGACGGCTCTACCAGAACAAACGACTGAGCTCCTTTTCGACTAAAATGGACAAAGAGCGGAAGATGTTGATTGTATCGCCGGAATTTGTCCAACGTCTTAAGTCTGGCGATGATGCGGAGAAAAATATATTATCACAGCTTGATGACGAAATGCAAAAAGTTTTAAAGTCCAAATTAACTGATCACGATAAATGGATCCAGTACAATCAGGTTTTACAACGATTCCTTCATTTCACAAACCAGGCGCGGCAGCCAATCAAAATACCTATTGAAACAACCAGTGACAGCCTATCAAATGCCATTATTTTATCTACTCTTCCCAAAACTTTTAAGAAAAAAGCTGAAGTTTTCCTACGCATTTTGAGTACCTCAAGCGATGTGAGCTGGGATCACAAGGGTACCGTTACTATAAAGGGTGAAATTTTACCGGCGTCTAACATAGTCGATTTAATTCACGACACTCTGCGGCCTCGAAAAACTATTAATCCACCCGGACGCCTACAGTTTGCTGATTACATCAAAGACCTTAACGTTGCTAATGTGCTGCTAGCTAAACCTAAACAGCAAAAGAAGCCAACCCCGACTGGTACTACAGGAAAAACCGAAATGGAAACTGATAACTGCGAGTCCGATTTAGAATATAAACACCAGCTACTCATCCAAGTCCACATCAAAAAGGTTCAGTCAGAAGAACGCCGATAAGGAAACGCCTCCAAAAAAGGGCCGTTAGAAAAACGCCTCTAAGGCAGATGTCATCAACACCAACAACGAAGGGAATTCTAGATTGGGTGCATCTTAAACTTTAAAATTACACAATGAAATTCTGATTTTATTACTTGCAGTCTTTTTAATTTGAAATGTCGTGCACCTCAAACTACAGTTTTGTAAATTGCTAGCGACTTTTTAGAAATAAGACATTCTGCTGTACATTTATATTTATATTATTAAGTATTATACGAAATAAGAACAATATATTTGTTTATTACAAAGTGTTTGTGTTTTTTATTTCTACTCTGCTTTGTTTTTTCTCGAATCTGCAATAATTACAAAGTCTAAAGCTAAAATATTAGTATTTGCAGTTATTTTACAGTTACAAAGTGTAAAATTTCAAAAAAATCATTCTACGATTTCATAATGGCGTGATATAATTTAGAAAATTGTGATTTCTTTTAATTTTGTGCGATACATTTTATAAAAAAGTGTAAAACATTTGCAAATTTTTCAACGAAATTGCTATTTCTTTTAATTTTGAGCGATGCATTTTATAAAAAGTGTAAAACATTTGCAAAATTATGCATAGTTTCTGTTACATGATATCGATTTTTGTGAAAATCAATCTACGATTTCATAATGGCGTGATATAATTTAAAAAATTGTGATTTCTTTTAATTTTGGGCGATACATTTTATAGAAAAGTGTAAAACATTTGCAAATTTTTCAACGAAATTGCTATTTCTTTTAATTTTGAGCGATGCATTTTATAAAAAGTGTAAAACATTTGCAAAATTATGCATAGTTTATGTAACATGATGTCGATTTTTGTGAAAATTTATGTGGGATGGCTTGTAATTGCGTGATTTTTGTTCAATTTTCATCGTGTGTTGAATAAAATATCGTTTTTTGTATAATTTCAAGTGATATGATGCCAGTTTTTGTATAATTTATGTGACATGATGTCGATTTTTGTGTAAATTTATGTGATATGATGTGTGATTGCGTGATTTTTGTTCAATTTTCATCGTGTGTTGAATAAAAATATCGTATTTTGTATAATTTCAAGTGACGTGATGACAGTTTTTGTATAATTTATGTGACATGATGTCGATATTTGCGAAAATTTATGTGAGATGCTGTATGATTGCGTGATTTTAATCAAATTTTTGTTACTTTGGGGGTCAACACATACGTCTTTTCGTAATTTTTGCGTGTTTCTATTCAAATTTATTTTCATTTGTCATCAACACAGACGTATTTTCGTAAAATTTTACTATTTTTCAATGAAAGTTGTATAAAAATATTGTTTTTTGTCGTTTTTGCAGAATTTAATGTGACAAGATGCCAATTTTTATAAATTTTCATGGGAGATGCTGTCGAAATGCTTTGGAAATTGCATGTTTTTATTCAAATATTAGTAATTGAAGCTATTTTTCACATACAAAGTATCGAAAAATCATATAAATTGAACTACGATTTCATAATTGTGTGATGTACTTTAAAAAATTACGGTTTATTTGTTAAACGTTTGCAAAATTATGCTTAGAAATAACTCTTAAAACTTTTTTACATCATTTTCGGTACTATAAAGTCGCTTTGTAAAGATTTTCAACGAAATTGTGCGTTTTTATTCAAATTTATTTTAATTTGTCGCCAACACATACGTCTTTTCGTAATTTTTGCGTGTTTTTATTCAAATTTATTTTCATTTGTCGTCAACACAGACGTATTTTCGTAAAATTTTACTATTTTTTCGATGAAAGTTATATAAAAATATTGTTTTTTGTCGTTTTTGCAGAATTTAATGTGACAAGATGCCGATTTTTATAAATTTTCTACGTATTTTCGTAATTTTGCGTGCTTTTATTCAAATTTATTTTAATTTGTCGCCAACACTTACGTCTTTTCGTAAATTTTTTACAAGAAAAAATGGTTTGACTTATATTTTTAATTAGTCAAGCCTTCTCCAATACTTGCTACTATAAGCCGTTCACGATCTTTTTGGGTCAGGTGAGACTATGACCATCTAGTAATTTTGTTGGCAGTACCTCTGCGGCAACTAAACTCCCTAATGCAAACTGACACTTTTTCTGCTAGGTTAGGTTGTTTTCAGTTTAAGGTTATATTTTCTGAATAGGTACATTGTTGCCGGATCTCTCTCTCTAGTCTCGACATCAACTCGTGTTCTTTTAGATCTGGTCTGTCCTTTTTAAACTTCAACTAGCATCGTTTAATGGAAATTTTTTGCTGTGATCGCTGGTTCGACTCCAGCCATGGGACATCGCAGGAAGCTTTTTTTTAAATTAAAATAACGGACAAATATTTGTTAAGTCACTCATATATTAGCGCTAAAATTTAAAAATAGCCGTCGCGTAATTATGATTTCGCTATATAAAATAAAAGTAATTATTTCTATAGCGACCGATCTGATGGAGCAGAATATAAAAATAAAGTAATTATTTCTAGCTTTTCAAATTTTTCTGCGAACGATTAATTTACCTGTTAGCCCATTTGAGGATGACAAAATAGAAAGTTCGCATCGAGGCTATAATGTCTTTTGTAATTACACATAGAACCGTAAAATTAACCATATTCTAACTTTTCAAATTATGCGCAGGTGAATGGAAATTTCCAGTAGGGTGGAGCAACGAGGATATTGTAAATTATAAAATTATTTCTAGCAAAGCTGTTACAAATATAATTTTTTTAAAAATTGTGTCTGCCTGTAAACACAATATGCTAAACATTCCCTATTCTCATAATATAAATTTTTGAAAAATAGTTTGTTTCAACTCGAACGGTGTGACGGCAGAGCTGCGAAATGACGTCTTGTTCAATTCCTATATGTTCAACAGACCTCGATAGCGCAGCGGTAAGGTCCTAAGGCTGCTGCCAAGAAAACTAGGGTTCGATTCCCACTCGGGTCCGACGCAAATAGCTTTTTTTAAATTCAAATATTTCCGCGAGGGAATGCAAGAGAGAGACAGCAGCTTCGATGATGGAGACGGAAGATCTACCAGTTTGAACTTCAAATATTTCCGCGAAAATTCAAAATTAAAAACGACAGCCGTGAAAAGTGCGCGCGCACCAAGATGGCCGACGCCCCGGGAGATTTAAATTCAAAAAATTGAACTTAGAAAAAAAATCGGAAAAAATTCAAATTTCAAATATTCCCGCCAGAAATCCAAGATGGCCGCCAAAGTCCGACGCGTAATTTTAATCGGAAGCTAATGCGTAATTTAATCGGAAGCTAATGCGTAATTTAATCAGTAGCACATATGTAAATTACATATCAAACTTCATATGTGATTAATTAGATCAAACCGCGAAATTAATTGGGTCAATCCGCGAATTAAAATTAAAACCGCGAAATCCGCGAATAAAACCGCGAAAACCGCGAATAAATCCGCGAATTAAACCGCGAATCCGCGAATCAATTAAAAGTGGTGGGGGATTTCTCGCCTCTTTCTACTTATGTCGTTGTATATTTTAGATATTTTATAAGAAAATCGCCTTTCAAATAAATAAGTTCGATGTAGAGGAGGAGTAACGGTATCTTTAAATCAACTCAAACTTAACAAAATGGGAGATATGACCACCACCTTCTGATTCCGATTCCTTTGTTAACACAATTGGTCACATTTTCTAGCATTTTTCGATTTTATTTCGAATTATTATTATATTAAAAAGATAACCTCCCACTAGTTCGTCATCATGTAACAGAGACCAGATTTCTAATTTATTAGTACACGGAAATTAGTCAAATTTATGTGGAATAGAAGAAAAAAATTATAAGCTGAAGATTCTAGGATAAATAGCTTATGTGTATAGAAATACATATCAAAAAAGTTCCCACCCCCAACGGGTAGGCTTCATCCCTCTCTCACCCCCTCTAGGGACACAGCACTGGGTTCTTTACGATACCTTTTAAACACTTTATCTTAGGGAAAAAACATAAGTATAGAAAAAGTTTAGTCAAAAAATTCTCTACAGAAAAGGTGTTATGGTTATTAAATTGTGGCGAAAAAGATCGTCAAATATTTGTAAATTGGTTGCAGCAACACTCACCCTTCGTTACATCCAATAGTTTGATAACCTTGTCAAGTGGTATCGTTGGTACTGACAATATTAATTGTTACAAAGCAAGAGAAATCAGGAAGCAATCTATGGATAAACTCATAAAAGAAGGAGGCACGTTTGGTACATTTAAGTTAAAGCGTAATAACATGGTTAAATCATTAGCATTTATAAATCCCGTATCGAAAACCAAGGATAAAATATGATACAGGTTGATTCTACTCAATTATTCTAAAGAATAGTCTGCACTGTGCGCACAGCGCTATATTTGATGAAAGAGGGCTGATGAGAAAAACCAAAAAGTCATCATTGTATCAAATTTTCAAATCCGTACCAGAACGTCCATTTGATGTCGCCAACTGTCAGTATGTAATTGATGGCGGAAATCTAATTCATCGTGTTGTATGGTCGAGTTAGGGCACATTTAAGGAGATTTACAGCACATACGTAAAATTCGTTAGAAGGCATTATGGGAAAAATGTTACAATTGTTTTCGATAGTTACGGTAATAATTCTACCAGCACAAAAATTATTGAACGCCAACAGAGAATTTTAACAAGAACATCTCCCGAAGTTATTTTTGAGCAGGATACGCCAATTACTGACCCTAACGAAAAATTATTAAGCAACCTTGCCAACAAAGAACGATTGATTTCTCAACTCGTTCAGATCTTTCAAAATGAAGAGATACAAACTATAACTGCGGATGATGAAGCTGATACAGTAATAGTTCAAACTGATATTAAAGGAAATTAAATCCGAAACGGTCGTAATTGTTGGTCAAGATGTCGATCTTCTTACCTTAATTATTGCCCTAACGCCAACTGAAAAGGATATCTACTAAGGGATGCACAAGGTAATATAAAAGCAAGAATTTATAGCTCTAAAGATTTACGGTTGCCAAATGTCCTTAAGAAACACTTCTTTTTGCTGAAAAGGCAAACTCCAAACTACAAAGTTACTAAACTCGAAAACAAATTTATAAGAAGTTGTTAAAACCTTTAGCAAATCAAATGCTACAAAACAGGATATTACTGAGGCTGGGGAAATATTTACTCTTGCACTATATAAAGCAGAAAAAAATGAAACGTCAGTAAATCATCAGAGGTATGTTCTGTTTAACACCTCGGTTGGCAATTCTAGTTAAACGGTTTGGCAAGGCTACCCCCGACGTTTTTTGCAATTGCAACAACATTCCTTGCGGGTTTACCACCAAATTCAGGCTTGGCATGAAAATGTTTTACAGGCAGAAGAATGGGGATGGAAGAAATCAAGTGATATTTTAATACCTGTTTTGACTACTGAAGCACCAGCTCCCTTATCAATTTTAAAGTTAATTTCGTGTGCTTGCAAGATGGACTGCGGAAAGCGATGCGGATGTTTCAAGGTTGGTTTAAAATGTTCGGTTATGTGTATGAACTGTCACGGACAAGGATGCTTTAATGCGGAACGTACCAACGAAATTGAATTTGAGGAAGAATAAATGCATTTAGTGGATTATTCCCCAAGCGGAAACCACATAAAAACACGCCGGCAAACTCTACCTCCTGGGTGGTGTGGCAACGAGTTTGGTTTAGGAATCGCTAATGATTGTTTTTAATTCTTATTAAATTCTATATAATTTAACCGAATGCTACAAAACAGAATATTACTAAGGCTGGAGAAATATTGTGTTGTCATCCAAAAGCGTTTTTGTTAGCTACCCCTAAGTTTGAGGTCGATTAACGTAAAAATCCTTAATAATCTGCAACCTATAGGACATATTTTATATAAAATGTAATTTGAATATTTTGTAATACTTCTATTTTGGTCGTAGAACATCACATTTACAGGATACTATATAAAAACCAGCGTGGTGTCATTATAGGGGTGAAAAAGGGATGAAGCCCACCAGTTAGGGATGGGAACTTTTCGATCCTATATTGCTACCCTCATTAACTGTCAATCCAGAACATATCAGCTTATTATAAATTTTTTCTTCTATTTTTGATAATTTCCGTGTACTATATAGTCTCAGCGTTTAGCGCTCCCGAAATATCACATACTTGCATGTAATTATCAAAAGTTAGATAACAGCTTTTACTTTAAAAAAATATTGGCCCGATGATCTTTCTTTTACTCATAGCTACTCACACTTCAATTTTTTGTGGCGGTAGTCTCTGAAGGAGTTTACACGGAACTTTTCCCACGCGAAATAGTTCAATTTGCAAAAATAAGTAGTTCGCTGGGATTCAAACTCTGCGCTCCCACGAGAATATTTCGCTGGAATAACTGAGCCACGGGCATACTCGAATTTAGACGAATTTCTGCTGTGTTGTAAAGATACCATATTAGTCTGTCCCATTTCTGATGTTTATCCTGTGTCTGTTAGTTGTCATTTTCGCAAATGATAAAGTCGAAACGAATTATTACTTTTATCCTTTACAAATAAAACAAGTGAAAGTTGTAACGCTAAATATTTTGAAAAATCAAAGGCAATTAGAGGTAAAAATACTTTAACGTTCCCAATAATAGTGAGACAATAAAAAGAACCACTTGGTAATTCAAATTAAAATAATTTGTGTGTTACGGATGGGATTCGATTTCAGTGTCTACGGAAGGCACTGCAAAGGTAAATCAGCATGCTACACGCATCGCACCCGTTTATCACACTCTGCCATGAAACTGTGCCGAATATCGGCGCTCAGCGACTGCATTATATTGAACAGCTTGTTCTTGCCTATTTTTATTTTTACAACCATTACCCTGCATCTGTTTGGCCACATTTTTGTCGAGTGTAAACCCTATAAGTTATGTACTTTTATCTATTCCTTAGTTAAAGCAAAAATAGACAAAGTTTCTAAAGGTGCTTACCCTATATATATTTGACCACAATTTTCTCGGTTTCATGCTAGGTAGACATATGATCCGCATATTTTGCATGCGGATTATATGTCTACCGTCTTTCTCTAACAAATAGTTTTTGAGCTATACTGCCAACAGACACACAGACGGACGGAATTGAGAAAACATGTTTTTCGTCATCCAGGGACCCTAAAAAGGGAAGGTGATTTTTTCGCGATTACAATACTTCTTTCGTCTTTTAAACGAGGGAAGTAAACATGAAAATTATCTGACACCCACATCCTCATATTTTGTAAAGTGATCAGATGTTTTATGTTGCAATGCAGCGTATGTAAATAAAAATTCGTGAGAACACCATTTTCTTAATATTTTAATTGTGGATTATTAAAATTTCGTGGCTCTATATCTTTATTCGTTTATTAATATAAAAACACTTCTGAAAAATGAATAAAAAACATCCTTCTTTTCATAATAAAAGTTTACTACAAAGAAAATAACAGTCCTAATACAAAAAGTTACTATGTACATGAATATTAAACATAGCTATATAAATATAAGCATCATTATAAATAATAATATTAAATAAATAATTACATATTTTTCCAGAGTGAATTTTAGATAATAAATCGCTATTAACTAAAACACTGCTGGGGCATGTGGTTTCAGACAAAATCGTTGAAAACCCCCAACCACACAAATATTGATCAACCGTTGAATATGTATTTCGATAGCATTGTGCCAAATATTTATTACTTGAAAGATGTTTACAAAATAATTCACAGGAATTAGAAAAATTGTAAATCACTTGTAATCTGCTTTTAACGATTTTATTTGAGATCTAAAACTAGTTTTCCAGTGAAGAAAACTCCTTCCTTGCAACATTAGTGCCTGGCAAGCATATTGCAAATCCAATTATTTTATTTATATTCCTGAATGAAAGTTATTCATATCAAAGTGATTAAATTTATCTACCCAACTGCCATCGGTTGGCATTTTTTTTTGTCAGTCCAAGTATTTATTTTTGTATTATCAATATATTTTGTTGCGTATGGTAGGTATCTCATCAAAAATTATCATTTCTTCCATATTAGCATCGAATAGTTTTATTTCATCATCAAATTTTAAAATGTATTCTACACTTTTTTGCACATTTTGCCCGCTTACCATCTAGTACGAGGTAGAGGAAAGATAAACTTTGTGCAACTGCGATAATGTTTAAACATGTCCAATCCTAGATACTTTCCGGGTCAGTTTTCAATGCGAAACAAACAATTCAAATCCCGGACATTCCCACATAATCTGTGCATATCTGGCCACTTTAATATTTGTGGAACTGACATATCCAGAAAAGTAGAACCAAGCTTCATCTGTAATCTCATCTGTAAGAAGGTTTTTTCGAGAGCCCTAATGTTGTTTTCAAAGTTACGTAAAAACAATTTCAGGATTCTTGCAAAGCCGGCCTATCAAGTAGTATTTCGTGGATCGCTTACATTCTGTAGGGATTGAGTTTGCAGGTCCTGTTTAAAACAAAAATATTTATGATTATATCGAATGTTTACCGCAATTTTCAGAAAAAGCATAACGTGAGGTTTAATATCATTTCTGGTATTGAAAATCTTAGGCACTCTTTTTAGTTAAGTTTTGTCAATCGTAAATGGAATTACTGTTCTGTAATTGGCACAATGAATTATTATTATTATTATTATTATTATTAAAAATACGTTAGCAAGTGCTGTACGATAGATCCATTATTTGTTGTTGCAAATACCGAATTTAGGTCTTGGTCCGTTCCTCTGTTACTTGTCTAACGCATCAATATTTTGCCCATTATGCATTCTTGGCCTGCCACTGCCTTTTTTACGAGTTATGCTCCCTGTATCTCTATAAGTCTATACAAACCCACAATATGCTGAATACATTTACAAAAGCCATCAAAAGGAGCAATGACATTTGGAAACGTTTCTAAAAACATTCAAAGGCGTGTCTAACAGAATAAATCCATTGACCATGAATTTTTTGATCATTTCGAAAATACATTTCCAGCACAGACCGTTTTCATTCATCAGTAAAAACCATGACTGATTCAAATTCTTCTGTAAATAATGATTGAAACTGAAGTGGTAACCAAAATCTATCACTTCTGTCAGCTACAACTGACCTACTGTTATAAATCAATCTCAAATATGCCCATTGCCGCTGTCATTCTCTTACCCAGACTAGCCTGATTAACTTTTTTAAATCACGTAAATGTAATACTGTTAAGCAAATGTGACTTGAAAACTTGAACACGCTGTATTTGAGAAACTACAGATTTGCAACAAAACGCTGCAGGAGTTTTGGACTTCTTTTATCTTATAATGGACCTCCGTACGTCATACGGTTGCCATAAGAAACTTCCTGTCAATGCCTCTAGCAATAATAATTAACTGGAAAGTAATCGGAGCTGGATGATTCTAATAAATTTCTGTTTTAATCAGTATGATTAGTCATATTAATTTTTTTTACCTTAAGGAAACGAAGGAATATTAACTGATTTATTAACTATTATATACTAAGATGTAATTTTTCTACAATATGCATGAGTTGCAATGACGGCAAGTTGTAATTTTCAGATTTTAAGTGCTTTACTTTAAAAGAAGTATTACGTTTATATACTTCAATCTTGTTACAAAATAATTAGTTTTGAATTAAAACGAATAAAGTCAAAGCAGCGATTGTCATTTATTATTTTATTTTAAAATTGAAGTCATGTATTTACAATTCCACAATTAAGTTATATAGAACATACGGCAGAAAAAAACTGTTTTTCTGTTTTTTATTGTGTCGAAACTTTATAGGGAGTTATATACATTTAGCAATTAAAAATCTGATTGTAATGCAGCTTTTTCCCGTGCCCTATATTCTACTTTACTATGAATTTAGATGCCCCTTGTTTGCTAGTTAACTCAGTCGTACAAGCACGAAACCCGCTCTTACCTCAGTATGGCTACGGCTATTATCAATATAGCTCGATCCGGGCTATTTGTAATTCTGTAATCATACATGCAAATCCTGCCAGGAACAAAAACCAAACAGTTTACATGAAAATACATTTATACTTTGGAAAATAACATACATGCATGAAAATACATAAAAATTATTCACAATGGCAATATAGAAATGTTATATACTTTATCAACAATAGCTAAGAAATTTTCACGAGCTTAATGCTGAATCTACATGCTTGAATACACACCTTAAGGTGGAGTGTGATTGTCAATGTGCAACGCTAAGTCAAAAAAGAAATCGTAAGAACAAGGCGTATTCTCGCGAACAAATTCACTTGATACGGCTCTACTTTCGGCCGCTTTAAATCAGCTGACGCAATGTGTCAACAGGATGATGCAAGCGCTTTGTACTGAAGTGCTAATTTAGCAGGTACTCTTCTAGTTTTTCCAGTTTCCTGGACCGGGCATTCAAATGTGGGCTTTATTTATAATAATTACACTTGGATTTACCTCGTTGCAAGATAACGAAGAAGTAGTTCCATTGCTTCGGTAGCTACTCACAGAGGCTTCGTGCGTTGGCAAAGGCGACTGGCTTTCTCGAAGCTCGAATGGCAACTGGAATAGCAGCTTCTTGCTATGAACTGCTGTATATCGGGTCAAGAATAACATCGCGTCGGCTACTCTTAACGCAGGTCCACAAAGAAACTTTCAAACGCACTTTATAATACTTCGCCTGGCATTCCTTTTTTTTGGACGAACACACCGGTCGCGCCTCTACGTTCGCGCATAACTTGCTTTAATTATATTATTAGACGCAACGACTACAATGTAAAGAATAGAATTTGGCTTAAATTTAGAAGGGTGATTATTAAATACCAAGATGACACGAAGTAGCCCGTTACATGATTAAATTTTATTTTTCTTTTACAGCTATTCTACCAAAGTTCTTGGAATACAAAGAGAAATATGGAGGAATTGTTAAAGTATTTATTGGACCACTACCTTCGTTTTTACTAATTAATGACCATGCGTTTCTGGAGTACTTACTTAACTCAACAAAGATTTTGAACAAATCGGAACAATATAGGTTTTTGTCTAAATGGTTGGGCACTGGATTGCTATTATCTGATGGCGGTAAGTGAGAATGAGTTTAATTGAACCAATCTACTTTAGTGCAGAATTTTTATCATCAAAGAAGTCTATAATACCTATTACAGTTACGATTAAAAACGTAGACTGCGGTTATCTATTTTATTTTACGTGGAGACGACGAGGGGCACTAGATTAATAATCTACCTAGCCATGAAAATAAATAATGAATATTACAAGAAACGTCATCGTATCGTAATGCTTTAGTAGTTAATATGCAAAATATCATCTACTTATGATATATCATCACTTTCTTGTGTATTAGTTTGTTATAGGAGATGAGTTTTGTTAAATTAGAGCACTGAAGCGTCATAAAACTCTTAACTTTGGAAGACCACTAACCGAAAGTTATATATAAAAGCTTGCTGGCAGTATATAGTAAGCTAGTAAGCTTTTATCAGATAAAATACTGGTTGTGAATCAGTAGAAAACAATCCAAAACCAGAACAGTCGAAAACTGCAACAAACTCTGAAGTGTACAGGAAGGTAGAGTCGATTGTTCTTGAAAATCGACGTTAGAAGCTATCGGAGCTCGCTGCGGCGTTGAGGATGTCCGAAACAAGTATCCTACACATTTTGCGTGACAAGCTTGAAATTAACAAGGTATCAGCCAGATGGGCTTTAAGAGTTTGGACTCGTGAATAGAAAGATTATCATCGAGATATTTTTCCAAGCAATTTGTATTTACTGAAAAAGGATCCAGTCCAGACATGTGCAAAATAGTGACAAAGATGAAACCTAAATCCATTATTGGAATCCTGACATCAAACAGTGGGGGGTTTACCTCCTCTAAAAAAATGGTGGTGACTACATTGAAAAATAAGAAATCATGAGTGCTCTAAGCCTTCTTCCTGCTGCTTTAGTAGATTATTAATGTAGTGTCCTTCGTATTACATCGGGTGTATGTTTGAAAAATGAAAAATAAAATAATTTATTAAAATTTGCAACTTGGCGTAAAAATTTGTAAGATAATTTGTTTGTAATTGTAGATGCACACTGGAAAAAACACAGAAAGATTATAACCCCCACGTTCCACTTTCAAGTTTTAGAACAGTTTATAGACGTTTTCGAATCAGCTAGTAAAGTTCTGGTTAGTAAACTGAAAAAAGAAGTTGGAAAGCCTTGTGTTAACATTTATCCATATATAACTTTATGTACGCTAGATATAATTTGCGGTAAGTTATTAGTATTATATAAGCCCCGTTTGATTTATGTGATTATCTACTAGAGGATACAAATATTAAGGTCTTCATCTAACACAATATAAAAGTTTTGATCATAAATGAAACAATAAATCGCAATAATTTTTAGAAATCTTAATTAATAGGAGTCAGAGATGAATTAACAATTCTGTCTTTGTTCTTCAGAGACTGCTATGGGGACCTCTATTAATGCTCAGGAAAATTCAGATTCTGGATACGTTCGGAGTGTTAAAGCTATGTGCCGAATCATTGTAGACAGAGCGTTTAATCCGTTCCTACAATACAAACTTTTTTATTTTCTTAGTAGTCAGTACCGAGCAGAAAAACGAGCTATTAAAATACTTCACAATTACACGAAGTCCGTTATCAAAAAGAGAAGGGCCGAACTTCCAAGCAAACAAGATTCGCTCAAATCTGATGATGAAGTGGGAACGAAAAAAAGAATGGCGTTTTTAGATTTGCTTTTACAAGAAAACGCAGACAATCAAACATTAACTGATCAGGATATTAGAGAGGAAGTCGATACTTTTATGTTCGAGGTTACTATTTTTGTTTTATTTGCAATGGCTCGTTCTGGGCTTATGTTTTATATGATATATGTAGGGCATTTCTAAAATATGTGGACATAGCTTAATCATAGATCTCTAGCCCCAATGTTAGACCATATAACTCAACTCGACCCAAATACGTTTCATTTACTTTGAAAACAATAGAACATTTGAGTTTATTTTATGTCTTAGTATATAGAGACTAGATTACACATGTTCTCCAAAAACGATTGGCGGAATTACTAAGACTTTATTTTCGTATGTCTATGTTATAACAGTTGATTAAAAATTACAAAAAACCGAACCATGTACTGGTGAGTATCTCATCTTTCTGTAAAGGAAAGGTTTAAAAGCTGTTGGCATGGAAAAGTTACTATGTGAACTGAGTCGTGACACTCATGTTTCATTCACTACTGGTACACCGAATCCTTACCAAACCGACCCAACTAGAATACTGATAATAAAATGCATTTGGATAAAAGTAAGTTGTGTTAAATCTTCTTATTTTGGATTCAGGGATCTGTAATCAAGCCATTTCCATAAATTATAGAGACACACTGAAGAAAAATATTAATAATTAATAAAAGCTAATGTAGTCCTTTAGCCAGAATACTGTATACAACATGAGATACATTACGTTTTTATATAGTTTTGTCGCCGTAAAGATCTTAAATAAATCATTTTTATCTGATTTGCTAAGCAATGTTTGAGTTTTCCTTGAAGAAAAAAAATAGCAATATCTACTTAGCTACTATCTTGATAATCTATTGACATAACAATTTTGATATTATTTCCGTAATGAAATCTGTTTAGGTATTCTATATATGTAGATATATTTTAGGGGCACGATACAACAGCGTCAGCAATAAGTTTTGCATTATTTTGTCTTGCAGAACATCCAGAAGTACAGGTATAACTCTGTTCTGATTAAAAGGGAAAGAAATATAATTTATTTTACCTTTTAGGCAAAGGTAGTCGAAGAATTACATCAAATATTTTCGGATGATAAAACTAGATCTGTCACATTCAGAGATTTACAGAATATGAAATACTTGGAATCTGTCATAAAGGAAGTACTTCGGATATACCCTTCAGTGCCTTTTTATGCAAGACATGTGCACGAAGACACCGAATATGGTAAGATTAATCAATTCGTATAAGATTTACTGACTAAGAATCATTAACATTGTAATATTCAACAATTTTGCAATTACCTTCGCAACAATTATTTCATTCCAAATTGCACATAATAGTTATTTACGCACCAAGGGCATAACTTAATTTTCTGACTCGTCGGTGGAATTTGTTACCCGAGCGTAAGCGAGTGTAAAAATAACCGAGGGCCTAAAAAGCTCTTTATTCCAGTGGCACATACAATGTTTTTTGTACAACTAATTAAGTAGCGTGATGTGCATACAACTATATATTAAATTGACTAATTTATAGTAGACTGAGAATGTGTCTGGTACTCGTTTTAGGTAAATTTTCTGTTATTTTGCCAGGTGCAGCTTCTACATTTTCAGTCAAGGGGTACAGAAATAGCGTTGCTCATCTTTAACGTCAGTATTTTCCTTTTTTTTATTGTCATAGGACATTATTGCCTAAAGTCTCTCCAATGTTCTGATAAATCTGTTTACAATTCCACTGCATAGTATGGCACTTTAAGATGCCATTGTGATCGCTTTTGTTCAAATTGAATTATACCGACTATGATAGTGTATTTGTTCATATAAAAAATAAACTGCTTATCGTATTACGAGTACAGAGTGGGGAATTGTATCGACAAATGTTTGGAAGATATTTGTTCAACAGAAAAAATTTAATTAAAGCTTTGGCAAAAAATTTGTTATGATCCATTCAGTGCTTGGTATTAAAAGCAATTGGGTTAGTAATTTTAAAGATGTTACTGGAAAATCAAGTTTTAAATACAAAACCATAGAGTAAATAATAATGACAAGAGGCTCAGCCACAGCAATCTTGGCCGTATGCGCGATAAGTGATCGTCTATTAGCAGAAATTCAGTATACAGTGTGTAAACGGGGATGTCGTACATAGAGAAAGGCAATATTAAAAATAAACGTGGCTGCGCGCGCTATTGCGCGGTCTATCCTGATGTATTTTCGTATGCGCTGCGTAGCACATTTGATTAGAGTTACTAGATTGAGAGAGTAACCCGATTGGTATCGCCAATGTATTTGGCTCATAATTGGCGGTTTGTAACTTTAGCCACTTCCAAAGACGTGATTTCTCAACTTCCTGATTTTGCGCCGTCAAGTGATTGGCTAAATTTTGACATTTGACGTCGGACACTTGTCACTTCACTTTCAGTTATGTCAATTTGTTAACTTTTGGTCTTCGTTATCTTTTGAGCTTCGGTGAATCGTAAAATGCCAGGGTGTTGTGTGCCTTTTTGTAAAAATCCCAGCGAATCTGGTTTTCGACTGTTTCAGTTACCACAAGGTGAAAAGAATGAACAAAAAAGGCGTAAAAGGTTGGCGTTTATAAACAGAACTAATTTATCTTAAGGAGCTCGTATTTGTGAAGTAAGTCGATATATACGCACATATATTAGCAGATTACAACAGATTTGCAGTTAATCTGAATCGTTAATTAATTGTTCTTCAATAACAGGCACATTTTGAAACAACCCAATTTGAATCTGACAGACAAGATGGAAGAAAACTTTTAAAATATAATGCGTGGTTATGCACATTCAAATGTCCCGCCAATTTGTGGACCAACAATGGCTGACTTTCGCGTTACTTTCTCAATCTAGTAACTCTACATTTTATTAAGGTCACTAAATCACGTTAGCTATGCTTAGCTAACGTGATTTTAGTGACCTTACATAGCTAACGTGATTTAGTGACCTTACATTTTATGTGTCACCACTGAGTAGTTTAAAGCTCTGCTAATAATTTTCAAAAAGAAACGCGAATTGTTAAGAGTCCTTTTCTAAAATCGCATCGATTTAATCAAAATTCCGCTCAAATAACCCTCCGCCCCTCCAATGGGGGCCCTCGGAGCTCCGCGCCACTCCAAGGGGGGTCCCGGGGCTACGCTCCTCTCCAAGAGGGTACTTGGGGAACCTCCCCCTTCCAAAGGGGCCTTCGGGGCTCTGCCCTTCTCCAAGGGGGCCCTCTGGACACCTCCCTCCTCCAAAAGGGCCTTCGGGGCTCTGCCCTTCTCCAAGGGGGCCTTCAGGGCTCTGCCCTTTTCCAAAGGGACCCCGGAGCTCCGCCCCTCTCCAAGAAGGCTCTTGGGGCTCCGCCCCTCTCCAAGGGGGCTCACGGGACCCCTCCCCTCTTCTAGGGGGCCTTCGAGGCTCTGCCCCTCTCCAAGGGGGACCCGGGGCTCCGCCCCTCTCCAAGGGTGCTCACGTGGCTTCGCCCCTCTCCAAGGGGCTCTCGGGGCTCCGCTCCTTTTCAAGGGGCCTTCGGGGCTGCGCCCCTCTCCAAAGGGCCTCGCGGGGCTCCGCCCCTCTCCAAGGAAACCTTTGGGGCATCGCCCCACTTCAAGGGGGGCCCCGGGGCTTTGCCTTTCTTCAAGGTAGCCCTCGGGGCTCCCCCCATCTCCAAGGAGGCTTTCGGGACATCGTCCCTCTCTAAGGGGGCCCCGGGGCTTCGCTCCTCCTCAAGGTGGCCCTCCGAACTCCGCCACTCTCCAAGGGGGCCCTCGGAGCTCCGCCCCTCTTCAAGGGAGCCCTCGGGGCTCCGCCCAGTTCGCGAAATCGAGGCGACGGCGAAATTCATGCAAACGCAAATGTGACGGACACACACGTTTGGATCGTTCTCCTTTATTTATATGATTACGAAATATCAGCTACATCTGTGTCCATTTCACATAGCAACGCTGCTTGTGTTATTGTCCGCGTAATGAGAGATTCGTGTTATGCGTTTGGCAGTACTGAAGTGTATTGTTGGTGGTACTAGCAGTCTATATCGAATTTGAGATTAGCAGGTTAGGTTTTGTTTTTATTTGACACAGACTGACGTAAAACCCAACATGCTAACCTCAAATTTGACATAGACTGCTAGTAGGTACCACCAACAATACACTTTACTACTGCCAAAGGTATAACACGAATCTCTCGTTGACCGAACAATAAATCAAACAACGTTGCTATGTTACATGACCACAGATATACAGTGTGTCCCAGATCAAGTGGGATTGCATGGGTAACTTTCTTATCATTGAAGATGGAGATTTGGTTAAATGAGCAATGTTTAGCAGTTTTATATGCTGAATTACAAACTGTTTGAAAAAGTTCAAAATGTCGAACCTGTCAGAAGTTGTTTAAAAAGACTAAAAACTGTCATTTTATCTTCTGTCAAATATCTTCGTAAGTATAAGAGATACGAACAAAAAAACTTCATATAAAAGTTACTGTTTTCGATGAGACCAATTTAAAATTGGAGTCCAACAAAAATTCAAAATTGCTGATTTTAAGATACTCGTATCAACTTCTTTAAGTTAAATAGACGCCATATTGGATTTTCAAGTTGCTGAATAGAATTTTTTATTATATTTTCAACGATGACAGATAAAAATGATTGATTAAAGAATACCAATAAAATTAATTGTTTTTACATTTTAATCAAGTAGGCTTACATGGATTTAAAAAAATTTAGGTGAAATGTATTACTAATGTATACTAATGTTCGACGGCCAGCCAGATCAGCTGATCTAACGTCTTGTGACTTTTCAATGGGGTACGTTAAAGAATAAAGTATATGGAATTACAGTGTGATTCTTTAGAAACTCAATTGCAGCAGGCCCTGGATTCGAGGTTAGCAGATTAGGTTTTGCGTCAGTCTGTGTCAAAACTGACGCAAAACCTAACCTGCTAACCTAGACTTACAGTGTCACCAACTACCAACAATACATTTCAGTATTGCGAACTGATTCAAGCTATCCAGGGCCTGCTGCAATTGAGTCTTTAAAAAATCACTCGGCTACAATAATGTTCAGACACTGCGCGAGGCAGTTTTAGAAGCATGTGCATACAATATGACCTTATGATCGTACAATTTGACAACAGGGATAAAATTATTTGGTGCACATGAACCTCAAATGAGATAAACTGATGCATCTGCAGCGTCCTCTACTCACGTGTAATTTATAATTTTGCAATAATAGATATAGGCAATCCATTCAACAGTCGTTACGTGTTACTCCTCTTTACTATTTTTATATTTTTACCTACTCTATGACAAAGCGATTGGTTTGACAACAAATATGGTACTAACATGATAGTGCACTAGCCCATAGCATCGCCGGGAGCCCCAGATTTAAATTCTTTAGAATACTGGATTTGAGATTGTAGAAAACAGTTTTTCCGTGAGACGAAACGAGACGATATTTGCTCATTCTCGATCCCGATGTGAAAAATTGTCGAAAGTTAATTCTCGATCTCGATTTCCAAAATTCTCGAATATCAGTTTTCGATCTCGAGAATCTCGAATTTTAAATATATGCTGTGTTTATCGAATTGAGGCTGCTGTTACTTTAGGGTTATGCAATCTCAGCATACTCCTAAAATAACCGAATGCTTCAAGCTTTAAGGTTTTGGAATGTTCCTGATGATATTTGTGTATTTCTCAAACAAATACTGGGACACGCCTACTAACGTAGGTGTAGTCATTCATTCACGTTTTGGGATGCAACATCGAGTGAATATTGAGTGTTGAATTTATGAAAATTGTAATTATTGCTTATTTTATTTCTCAAAGACTCATTAAGAAATATTAAATGACAATGTGGATCTCGAATTTCGAGACGAGATCGAGAATTGCGACTCGGCGGCATCACAACTAAGAGGTCCATTATGCTACGTTTTAAGAGCAGGCTGTCAGAGGAGTGGGAGAGTTTGACGTATTAAATTGCCGTAAGATGGCAGTAATGTTCATTATTAAGAATATTTATTTTTGGCTCTACTAGTATGTTGAAATCTGCAGTATGATAGGTGGTTGCCACTACACAATAACAGATGGCACTTTCGCATTGCTTATTTGAAATTGCAACTTGAGAATTACTTGGGCCTGGACCCACAAGTTTGTTTTGCTGTCTGTGTTTACTCAAGGATTTCTGCCTGTGCAGCAGTTTCGAACGCAATTTGAAACCAAACGAGCCTTCGGTGCGTGTGAATAGTGAATAAGTGTTGATTTTATTGGTAGCAGTGATGTTGCGTGGAAATATAAGTAAGTGATTTTTGTGTGTCATTAGTTGCTATAACATGATATTGTTAGAATTTTAGATTGGTTTGTATCATCAAATAAAATCACATACACACAAAGATTATTGACAGAAAATATTAGTTATGAAGGGCCCAATAACACTGATGACATCCCCAGTAATTATGGAAATTCTTAGTAAGTTGCTTAACAGGTATTAACTATTGAATAGAATCTATGTATGATCATTGTTGCAGTTTTAGGACTCCAAACCTGAAATCAAGGACATACGAAGCAGGAGTTAAGAAAGTTACAGGAAAAGGAATATGGCGTTATATCATCTCATCATCTTCGGAATATGGCCAGTAAGAGTACAACCATTGATTAATCAATGGTACAACAAAGCATGATATAAATACAAGGGTATGCTCGAGCGCAGCTTTTCTCAACGACCAATGAGAAAGCGTGAACCAGACTACGTCATCAATAGGTGGCAATTTGAAAGTTACGTTTTAAAAGTCTCCCGGAAAAATCGTATTTTGCATTTGTAGTGGGTCAAATTAATGGTGAAATGGAGGGAAATCGTACGCAATTGTAATAAATGCTATTTTTCGTGTGAATAATACGCGGTTTTATTGATTCTCGTACATTATAACTCTTTTCCGTACACAGGAGAAAAACCTTATAGCAATTCTAACGCGATTTAGTTGGACATGCAAGAATCCACACAGGAGAGAAACCGTATAAATGAGGTTAGGGTTATCGACGTGCAATACGTGCAACCATCGTCCAACATGCCGAAGCCCTCCTGATATACCCGAGACCATGATAATCATGCCCGAGACCGTACGAATGTGACGTCATGTGGTTCACGTGCGCAGTGGGTTACCATCTCTCGAGCATACCCTTGTATTTATATCATGCAACAAAGTATGTAAATTAATATTCTACTGTGATTTCTGATTTTAGAATTTGGAATGATCCATTAAGAGTGGAATGTGACACTACTCCAAAGCAACCTTGTCCGGTTACTGGAAACACAGTAGTAGAGTTGGGACCAAATTCAACTAAACTGTGTAGGGCAATTTGGATGAGGTGATAAACTTGAAAAAAAGTAGCATTTGTTTAGAAAAGAAAGGACCGATAATACGTTTGAAAATGAATCATTCATATTATTATCAAGTGAGTATCTATTCAAATAAGGAAATTAAAATGTTATTAAGCTTTTTTTAGGTACAAGGTCAAGAGGAAATTCTAGACCACTGTGGCTCAGGACAATGACCTCAATCACATTGTATTTACTGTCAATCTTTAAAAATGTTTTCAAAGCCTACCTGTTATTTTAATTTCATACAAGAGACGCGGTAAAGCATTTTTCATCATTTCAGGGGTGGAGTTTTGTGTATAAGTAATTTGGGTTACATCGGCTTATTTTGAGTTCTATGTGGACAGCAATAACGGAGTTTTATAAATATTGGTTGCAAAAAAAATTAAAAAGATCATAGACAATTTTATTAATTTCATTTAAGTAATGATAATGAAAATACTCCTCAAATGTTTAAAAATAAAAAGGGAACGGTTGTTTTATGATAAATTGTGCTCATTTGTAAAGCCAGGTATTTTTAAATTGTTCAATATGTTTATTGTAAACTCAGTGTATTTTAACTATTTTGTTAACATTGTTTTACACCCTGTTGGTTCTTTTTTGTAAATAAATGAGCAGTTATCTATCTACTTTGTCAATTATTATGTATCTAAATAAAATACAGTTATATAGGTACAACTTCAATGTCGGTTTGAATTCAGATACTATATCTCTTTGTTTCATATTGCTTGTATGTTTCCGATGAATCAGCGAAGAAGAATAAATCTGTAATCATAGGTTATATCCCGAGTACTATGAATTTAATCAATTAAAATTATGCAAAGCTGGTTGTTAGGGAAATTTAAGGTTGAGGGATTTTATTTTGAATTAATAACTAAAACATTTGCTCAAAAGTAATATTTTGCTAACAATGTAGTTTTGCATAATTTTGATAAGATTGAATTAATTGTATGAGGGGTACCTATATTTAAAGATTATTTCTTGAATGAGATTAAATTAAATCAAAATAGCATATTTACATTTTATTTTGAATATAGTTTCCTGAGTAAGGAATAGTAGGTATTAATTATTTTTGGTAAAGTTTGTACAATAGATGAAGCTATTTCAATTTTAGTAAACAATTCATGATTGTCAGGAAGATTCTGGTCTTGCATGTTCTCCCACAACAATTTCACCTTGAACCCCCAGTTTTTCAATACAGTAGTAATATATTCCATTTATGCAGTCTGGTGCAAAGTATACTTTTTTTCTTCACAAATGCTGTGAATTGCCTCCATATTGATTTGTTAGTTGTACCTGTATTGACGGGGACACTATTTTTGATTGCTTTGTCGATTAATGAACTACAAAAAATCTTTACTGGTACTCATTGTGAATGGTGCGACGTTTTGCAATTTTCAGACACGAAATGAATTTGTTTGTATTCGTTTACCATAATAACGCAATACAAGAAGCACTGCGATGCTCAGTAATTCTAAAATATTTGTCAATGTAAACGTCAAAAACATCAGAAAATTAATTTCTACCAAGCAATATTTCAGAAAGTACCTAGTTCTGAAAGTCAAACTAGTGAAATACATCATACTCGATGCTACTATCACTTGGAAAGTGTTCTAGGCCAGATATTCCATTATCCTAATCAAAATTACCCTTTTCAAATTGGCGGGCTTTAATCGCCCCTAAGTTTTAGCAAGGATTTTATTCACTATGTAATGCCATAAACAACAGAAAATCGGACTTTATGATTGGCCAGTTTAGGTATGAAGGAAATAATCAAGCAAAAAATGTAACAAATTATCAACTAGCTATTAGTAGGTTTAATTTTTTACTTTTTACTATAAGCAGACATCTCCATTATGCCGACCCTTTTTTACAGTCCCGAAGGTGTCTGCTTATGAGAGATTTTACTGTATTACATAAAAAAATTCAAATCTTTATTGCAATTATTCCAGTTATTAAAAAAGATATGGGAAGTGTAAATTTTTATGCAACCTGTATAGCTATCCATATAATAGCCAGCGCCATCTCAGTGGCAATAGCTGAAACGTTATATGCACAAAGGCATGTAGAGGTCATGGAGTTGTAAATAATTTGCCCAAAAATTCCATTTTCTCAATAAAGACTGTATAGATTGATTTCAAATTTTAGGTAATTTATGTGGTTAGCCTTCTAGTGGCAATAACAAATTATTATGTTTGTAGGTGATTTTTTTTTTTTTAATTTTTATGATTTCAGACGATGAGTTACTGTATTAAAACAATCCATTTCGCATTGAAACTTTGTTATTGCCATTATAGGTATTTCTTCATGGCTTTAGTGTTTCCTCCAAACTTAGATATTCATTTAAATTTAAAATAATGACATTATTAGAAAGGTCTGCTTTTCGCTTACGGCGCCATCTGTTATTAATCGTGTCTGACGGCCCCCTCTTAATGCGGGTTTTAAAAATACTATTGAAAAAATGCCGAGATCGAGAATTTTGTTAATCTCGTCTGGAATATTCGAGAATTTTATTAATCTCGTCTGAAAAATTGTCAATCTCGAATTTCGAGATGAGATCGAGAATTTTCTCCTTGGCGACATCACTAGTAGAAAATTACTACTACAGAATGGTAGAACATCTAAACCTTTACGTGTTGTTAGTTAGATAATACAAGAATTTGGTTAAAGAATACTGAATTAAAGAATCTAAGAGACGATACCGACACCAACACTATGATTTTTTCGAAGCAATGAATTTGAACTGTAAATAAAATTAAAGAAACTGTGTAGTTTGCTAAACAAAGACGGCTAAATTGGATAAACGTTTGGGTTTAGTTGATACTTTTTGAACACTGAGCTGCTTACAAAGTGCCACAGAAGACCTTTTTAATTTATTAATTTCAATTTTTAATTGCCTTGATAACGGGAGTGTACTTTTTTCCTAAACATTTGTATACTTGTATTTAGTGTGGTGCAATGCCCATTAACGTCGTGTATTAAAAATACTAGATACTTTTAACTATTCCAACATAAGTTTTACAGGAACGCACGAATATCGCTATTTTTTTGCTTACGTGGAAAATATTGTTTTCAGATGGTGGTATTCTTCCAAAAGGCATTAACTTAATTATCAACGCTTATGGTATACATCGGAATCCAGAGTTGTTCCCAGAACCCGAAAAATTCCGTCCGGAAAGATTTAGCACGGAAAATTCAGCTGGACGGTTCCCATATGGTTATATTCCATTTAGTGCAGGAGCCAGAAACTGTATAGGTAAGTCTATCGAGTGTGAAACTTTTTACTTCACATAGGAGTGCCGCAATAATTTAACGTTAATTCTGCCAATTCTTTTAAATAGTTTTGTTGTTTATATTACTATAAGATTACAGTTTTGGATTCAATCAACGAATGACGAAATACGAAGTTGTATGTATTACATTTCTTAATAGAATTTTAGCAAATCAAGCTTAATCAAACGAATGTATACGTATATTGGCAGTTTTCAGGTTAACTCCAGAATTAGCTTGAATCTAAAGCATTACATACTTTAGTGTGATATTTTATTGGACTTTCTCCACGTCACATAATAGATAGAGTTCCTAAATAGGAACTCTAATAATAGACCACTGTCAAAAATTACATTATTCAGAGAAAAAAATACTTTAGTGTTTTATGCTAAATCTAGCATATTTCATGTCTAAGAATTATAATAAATCTAACAAAATTTAATCTGTATTTAGCAGAGTGCGTTCTTCAAAATTACATTTTTTGTTGTAGGTATTTGCGCATACCAATATCTGATATTCTAATTACGGGAATGTTGGTTTTAAGTATAAAATATCACATTATTTACATTTAGCTTCTTGTTCTTAATTTAGGCTGAAATAACTACATAGTGTAGTTCTATGAGACTTCTTCGACCGTGGCTCGGGCAGGTGGTTAGTCTACTTCCTTGAATATAGGGTAGAATTCTCTTTTATACAGGGGTCACAGCCACCAAACGTGTTTGTATGGTGGCCCGAGAGTGTATAGTGAAAACCATTGTCCGAGTGTAAGGTTTGAGCTCACTAACTAAGTGTCGATCACATCTTGTTTACATTTACCGTTAGATAATATTGATGCTGCTGTTATAAAAATGCTAATTATTTATGCAAATTTGCAATATTCATTTTACTGCTTCAAGAAAGCCAGGTAGGTTTGAAGTTCCGTAAAATTAGCAGAGTCACTTCTTTTACAGAGGGAAATATAGTGACCAATTCCAGACATGGAGAACGGTTTATAAAAAGTGACGACCCCTCTTAATTTTCTTTTTTATGAGGATAAGTTAAAACGGTATTTTGGCTATTCATGCTGTTTCTCCACGAACATGTTCTAATATTTTGTAGTGTAGCAAATATCCAAAGAGAGTATATGAGTATTTAAGCGCCATAAAAATTTAAAGATTATGTGCTTAAGCAGTATCAGCAATACTTTGACTGTCTTAATTTATCTAAGGCCGTTTAGTTGACAATTGGAAAACGAACACAAAATGTTAGTTGGTGAAGTTTAAGGTTATGTTCATAAGTGTAACGCATGGGTGGTTTTTCAAAGTAACGGGTAAAGAGTGCTCTGGAAATGTTGCTGGCGCATGTCATGCATGTCTTTTCAATCGGTAGGTAATGAACACAACCTCATAATAATTGAATTATGACACTTATGAGATGACACTTAAATCGCAAATGGGCTGTTAAACTTGACACCTTGAGAGCTCCAAGTGTGAGAAGCTACGCCCTACGGAACGTAAATAAAATTTGAATTAAAGCAGTCTTGATCTTCTTTTGAGCACTTTTTACTAAAATGGATTTGTTCGAACCTAACTAATAAAAACCAGTGGAAATGTTAAGCTTAGCATTGCCCGACCTGCTTTAATATTAATTTATTTAAAAAACTAATAAACAGCTCTTGTTTGAATACTATAAAATACAAAAATATCTACATAACTATTGATCCCTAATAAATAATGCAGGGTGATTCATAAGTATGGTCATTAAATTAAATGGGTGTATACTAACCACAGTAGGAGGTATATTGTATTAAAAAGTAATTGCTTGCGGAAGAAAAGGTTTGCATTAGGGTCTGGTGCTAACTTTTGAGAACCAATGGCGTAATCAGCTGAAGGTACATTAAGTTAATCAACTAAACGTGTTTTAAATACCCAAATAACTGTTATTTACTTCTGCATTTCATCCAAATTCGATTTTATCGCAAGCACCTGTGCCCAACTGTTCATAGAAATTCATTCCAGTGGCTGTCAACCGGTTTAAGCAATTAAAAGTTATAATTTTTGGTGGGATTATTATTAATTCTTGACGTACAGTTTATTATGCAAGTTGTCCTGTTTGATGTTCTCTAACTACCCTTAAATTTAATGATCATATTTATGAATCACTCTGTATAATCAAATGAGTAGACAGTAGACTATTTAGTTAGTCAATCTAAACACTATTTTGTTGATATTGCTCCCGTATAGCTTCCGGCCTCGCAGGGGGTAAATAAGTTTACTTTGACGTGTAGTGACACTACGGACCATAGCGTAGAGGAATAAACCTCGATAAAAATTACTGCTGCTTTATATAGAGGCGTGGGAACGTCAAAGGCTAAGGGAAGGAACCCCGAAAGAAAACAACCCTGGTCCTCCAGGTTGGGGTTGTGCTGTGGGCTAGTTCCCCGCTTAGGTAAAATGTTGCATATTTGCCAAACCTACTGAAAACCCAGTATTTTGCTCCGGAACGTGGACTCTCAAATTAGAAAATGGAAATCACGAGATAAATGGACAATGATTGTAGGAGTGTGGAATATACAGGGCATAAGAAGTAAGCAACAAGAGATTCTTACAAAATTACAAGAAAGAGAAATAGATAAAAAAATACTTATCAGAAATTAAGAATAAGGAAAATGGAATTAATAAAAGTTAACGGGCAAAACTATAAACGAAATCATAATTAAGCTTAGTTTGCGAATAAGTATCCAACACCATCTTCGCTCATAAAGATATACACAAGTACACTTGGTATAAAAACACAAGAAGACTAAAGTCAATAATTGATTATTTAATAATAGAACAAGTTTCGGTTATGAAAATTAAAGACATAAGGGTAGAACGTGGAGCGGATTGTAGAAGTGATCATCACCATTTAGAAGGAAAAATATATCTTCCTTGCAAGACATCAAAAAATGGAAATGAAGAGAAGCCTACAAACAAGGAAAGAATCGGAGCACCAAAGTACAACCTAGACAGTTTCCAGAATGACAGCACTGTATTTCTCTACCAGAAGAGTCGAAAAAAAGTGAACAATAGGAAATAGAAGCACTGAAGCTGAGTATGAACATATTAAAAAACGTGTTAAAGAAGCAGCAGATGAAGCACTAGGTAATTACAAGAAAATCAAGACAACATACTAATGGGACAAAAATCTAGAAGAAAAAAATAAAGAAAAAGGAACATGTTATATGCCAAATAGGGCGTTACAACACGTTAATGAAAGAATTGCAGAGCTAACTCTAACTGCAACTAAATTACCCTGTAACAGGCTAATTTTTCCGGCTCAGACATCAGGGAGAAGGGCGGTTCGCTACAAACGATACCACTTAGGGCGAGATGATGATCACTAAAGGTGTTAATGGCGATCATTAAAGAGAATGCATTGAAAAAGATTGAGCGCCACGAGCTTTATTCTACTTATGCTCACGATGTTATTGAACGGTCCTTGTAAAAGCTCGAAATCCAAAGATCGTCGCATCGCCTCGAAGATCTTGTCCGGCTCTCAGCTCGCTAGGAACTTATCTGTGGTAGTTCTCCGCCTTTGCCAAGGTTCCTTACAAGTCTTTTACAATCTATGCTAATACACACAACTATCTACCAACAACAATAACAAAAGGCTTTAGTAGTTAAATTTAAATTAGTATCTATTGAATAATTTCAAAATATAAAACGGCGTTGTACGCCATTTCTTATGAGAGTTCCCATTTGAATTTCAATGTGGAAAGACGTTCGGCGTGCGCTCTGTGATACGATATCAAGTGACCCGCGATAACGCGAGTAAATATAAACCAACAAATTTAAAATTCATTTATTTATTTACTTACTTTACATTCTAAATTTAAATTTAAATACACACATTAAAACACATGTGAGGGCCTTATGGCATTCCCACCTTTATCAGGGGGGACGCAGCACCCGCACATGATACCGCAATTGGCTCCCCAATGGACGGTTCAAAACCAGATGTACAACACTCAGTGCCAACAAATGCCAGGTAGCTATCTGTCACAACCTCAACAATTACAGCAACAATTATCATATCCCCAACCCCCCCAACTAACCCAATACACCTACCAACCCCCGGCGATTCCCTCGCAACCAGAAACAAGTAACTGGACTACAGTCACACACAAAAGAGGCAGAAATGCTCAAAATGAAGCAGAACATAAATCCAAACAACCAAAAGATGATTACTGGTTAAACCCATCAAATCGATTTTCACCTCTAGCAGATGAAAATACAGACGACCAACAACAAAACGCCCAACAACAAGACGGCCAACAACAAGACGCCCAACAACAAGACGCTGAAAAAACTCCAAAACCTCCTCCAATTTTTGTAAATGGCGTCAAGGATATTGCACCTCTAGTACAGGTGCTGGAAATCATAGCCAAGCAGCAATACGACATCAAAGCTCTTGCAAATGACCAGGTAAAATTGCAGACTAAAACAGCAGAATCCTACAGGAACGTTATAAAAGCCCTGACTGAAAAGAAAACAGAATTTCACACTTATAAGTTGAAAGAGGAAAGAAACTTCAAGACAGTCCTAAAAAACTTGCACTATTCTATCAACACCGAAGACATTAAAAAAGAAATTGAAAAACTAGGCCACAAAGTAAATAATATATGGAACATTAAGCAATATAAAACCAAAACACCCCTCCCAATGTTTTTTATTGAACTGAAACCCGCCTCAAACAATAAAGATATATACAATGTGGAATTTCTCCAACAATGCAAAATCAAATTTGAGCCGCCAAAGTACAAACGAGAAATAGTCCAATGCGCTAAATGCCAGAGATATGGACACACCAAAAATTTTTGTAATTTAAAACCACGATGTGTCAAATGCGCAGGGAACCACGTCACTAAAGAATGCTCACGAACAACAAAATCTCGTGATGTCAAATGTGTCTTATGCGGAGGAAACCATCCCGCAAATTACAAAGGATGCACTATCTACAAGGATCTACAGAAAAAGCAATTTCCACCACTTCGATCAAAACTGTATACCCCTCCAACCCAAATCAAAACCTACCAACAAACTCAACCCGGGCTATTATATTCAACAATAACCAACCACCAAAACCAACAATTGCATGCTATCAACAACTCTATGCCAATTTTAAATCAAAACCAATCTCCCCAACAACCCAACGACATGTTGGAGTTAAAAAACATGATGAAGGGCTTATTTGAACAAATAGGCACCATGCTAAACCTTCTTACATCAGTGCTGGCAAAACTCAAGTAATGGATAACTTATTACAAATCGCTTTATGGAATGCAAATGGGCTCTCACAACACGCAGAAGAACTAAAAGTATTCATTTCTAACTATAACATCGACATTATGCTCATATCAGAAACCCATTTTACGGAGCGGTCACCTTAAAATCCCAAACTACTCACTTTACTCCACTAATCATCCAAATGGTACCGCACGAGGTGGATCAGCAATAATAATAAAAAATTCAATAAAACACCACCAAATTAACAGTTATAGCAAAAACTTTCTCCAAGCCACAAATATAGTCATAGAAGACTCTTTAGGTGTTCTAACTATCTCGGCTGTCTACTTCCCTCCCAGGCACAGAGTAATACAAGAACATTATGAAAATTACTTTAGCACCTTAGGGCAACGATTCATCGCTGCTGGAGACTATAACGCCAAGCACACCGACTGGGGTTCCAGACTTATTACGCCTAAAGGGCGAGAATTACTCAAAACTATGGAAAAAAACCACTTGAAATATCTATCCACCGGAGAGCCCACCTACTGGCCAACAGATAGAAATAAAATACCTGACCTCGTAGACTTCGGTATTACAAAAGGTATCCCTTATAATTCTGTCACAGCGAAATCATGCTTTGATTTATCTTCTGACCACTCTCCAGTTTTAATTACTTTATCCGCAAGAGCAATAAGCACAAGCAAACAACCGAGTATATGTAATAAAAAAACAAACTGGGACGAATTTAGACAAATCATCGACAAAAATCTACCGTTAAATGTTCCCCTTAAAACGGAAGAAGACATTGAAACAGCTGTGAAACTATTCAATGACACAGTGCAACAGGCGGGCTGGAACGCAACACCTGAACCAGTTGAACCTAACTTAGCCTACAATTGTCCACCTTCAATCCAACAAAAAATCCTGGAAAAAAGAAGCCTTAGAAAACAATGGCAGAGACAGAGAACGGCTGAAAGCAAAAGACTGCTTAATGCTAAGACCCAAGAACTAAAGGAGCTCCTCAATAACAATAAAAACGAATGTATTCAAACCTTCCTGAGCGGACTTACACCTACCGAAGATACTGATTACTCGTTATGGAGAGCGACTAAAAAGATTAAACAGGTCATAAAAGCCTCACCACCAATCAGGACCCGACAAGGAACATGGGCAAGAAGTAACGAAGAGAAAGCATGCGTTTTTGCAGAGCACCTCTCCGAAGTTTTCCAACCACACCCATCAGAAAATGAACCGGAAGAAGAAGAAGAACTAATACAGATACTTGAAACCCCTTACCAACTTGAGCCACCAATCCCACGCATCAAAATCACCGAAGTTCAAAGCGTTGTTAAAACACTACACCCCAAAAAAGCACCAGGGTACGACTTGATTACTGGCCAAGTTCTCAAACAATTGCCCTACCAGGGAATAAAATATCTCACACAACTATTCAATGCAATCTGCACATTGGGTACTTTCCGAGCCAGTGGAAGGTAGCACAAATCGTCTTAATCCCAAAACCAGGAAAACCTCCAAATGAAGCCAAATCATATCGACCGATAAGCCTTCTACCCACAACTTCTAAAGTGTTTGAAAAAATTATACAAATTAGACTCTCTACAATCCTTGAGAACAACGAAAGTATACCCAACCACCAGTTCGGTTTTAGACCGATGCACTCCACAATAGAGCAAATTCACCGAGTTGTTGATAAAATCATCGAAGTATTTGAAAATAAACAATACTGCTCCGCAGCATTTCTTGACATTACGCAGGCATTTGATAAGGTATGGCATGCTGGACTGTTAGCTAAGTTACGATTAATCCTTCCCTTGAACTATTTCCTCCTATTTAAATCATACCTGCGAAACCGACACTTCCTAGTAAAAGTTGGCACTGAACAAACCAAACTTTATGCGATAAATGCCGGAGTACCGCAAGGCAGTGTCCTTGGACCCTTGCTATACTTAATATACACGGCCGACCTTCCAACCACACCAGAAGTTGTAGTAGCAACATTTGCGGATGATACTGCCGTCCTAGCCGCCGATAATAGCCCTGTTGACGCCACACAAACTCTACAAACATTCTTAACTTCAATACAATCTTGGCTAAAAAAGTGGAGAGTGAAAGTTAATGAAACCAAATCTGCACACATAACGTTTACCACGCGACAAGAAACTTGCCCTCCTGTTTATCTAAACCACACCCAACTGCCACAACAGGAAGAAATAAAATATCTTGGACTCCACCTGGACAGGAGACTCACCTGGCGAAAGCACATATTCACGAAGAGGAAACAACTAGGTCTGACACTCACCAAAATGTACTGGCTACTTGGTCGAAACTCAAAACTGACCATTAACAACAAGCTTCTTGCTTATAAAGCCATAATTAAACCGATATGGTGCTATGGAATACAGCTCTGGGGCACCGCTTCCAATTCCAATATAGAGATACTTGAACGTTTCCAGTCAAAAGTGCTACGTATGATTATAAACGCACCCTGGTACGTGACAAGCGCGGCTATTCGGAATGATCTCCAAATTCCAACGGTCAAGGAGGAAATAGGCAACTACAGCAAACAATATCGAACTCGACTCAGCATACACCCAAACGATTTGGTAACAAACCTCATGAACCAGCCAAGAAACAATAAAAGACTTCTGCGATATGCACCCAATGAATTACCAAGCAGATTTTGATTACTTTTAAGTTAAGTTAGTTTTAGAATTAAGGTTTAGTTTTAAGTACAGTATGTTATCCTTACGTCACTCAAGGTCTAGAAAACCTACTTTCTATATGAAGATGGCTATTGAGCACTCTTCGACATGTCGAATAATTTTTCATAAAATTTGCTGAATGTAAAATTACAGATTGCAAATAAAAAAGGATATTAAAAAAAAAAATAAAAAAAATTCTTATGAACAAGTGATTAGATAAACGTTACATATTAAATTAAGGTCAAATGGGGTTAGTCATGTTAAAGCATTTACTCGGCCTAAATCAACGTAGCAGACAGAAATTACGTTAATAACAAATCACACAGTCAATATGATTCAACGGAAATCTCGGAATCGTCAATCGATCTAATTACATTTGCGCCGTCCGGCTATTTTTGACCGGCTCGGTACTACATCTGAGTTGCGCACACAATTTAGCAGTCGCACTCCGCAGTTCAAGACACACTGGGTCTCGACTGGCGTTACACAAAATCCCGACTGATGCACTTTAAAAATTTCAGTCACAGTACCTTTATAGAGTCCTGGCGAATCGAATGTTGATGCAGACTGAGACGCCGTCAGGGGGTTCGCTAATCAACGTCGGTAAGCAACAAGAGTAGAACAGAAGAGGTGGCGACTTCACGATGCGACGAAGGGGAGCATACAGGATTAATTCTCCACGTACGGGAGCAATGGAAGGTGCCATTAACGACAAGCAGTTTTGCGACTGACTAAGCCTTCCTTGCCATAGCTGAGCGTTACGTGAGACTCCAGAAGAAAATCCGCCTTAAGGCGTGAATTTGCGGTCTACCAACCGCCGCTAATGGGTCACACCGTTGCCATATTTCCTTATGGTCTCTTGGATGGTCTCTCAACGTAACAGAAACGGGAAGTGCTAAGATTTAAATCGAAAAAAACGGAAAAGCGCTAAATGCAGAACTTGTGCTCACAAACAATCATATCTACAATATTTGCAAGGTAAAAGTGATAAAAGTAAAGAAGAATACAAAAGGCTACAAAAGGTGCGAGTACATAAATCAATTTATTGGTAGAGCAAAAAGTACAGAAGCGTGGAGTGTTATCAAAACGCTAAAAACTAACAGTAAGAATAAAATATACATACATAAAATCACCATAGAACAATAGAGAGATTACTTTCAAAATTTACTGTAAGAGAAAAGACCGAAATTTGCCTGGAAACGGTATGAAGTAATTCTCAGCAACGGATACGATTAAGCCAGTTGCAAGTTGAAGAAGTAATTAAAACAATAAAGTTAAGAAAAATTAAGGGAATTTACCCAGAATTAATAAAATATATTCCCAATAAATTGAAAATTATTCTAAGAGCTTTGTTTGAAACGTGTATAAATGGTAAACCGATCCTTGGAGAACGGAAAGTTTCTTATACCGGGTGGTAGGCCATACCTCTGAACATAGGCAATTTACATGGCTTATCATGATTATGCATATCCCTACTTACCATTTTTATGGAAAAAATGGTAGTGGTTCTAAATTAAAGAGAATAATTTTTCGCGTCGTTTAGTATTAAAAACTTATTGGATAATGTTAATTGTGCATAAACATATTAATTTTAAAATTTAGATATTTCCCTCACTTATATTTGGGATTATATAAATTTCAAAATTAATATTTTTATGCACAATTAACATTATCCAATAATTTTTTAATACTAAACGACGCGAAAAATTATTCCTTTTAATTTAGTACCATTGCCATTTTTTTCATAAAAATGGTGAGCAGGAACATGCATAACCGTGATAAGCCATGTAAACTGCATATATGTTTAGAGGTATGACCAACTACCCGGTATAATACCTGTTTACAAAAATGGTCCGTAAAATAATCCTAACAATTATATGGGAGTTGCAGTAAACTGTACCTACAATAGGTAGATTCTATTCCAAGTTACTAAAAAACATGATAGAAATTGAATTAGTAGACAAACAGCTAGAGGACTAAGCAGGTTTTGGAGCCGGAAGATCTAGGTACCATAGGTAATATCTTGCTGCTGAAATCATTATTCGAAAAGTGGTTGCAAAGAGAAAGAGAGTAGAGATGGGCGCGTGAGTGAGTTTTCGCTCACTTCACGCACGTTTCACGTTTGTTTTAAACACTCACGTTCACGCACGTTCACGCTGACGTTCACTCACGTTCACAGCGTGACACGCCACTCACGACGTGACACGCAGCTTTTATTTCAAAATTTAAATTCAGGTAGAACAGAATGTTCAAAATTAAAACCAATGAAAGAAACCCAAAAGAGAACTAAAAATATGTTTTGCACGTGACATAATTTACGTAATATGTTGCAATCAGAATAGTTGACAAAAAAAGAAAAAAATGAAAATTGACTACCATAACTTACGACAAGGGATAAATACTGATTTCTCGCAACTACATTTCTTGCAGCTGTCTTCAAAGACATTACTTTTAATACAATACCAAAATCTGTCATTGGAATTGACGTTTCCCTTATTGGTATGAGTACAGAAGGTATATGTTGCTAGGCAACACTTTTAATTCGTAGATTTAAAAGTACTTTTACGTACAAGGATCAACATTTTCAGCGTTAATGCGAGTATATAAAACAAAACATTACTTTTCTAAAAATAGGTTCATCTACATCTATACAATACATTGTTGGTTTAATAATAAAACGTAATTAAAATTTTCAGCGTTAAGCCGAGTATACAAAACAAAACATTACTTTTATTAGAATAATAAGTTTATCTACACAATAAATTAGTTTAAACATAAAATATAATCAACATTTTCAGCGTTAAGCCGAGTATAAAAAACAAAACATTACTTTTATTAGAATAAGTTCATCTACACATCCACACATTAAAATTTTGATTTAAAAATAATATGTATTCAACATTTTCAGCTTTAAGTCGAGTTCTGCGCTTTTCTAAAATTCGCCCAGCTATAGAAAATACTCTTTCGCTTGTAGCGGAACTGGCCGGTATGTTTAAAATTTATCGGGCTAATGTTTTTAACAGAGGCGTATTTACACTGTTTTTCCAAAATCCTAAAATGTTATCTACATTTCCGCATTTTAATTTAACATAGTAATTTAGTTCTGTTTCGACATCATCATAATTAGATGTGTCATCGTCAGAGCTATCTCTAAGTGTAGAAAAATAAGAATCTGATGCTGATGTGCCAGTTTTGAGTCGTTTGCTATGTATTTAATCATTATCATCTATAGTTTTATTTGCATTTTCGTTTATTTGGATTTGCTCTAGCATTTCCTTTACAGTCGAACGAATATCTTCTCTTTTATGTGAAGGTATGAACTTTAAGGATTTATAATTAGGGTCCAAAAATAAGGCCACATAATGTAACTTGTTTGGCACAATTCGTGATTTAATGACAGTTGCTGCATCCTGCAGTTTTTTATTCGTTACTAAATATTTAACGTGAAATTAACGTGAAACGTGAATCACGCTTTGGAAATTTTTGCTCACGTTCACTCACGTTCACGTCACGATTTTCAAATATTAGTCACGTTCACGACGTGACACGCCGTGACACGACGTGACACGACTGTTTTCACGTCACGCGCCCATCCCTAAAAGAGAGACACATGTTGCTCTAATAGATTTTAAAAAGGCATCTGGACAGTGTTCCTATTAAAAGCTATGGAAAGAAATGGAAAATACAGCAGGATATCCAACACTAACGAATGCTACATGTGATATATACATAGAAAATTTATTTAAAATATATTTGGACAGTATCATAAAAGGACACACTTCAACATTGCAATAGAGGAAATAATGAAAGAATGCGATATTAAAGGAACAATAATAAAGAAATCCATACCAGATGTAGCGTATGCGGATGGTATAGCATTGATAGTAAAGGAAAGGAAATGTCTTGAAGAAACCATGGAGATGATTAGTAGAAAAGCAAAACACAGTGATTTAGAAATAAACCAAAAGAAAACCAAATATATAAAAATTACAAGAAAAGAGGAAATAGCCAACAACAAATTAATAAAAATATAACATAGCGGAAGTAGAAAGTTATAAATACTTAGGGACAATTATAAATAGGAAGAACAGCAGAAGTGAGGAGATAGAACAGAATATACAGTCGGATTATAAAATATACTGCGGACATAAAATGATAATGAATAGCAAAGAGGTAAGCAAGAAAACGAAACTAAGGGTATACAGAACAGTAATAAAACCGCTGGTGACCTATGTGGCGGAAAATATGTGTCTCATGAGAAAAGATGAAGAGAAACTGATGGTCTTCGAGAGGAAAATAATAAGAAAGATATTTGGAGGAAAGAAGATAAACGAGGAACAATATAGAAGGCTAACAAATAGTGACGTGGAAGAAATATTGGAAAACGAGAATATAGTCAGAGTAATAAAAGCCAACCGAATAAGTTGGTATTCGCATATAAACCGGATGAGTGAGGAGAGAGTAGTAAAAAGGATGACAAAATGGAAACTACAGAAGCGACCAAGGGGGAGACCTAAAGTACGATGGAAAGAGCAAGTAGTAGAAGATATACGGGTGTCCAGAAAAATGTGGGAAATCTCCCGGATATGAAAAAACACGTGAAAAGAATACTACAAGTTCATATAAACTTTTTTCGTATAGGCCTCCTCTGGAGATATGGGCCCCAAAGAGCTCCAATGGAATCAAGTTTTTTACACATAATTATTGAACCACCAGGTATATTCCAATATATTTTTTAATATAATGTACGCCAGGTAAGACCCTTCAAATTACTATCCAAAAAAGTGTTGTGAATTACTCACAGCTGCAGGGACGGACTAACTGGGACACTCATGACCCCATCATAGTTTCTTACGAAGTTTTTAACTAAGCAGTTAAAGTTTAACTTTTTATTTAAACTATGTTGCTGACAGAAATTAGTGAACTAACAGTGTAAATAAAATGAGGTTTTTTTCGAAAACGGTTAAGATTAACGACATGAATGAAGAGAACTTAATTTTTAGGCAATAGTTAAAGGTATGTAAAAAAACGTTTTCCAAAGTTTTTATCATACAGGGTGTAAAAAATGGGGTCATGGGTGTCACAGCTAGTCCGTCCCTGCAACTGTGAGTAATACACAACACTTTCTTGGATAGTAATTTGAAGGGTCTCACCTGGTATACACCATATTAAAAAAAATGGAATATATCTGGTGGTACAATAATTATGTGTAAAAAACTTGACTCCATTGGAGCTCTTTGAGAGACCATATCTTCGAAGAGGAGGCTTATACGAAAAAAGTTTATATGAACTTGTAGTATTCTTTTCACGTGTTTTTTTCATATCCTGGAGATTTCCCACATTTTCCCGGACACCTTGTAGAAAGAATGAGAATCACAAAATGGCGGGTAAAGATAGGGAACAGAAGAGAATGTAAAAAAAATGGGAAAGAAGCAACAAAACACAGCAACCTATAAAGACAGACAGGAAATAAAGCGAAGAGTACACCCTATATGACACCGACGACCAGACAGTAATAGCAGAAGATTGCGATGACATAGGCGACTGAAGGAAGTTTATGAAGTAGCAGGTTTAAAACTAAAAAAGTGTGAATGTTTGGTCGTTGGAAAGAAGGAAAATGAAAATCTCATTTTGGAAATAGAATATGTCAAAGATGTAGGAAAGTCTAAATATCTAGGAGCTATATATTTAATAAACCTGGAAATAGCGATGAAGAAATAAGAAATGGGGTGCAGAAAGGAAGAAATATTATAAGATAAGAAAACGGTGGTGGTCACATATAGAGCAAAAGTATGGGATGTCAATGAAAAAAATAGGAGTAAATTGCTAGCAATCCAAAAATGGACTTCTTGAGACTGAGTTGCCGTAAAACAAGATTGTACAGGGTACGCAATGAAAGAATAAGGGAGGATATGCAGACTGAAAATTACATCATGAACGTGGTGCAAAAACGACAGCTGGTATGGTTTAGCCATATCAATAGAATGGCAAAATCAAGATGTCCAAGTATACTGACATGGATACCACCTGAGGAAAAAAAGAGGTCGGCCTAGAATAAGTTGGAAGGAACACGTAAACAAACCTATGCGTGCAAGAGATTTAGAGGAAGATGTCTGCTGTGACAGAAATGTATGGAAACTGGGTGCGGATGAACGGCGACAGCTGTAGGGTTTAATATACATGTACTGACTTCTTTGCTATTTGAAAATATTTTATAAAGGTACATTAATGAATTAATAATTATTTATTGATCAACTTTGAGAAACATCAAGTTGATTTTCAACAGTTCTTTTTCATATTGAAAGCAAGGTGTGATGGCATTGCTGTCTCCTAAATGGCAGGCTGCGTTCTTTGCATAAAGTTATAATACTGCTTAAAATCTTTTTTTCAATAATACCGATAAAATCTTTCATTTGTTATTCATAATGTTAGATAATTATTTGATGCCTTAAAATATTGTGAATATGCTAACAAATAAATTGGATTATTCAGGGTCCATCAATCATCCATTTGTTTAAGTCCTTTTTATCATGGAATACTAGAAAACATGTAGGAGATTTTTACAGAGTGGCTCCCAGAAATAAACGTTCAAGAAAAAGCTCATAAAGGGGAAATTATGGCTTATGTATTTCCAAATTATTAGTTTTACTTAAAAAATTCAGTGCGCTATTGCTTTTTACTTTACTACTATTGATTTATTAATTATTGTTAAAAGTATTATTATTAACTGGAGCAATATTGCAAACATATTGTCACATTAGCGTAGTAACTACATCTTTCCGAAATCCGGCTTGTCTGGGTCGGATAAAGGTGTCTTAATCAAATTCCAAAATGCTGAGAATAAAAAAAATCAAATTTTTTAGGCTAATTTTCAGCTATTGGATACTGCAGTTTTTTCTGCACTTATTTCTGCGAGACTGTATACTCTTCATTATCACACTAAATCGTCTGTAGGTATACTGACTGTGGACGTTTTATGTAATTAATTGAGATTTACATACATACTACCTAGCCAAAGCCTTCCTTAAGGTTATATTTTCAACTGATTAAATTTTTTAACACAGAAAAAGCAATATTCTGACTTGGATAGTTTCTATTAAGAAAATAAAATATCGGCATACTAAAAACTATAGTGTAAGTACATTAACTAATGTTTCTCTTTCAGGTCAAAAATATGCAATGCTGGAAATGAAATCAGTTCTTTCTATGGTATTGAGGCACTACGAGTTGTTACCGACAACTCCAAAGCACACTCCTGTGATATCAGCTGAGACTGTACTATTATCAAGCAATGGAATTTGTATCAGTTTGGCTGAACGAAAATTTTAGAATATGATCATTCAAAACATTCCTAAGGTGTAAGGTTTTGTATTGTTTATTTTCTACAATGTGTAGTTTAGTATTTATAGTATTACTAAAGAATAATAAAATATGAATTTAGTCTGTTGATTTGTAAGTCTGAAGTAGGTATATAGGTACTGGGCATGTTCTTACTTAATGAGTAGAACTGTGATTAAGTAATGGCTATTTACGTAACAAGTTCAAAATGATTGTGTTTTTTGCAATAAACGTGACATTGTCAACATGCTCGGTGTGAAAAACAAATTTTGCAGTAGCTTGGATGCCAGAGAAATAATAATAAATCATTGATTTAAAAACAACATCTATTCACATGAGTCATTTTTGAACTACACAGTGGATATGGTGGCAGGCTTGCCATAAGCAAGTCCGCGGTTTGAATCGAAGCATACAGCTTACAGATTCTAGTTTGAAGCACTGTGAAAATTGGAACTAATGTTAGAATCTAGTAATTTCCAAGTTTTGTATTGTTAATATGGTAACATTTTTCACATCTATCATATTGACATTAAATTGTTAACCTAAATGACACAATAAATTAGAGGCATACTCAACATTGTGGTATGGCGCATTTCAAAACAGAATTAACAACAAACACAAAAATGACGTTAGTCACTGCTCAAATGAAATCCGTCTACCCACCGCTACTGATTACTTGTCATTTAAAATGTAACCAAACTTTGCATGTTTGATAATTACTTCTTTCCACATATTGCCTATTCAGTGAAATCAAATATGATCACAGCGCCTTCCATGGCCTACCTTGAGAGTCAATCTAAATTCTGTAAGCTGTAGGCGAAAATTTTCCGCAGTCAACTGGATTACCGACCCACTGAGCCGGGCCAACATTCGACATTGGAATACAATTAACCTCGCTCTCCTCTGAAGACTAGTCTATAACGTACAATAACAAGACTACACAGAAAACAAATACACCCACATGACATGGAGGTAGCATAGTAGGCCCATTGGAGCTGCAGTACGCAGGAATATGGTTCACTCTCCACCAAAAAAAAAAAAAAAAACTGTGAATGACATATTTTCTCACTAGTGTGAAAATAACTGCCATTTCAATTTATCATTGCAATATTATCCTATTTATTTCATACATTGAAATCTGTACAAAACCATCCTTCCTTTTATTCACTGTAAATGTAACAGCGTTGCAGGTCAATGTTCTAATAAAATAGTAAGTGTGGAATGGCTTGATAAGACTTATTTTATTATAATTAGTTCTACTTGCAGAATGTCTATGAGGTCTTGGTTTTCATATTATGAATTTGTTAGTCTTCATCATCCAATTGTGTTTTGGTTAAGTAGCAGATTGTACGGTCGGCGCCTTAGAAATCGGTAATACTCGTTTTTTAAGTATATAAATTGGGATTTTGGTTTTAATTGTTATGTTATTTCTCAAATGTGGCGTCTTTTGGTTGATAGTAAAATTCTAAGGCGCCGACTGTACTAATTTTTTTATAGAGCTGCATAAATTTAATTGCATAATTAATACTCTTTTAGGTGAGCTCTAAATACATAAAAAAATAAGTTAAAGAATAGAATTTTCTAATGCATAAGACTAACGCAACTTTTTATTGCTGCTGTATAGTATACTTCAGTCATAAATTTGATTGCTAAAATCAAAAAGTCAGATTTTTTTTAGATAAGAACTTAACTCCTTCCACTACCTTTTTTATATTAAGTGTTTTTTAATATTGTTAATTTATATTCTTCTGGTTAAACGTTTTTGGTGTTCCATTGTCTTTGTTGCATTGAATTGTTCTTTTAAATTTAATCATCACTTAGTTTACACATGCAGAATATAAAAATAGAATTACACGATAGCAATTGAAAAACAAACTTTGCAATTTTAAAAGGCATTGGGTAATTTATTATATCCTATTTGAGTCACCTAATGAATTTTATATCAAAACATCCGCTGTTGTGATCGTCACCTAGTTGTCTGTTAAGGTGACGCACAATATTGTTTTTGAAAGCAACACACACTTTATTTCAACCTCTATAAATAAGCCATACATTGTAAGACATACACACTCTACTACCCTATATCTTACAGTACCTCTAAATTGTTAGTTTAATTAATGTGCAGACAGATTTAGTGATAAGCATTTTCAAGCAAATATTCAGTGGCTTACACCAAATATTTTTGAGAATCAAAATTTAGTGTAGGGTTGTCGTCACTAACAAACATCAACTGTCCTTTAACTCTTCAATTTCTAAAGCTATTGTAATAGATACATACGCCTTGCTTTATATAAAAAATCTGCAGTGATTGTTTCATAACAACTATTTAACTTCAAGTTACCTGCATGTAATATTTAATGGTGTATAAGTAATTGAATAATTATTCTTCTCTCACTGTACTGTAATCTTCTATAGCAGTGAAAATTCATGAACTGCGAACACGAGTATATCAAGGCAAATTTACGATGCCTAAAAACACGCCAAGACCGATGGACAGTCGGTCTAAGTTAGTCTGATATTAATTCACGGGTCGTCTGCGTTGATTGTTTAAGTACACTAAGGGCCGGTTGCAGAAAGCAATGTTAAGTCTGGTGTTAGCTAACATCGCGTCAAAGTGAACAAAATCGCATCAAATTTTGTTTACTAATGTATTAGTTACCATAAGCATTTGAGATTTTATTCGTTTTTGTTCACTTTGACGTCGCGTTAGCTAACACCAGACTTAACGTTGCTTTCTGCAACCGGCCCTAAGAATCATTAGAAATGAACAGGGCTATGTAACCAACATTATAGTAGTTGATTTACGTTTTCTGAATGGTGTATACATGATCAGAAATATTATTTACATCGACAGTTCTATAACATTTTTGAAAATTATAGTAGCCTTCTAAAAACATCCTTTCAAATTTGTAACATGTGTTGCATAACCCTGTTCATTTTCAATGATCGTGTGTGTACTTGTTCGACACAGACGAGACATCCACGCATAGTGTAATTGTTGTTAATTAATTATTATATCATAGATATAATGTATGAGGTATAAACCGTTCAATAGTTATTTTCCCGATAGGAGGCCATGTTAGGGTGATGAATTTCACCCCTTAAATATGCTGTCCGTCATTACCAAAAGTTAGGTTATACCCATTTTATACAAAATGATAATTTTATGTCAATATATAAAACGTGGTTGCCATATTTGGTTTTGGATTTTATACCATTTTTATTATTTGTTAAGATAAATTTCGTGAAAGACAACTTGCTGATTCTGAATACTTTTCATACTTTATTGAGTAGGCATAATGGTATAATGGAAGTCGTTTGTTTATTGTAATTATAAATTGTATACAAAAATATTTAAATATTACAATTTATATATTTTTTCAGTATAAATAAATATAGCGGTTTACGTTATTAGACCGGTAGCAACATTTTTATGGCCGCGCCAATACTTTACAGGTCAAGGCCGTAGGGCGAGACCTGTATGTTTGGCAAGGCCATAAAAATGCTACCGGTCGTGTATCGCATAAGATTTTTTAGGATACTGCATTGGTAACTAGCGTTTACATAAAATTTACCGGCCTAGACCAGTAGTAGTTCTACTACTGGTCTAGGCCGGTAAATTTTATCTACCGGACTCGTTTGTAACTATGTAAACGCTAGTTACCAATGCAGTATCCTAAAAAAAGCTTTTACTGGCCACTTTAGGCCCATTGCTTAACAATCTGTCTCCATTGTCCCTTATCCATGATTTTATTTCTTCAGTCTTCTATTCCTTTTCTTGCTATGTCTTCCATTACTGTCTCCTTCCACCTATTCCTTAGCCACCCTCTTCTTCTAGTTTCTTGCGCTCTGACTTCCAATACTATCTTAGTAGATCTTCCATCTGGCATTCTCCATATATGCCCAAACCATCTTAACCTTTGAGCTTTAATGAAGTCTACTATACTTGGCTCCCCATACTTTTCTTGTACCTCTTCGTTTGTAATTCTTCTCCAGCCATTCTCCGTCAGCATTTTTCTCTCCCACCTACTTATCATGTCTTGATCTGCCACATTAATCATCCATGTTTCACATGCATACGTAGCTGTGGGTCGAATTACAGTCTTATAAGTTGTAGTTTTGCATTTCGCTACATTTGTTATGAGGACATTAAACTATTTAACTCCGCACATCTCGATGCGTTTATTAACCTTTTAAAATCTTGTGTGTAATTTAAGTTTTCAGAGATTAATGTTCCTAAGAAAGTAAACTCCTTAACTCGTTCTATTCTCAAATCTTAATATTACGGCACTATTATTGATTTATTAAATTTTTCTACTACTTCTTTGTTGAAGTTGCTGAATATTAGCTAGTGGAAGTTGAAAAAATCGCAGGGAGTTAAGTCACAAGACCTCGGGGGGCCACACTGTAGGTATGTTTTGACTAATAACTCTGTTTTCGTAAAACAATCCAAGTAAATTTAAATTTTCTTGTGTTGTGTGAAGTCTTGCCCCATCTTACTGAAAGTTACCCCTTTTGTAATTCATTGTCATGTAACTCTTCAAAAAACGACCACAACATTTCAGTACGATATCGTTGTGCATTTAGTGAACCTAAAATGTGAATGATTAAAATAAGATTTAATCGTTTTGCTGCACTTAATTACCTTAAAAAAATATAGAACCTATAACTCTTCTTTCACGTGCGTCCTTTAATAGTCTAGCCAACGTAAAGTACTCATTTTTCGAGTGATAATTCCAAATCTGTCGTTGCAAATCTTCCCGAAATGCAAAATTTTTATAGTATGTATCATTTTTAGGTCGTGAGCCAAAAGGTTTAATTTCAAAATTGTCCCTCCCAATAATATTTCTAATAGTTTTTTCAGATACCTAAAACAGTACAAAGCCCAAAATTAAACCAACAGTTAAGTTTTATGCATAAATACTTACGTCCCAAATGTCACTAAGCCTGGCAAAGATTTCGGTTTCACTGAGGTCTGGCCTGTTGGCTTTATAATGCCTGTAGGCCTTTGTAATTTGTAGTTTTGTGTCACCTTTAATGACTTGCGGCATATTTGATTTAGTATTACAATTTGTTGACAGATAGGTATCCATGACGCCGATGTTCATAAATATTATGCCAAGTGGCAAACAAAGTATGAAAGCACTACAGTGACTATATACAAGACAGTGTGGCGATACGATTGTTGGCCGCCATTTTCAGGCAAATTTGAGCTTAGGTATATACAGTGCCTTTAGAAATAATCGAACGTTTTTGAGTGGTCACTATTTTGGTGCTAGTTATTTTAACTAATTGATGTTAGCTACACGTGCAGTGTTATGTTTGGACATTGACATTTGTCATAGGCGTTCGTTCGTGGTGCTTTAAAGTGTCGCATGAAGTTTACAACCGGTTTGAGTTATGGCAGTTTACAATACAGCTAAATGCCGTCTTCCTGTTCCCTATCTCCAAACCTCTCTGTCCTGTGCTTGGTCTTCTTCCAGGTTCCTCTCCTCCATGGCTCTCCGAATACTCTCATTCCGCGGTTTGTGTGGTCTACCTCTTTTTTCTTACCCGGCGGCGACCATTTAAAGATCTTCATAGGCCACGTCGTCTCCTCCATTCTCATCAGATGACCAAACCAGTTTAACGCTTTCCGTTCAGTTCTGTCCACAACTCATCCTGGTGCCTCCATTCTGCGTCTTATTTCCTCGTTCGTCACTCTATCTCGTCTCGATACCTTTCCGCTTTTTCGTCCATTTGAACTGTGTCTAGTCTTAGTTTCATTTCCGCTGTTACAGTCCATACCTCACTGCCATAACATAGCATCGACTCTACCATTACTTCGCCTATTCTTGTTTTGTTGTTGTTAGAGATAGTATTGTCCCATCAAATTGATTTCAAGCATCCTATTATCTTCTTACTTTGTACTATTCGAGTTTTGATCTGTTCCCAAACCTTTTTCATCGATTGTATTGTAGCACCGAGGTATTTAAACCTTTCTACTTGTCCTACTGCGACCAGGGCCCCCGCAAGGGTTATCGTCGCCCGCGTGCTGGATATATTTTGGCGCCCTTTGAATATACAAGGTGTTATGGAAATGAGTGCAAATATTTTAACCCGTAATAGAATTCGGTAAACTGGACAACTTTTCCATTTATAACTTTTTCGGAAACGCCCTCAACACTGAGTTAAAATTCAAAACAGTTTTACTCTAAAAATGCATACCCACCTATGGAATACTGTTTTAATTTAAACGAACAGAACAAAAAAAAATTTCTTTGATATGCAAACCAACAAAAACTGCATAGTTACTGATGAAACCTTAGTTCACATATGGTCAGCAACGTACCTTACCAATTGAGGTAGGTAAGTTATTGACGGCATGTTTTTTGTGCAAGAACTTTTCAGTTTTAATATATCTTGTGTCATTCACCTTTAATGTAGATTTGCTTACCAAGCGGCTCGTCAAATTTGGGGGAGATAGATGATTGAAAAAATATGCGATAAAATGAAAAACGATAAATAGAAAAGTTGTTCAATTTGGTGAGCTCGATCACTGGTTAAAATATTTGCACTCATTTCCACAACACCCTGTATGTAGTACTTATATAAATAATATTTTGAAGTATAAAAACTTTAAACTGTTACATATGTTTTTTTAAATTTCCTGGTTTGCTGTAGTTGTAGTTGTTTAAACATTTTAGCCAAATGCGAAAACACATTTTATTTTAATTTTGTAATGACACAACACAGATTTTAAAAACTAAAATTTTTTTCTTCTTTAACAAATAAAACATGCAATCATCCAAAAATTAAATAGGTTTTTTTCTGGAGTTGGCTGCTGCAAATTCTTTTATAATATTGCCAAAATGAATTTTATGGAGGATCTCTTGCTCTATAGCTAAGATTTCCAAACCAGATCATCTTTCTTGTAAGATGGTAGACCTCAAATACTTTTTTAAATTTTTTATTTTGAGAAGGATCTCTCACCAGAAGTTACAGATACAGGTAAAGTAAGCAGGATTCTTAATGTAATGGTAATATTTGGTAGAGATGAAGTTAGATTGTTTTCAAATATATATTGTGGAAGTCGAGGGGATTTGACGCTTCAGGTAATGAAAACAACCTTAGGGCTTTTATCTCGTTAAAAAAATCATTTTCTTCTACGTCAGCCTCCTTCTTTTTCTGATTAGTTAGTTTTTGTTGTAGAGCACGACAGCTTTTTAAAATATCCTCGTCATTTAATTTAAAAATATTACTAAAAAACCAAAAACGTTGTCATAATCAGATATCATTTCAATTCTACTATTTAAAGAACTTAGTGTTTTATCAACTATTTTTAAAAAAGAAATTTATTTTAAACGCGGTTTTTGGATCTTAAGGTGTCTCATCGCTCTATTCATAATCAAACAATTTTGGTTTATACTTTCGTCTAACAGTATTTAATGGAAGAAAACCTTGCTCTATCTCAAGAGCTGCTGCTAGTTTTCCAGCTTGAGCAAGTTATTCCTCGAAAACATTATCATCTCTATAATTTTTATTCAGGGTATTGTATATTGCACACAGAATTAACTAACCTATCGATTTTATTATATTTAATAATTAAAGCTAAAGGACTAGCTATTTGATTTCAAAAATATAATGTTTTCTGTCACAATAGGAATAGGTCATTATATCAACGAACATAAACTTCAATAAGATTATTGATTATGTTATGAATTGAGTTAAAAAAATTGATTTCTTTAGTGCCTTAGTGCTTTGTTCATTGGAATAGTTTGAAATTGTTGAAAAAATAAAAATTCAAATTGTATACAAATCTCCGGTTTGGCGCCCCTTTTGACTGGCGCCCGCGTGCGGTGCACGCGCAGTTGCGGGGGCCCTGACTGCGACATCTTCATTTATTAAGACTTCATATTGTGCTTCCGAGTTGATTACTAAATAGATACTCCGTTTTCTCTAAACTTATGCTAAAGCCCCATTCATCGTAGCACCGATGTAATCTCTTTATCATACATTCCAAGTCGAACGCATCTTGTGCTATTAGGTAGTACAGCAATACCACAATTCTAAATTGTCACATTTAAATACTGTGTAGAATATTAGTTTTCAGGGCAATAAATGATAAAATTTCACCCGCTTGCGACGCTAATGAATTATTTGACACTGACAATTTACAATAAAATTGTCGACCAATAGCGGCGAAGACATCCCTATGGCCACACTGTCTTGTATAAAGCCACTGTAGAAAGCACTAGCAACATTGGACGTTTAACCTCAAAATGTCAAATTATACACTTTCGTGAGCCTCCTGTATATAACAGCTGATTCTGACAAAGTATCACAAAGAGATTCTAGGGAGTTTTAATTTTATTAAACATAAAAACAAAATTCCATGTCTACCTACTGGGAAAATAACTATTGAGCGGTTGAAAAACAAGATTTTTAGAGATTAACAGTAAAGTAAAAGAAGATAGTTCACAAAGTAAAACACATTCTGAAGAAAGAAATAATTTCTTCCGAACAAACTAACTCATAGTAAAAGACAGATGTAAACAAAAGTAAAACAATTTTTATTTCAAATAACAAAATTCAAGAAGTTTAAATTAGCTAGTGTTCAAAGAGCCTGCCTTCTTGCGCTAAACAATATCCTAAGCAATCATAGAAACTTCCCCGCACATTAGCCAACGTATTAGTGCTAGTACTCTGAACTACCCCTTTAATTTTTAAACACAGTTCTTCAAATCGTCAGTTCTAGTAGAAACGACTTTCCAGAGAAAGTTTTCGGCATTTCTATCACAGTTTAACAAAATTCCATACTTCTGAAATGGCCATCTGGAAGAATATCACAGCTAAATCTACTAGTTCTGCAATTTATTTAAATGAATAATCTGGATAGTCATTAGCGGTAATACAAACCTCTTTTAAATTCCTGTCTTCGTTGGGAACATGTGCTTTTGGGGAGAAACACATCCAAAGTTTTCAAAATTTGAAATAACTCTAGGTATCATTGACAACGATCAGTAACGCTTATTTCCAAATGTTGTGCAAGAATTTTTAATTTCCCGGACCGTTGGGCCCTAATAATACCATTTTCTGTGCAACTGTCAAAAAACGTCACTTTTTTTGCTTGATTTTAAGTCGTAAAATAGCACATTTGTTTATAGTAAAATAAAGCCTTGACAACGTAAAAAAAAGACTTTTTTCCGCTGCTGATCATGTAAGTCAGTGATACAGCCTTAGTAACAAAGCGTGGAAGTCGGTGATTATATTTTTTTGCTGCTTTTTCTTGACAACGGAACTTAATATTATTATTAAGTTCCTAGGATAATAAAATTAGCAATGCAAGATGCGGACTTAGACGTTTTGTTTATAATTGCAAGTGTTTATGTGACATGTGACACTCACAGGCAACACGACTCACGAAAACTAATCCTGGTGACAGGTGACAAACCAAACAATTTTTTCAAAATTCTAGGAAAATTTCGATAAGCAGCGGAAAAAATATAATAAGATAACTCGGAATGTATCGTCTATTGACATTTTCGGCAGACAACAAGCCGCGACTTCGTCTGGGCTTGTACTTGCCTACCTCAAATGTTAATAAGTCCTTACATTCCTTGTTACTTAAATAGCTATTTTTTACCGGCCGACAAAGACTTTTTTTTACGGATCATGATCTTTAATGAAATTAGCTTTTATTAGATAATTCGAACGTTATTTATTAATATGTGATTACAAACATTGTTAATTATACATATAATAATACTGAACAAAAGATTCTTAATTATTAAAATACAAATTGAATGTGCTACCGCTAGCATTATTTACATTGATACCAGAGGAAGATGCAGTAGCATTTTAAATGATGTTGGCAAGCTAGTTGGAGCAAGAGAAGTACTGTCTTTTTTTTTCTTTATGAAAATTTAATATTTTATTACATGCTGAATTTTCAATATAGTTTTCAGCAACTGTGCTACTCTTCTAATTACCATGACGTTTAATTTCTGTAATATCTGCTCCAGAATCTGCTAAAAGTAGCAGATGATCTTTTGAAACAGTGGCCGGTATACATTTTCACATCTGACAGCTTCAGAAATTTAGCAATAATACTTGGAATTTCTCCAATTTTATGTATACCGACAACCTGATTAGCACATTTTCCTCTGGTATACCTTAAAAAAAAACGTTGACTAGTCGCGTTAGTAGGACGTAGAGCATAATAAATATAATCCTGATGAGTTATTGTGAATGTTCGTTCTTGATGTGTCTTGGAGTCAGGTATGTGTACGACAAGTACGCATCCTCGATCTTCTATATTATTAACAGCCAGCTTTGTCAATTCTTCTCTTCTCATAGCTCCTGGGATTCCAAAAATCAAAACTAGGTACCTAAAATTTTTAAAAAAATTATACACACGTTCAGCGGCATTTTTTACCTTCATTAGAAAATGATTGTCATCATCGGCTTCCTCCAAAAACTGCTTAATCTGCTTTCCTGACGATGTACGTGACTTTTTTGGTCGGTACCCTACTGATTTTTTCTTCAAAAAGGGCAGTAGTTTAGGGAATTCACTTATGTCGATATTGTCGTTTATGTTTATCGTAGATTTCAACATGGAATATGCAACCCATGTCGTTGATGGTTTACACTTCTTGTATTTTTCGTCGAAATATGTCAAAAGCACACTTTCAGAAATGTTTCTAACCTTTTTCTCGCCACACCCGTCCTTGAATAGTCGATACATAGCTTCGTAAATTTTATTCGATTTTTCAGGTAATAAATTCGAAACTACCTCCTTTGCGGCAATTTGTAACTCCGGTGGAGTATTAGAAAAGCAATCGTCTTCACTTTCACTGCTTATTTTCCTTAAAAAGCACAAAAAACAGCACCACTTTCAATTAAATATGAATGACAATTAATAATACACAGCAACTACGCAAGCCCTAGTTACCATACCAAATCACACTGCTAAATTTAATTTTATGTAAAGATTCGATCGAAACTTTAATTTTGGTAATTTTTCACAGTTGCACACAAAATTTTGTATGCCACATGGTCGTGAATTATCTTTTTTTTATTCGAATGATTATTTGGCTCGGCCTGCGCCTCGCCAAATAATATTCATTCTCATAAAAAAAGTCCTAGTTCACGGCCTTGTAACATAAATAACTATTACAATTGCCACTGTTCCTTTGCTTCGTAGTTATCGATTTTAAGATAGAAATGACAGCCGATATTAGCTACAGACAAAATACGCGAACTGTCAACGTCAAATTCTCTGCATTTGTAAATTCGACATATCGTCTGCCATGTTCGTAGTAAAGAAAATCCCTCTGTATATTTAAAACGTGAAGCGTTTTCTTTCGACATCTATTTTGAGACTTCTGATTTCGATAATTCTTTTTTATATGAAAGGAGTCACAGTGTAGATGTGCATAAAAGTCCTAAATTGAAAATAAATTGGTAATTTTTAGAGAAAAACCATCATATTGTAGCTCTCAATTGGTTGCAGCCGGCCATGCAGTAGCAGTAAACCAAGTACGCGTATATTCTAGAAGTCAGCCTGCGGCGTTCTGCCAATTGTTGCAATGGACTACTGTAACTAATAAATTTTTATTTGAAATTACTGGTCTGATGATTCGTGAGACAAACGTCAAAATACATGTAAAATGACAGATAAAGAAAATCTGTAGGGCTCAGATGCTGTAAGGTGTTTTTATTTACACAGTGGTTCATTTCTTTCCCTGTTGGTACAAGCATACTCTTCCATCCTCACAGTTTCTTTCGTTTAAGTTGCATTCAGTCATCGCATCTATTATTTCAAAATTCTATTCGGCTTTCTCCTAGCTCTTCTTTGTGATACCCTTCCCATTTTCTTTGTGCGCCTAGCATGTGCGATGACATTTAATAAAGCACAAAGACAAACTCTGGATAAAGTAGGAATCATAACTCTATAATAAAGCAGAACACTTCCCAAGGTCAAACACATCAACTCCTGGTCTATGTGTAGTTACACTTGTGGGCGGAGTCTTGATATTAGCAGCGTTGCCAGACCTGGTACAATTCTACGAATCTGGTACATTCTGAAACCGTTTCTGCAAAAGTATATTTTTAAAACGCGCATGCATTCAGTCTGGCAACCCTGCATATTCTGACCCGAGTGGTGCCGACCTACCGATGCCAGCGGTGACGTAACAGATCTTTGCGGAAGTGTGGTTAAAGTTTCGAAATAATGAATTGGAGTAATTCTTCTTCAGCTTTCCAGCATTTCACCAGTGGAAAGACCAAATTGAAGGACGCACTTTGTCATCGTATGGATAAATAAAACCATTAATGAAAAGCCTACCAAAATAGGAGTAACAAAGACTGAACTGAAACAACCTGGCGAGGTGACAAAAAATCAACAAATCACTAAATCGGATGTTGCTGTAGCTGTCCATCAAGCTGCAGCCTTAGTTCAATACAGTGAGATCATAAATCTAGGAAAATCAGAATCAAAACCTCCAGTAATAAACAACCATGAAAAACTAACCAACATCCACCCATCAAAAAAGGACGATTTTAAATTTGTTTCGTATAAAAAACATACCAAGAGGTTCCCAGTTGTTATTGGAAGCGGTGCCCCTACTAATAACATCGCAGGGATTCCGAAATTAACAGCTCTCCATGTATCCATGTTATCGCCGGAAACAACAGCCGATAATCTACAGGGCTTTATCAGAAAACAGTTCTCGGAAGCTGTGTGTGAAAAACATGACTCAAAGAAGCCTGACTTGTATGCCTCGTTTATGGTAAAAATAAATCAAGATAATCTGCGTAAAGCCCTGGATCCTGCCATGTGGCCCCCCAACGTTCAAGTAAGGCGTTTTTTTCAGAAACGGCAGCGGAGGGAACTATCGATCTAGCAAAGAGGCACGATGTTTTCAAAGTCATGAATCTAAATATCTGTGGTATGCGTAGTAAAGTTAACGAACTGTCAATCTTATTAGAGGAGGTGCAACCTAATATTGTGTGTTTGGCGGAACATCACCTACAAAATAGTGAAATGTCGTTTTATGGCTTAGATAACTATAATCTAGTGGGTTATTCGTGTCGAATATTTTTTAAATGTGGCGGTACTGCTATCTTTGTAAATAAAGAAATTCAATCGACAAAGCTAGAGGTACCTGTTAAGCCTATTGATAAGCACTGCGAGTTCTGCTGTGCCCAATTTAAGATAAATGATAAAATATTTAATGTTGTTTGCATATACAGGTCACCATCTGGTGATGTTGGTATATTCTTAGAGACAATGAATACCTTACTAGACTACATTTTTAGCAATAATAAAATAATTATTGTCTGTGGCGATTACAATTTGAATTTTGCAGAATCCGAGGCGAGTCCAAGCAGTTGCGCAGGCGAACTGACACAGTTGTTCGCTGCATACAATTTATCACCGCACGTGGAGGGCATGACTCGAGTGGCAAAAAATACAGCTACTAGAATAGACAATATATTTTCAAATTTTACTGTAAGTACACCACAGTGTGAGATAATTGCGACTCACATTTCTGATCATTACACCCAAGTTTTGTCTTTAGATAATGGTAATCCAAGTAAAAAATCGGATCAGAAAAAACCAATATTTACCTACAAACGTTATTTTAGCCAGAACAATTTAAACAATTTCGCCAATCAGTTAGATTCGGAAACTTGGCAGGACGTTTTTGCTGCGGGTGGCTCGAATGAAAAATATAATAAGTTTCTTGAGATCTTTCTATATTATTTCGATATAAATTTTCCGCTAAAAAGAACTCGAATCAATCTAACTGGCAGTCAAAAATCAAAAATCAAATTAAGTACACTCAAATTAAAAATTGGTCGTTAAGAATCAAAGATTTATTCTTGCTATATAAAAGAACCAGTGATCTTAAAATTCTTGAGCACTATAAAAGAGAAAAAAGAAATTTCAGGAGCTTTTTAAGGGATAGCAGAATCGCGTTAAATGATGAAATGATTCAAAATTCAAAGAACAAAACAAAAACAGTTTGGCAACAAATTAACAAAACTTTAAAAAACAAAAGTACGACGGACGTAACTGAACTACTTAACGATCAACAAATTATTACGGATCCAAAAGGCATTGCTGACATTTTTAAGACACAGTTTGACTCAAATAAAATAATTACAAACCAGAACCGCTTAATACAGTTTAACCGGTCCGCTGTAAATTTCAATTTCTTTCTCTTTCCTATAGATGAACACGAAATCTTGGGTATCATTAAAAACTTGTCCCCAAAATTCTCCACGGGCATGGATAATATACCCCCTATGGTTGTTAAGTGGGTGGGCAACAAAATTGCGGTAGCTTTGGCCAACGCTATCAATGAATGTTTACAAACTGGAATTTTTCCAGATAAATAAAAATCTTCAAAGGTAGGTAATTCCAGTATTAAAAAAAGGCAGGAAGGATCTTCCTGATAACTACAGACCTATTTCGTTGTTGCCTATCTTCTCTAAGGTCTATGAAAGAGTAATTTTTAACAGACTGCTGTCCTACTTTTTAAAAAACAAATTAATATCATCAAACCAATACGGGTTTTTGCCACAGAAGTCCACTACTGATGCGTTGTGCTATTCCCTAAATGCCATAATACAACAACTCGATAGAAAACAATTTGTTTCTGGAATTTTTTTTGATCTATCCAAAGCCTTCGAAATAATAGACCATGCCTTACTCTTACAAAAACTAGAACATTACGGCATCCGTGGACTTTGTTTAAATCTATTCACTTCTTATTTGGAAAACAGAACCCAGCAAATTTGTATTAAAAGTACAGACCCCAATACCTGTGGTGCAGTGGTTTTTTCTGATGCAGTTAGTTTAAAAAAAGGTGTCCCTCAAGGATCAATTTTAGGTCCTCTTCTTTTCATAATTTTTGTAAACGATCTCTCAACAGATCTGCGGGTCCCTGCCTTAATACAGTTTGCCGATGACACATCGTGCATACTTGCAAAAGATAATCTGCTCGACCTGTCAAGTGGCTTGTCTGAGATAAACGATAAAATGACAAATTGGTGTAGAAATAATAACTTAATTTTGAACTCTAAAAAAACTACTTTACTGTCTTTTAAAGACTTTAATGACAAATCTCTTTTAGTAAAAATGAGCGGTAAATCAATCAACCAATCTGAAGTCACTAAGTTTCTAGGGGTTTCTGTTGACTCAAATTTGAAATGGTCTGTCCAAATCGACGAAATTGTAAATAAACTAAACTCGGCTTGCTTTGCAGTTAGGTACCTTCGGGACAGCCTTAGTCTCAACGCATTACGGGTTTATTACTTCGCAGCGGTGCAAAGCGTATTACAATACAGTATTCTCTATTGGTACAATGCGGTGAATGCAAAACGAGTGTTTCTAGCGCAAAAGAGAGTTATTAGGGCAATCATGAGAGTCCCATGCACAACTTCATGTCAAGATTTATTCAAAAAATTGGGTATTTTCCAAATCTCACAGAATACAACAAAACTAAACTACAGCGAGTACAAAACGCTTGCGTAAGATTTGTCTGTAACGTTAAATACCAAGAGCTCAATGTAAAACAACGTAGTATGCATAGGCGTAACTTTTATACACTCACCGGCACGAAAAACGGAGCACTTGCACTGCCGGATACATATGTACGCTGATGATCTTCAGATATATATAACAACGGAAGTATCAAATTTAAACATGGCTATTCGTAAGATAAATGAGGATTTACATAATCTTACTGTCTGGTTTAGCAATAATGGTCTTAGATTAAACGCCAAAAAGTCGCAGGCAATTTGCATAACCTCCGATAAAAGAACTGGTGATACGACCCATAGAAAGCGAGATATTTGCGAAAAACTTATTTCTGTGACCTTTGACCTTGAATAACTCAAAACGCAAGCGCCATATCGATGGGGACTTTTGAGACATTATTTGTAATTTCAAAATAAAGGTGTATGCAAAATTTCAGCTCACTTGGATTTTTTCGGCAGATGCTGCGGTTGTCCGTCTAATGTAACTGGACTATCTTGCGATATTGTGCAAGTCAAAGTGTGAAAATTGCTGTTGATTTTGTTAAATCTGTTATTTTGTTATTGCTATTGTCGCTATTTTTGTGTGTGTTATTAATTCTGTTTTGAAATGCGCCATACCACAATGATGAGTACGCCTCCGATTTATTGAGTCGTTTAGCTTAAATAAGGTTAACGATTTAATGTCAATATGATAGATGTCAAAAGTGTTACCAATACAAAACTTGGAAATTACTAGATTCTAACATTAGTTCTGCCCTCTATGACCACTGGTTTGGATTCAAGTTGTAGTGACATCGCCATGGATATGCCATCTACGAGTGCTGGTCCAAGTTCAGACGACATCCCCATGGACATGTGAGCTATAGGTGTCGGTTCAATTTCCAGTGACATCGTAATAGGCATATATGATGAAGAGGTTTGTAATTTTGTGAATTATCTGTTACAATGTTATGTACCTATTTTAATTATGGATTGCAGCTATGGTGTCACTGTAGGAAACCAGACGACGGCGAACAAATGGTAAAATGTTATGACAGAAAATGTAGAATAAAATGGTACCATTCAGCATGCCTACAATTAAAAAAATTCCTAAAGGAAAGTGGTTATGTGAACTCTGTAAATATACTGCTCCACAAATGAACTGGACCATTTGCATATATTGGTGCAATTTTTAAAAATATTTTCCATAAGGGCAGTCATGAAATTTTTGGTAACCTTTCATGATTGTGTCACTATAAAAAGCATTTCTTTTCATAATTCTGTTTAAAGAAAACGAAGTCCATTAATAAAATATCATTTTAAAATTTTGAATTTTGCCCAAATATTGATAGCACATTGCATACAAAGTATGCCGAATTGTTGCCAAAGATTTTTAAACGTTCTGGAGAGACTCAAAGAACTATTAATTAAACCTTTTTTTGTGATTCGTCTTATTTTTGTGAAATATAGTTTTTTATAGTTTCATAATTTTATTAATATGATTTTGTTAATTCTTCAGTTGATATTTGAGAATAGTGAAATTAAATATGCTTAATATGAGTATACTATAAAACAAAAGCTTTTATATACAGTGTGTCCCCGGATAGGTGAAACGACTCTTGTGAAAGGTAAAAAATTCTCGATTTAAATTTTCATTTTTTGGGGTTCAGCCCTGCTTGATGAAAGGCGAATTTCCAACATAATTTTAGTTCTGAGAGATCAAGTATGCCTTGGAAATTTTAAAAAACCTATTTTTCTGTGAGGTAAAGTACCTTATATGTGGCAAATACGACAAAAAGTTATTAAAAAAAGTTGTTTAGAATCAACACATAGGCCTCTATACCAAATTTCAAAATCCTCAGCCAACTTTGATCTCTCAATTTCTTTTTATGTTTAGGTCCCAAATCAAAGAATTTTACTTTTAACAAAGTTTTTTATTTCATAATAAAAAAACTTTGTTAAAAATAAAATTCTTTGATTTGGGAAATAAACTTGAAAGAAAATGTGAGAAATCAAAGTTGGCCGCGGATTTTGAAATTTGGTATAGGGGCCTAGATGTTGATTCTAAACAACTTTTCTTTATAACTTTTTGTCGTATTGAAAAGAGAAAAAAAACCTCTACCAGAAAATGTCAAAAAATATACAGTGTCATTTAAAAAAATTGCACGTGACGTCACCACTCTGAAACAATTGAAGATAAAAAAAATTTGATAGTGTTAAAATGTAGGTTTTTATGTGCCATTTGATTTGATATAAGGTTATTGGGTCTAAAATAATTAATAAAGTAGCTAGAAGGCGGGGCCTTTTTTATAGAACAGACGGTATATATATTGTGACGTAATGTAATAAATACATTTTTATGGGTGGTCCAGTACATTTGTGGAGCAGTATATAAATAGAATTATTTTGTTATTCTATGTTGATAGAATTTGTAAATATGTTGATCCTTTATACTTTATCCATTGCAATTCTTTTTCATACTTATTTAGACATTAGTTATTCTGTTATTTTGTACTGTTATGTAAATATTTTGATTGTTTATGTACCTTAAATTCATTAAAATTTTGTTATAAATTATGGAATAATAAGATTAATGATAGCAAGCTGCTTTTGCTATTAACTTTAAGAGTACCCGCTAGGCTTGTTCGTTTCTCACGGTTATTCTTTGTACCTTCTTTTTATACCAGAATTCCGATTACTGATATATTAAAGCTTGTGAATCAAATTTACATACTGCTCAACATTGATTTGTCAGCTCCATACCGTATGTTTGCATCTGTTGTAAAAAAGTATTATTATAACTAAAATGAAACAAAATGAACTATTGATGTAACAAATTTTTAAGACTTAAATTTACCAATCAGTACGGGAAGTCATAGTAGCAAGTTACGGCATCGATCCATCTCCTGCAACCATGATTAAAGTTTATTTTAGTTAGGATGATTATTTTAATTTTAATTTACATGCTATAACGCTCATACCTGCATATAGCAGAATATATCTACACTGCATCTCTTGTAATAAGGGTAACACTTGTTAGAGATGCCACAATAAATAAATATTAAATAGCTTCAAAATATCCGTTATTCTTTATGCATTAATAGTTATTTGTTAGAGATGCCACAATAAATAAATATTAAATAGCTTCAAAATATCCGTTATTCTTTATGCATTAATAGTTATTTAACCAACAAGTGTGTTAATGAAGGCGATTAATAATCGAGTGAGTGCCTTTAATAGTTGAGATTATTAATAACCCATTAACAAACAAGTTGATTACAAAAATTTTTCGTTGACCTCAAAATCTTTTTTTGTGACGAAAAATTTGATTAATACAACTAACCTCCATGCAAAATATCATCAAAACATCAAAATCACAAAAACAGTTAATTAATGAAAAAGAGTGGATTAATCAAAAACAGTGTATTAATGACTTCTATTAATCCATCCTTTTTAGGAAAAATAATTCATTAATATTGAAATTAAGAAGCGGTCAACGAAAAAATGATTTTTCTTATTCTTTTATGTTGTGTAGACAGCATGTGTAATTTTATTGATTGTTAATGTAGCTTACATAGTTTTAAAATATCCTTATGTTTCTTATCGTATAGGTACCTACTATTTAATAATTTTTGCTATGTGATATTGTAATTTGGCTTTTTATTAATTGGCCACATGCAGAAAAAGATAATAAAATAATTTTACATTATATAATAAATGGTGGTGGATAGTATTAACGTTAGATCCTTAATTAACTAATTTTAATAATTTTGTAGATATTATTATTATTATTAAAGTAAAAATAATTAGATTAACTTTGTTAATACAATTTATTTCATATTTATACAATTATAGGAGAGCATAAATTTACGAGTGCAGAAAAAAACTGTTAATATCTGATCTACCACAGCAACATCGTCAGTTTTCTTTTTCGCCAGGAACATAGGCATTGTTTCGTGAAGAACTGTATTTTTTTGACGAAGGACACCAATAACGCGTTGGACGTGTATTCTGAAAAAAAGATATAATTAAGATAATTATTGTAACAATATACTTGCACTACCTCACGCTTGCTATATTCCTGGTTGATGCTATATCCCTTGGATCGAGCTGCCGTTTTCCTTTTAGAAAAGCAGAGGCGTAATCACTGTGGCCATATGTAGTCCTACGGAGTCTTTTATTAAAAAGCCTCTGCCAATACAAAATCTTCTGGCAAGAGATTGTTTAAAATCCCACAATCCTCTGTTAGACCTTTATCGCTTATTCTGCCACCATATCCATGTGATACAAATGATATTGATCCAGGAGGAGTGATGCCTATTAGTACCTTTACCGTATTATGTTGTTTGTACATAGATCATGTAGTACATTGTACTTCAAGGCTACTTGATTTTTCCACTCTCATCTCAAAACAATTGATTATTACTGAAATCTTGTTGCCAAATGCTACCTTGAAGCATTCTGGCATTGATTTAATCAGCTGATCTCGTTCAGGCCAAATAATAAAATTTTTCATCCGATGATACATAATATTCAATGTGGTATAAAATATTCTAGAAATTGTTTGTACACTGACGTTAAACATGTATGCCAATAAACTAAAATCTAAATGTAATCTAAGTTTTATCACCGTTATCATAAACATGGCTCTAAGCATGTTTTACGTACTGAATTAGGAATAAATATATATAATTAAATGTGAACTGTATAATTATATTGTATGTATTTGGTGTAGCATTTGCCATAGTAGACGTGTGTAAAAGATTTTTGTTTGTAATGTCGCAAACAAAGTATATCTATCTAACGCCCATAACTTTAAATGCGGCAATGTGCCGTGGGCTACGTCATTCTTCCATGCTCACGTAAAACTTTTACATTCGCTGGAAAACTCTCACTTTTCTTAACTTGTAGAACAATTCTTTTCATAATTTTTTTTTACTGCGTTCCAACAACGTCGTATTAATTAGGACGCCTTCCAGGGGCGAGCGTTTCCTTTCCAGAGACTTTCCATTTGAAAATATATTTTTTGGAACTTTTCCTTACTGCCAATCTCTAGCGTGCTTTTAAAACTTTCTTTAGTGCAACAAAAGTTATTAAATTCGTCGTACATTTTAATTGCGGCATATGCCGCGGGTTTCAGCTAGTATATAATATTCGTCACAACCAGTATTTAGCTATGGTCAAGTGTATGCAGCAATGTCACGTGAGAGTAGTTTTGAAAACTTAAAAATTCAAATTTTACCTGATGAATGCGTTAAACATTGTCAACAAAGAAGTTTTGTAAATTGCAATAATAATTCACGTATTTAGAGGGGTAACCCAGTCTTAACATTCGAGCATATTTTTACCACCCGAGCGAGCGTAGCGCAGCAAGAGTGGCAATTTATGTGAGAAATGTTAAGACGGTTACCTCTCGAAATGCGTTCATTAGTTTATTGTTCATTGAGGCAATAATTTTGAATCAATAATAATTACTAAAAACTGCTAAATCGAAATCGGACTATCATGAATATGTGTGATGTTGCTATAGTGCCTGTCGTAAACAAAATAAAAATCTTAAAATGGAAACACAAAACGAGTTCCTTGTTATCCCGGATGAAATTAAAAAGATTGCCGCCTCCGCCACGGAGGAAATTGTCCCTTCGAGTGGATGCATGTTAAATGTATCTTAACATTCGAGGAGGCGATCACGTTAAACACTGTTTAACATTTCAATGAACAGTAAAATATTTTTCAACGGGTTCCATTAGTGGTTTTTTATTTACTGTGGTTTTATCAGCTCACGATGATATTTAAATTTCAGTAGCTCTCAAGGCAAATACGTGTTATAATAGTGATTTTTAAAACTGCAGTATCCGTACAATATGGACATATTGTCTTGAATTTACATAAGGGTTCACCTGAGAGTATATTCCAAGGCCTTTCATTCGGAGGAAAAAATCTATCAATCGTTTAACACTGTGGTGGAGGCAGATGACACAGTGCACTACCACGTTGAGTTTCTCCACACTCTCTACTCTCCCGGACTTCTTCCAAATCGCCTGCCTTTGAAAGTTAGAGCACTTATACTACTGAGAAACGCGAAACTCGACTGCAGATGAAAGCTCCGCATCGTAACGTCATCGAAGCCACAATTTTCATAGGTTTTGTAGAAGGGGAGACAGTCTTTATTCCTTGAATACCCTTTATTCTTTCAAACTATTCTTTTCGATTTAAGAGACTCCAATTTCCCGTCAAAACGTGCTTCGCATGACGATCAACAAGGTGCAGAGACAGTCGCTGAAATAGGCTGGAGACTTGAGGGGAAACCGTTTTTCTCTGGTTCAACTTTATCTAGACTGTTTAGGGGTAGTTCTCCAAACAACTTAGTGGTGCTCAAACCAGAAGGGAAAACAGCCAATATCCTCTACATAGAAGTACTTTTACCCCTATTTGACGAGATTGACTTTTACTTCATAGATCGTTACATAATAGAATGTGGGAAAGGTAAGAAGTTGTAATTTGCCATATTAGTTCTTTTTACAAATAAGGCCAAATAATTTTCAGGGCTTTTCAAAATTCATTCCCCCAAATGGGCTAAATGTGTTAGACCTGTTTTTGTAAAGATCTACAACGAGGAAACTACTACAGGTGGGAAGCTGAAATTCGACATTTAAGTTCGTTTTACAAATCAGATTAAGAAAATGTCAATGTTTTGCAGAATTCATTCCCGAAAGGGTTTCAATGGGACAAATCTGTTTTTCTAAATATGGCCACAATGAAACTACTGCAAATTTAGGAAGTTAAAATTTTTCAAATCGGGTCAAATCATTTTCAGGGATTGTTGGAATTCACCACCAAAGAGGTTAAATGGAATAGATCTGATTTTCTAAAAGTGTCCTGAACGCGGCAGCTACTGCAGGTAAGAAGTTGTAATTCAGAAAAGCAGTTCCTTTTACAAATCGAGCAAATCATTTTGAGGATTTTTCGAAGTTCATCTCCCCTAAAGAAGTTAAATGTGGTAGATGTGTTTTTCTAAAAATTCGAAAGAGGAAACTACTACAGGCAGGAGATTGAAATTCAGCATATTATATCGTTTTACAAATTAGGTCAAATCAATTTCAGGCATTTCGAAATTAACTTTCGAAAGGATTAAATGGGGTAGATGTGTTTTTCTAAGGATCGCCATAGTACTGTAACTGCTGCAAGTAGGAAATTTATTGGGCACAGTAGTTCGGTTTCAATGGGGTATATGTGTTTTCCTAAAGATCGTCACGAGATAGATATGGAAGTCGAAATTCGGCATATTAGTTTGTTTTACAAATCATGTCAAACCATTTTCAGGGTTTTTCGGAATGCATCTAATCAAAAGAGTTAAATGAGATAGATTTGTTTTTAAGATTGTCTTAACGAGCGAAGTACTACAGATAGCAAGTTGAAAATTGGCATATGAGATCGTCTTACAAATAGGCCAAATGTTTAGGGTTTTTGGAATTCACCCTCAAAGGGTGTTACGGCGTAAACGCTCTCTTAGCGGTTGGTACTGTGTGAACAAACCTTTAGTGCCGAAGTTCGTTAGGTTAGCGATCACTTTTTTTTTGGTGGTTCTCTAAACAACGAACATTGCGATGAAGTCAACAACAAAAGTATATCCCTTTTGCCTGAATATGAAAAGCAATATTTGAGTGTGAATAAAATTGCATTACATAATGACATTTTATAATTTTCTATGGAATTTCTAGATTCGCTAAATTTCAGTGGAATATCTACACATTGCTTAACACTAAAAATAAGCCAAATTCCTTAAAACCCTCACCACACAAATATTTAACAACTGCTAAATACGTACTTCGACAGCCACGCTGTCATTATCGGTAGCTACGAAAAACTTACACAGCAAAAATGCAACGATATACTCGTAACCAAATCTCAAATGCAAGTGGGCGATGTCCGCGTATTTTACATCTATTTATACTGTCTGGACCGGAGGGCGTGACCGAAGGTTAATGAAGTTGGCCGACGATCAATGTAACTTCAACAAATCATACCAGGCGGAGGACGGTATTGGTCCGCCATCTTTGTTCAAAAGTTTATTATCTCGGTTCTTAAAAATGGCCAAGCTTTCAAAAGAATTTAGTTGCTTTGTTGAAGTTAACGCCTTTACAATTTTTAGTTCATCCCTCCTTTATACTATGACCCATTTCGTAAATATGTTGGGCAATGCTCGATTTTTCGAATCTGTTGAATCTAAAATGAGCTAAACGCTCTTTAAACCTAGTACCAAAATTAAGTCGTGTGTGCCCAATATATTTAGAATCACAATGGAAACATTTAATTTCTTAAATCCCAGATCTCTCTAAAGTCCTCAGTTTGTCTTTTGGATTTCTCAACAAATTTCTAATATTGTTGTTTGAACCATACAGGACTTTATGGTCCGATTCTTTAAAAATGTTTGCTAGGCCCTTTGTAGCCGGGTGAAATGGAATTTTGATGTACTTGAGTCCTTCACTTCTAAGACTGACGAGAGTTGTGGAATTTCGAAAATGCAATTTTGTTTTTTGTTTCCTAATCAAATTATCGATAATTTTAGAAGGGAAACCATTGTACACAACGATGCTTTTTATGGTCTGAAGTTCAGTGGTATATCGATCTTTGTTTAAAGGAAAGGTTAACAGCCTATGCACTAACAAATTTAGAGCAGCCATTTTGTGTTGAAAACAATGATTTGAATACGGTAAAATGAATCTGTTTACATTGGTTTCTTTTCTATAAACATCGAATTCCAACTTATTTTTATTTCTTATTACTAAGGTATCTAGAAATGGCAGTTGTCTTTCGTTTTCCATTTCATATGTGAATTTTATGCTAGGAAATTTGAAATTTAACTGTCCACATACCTAAACCAAATCCTTGAGAAATACTCTGTGTTATTCTTAAATCCAGTTTCGAATTTTGACATAAAAATGTTGGCAACGAAAGGGGAAAGGCTGTTTCCCATTGCTGTTCCTTCGTTCTGTTCATAGAGTTTTCCATCTATTTGCAAGCAACTCTGGGACATGCAATGTGTAGTTAATCTAACTAACTCGTCAATTTTGTTTGAATTCAAATTATTATCCGTAAGCAATTCCCGCAGATAAATCATAGTTTGTGGGACTGGTACGCTTGGAAACAAAGAACACACGTCAAATGAAACTAGAATCTCGCTTTCACCAAGTTCTAAATCTTTAATTTTATTTATATACTTCAACGAGTTTTCGACCGAAAAATTATTTTCTTTCTAAATTCATTTGTGAACCATTTAGATAGGAGGTAAGTCGGGGAGTTAATAGCAGAAACAATAGGTCTCACCGTTTTGCCTGGCTTATGCATCTTAGGTAAACAATAAATTTTTGGCATTTCTGGATTATAAGGAGTCAGCTTATATCTAAGGGCTGGAGTAATAATTATGGGACAGGACTTCATCACAGTCTGTGTTTTAACAATCATGCTCCTTAGGGGAGACTTTTTTAATGCTTTGTAGGGTCCATTGCTAAGCAATGTACCTACTCGATCAAAATAATCCTGTTTATCTAAAAATGCTTTGTAGGGTTCCTTGTTAAGCGATGTACCTACTCTATCAAAATAATCCTGTGTATCTAAAATGCTTTGTAGGGTCCATTGTTAAGCAATGTACCTTCTTCTTTCTTCTCTTCTTTAGCAGCCCTTTCCGTCCACTCCTGGACATAAGCCTCCCCTTGTCTTTTCCATTCTGATCTATCCCTTGCCACTTGCTGCCACCCTCTTCCCAATTTCTCTTTCACATCGTCTATCCATCTTCTCTGTGGACGTCCAACACCTCTTTTGTGTCTTCTAGGGCGCCAGTTTAATATATGTTTAGTCTATTTTATATCGTCTTGCCTGGCGACATGACCCACCCAACTCCATTTCAAATATGTACCTACTCTATCAAAATAAACCTGTTTATCTAAAAATGCTTTGTAGGGCTCGTTGTTAAGCAATGTACCTACTCTATCAAAATAAATAGGATCAATACATACTCCCTTGAACATTTTAAATGTGTCTACTGGTTTAAATGATAAGATAAGATTATTGGTACGCAATTTATTTATGAACTGCTTAGATTTAGTAGTAAATGGACAAGCCACAGGCAGAAGAGTATTATTACCGCGTATATATGTATTAACACATTTTAATATTGCACTACCTTTTTTGCCTTCGGAAAAGAAATTTTTCTGTATGCCTATCATTTGCGATTAATAAATCACAAGGACAAACTATGGATAAAGTGGAAATATATCGTATTTGCCACAACCAGTATTTAGCCATGGTCAAGTATATGTAGCAATATCACGTGTACGTAGTTTTGAAAACTTAAAAATTTAATTTTTACGTTACATAGACGTTTTGTATTTTGCAAAGTATTTTGCAACGGGTCCACTAGTTTATTTAATTCTGTAAGACACTTACGGATAATAAAACCTCACTCGCATGCACAGGTGGAAATGTTTCCGAAAGTTCTGCAAGAATATCCAAATTTTATAAAACTGTTGTAAGTTTACATATGTTTTATAGTTTTTGATTCAAAGTTTGGTTTGGACAACCATCGCAGTTTTGTGAATTTATTGTGTTATCATTGAATCTGTCCGGATCCTACTTATATGATCATGATTCATGATGTACACTAGACCTCATATGTGGTGCACTAGTATTCAGCTCGCATTTTATAGCAAAATGTGTTTGCTTATTTATCGAGAAAATGGCGCTTGATTGTTTTTATGAATAATTGTAATTGCTTTCAAAATTTGGATAGCACTGGGTCAGTATTGTCAGTAATAGTCACTGTGCCTGAATAAAACTTAGAAAACAGGTCTTTACTTCCGACAAACATATTTCTCGCCTACTACTATAAGGGGTGCATATTAACATAGGCGTTTTACTTTTCAATGTATGTCCTAGCGTCGCACTATTACACAATCGTTCTTTAGATTAACCCATAAGTAAATTTGTATCTAAATTTTCCATGTTTTTTTAATTGAGTATATATATTATCAATCACTGAACATAACGGCAGTTATATAACTATTAAAACATTAAGAAGGTGTTTCCATGTTACCCCTATTTGTATGTAGTTTAATTTTGTTCGTGAACAGGAGTTATCAATAGATCACATTCGATTGATGTCTATTAAAAAAAGAACTACATTAGGCAGACCTGCATTATAAGAAATTTTGTAGAAGTATGTAAACTGAAGGGATAAATGTAAGCAAATATAGAGGAATTAAAATTGGCAATATTACTTAATGCGCGAACGCTTCAGATTTATGGTATACAAAATCAAACAATTTCAAAGTGATAATTAAACAAATGAGGTGTTGTAAAAAACATCGATTATCACACATTTTCCCACAAGTAGATTATTACTAACGTTTTATCGAATTTATTCTAGCTGTCACATGCTAACTGTGTATTTACAGTTGTTATACATACATGCTATGTAGTGAGCATCTATAGAACACTTTACTAAGTTTCCTAAGTTTTATATTGAAAATTGAAGCGAATTTACCATTGAAGCTGCATTTCTTTCTTGTAAGTTAACGCAATCCATATAAATGTAATTTATTTACTAAATAAACATAAAAAATATGAATACCTTATTTATACCTGCCAATGGTTATATATTCCTCCATTTAAAGTACTGCTAATTTAAAGTACTGCTATTGAAAAGTATGTTCTTTGTTTAATTTACTGATATTAGACAATAAACTATTTTCAAAACGCATAAAACAAATAAAATTACATTTATACTTATTTAACATTTATTGCTTACACCAAATCGCAAATTGCAATGAGTAAATATTCTAGACCATTACCGATAAATTCGATTCTTACACGGTGAATATTAATTATGAGAAGCTCAAGAAAATGGTGTGTCATGTATTATAAGAATGACATGGGAGGCCAACAACTACGATTATTTAATATAATAGTTGGCCCTGAGACTTTTGTCATGCATTGCATTAAGTTTTGTGTTGGTAAATAAGTAGGTATTCCTCTAAAAACGTGGACATTTTCTGTGTAGTAGTTAATTACAGCAGTTCCGTACTTGTTATTACTAAGGCAGGAATTGTATGCACAAATAGCATGTAAATATGTAAACATGCAATGTACACGTATTTTCTTAAAATATACATCATTACATGAACATAGTTACATAGTATTAAATTGACAAAGAGTTCCTTCGTTGTTCGTTGTCAGCCTTGTTTTTGACATTCCCACTGCAAGGGCAGTGGCCTTTCATCTTTGAAGAGGTTTAGACATTAAGGACTCCATGGTGTCTAAATTGCCAAATTAAAGAATTGCAGTGAAGTTAACTCAATATTTTCTAGGTCTTTGGAGTTAGTGGGGTTTAAATCCAGATTATCTGGCCCAGAACTATAGGCTCGTATCTCTGAGTCACTGCAAAAACAAAAAGTAGTGTGTTATTACAATTATAATTAAGTTTACCAGTAATATATTTGTAACAGTAACCTCATAACTGTTCGTTATCAGCAACTGCAATGATAACATTTAACAATATTTCTGTAGCGAATGGTATGTTAAAGGACACTATTCCGCTCTATAGAATGATATAACTGTATTCAGCATATAGAGTGTAAAGAATACTGTTATAATAAACTTGTCAGTGTGGCAGTAGGTATTATATAAAATAAGAAAAGAAGGTATATAACTAATTCTTTTGTACGTGATAATACCTAGTTTAAGATACCAATACGTATGTGCTAACTATATATTTCATAATTTACAGAATTCACAGTTAAATCAATTTACACAAAGTATAGAAATCATGCTTAGAACTCTCTATAAATGAATTATTCGAAGAGAATAATCCTAGGTTCAACTGAATGTCTGTTTGTAAGACTCCATTTACTGATCTGCGAAATATAACTGCTTTAAAAAACTAAATAATATAAAATTTCAATAATTATTTTTTGACGTTATAGTTTAAACTTGAAATATGATCCATTTAGCTACTGTAAGAATTCATTATCGCAAATAATAAACAAACTGTATGACGAGAAAAGTATTTGACTCTTGTATATTGACGATTATGACATATGGATTAGAGACTATGACCTTAACCGAAAAAAAGTGCTGAAAAGCTGAGAATAACGCAGCCGTGGAAAGATCTATACTTGGTATGTCTTAGAGACAGGGTTAGAAATTAGAAACTAAAACAAGGTAACTGACATTATGCAACTTGTCGCAAGACTAAAATGGAGTTGGGTAGGGCATGTGGCACAATAGTCAAATCGGGTAATGTAATGGAGACCTAGGGCATACAAAAGAAGCTTTGGAAGGCCACATAAAAATGGACCGACGACATAAAGGCATTTGCAGGAAGATGATGGCATCAAATTGCACAAGACAGAGTAACTTCAAAAAGTCTAGGGGCGGCACTTCAGCAGTGGACGGACCAAAACTGAGGAGGAAGAAGGAAGACGTCTACCATACCTCAATCTTACGTGTCGACTACGTTCTTCGCTTTTTACCCTCCTTGGGGACTCAACATCGCCTAAACCCGCTCGACAAATAGCACTCTAAGCCAGGTTTAGCAGTTCTTCAAGCATTTTAGGGCAGTCGCTTGGACACGGCGTGCAGCATCGTTGTACATCATAGTCGGAGCAATTTTCCATCAGTTGTGCTTTTCTTTAGTAAATGTATGACGTTTGCAGCTGCATGTTTGTGATGTTTTACTCTGTAAAGGGATTCCCGTAGCTGTAGGAAAAGTGCAAGCAAGGTAAGTTGAACGCACCTGTACGTGGACCGTTGCCCGAGTACAGCCTAGGTTGCGTCGGAACGGTTGGATTACCGCTTGTAATGCTAGAGTAAGAAAGAGATAAACATAGTGGCAACTATTCGAGTGGGCTTGACGCTCATTTTAATTATGACATATGTCAACTAATTGTGCCTACTACGATAATTTTTTTGTATGGTCATCTCTGTCTTACTCAAGCATTCTATTTTGTTGTTTATGTTATCTCATTGCTGTTATATAGAGATTGCGGCAGGCAACTAGTACCATAACAAAAGCAAGGGGACTTTACATGTGGCCGTAATTAAAAAATTTAAAAATCGAATATATATCTTGTATTTATAATGATCCTAACGACCTACCGCTATAGTACATTGATTTATCGTTTGTTAAACACCAATAAATCTTTTTACAGGGGGGGGGGGCATTTTTATATTTGCTTAGGGGCCCAAGGTGCTCTTGCACCGCCAAACAGAAATTATTATGGCGTGTGTAGTGGCATACGAACTCTAGGAATGCCTAATTTTTTAATTCACAACGCCTTAACGCCCAGGAATAACCAGATATACAGTTTGTTTAGAATATGTCTCAAAGCTATTGAAATGGAAAATTTTAGAATCATTGGCAAAATTAGGGGCAGTATCCGGGCTCCAATACTGCTCGTTGATATAAAATGATTGGTTGCTTTTCTGACAAGAATCTTAACTTATTCGAAAACAAATATGGTACTAACTTTAAGCCATAGCAGCGCCAGGTACTCCAGATTTAAATGATTTACATTACTACGAAATCGAAGAAGCGTATATTTTGCTAAACAAAGGCAACTGAACTATGTCTGTAGTTTATGTTGTTTCTCATGTCATTATCTGACAAACTGGTTCTACAGGAATATTGTTTTTGAGTATACATATCACATTATTTACATTTACCTTTAGAGATTTAATTATGTAAATTCGTAATATGCGTTTTACTAGTTCAAGGAAAAACCAGTTTGAACAAGTGTAATATTTATTATTTGAACGTTTTATATGTAGAATATTAATTCGTAGTTAACATATGGAATGACAAATAAAATTCATTTAATCCATCAATAAAATTTGTTTGAGTTGAAATTGTATGATCTATAGGAAGTACTTACTTCTTCTGGTCCAATAGGGCAATTAATAGTGTTATAGCTGTTTTACTACATAAGAAGTGTTTATTAGAGTCTGTTCCCTTTAAATAAGAGAAGTGTGTAAGTAGTTATAATTTATGTTTTGTAAGCCGTAATAGTTCCTAGGACGTAAAATCGAATGACCAAATACGAGGACAAATCAGTTTTCGCTTAACTGGGCCTAGAACGCACAAGCTTTGATGAAATTTAATCCTGATATTGTGTTTTGTTTTGCTACTACAGTTGTGAAGTACGATAATCCAGGTAGTAGTCTATGTGTGAAGTGGTGTATTTAAAATATATATGTATGGTTATGATTTTATAGAATGACTAGCTGGCCCGGCAAACGTTGTTCTGCCCAAAAATAATCCCGTTTCACCATTATAGAGTTTTAATTTTATGTCATTTCCATCGTCTTGGACTTTCGCAATCAACGTCGCAAAAAACCTCATTGCGGTTCGCACGTAAAGTATATACCCGCGCAGCTGACTGCGACGATCTATGTGACGTACTGTGTTCTGTAATCATTAGTACTTACCGCAGACATATTTTTCGCTTCTTACACAATAATTATTGCTAAGCTACACTGCTACACAAAATATCGTGAGTTCCAAAAACAAAACTCATTTAGGGCAGGCGTTGGAAAGAAAGATATCTTAAGTCTGTATGTGAATGTCAGACTGAATTGTTTTTATGAAAACATTTGTCACTGTGACAGGTAAAAGTTTACACTACATTGAGTTTACTTGTATCAAGCAAAACAGAAAAGAAGATCGCATTTAGACAACAATAACGAACGTTTTTGTTGTAAAGTTACTTTCAGAATGGAAGAAAAGTCCATGAAAATTGGATTTATTAAGTGTTTTGTATATTTTTAGGAGATTACCTCGAGATCAAGATATCATTTAGTTCTCTTTGACTTATGGTAGTTCATTTGTTTCAATGGTATGTATCAAGTTATGGCAAACTTCAATTTGATTATGACATGTTGCGAATGAGTTCTTTTTTAAACACACGATACAACATATGCACATCCCATCTAAGAACATACGCGACAACACAAATATTTTCCTCGTGTTGGATAAAATTAGCTGTTATCTGACTAATAGAAAATCATAAATTATACTTATATATTGTTCCAGGAATACCCAATTGCGATTTGCTTAGCACGTAACTTAATAATACTTTCTTTTATTTTCTGCGTTCTGAAGTCTTAATGCCCAATCGAGGTTAGTAATTTAGTAATTGAAGTACCAGAAAGTAATTCAATTATTACGAGTAATTTCAATTGCCACAAGTAATTCAAATACTTTTAAAGTAATGTAAATACTTTAAAGTAATTTAGTTGGGTAGTCAAAAGTAATTGAGTATTTGAATGTAGTAATCAATTACTTTTTAAGAAAAATAGCCATTACCAATTACAATTATTGCATTCTGAAAACTAATTCAATTCCAGGACAAATCAGTAAAAAAGTAATTTTATTAGTAATTTAATTACTGCCCGGCTCTCAATACAGAAATATTATAACTCGTATTAATGGATCAAGTATTTATTGAAAATATAATGGTCCCCACAGTCTGATAAACACTCCTATGCTCCTGAGAATGTATATTGCAGATATAATATTCCAAGCGCCAAGTAACGGAAAAGTAGACACATTATTCACAGATGCCAACAGGATAAAGCAAATCAACTCAATAGTAATTTCAGTAGCAGTACCAAAGACGACCTAACTATGCAACATGTACAAAGCTATGTTGAAGAAAAATGGCCAAAAAACGGAGAAGAAGTAGTTGAAGAGATAAGGAATTATTAGAACATACAAAATTAGTGGGAAAGAAGAGCTGATTTAAGTGATTTACATAAAGGAACGAGGCGAGGCATCGTTTTCTGCAGGAATAAAGCCAATAAAAGTCTATTGGCCAAAAATGGTTAAATATATAGAAGAATTTATACGCAGACGTCACGTGTGCATGAACTACTCCAATAGTAACACGAGGCATCCCCTTGTACCACATCCCATACGTAATTTGGCATGGTAACGATTGTAATTGACTTTCTATATACAGGGTGTCCCAAAAAGAATGGGACACCCATTAGTCATAGATTCCTTGCTTTATAATAAATCGATTAAACCTAATATACCTTAGTACAATGTCCCTTAGTTATAGGGCGTTAAAGTTCTATTTTTTATTTTTTTTTGTTAATTTTCACAAATGTAGAGATATCAATTTGAATTTTGGCATACGTACTTACTGTTATGTACTGCACTAACAAACATATTTTCATAGATTACACTTGACTGTAAGAGGCACTTTACCTACCTTTGAAAACTTTTTTTGACTCTAACTTCGTTATCTGTAACAGTTTTTGGAATTTTAGGATATTAGCTGAAAGAGAATTAATAGGCACAAAAATAATGTACTCTTAGTTCTTAAGCCTAAACGCAACCGTTTAACTTAAAAAGCCCACTCAAGGTGTTTAGTAGTCATTAAGACGTGCAATTATCAAGTAGCCATGATCACAAAAACAATAGTCATCTAGTAAATAACAATGATAATTTAATTAATGACATTAGTGACAAGAATTTGTTCTTTTATGTTGAAGAAAATGCCGCTACATAAAGATTTCTCCAGTGCTGAAAGGTTCGTTATGTCACAGTATTTTCGTAAGCACAAAATACAAAAAACTGAAGTCACCAACGTCATTAATCGATTTCTTGTTGTTGTTTACTAGATTGCAATCGTTACCCATTGTTTTTGTGATCATGGCTACTTGATAATTGCATGTCTTAATGACACCCAAAAACTTTTGATAAGCATTTTAAGGTAAACAGTTGCTCCTACGCTTATGAACTAAGAGTACATTATTTTTGTGGATTTTAATTATCTTTCAGATAATAACCTAAAATTTTAGAAAATGTAACAGATAACGAAGTGAGAGCTAAAAGAAGTTTTGAGAGATAGGTAAAGTGCCCCTTAAAGTCAAGTCTAGTTTATTAAATTTTTCCTAAAATCGACATCTATACATTTGTGGAAATTAACAAAAAAAAATTAGAAATAAAAAAATGAACTTCAAGGCCCTATAACTTCTTACTGAAGGGACTTTGTACTAAGTTATATTAGGTTTAATCAATTTATTATAACCTAAGGAATCTATGACTAATCGGTGTCCCATTCTTTTTGGGACACCCTGTATAGTAGTAATACTGTCTATTTAGTCGCAGTCGATTTTCATTCCAAATACATATAAATAAGATGATTGAATTAAAAACAGCATTTGCTGTAATTAAAAATAATATTTAGAACACACGGTATACCAACGGCAATATATTTAATAAAGGGCCACTTTTTGACTAAAGTGAGTATAAAACATTTTCAAAATTTTATTAGTTATGGTATCCAAAATCTAACAGAATCGCGAAAAGAGCGATACAAACAGTAAAAGGTCTACTAATGCCCACAGAGGTAAAATATATTTGAATTTAAGCAAATTGAAATACAACAATAGCCCTAAGACAACTTTCCAGCATTGGACAAGTTGAGAGAAAATTTACTAGTGGAAGCTAAGGTCAACCGAGTTACCTTCAAGTAGGGCACAGGAATTGGACAACAGAAAAAGTCGTTGAATAAAGAGAACGTGGAAGAAATGCGGAAAGACATCGGTAAAAAGAAAGACTGAGAGAAGATATGGACAATGGACATACTAAGCGGTCCAGAAGAGCTGAATCAGGGCAACCCAAAACACCGAAAACAACCAAGAACCACGAATGGAAGGATGATAAGGAACCGACCAGATACCTATAGTAAAAAATAAATCTTAAGGAGGGGCCTTTGACTCCTGTATATAAAGTATTATTTTAGATGTAATAAGGGAGTAATAATAATAAACGTATTTAATATTGATTTTCATGGAATTATGAGAATCAAAATTACTATCGAACCAACTTTTGTGGTGCAATTAAAAATATGCTTTCAAGACAAGATTTTTGTTTCATACTTGAGTTTGTAAAGTGTAATATACAATTAGTATATTATGATACTAGTGTATAAGTACGCCTTTAAAGCACGTGCAACGTGCTTTTAACGTCGCTAGTGTTTTAATGGCACTTATACACGTGTATCATACTCTACTTTTTCTACAATTGTAACAGAAATAGAAAAACTTAGCTCGGTTACACTTTTCCGCCACATTGTGTTAGATATTCTAGGTTATGTTGACATTCAGATTTACGGCAAAGCGTGTTTTAATATAATATTAAAACACGCCACCAATGGCAACGTGCTAAAAAGACCGAATTCCGGAGCTAGTACCTGGTGGCCATAAATATCTGAGATTCCGGTAGCCATGGAATTAGCTACTTATAAATTTTGTTAGCATTATATTTCAATTTTAATAAGTATTGGTATGTAATGTAATAAAATGCAAGGTTATTGACACCATTTCTTAAATACGACTCGATTATAAAAATCTCTTGTTGTAACTCCATTATTTATTGCAATCTGTAATAATTTTTGACAGATATGAATTTTAGTTGTGATGACATTAATGACATTTAAGTGTAGTTGGATTCATCACTCTAATAAAGCGGTGTTTATTCCAAAGGTAACGTGATATCAGATATTAATGGCCAGACGGTATTCAGAGTGCTACAAACGTCACTTTTGACACTGGAAACTGCGCAAAAAGTTGTAATTTTGACACGATCGTAGAAAATAGCTATTTATGCAACAAGTGCTAAAAGTCGACTGTTTATTATGACATAAATTAGAAGTGTCGTATATGCAAACCTTTGTTAAATCGATATTTATGGATTAATAACAGTAAAATTAAGGTCGTAGATAAAATATTATATGCAACGCGTGCTAAAAGTCGTTTATGCACGAGTCATGTTATGAAACTCAGCCTTTGGCTTCGTTTCATAATTTTCATGTCTCGTGCATAAACATCGACTTTTAGCACTTGTTGTATAAATAGCTATTATACCGGGTGGCCATAAACATCTGAGATCCCGGTAGCCATGGAATTAGCTACTTATAAATATTGGTTAGCATTATACATATTTCAATTATAATAAGTATTGGTATGAAATGTAATAAAATGCAAATGAGAGGAGAGGAATGTGTCCCAGATTCTGCAGTTTAGCCTACGACTCGATTATAAAAATCTCCTGTTCTAACTTCAATACTTATTACAATCTGTAATAATTTTTGACAGATAGGAATTTTAGTTGAGATGACATTAATGACATTTAGTTTAGTTGGATTCATCACTTTAATAAAGCGGTGTTGATTCCAAAGGTAATGTGATATCAGATGTTTATGGCCACCCGGTATGTGCCACAACTGTGTAAGCTGACTTACAAATAAATGACAACATGTCCTTGCAATTTAAGATGACGTGTTATCAGTGTTGAATCCAGGGGGGTGACTGGGGGGAAATCCCCCCCCCCCTCCGGCAGTTCAAAATTTCCCCCCGAAAACATTACCACTTCATATTCAAGTTTTTTTATCTATAAAAGAATGGGTGGATTGCGTGGGAATAGATAAAAATACCCCCCAGACGTTTTATTTTCTCCCCCAGAGTAATCAGTCTGAATTCAATACTGCGTGTTATAATTTGGAATAAAATCACTATAATCAGCAATCAGCATATTCAATTTCACCATAGTTTAAATAGTTCCCTGCAGTGAATAAAATAATCTCCGAAATCTTTTTGTGGCGCTTGGCTGTTCATGCTGTTTTTTAGGTATTCACTAATTAACTAATTACATTAAAGATTAAGTGTGAGAACTTCGCTTATTTTGCATGAGTTTTAGTTCTTGTATTTATGTTTCCGTTTAACAGGGAGACGATAGTTCTCTAATAAATAAGTTACTCAAATCTTATAAATTCTTCAAAACGAATGTTTAATTATTTTGAAATTATGAATGTAATAATTCAATTGTCAATTTATAACTGATAGTATTTTTCAAAATAGTTTGCTAAAGCTATACAAGTTGCTTATTAGTGCAACTGATTAATAATCTTTCTAGCTATTATTAAACCATGTAATACTGTTTGTGAGGCTAGGAATAGATTATTCTTATATTTATTTCTTCCGCTAGTAACCAGATCTGTACAACATATTCTTAAAATCCTTTCATATTGATTGACCGTGAGTATTACTAAAACCCGTATCAAGGGAATTTTACATCACACATTTTTCAGAGTCAAATAGTAATTATTATTAATTATGTGGTTCTAAGCTGCTTGTGAAATAAACAACTGTGACTCATTGAAATCAAACAAATATATGCAACACATTTTACGAGTATGTATAAAAAGATAAAAGCCACACATTTTTATGTCTTCCATTTTCTTTTTGACAGTTGGAACTGTGTCCTCTATGTGACCTTTTTATTTAAGCAATAGTTGTGTCATTCCCCTCGCTATTATAAAGAAGAAATTGTGTTTTACTATTCTATTTTTAAAATCGCTGCTTCAGGGACTTCATGGGTGAAGATGAAAGAATGATAATTTGATATTGCAAGCTGAATTTTGTAGTCACGTGAAATCTTTGTATAAGACTCGCTCCACCCACTACCAAATCATGTTGTATTACTATGTGAGCGGAATATATAAATTCAGTACTAGAAATTAAAATAAATCACATATATTGATGCGGAGATTAGACTCGATGGCTTTTTTACTTCCTTTTACGATAAAGGAAGTATTGGATTCACCCCAAAAATTCGAAATTTAGTTTTCAACAGATATTCACGTTTTAGAGTCCCCTGAACCAAAAAAAAAAAATTTTTTGTTTATTGGTCTGTCTGTGTGTGTGTGTTTGTCTGTCTGCCTGTGAACAGAATATATCAAAAACGAAAAGAGGTATGGCGTTGAAACTTCATATATAAGTATTGGGTACTATGTAGATGCGACAGAAAGCTTTTGAAGAAAAACGCATAACCGGAAGTAGGTGTTTACTCTTGTGATTTTCCAGTTTTTTTTTCGATTTTTTTGGCTCTAACAATTTTTTTCAAACTTTACATTTTTATTACATTTTTAATGTGTATTGATGTGATACAGGTAATTTTCTAGTTGAATACTTCTAAAATGGGTTTCTTTTGTTTTTTTCTATTTTTTTATTAACTCCTATTTTAAATAAAACACCCGGTATATCATTACATTTTTGAATTCAGCTTAAAATTCTAGAGAAAAATTTTCCTTCTTCAACTAACGCTCTATTTTGTACAGTTTTTGTAGAATTTGTAATTTTTTTAAATTTTTGACAAATGCTTAAAAATTCAAAATCAAATTTTTGGCTAATTATAAGATCACTAAACAAGGAAGTTGTGTGAGTGTATCACACTAAATTTTTTAAATAACTTTTCATGACAATTTAACTATGTGTCATTCACTTCAATTTAAAAATAAAATACCAATCGAACGATTATTTTAGTGACCATTTAATGCATACACTAGAAATCCCATAAGCCGCGAATTTGTTGTCTCTATGACAGCGGCAAAAGTTAGCCCTAACTTTTCCAGCGACACAACGCAACCTAACTTTTAAAACGGTCTAATTTTAAAATAATTTTTGCCTTGTTTGCTAATTTAGTGACTTCTAAATTACCTACTATGTAGATTGAATATGTATTCATTAAATTGTCGTACCGAATTACACTCAAGCTTTTTTTTTATCGAAGTAAACTTAACATTTATAATTTGAGTTTCCTTGCTTTTGGGCAATTCAACTCAAAAAACTGCCAGAAAAAATTAGTCGTCCTTCGGAGGCAGTTTTTTTCGTTAAATTGCCAAGCAAAAAATTCTCATTAAAATGTCAAGTTTACTTCGACAAAAAAAAAGCTCTCGTGTAATTATAAGTGACAATATTTCCAGGAGCTTTATTTCAGCGACAAATTTTTCTGTAACTTTTTTTTAATGAAAATAACTTGGATTTTGGTTTTAGAAAAGTTTGTAAAAATGTTGCTAGGATCGGTTTCTATGGATACAATTTAAAGACCACTAGTTTTGTGAGTTTATAATTTTAGTGTTAGTAGTATTCTTATTGACCATTTTCAATAATTTGAAAGTTAAATTGTCAAGACGAATAGGACTCTAGGCCAAATATAGCCGAAAATTTTTGCTCTTCAGGTTGTCTCGTTTCTGTTGCTTTAGAAAATAACGTCTCGTGGAAGCACTCCTAGTTATTTTCGTAGCCACAAAAACTCGTATCTGAATCGCAAAACTATTGTCCGCAATATTTTGACCTCTCGTCCTATTATTACTGACAATTTTATAAAATCTTTGGGTGTCTGTTCCTGTTTGTGCTACTTATTTTAAACGTTATGTGTAGATTTTTGAGAAAGCATCAACATTGAAGTTAGGCCCACCTAAACAAATGAAACTGATGCAGCAATCTAGTCGTTTTTTCAATCAGCGTTTTAAATAGAACGTTAGGGTATATACTAATATTTTGTCCAATAATTTAGAATTTCGAATTCAAAAACTCAAACTGGCACTAAATGCTAAAGTTGTGCATGGATTATGAAAATCAAATCCATTTTGTGTATAATTTTGAATAAAAACACTTTTATATACTAATTACTATATGTTGTTATCAATGAAGTGTGCCGGAAAACGTTAAATAAAGTAACCACTTGATTCAATGTTTATTGCGCTATCGCTGGCAGTTTTTTTGAACCGTAGCTGTAGTTCATCTACTTTGAAAAACACCGTGGCCTTTAAATGATATCAGCGTATTATGTTGTAACAAACGTAAAAAAATAATTGCTAATTGATGACCGTTGCAAAAAATATAGCAAAACAATTCTTGTAATAAAATATTTTCAAATTTATTGAATGTGAAATACGTCTAACTCGATAGTTTTACTCTTTCTGTAGTATTTACTTATGTCCTATCAGTTAATTTAAAGTAATATACAACAATTGTGATACAGTGAACCGACATTATGATAAAAACTTATTGGATGTACCTATACATAATGTATCATGCTGAAAAATAGATTCTAGTGCTGAAACTTTAGACGTGCATTTTTAGACTATCCATAAATACGTGTCTAAAGTTTCTAGGTATGTCGTGAATTTGAAAATTTGTTTAGAGACTTAGCAATTTATATGGACATATGGTTGCCGATCCCTTATTATAAAGATCCATCACATTTTGTTTTTTCAAGCATTTGGAATCACATCGACTAGATCACCGTTTGTGTTCGTTGTTCGAGCATACACTCAATTTTTAAGATATCACCAAAAGGAACCGGAGGTCTCGGATGCTAGGATACTAGACCAATCCATCGTTGTAGATGGATGTTATCAAGAAATTGTCTTGCAGCTAATGCAAAATGTGCAGGTGCTCCATTGTGCATAAACCAAGAATCACGCCACGTTATAAGTGACATATGGTCTAAAAGATTGCATAGCGCCTGGTCCAAGCTTATATTACTAAATTGTGCAGTTACTGAAAAGACGAAACGTCTTGTGCCTTTCTAACAAGGGATCTGCAGCTTTAAGTCCATATAAAGTTGTTTGTTTACTTAAACTTTCTGAATATATTTCCAAATTTAGGAAATATTTTGCTGGCCACCCAGTATATATTATCTTATTATCCATCATTGAGCACAAGGGCAATTATATAATAGAATGTTATGAATGAGCTGTTGACATATTACCCTCATTTTTATATAGTTTTATGTTGATCATAAAGATCCAATTAACTGAATTTATCAATGGCCCACATCGAATGGTTTCTAGTAAAAAAGATATCACTAAAGAGGCATGTTTTATGTATAATGTTGAGAAGTGTGTTAAATTGGTGGAAGGAATGTAAAAAGGTTGCGAAAGCTTCTTACTCTGAATGTATGTCCGCTTTATGTTATTAAAAACAAACAGCTCAGAACTTCCCTCGCTAGTGGACTTTGTGACACTAAACAATTTAAAAAATCAAAAGAAACTAAGGCTAAAAACATCTTAACGTTTTTAATAATACTGAAATAATAAAAGGAAACACTTGCTAAGGCGAATTATATCAATTATCAAATAAAAAAGTCTGCAAAGGGCTTTACGCATTTATCGTTTTATCGTTCATCCTTTTTCTCCCATTCGGAACAATTACCCTGTGTCTGTTTAGTCCTATTTTAACCAAGGGTAAAGCCTGAGATATGCGCAGATTATTACTTTCTTCTATAAAAATTAAAAAAATATTGTAAGGTGCTTACCGTGTATAAAATTGTCCAAAGTTTTCTGTTTCATGCCAGGTAGACATAATTTGCATGCAAAATATCGTCTTTCTCCAACAAGTAGTTTTTCAGTTATTCCGACAACAGACAAACATATAGAATTAATAAATCTCGAAAGGTGGTTTACTTACGACTACAATACTTCCTTCGCCTTTTAGACGAGGGAAGTAAAAAGCATTACCGGCGGCGAGATTAGAATTACAGCGCCTGTTGCTTCTTTTTGACTCTCACATGTATCCTGTATATGTTGAGTCCCATTTTTGGAAGTGTAAAGCCTGAGCTATATGCAAATGATTAATTTTATCTACTTCTCAGTTAGGTCAAAAATAAACAAACATTTATTTCTTCAAGGTGCGCAATTGTATATGTTGGGTCCAATATATGCCCTTTTTCGTCAAGGGTAAAAACCTGAGCTATGAGCAAAACACTACTTTCATTTAAGTAATAGATCTTGAGTTAATGCAAAAAAAAAATGTATGCTCACTCTTTATATACTTTACTGAAAACTTGCATGCCAAGAGGAAATATAATCCGCATTCCCTTTCCAGCAATTATTTTTTGAGTTAAACGGGCAATAGACAGACACGCAGACAGACAAATAGACATACGGAATAGAGAATAGTATATTGTTTTATTAGAATTAAAAGTGGCATTTTGTTTGACGAGCAATTATGTTTGCATTTGCAAGGCGAAGAGCAGCGTAGCCAAGCAAACGCAAAAATTGCAAGTCAAGCAGTCACTTTTAATCTGAATAATACATACTATTTTTTCGGAAACCTAGAAAAGTACAAAATATTCAAAATTTGAGATGATTGATTACTTTTGACGTTTCTCATATAAAAATCATGACAACTACATCCAAAGCCGACCAAATGGAAGTTACTTTTAGTTACTAGAAATATTCTATGTCTACTAGACTCGAAACTCATATACATATACTAAAGGTCGATAGAATTCGTCCGGCTGGCTCGTTTCAATTTCGAGAATGGAATAAAACGTTGTTTAAGACGACGAGCCGGTGATTAGCCCAATTCGTTTGAGTCCGGTGTTGGGCAACCAACTTCAGCATCCGGAGATGCCTCAAGTTATCTCTGTGCAAAGGAAGTGGCATTTTCTTAACTGCTAGTGGAAATGTTGTTCCGCCTTTAGTTGGTCGTCAGAGTATCGTTTGTTAAAGCCAGGGTATATCGAGTTCAACAGGGCAGTAAGTAAGAGAGTTTCTATAATACGCTTTGTTGTCTCATTAATACCCAGTAGTAGTGGTAGTGATAGAATATTTATCAAGGATTACATTGGGTTAGGTCAATGTGTATTCAGCAAGGCTAGACTAAACTAAACTATATAGAATAACTTATAGTGCTCGGTGAACCGCGATCGGTTGTCTAGTTTACGGAATCTTTTATCTTGAATCAGTTATTTTGAATATTTAATAATAGATAGTTGTATTACGCATTACCATAAATACATACATATCCCAGCAAGGTCTTCTTATCTGACCGCCTTTCGCGTGGCCATAAGCTTTATCGGACAATTAAAAATTTGATATTTACTCGAATTATCAGTTGACCTGGCACGCAGACCTAAGAGAAGTTAATAACGAGTTCAACTTATCGTATCCTTGTAGCTTGATAGGACAATAGCAAAATAATAGACTCGTTATAAAATATATTCGTCCTAGAACTGTCAGAAAATTGTTTTGTATTTGGTTACTATAAAAACAACAATCACACATTTTATTTAGGCAAAATATATTATACAGTAAAATCGATAGCGCAAGAAAAGTTGTAGTACACTCGAAGGCACCTTATTGGAAAGCCCCTAAAAGTGGAACAGCTCGAGTCAAAGTCTTTGGTCGGTTTTTCGGATTTCGGCACAAGTGTGTTATATTATAAATAATGCACTCGAGAAGAAACCTTTCTTGTCCTGACGGCCTCGAGGCCTCAACTTTTCTTTTGTGGTTTATCTGTAACGTAACACTCTTTTGCTGAATTCCGGAAAACCGACTAAAGAGTTTGACTCGATTTGTAAGAGAAACTAATTTACAGAATTTTAGTTTGTTAACTGCAGTAGTTGCCACGTAATGAAGATCTTTAGAAATACAGTACTATCCCATTTAAGCCCTTTAGAACGTAAATTCCGAAGAACATGGTTTGGCCCACTTATAAAAGGAACTAATATGTCGAATTTCAATTTCCTATCTGCAGTAGTTACCGCTTTGTGGCGATCTATAAAAAACACATTCACCCCATTTAATCCTGGGGGGTAAATTCCGAAAGCCGATAAGATAGTTTCACCAGATTTGTTAAAGTAGTTCGTGCTTTGTGGTAGACACATCTAACCCATTTAATCCCTTAGGGGAGCAAATTCCGAAAAACCCTGAAAGTAATAATTTTTCCTCTAGTGATTACTGCTTTGTGACGATCTTTAGAAAAACTCATCCATTTCATTTCACATTTTGGGTTTGTGAATGAAAGTAAACGACAAGATAGTTTGAGCCGATTTGTAATAGAAACTGCTTTGCGGAATTTTTGGTTCTTAACTGCAGTAGTTACCGCGTGATGGCATATATAAAAAAAAACAGGTGTACTCCATTTAACTTCTTTGAGGGGGTGAATTCAGAAAAAAACCCTAAAAAAAATTTAACCCAATTTGTAAAAGGAACGGATTTTCTGAATTTCAGAACTACATACCGTTTTGCCGCGATCTTTAGAAAAACGCATTCATTCCGTTTAATTCATTTGTGGGGTGAATTCCGAAAATCTCGGAAAAAACTAACCCGAATTGTAAAAGAACGTCATTTATCACATTACAACAAACGGTAGTTAATAAACAACGATTTTTATTTCTTTTATAGTTTATTGAAATGTTAAACAGTGTTTAACATGATCGCGTCCTCGAATGTTAAGATACATTTAACATGCATCCACTCATTTAACATGCATTCACTATAGCAACATCACACATATTCATGGTAGTTCGATTTTGATTTAGCAGTTTTTAGTAATTATTATTGATTCAAAATTATTGCCTCAATGAACAATAAACTAATGAACGTATTTCGAGGGGAAACCGTCTTAACATTTCTCACATAAATTACCACTCTTGCTTCGCTGCGCTCGCTCGAGTGGTAAAAATATGCTCGAATGTTAAGACTGGGTTACCCCTCTTAATACATTAATTACTATTATACCTCTTGGCATTAAAATTTCAAAAAAATCAGTCTCAGTGGGTGTTTACGCAGTAAGTGAAGCCTGCGCATTTTTACGTTTTTAACTTTGCGGTTTCTGCGACCCCATACACCTTTTCATTTTTACCCATTTATGGGTACAACACTTACTAGATATCGTATGTGCAAAAAGAAAGTTCATCCAGGGTGCCTTTGGAATTTTGAAGTCATATGTCAGGGTCTTCCGATTGGTTTTCACCATGTATCAAGTGTGTTTCACTGTTTGTCAATATTGGCAAGTGTTGACAAGAGGAAAAATCATTTGATATAAAGTGAAACACAACTTCTACACGGTGTAAAGCAATCGGAAAACCCTGTATAAGGCTAGAAAATGTGAAGCTATCATTTGACATATCTTACAAAGTGAGACTATGATCTTCCCTTTCTTCTTCTTTTGCAGGCTTTGGAACTATTTCCATCGAGTTTATTACGGGAAGTTTTGATCATGGTTATGATAACATTCCAATATTAGACAATGTTAGCCACTGTCTATAAAATGTTAATGATAAAGATTACGTACAACTTCTGCTATTATATTACGCCTAATTTCAAAATCACAAAATCATCTTTGATAGACTTCGGTTTTGCTCATACAATATTTTAAAAAGACAGCTAGCTATATGCCAAAAAAGAATGTTATAACTTAACAATTACAAGAGATACGAAGGGTTCTATAATTCACTCCTGAATCCAGATTAGCATCTTTAGGGGCTGACTTGGGCAAAATCTTGAATTATGCTATAATTTATTTGTATGGGTAGTATGCAGACATCAAATCGATATCTCATCGAATCTAAGAGATATTGAGGAAAACATATTTTACCTCTTTTAACCCCTTTTAGAACTCAAATTTTGAAAAATCCTTTCTTAGTGGGTGTGTACGTCATGGGAGAATATACTTCCCGAATTTCATGTTTCTGGATCCAGGGTTTTGCGTTGGGCGGTGATAAGTAAGTCAGGATAAGCTTCTTTTATTGTATAGATTAATTCGACTAGATTAGGTAAGCTCGAGTTGGGTACAGTTAAGCGAAGTTAAGGGTAGGTTAGATAAAGGTCCTCGCAACCCTTAAAGTAATGCGGAAGCAGTTCCAGGCGAGCGAAACGGCAGCACTTAAGAATGAAAAAGGGTAGGTTAGGTAACCTTAGATAACCTCCCTTTGAAAATTTTAAGTTAGCTACTTCTTTTGAATAGTATTCTGCTTCAACAATTTAGCGGTCGATCTTGGCGCTAGGTTACTGATTTGCAAATTTTCAAATCTTCAGCATATAACTGAAGTTAAAAACTAAGAAAGCAGGATGAAATATCGTTAATGAAAATAATAAATAGCAAAGGCCCCATATGAGAACCTTGTGGAACTCCAGATGTAACTTTTATAAGGTCAGAACATGATTTTTATTGGAACTGAGACGTATTAGATATATACAATATCAATCAACGCAAGAGGTTTACATGGATACCAAATTTTTCAAGTTTCAAAATTAACGTAGCATGATGAACTTTATCAAAAGGCTTTCGTAAAATCGGTATACATAGCTTCTACCTCCATTTGGTTAGCTAAAGATTTAGATATATGCACATATTGCACAAAAGAAACACGCTGTTGAGCAACTATTATATTTTATATGTAAAATAATAATTCTTTTTAGATTCAAATATCTTTCCGAAGATAATATCGAAATTGGTCGATATTTTTTTTTCATATTTCAACTGTTTGCATTATTCATACACAAAACCATACTACACATGAACAGGGTTATATTAATTAACGACAACGAATATGATCCAAAATCAGTTAGTTTTAGCACTCATATAACTCACAAACGCAACCCACGCTACAGACGTACGTCACAAATACATCTGAATCTACGATTGCCGTTATTTATAGGAGTTTATCTAGGATGTAACATAGTTCCATATTTAAAAAAGGTAACAGGTTTCTGAGCAGATCAAACTAGCGGGCAATCACAAATTTACTATGCTGCGGCAGGCCAAATATAGCAGGAAACCGACAATAATAGTATGCCACCACGTACGTGGAAATTTATGTTTCATAAATACGCCAGTAATTATTGATAAACTCGAATGTAATGCAACACTAATCGGTAATTCCAATCTTTCTGTGCACTTATTGCGCAGATTAGTTTTGACGTTTACAACACAAGATCGTGTTCTAATACTCCCAGAAATGCAAGGTTGCTTAGACAAAACAAATAGCAGCGGACTGCATAATTAGCGACCTGTGTTAGTGGGGCACAACAAATACTCAGTAACAACTACTAGCTGAAGAAATGAAGAGAGGCCAGAACAAGTACTCGACAATAAACAAAAAAGAAATGAGTAGACAAATAGCTACCAAATTAGCAGCACAATCTAGCTGCTCATACAAATCGGATCTTCAGGTTAAATCTCCATAATTTAAATTTCGAAGCCCGAAAAATTCGCAATAAAATGCGTGGGTAATAAAGACACAAATATCTTCAGTAAGTGAGCTAGGGCACTATTCTTGTCCTCGCTATTCACAATAAGTTAGCTCCAAACTAAGCCAAGGTTAATACAGAGTATTACGAGTGCGAGCCAATGCAGAAGAGAAAGAAGAACAGAAAACATCGCCGCATGTGCGCGGAGACAAATCAATAATACTTGGCCTACTAACGAATGATAACGAATCGATAATCTATCTTGAGTGACCGAAGGCCGTTCAAAACAAATTCGGATACCTCAGCGACTGTATAAAATTTAGCCTTGTGTAAAATGGGCAGTAAAATTAATGATCCATTCATCTGTAAAGCTTTTTACCCGTAACAATTGTAAACCTCATACATATTCAGTAGACCAACGTTTTCTTTAATTACATTAAATCTGGAGCAGCGTTTGACAACATACTGTCTGCAGTAATGAAATGAGAGGGTGTAAGGGTAGAATGGATTATTTTGGTCCTTGTATATTACAACCAAAAACGCAGAGCTTAGAACAGCCTCAATTTGTATTAAAGGCATATCAAGTTTCTCAAAAGTGAGTTTAGTTTTACCCATCACACATTTCAAATCATGTTTAAGTGATTTGACCCGCCCTTCACAAAAAATTATTAAAATATGGCGATTAAATGTCACGTAATCCCATTTTGAAACACATTTTTCATCTTTATCTCTACCATCCTCGTTGTTAGTTAATTTATATAGTTTATTTAATTCCTGTCCAGCGCTAAGAAAATTTGTACCATTGTCAGAATAAATGTTGGTAACCTAGCCTCGCCGAAACACAAATGTACGTGGCCTGCGGTAAATTCTTTAGTACTTAAATTACTAAATAATTCGATATGTACAGCCTCAATGTCAAAACAAAAAGAATGTAGCAGCATATGCCTTTACTACCTTATCTTTTCCGATCTGTTCCTTAATAAAGAAAGGGCCACAATAGTCTACACCGCAGTCCTAAAAAAAACTTAATTTTTCAAAACGGCCTTGTCACGTCACCCATAGTTTGCTAAAGGTGGATTAATTTTAAAACAGGTAATACATTTTGAAACCGCATTTGACCCGCATCTGAGTTTGTTGTTAATATCATTTCGATATAGTACCGATGTATGTATTTATGTAATATAATATTTAGGGGTAAGCAGATTTAACTAGATTAGTTAGTTCAAAGTGCCCCTGGTACTCTTCATGCCTAGTCGTTGTCAACAGGGTTGGCAAAAAAAGACTACGAAGACCTACTTGCTTAGTCTCCCCACAACTAATACTAACTAACTAGTTCAAACTGGCGCCAATGTGAGGATACATTCAGTACGTGTGTTTGGTGTTTTAGTTTGAACAGGACATGATACCTTTTAGCGCGTAGAGAGCGCAATTATGGTGAGTGACGCATCCGGCCAAGGTTCAGTTTCTGAACGCGGCTAAAAAACGTGATTCTTTCCGACTGTTAAAAAGGTCTCCGGCTTCAAGCTTTTGTCGCCAGTTCAAGTCAGAAGTACTTCACAGCGGGTTCTCGGAAACTGGCAGATTCAAGAAAACGCTGAAATAGCTGGAAAGTTGTACCAAAGTTACGTCAGCAAGACCCTATTGCTCAGGGAAGCATTTATAGCGCATACATCGCGGTAAAACACAGTATACATTATTTGCAAAATTTTTAAAGACCGTTTTGGCATTGCTATCGATAACCGCTCTCAACATCTAAAACCTTTATATGCTCTAATTCTTTGTAGATATTCCTTCGTGAATGCGCAATAATCAGCTTTAAGTTCAGGATTCTTATTTTTTTTTCTTTATATTAAAAAGTCCCTTTAATGCAATCGATCGTAAACGTGACGTTTCTGTAAAATAGAAGTGCCATTAGCCTTAATACTTTGCCCAACGCACAAGATTTGCCAAAACCCTCCGCGCCAATAAAATAATCCACCTGACCCAAAACTTTTATCTTATTTTGCGCCGCATTTTGATAAAATATACATACTAGCAGGTAACGATTTTGAAAATTCAGGAACTACTATGCAATTTAGTGGAAAATTCGTAATGCATTCTTTTTTGAGTTTAACATTTGTTAATTTGATAGTTTGATAAGCAACGCTATTGATTTCATTGATTTAATTACGGCGTTAGTTACTTCTAAACCTAATTTACAATCTAAATTCTGCTAAATACAATTAGGTTGGCTTCTATAATTAAGTAAAATTCTGTATTCACGTGTTTTTTATGTTCCTCAAAGGTCTTTACTATTGCTGTAGATAACCGGACTTTAACAGCTGAAGAGGAATATCTTGTGAAACTAGAAGAAGCTTATTGAGGACCTGGACTTAGTTGCCTTGACTATAAATATCCTGAACTGCAGACTTATTTACATGCAGTCATCTATTATGATGCTAGTTACAGATATTACACGGCCTTGCAAAAACAACTACCCAATTAGCTTATTTACGATTTACCTTTGTACAAGTTGCTGTACCTGTTTGTACGGATTAAATTGTTAGTAACCTTGATTTTTGCTTCGGCTACGTTACTTGAACTCGGAAGAGATACATATTAATTAAATAATTTACAAGCTCTTCGTTTCGTTGTTATCTAACGTGTAGTTCCATTCCCTCGCAAAAAAATACACTCCGAGATTTCTTCATATCTTCAAGTTTCAGGTAACGAAAAACAAGTTTTCTCATTTCCGCAGTATAACTCAAAAACTATTTGTTGGAGAAAAACGATATTTTGTATATGCATTATGTATCGATCTGTCTCGAAACCGAGAAAATTTCATTCACATACATATAGGATGAACGTTCTAAAACAATAAAACGTTGTCTCTTTTTGCTTTAACTAAAGAACAATTTCTTAAATGTAAGTAACATTTTGCACACAGCTTAGGTTTTTACCCTTGACAACAAAGGGCATGTTTTGGACCCAACATAGACAGGGTGAGAACATTAAAAAAATAAAATTTTGTTTATTTTTTGCTGTAACTAAGAAATAGATAAGAGTAACAATTTGCACTAAGCTAACGCTATACCCTTGACAAAAGTGGAACTCATCAGATACAAGGTAAATGTTGTAAAAGAGACAAAAAGGGAAAACGGATAAGTGCGTTCTGTTTAATGCAGCCGCATCGCACAGACGGGGTTCCTGCGTAGCCGCATGCGACAAATGGGCGTGATTCTTGCGGGCTACTACCAAGCGTTGAAATCGCATTCGTAGTCGCTGAAGTTCGAATACCTTCGCAGGTAATGCTTTTATTTGAAAATTCGCATTACCAGGTTGTTCCTTTTATTGTTTCAATATTATTAGGAACGTTAAGATAGTTTACCCCTCGTTTTCTTTGATTTTTAAAATTGTTTAGCACCACTGCCCACTTTTAAAGAGCGCTCTGACTAAAGCCCTTTGCAGATTTTTTAGTAACTGCATCTGAAACTGGATTATTTAATAATAAGCTAAAACATAATCAGGGTCGGGGACGGCTATCCCGAGCCCCGGTGCTACAAAACTTTTTGGCCCCCACAGTATTTTAGAACAACATTAAAAGTTACAAATCAAAAAATAACAAAATATGTACTAAAATCACAAAATATTAATTTTAAATTGAATTGCGTTAAATTAAATATCCGTAGTTCTATAATGAAAACTAAGAAAGCAGGTAACTCTCTCTCTTTCTCTCTCCCTCTCTCTCTCTCTCTCTCTCTCTCTTCATCTTTACCATTTAAATAATAATAAATCATATAGAGTTAATACCTATTCGTAAAAATTTTTTTTTTAAATCAAATGAAAATATTTACGTAAAGGAATAAAGTAAATAAGCACGTTATAAAATTACCTTTAATGTTGTCATATAATAGTATATTATTATATGAGCGATTATGACAGCCATTATTCACGAAGATGACATTTGCGCCACAAGCCGAAGGCGCGTGGCCCAAGTCATCTGAGTGAATAATGGCCATAATCGCTAATATAATACGATATTTTATCTACTCCTATGCAATAGGAGTCTTGTGTTCATATTTCCCAATTATGACATTTGTGACAGATGTTAACTTCAAAAGTCATTTAATAATAAGAATGAATTTTGTGATTGGCTACAACCTATTGAATAATGAAAATAGAATTTACTGATTGGCTGCAAACTGTGAATTATGAATCATAATTAATGGCCATTGTGCAGTAGGAGTAGATAAACATATTGTTGTGGTAGCATCTCAAGACTGCTACTTTGTTTGGGAAAGTTAAACCGTAGGTGTTAGATTATATATAGATTAATTATTAAATTATCTAATCTAAAACGCACAAATATTAATTTAACTAGTAAAAGATCAGCATAATTATTCAAACTGTATTTAATACATTACAGACTAGAATTCAAATCCAGTAATGCAATTAAGATTGTTACAGAAAGGTTCTGACATATGGATTAAATAACGTTTGAATTAGTAAGGATAGTTGTTTGGTAATATCAGAGTTCAAGTCATAATTAATATTAAATAACAATCAGAATAAGCTATAAGATAGCTTGAATTAAGGTGAAAAGCAAGTGGAATAATTATTTGAAAAAGTCATTTAAAATGTCAAATATTAATAAATTGTACTAATAAGTAATCTACAAGTGTTAATTTTGAAAAATTAGTATTACTATGGTGAATTGCAATGTTTTGAATAACAACGAATTATTATTAATAAAAAGGTATATGTAAAAAGTTTGTAAATAGTAAAATTTTAAAATAAACCCATATGAAATGATTTTTTTTAAAATGGTATAAAAGGGTATGAGTGGTTGACATGGAAAAATAAATGACTACGAAATAAATATTTAAAAGAAACTATAATATTAGAAAATTATAATACGACTACTGGATCAGTCGTTGAGACACACTCTAGACAGTGAATACATAATGAGACTAGTATTAGAAGAATGGTGATACATGACCAATCTACGCAACGCTGATAACACTCTCCCCATTAGCAAAGATTAAAATGAGTCGCTAATTATAATTGAAAAACTAACGACAATTAGTACCGAATATAGTCTCCACATTAACATCACCAAAATAATGATTGTAGACAATGATCACAAAACGTAATAAGTCTGATGAGTAGGTATTTGTCGCATTGGAAATTACGAAGCTGTAGACAGCTTTCTTTATCGCTAAGCACTTATAAAAAACCATGGCAGTTGCGAAAATGAGATAAGCTGCAGCATTTAGTTGGGTCGAAGAGTTCTGCCATAACCCGTAATAAAGAGTAACTTAGTTGAAACCTTGGTATTGCTTGTTGGTAGATACGCATCTGGTCCACTCGTGTAGCAGATCGCTTTCGAACATTGGTGTTCGCGTAGAATTCTCAGAACCCTTTGGACAGCAAGCAGAAGCGGCGAATTTGTGCTCAACAAAATAAAACCAAAACAAAAACTGTCAACTACCATCTACGCCAGCATTTTAAAATTCTACTGTCATATTACACATTAAACGAGTCAAAATCTAGAAAAGTTAGTACTGTAAGTAAAACCTGAAGGAGGAGAAAACGCTGTGATCAACTTGCCGTTGGATTGATAATGTCGAATCTTTATTAGAAAGCAATATGAACACATCCAATCGTTAAATATGGTGCAGTTTAATATTAAAATGAAGCACATCCAATTAGACAACTAATCAATTATTCGTAATCACCTTTCATCTGCCAAGATGGCTGCAATTGAGGTATAGGAGAATTTATTGTTATGTGCAATTGTGGACTCCCTAACATTTTAACGATTTAATTTAACAGGTCCTATTAAAGTAGTCCTTGGAAATTGACGTTGATAACAAAGAGTAGGCCAGCGTTGCCAACTTAGCTAATATATAGATAAATGTAAATATTGTAATACGGTGTCTAGCTTGTAAGTTTACGATCTATTATACAGTGCGTAAATTAAGTATGGAAACGGTGGTATTATTTGCATACGGCCATAGATACAACTCTGAAATTTGGTATAGAAGTAAAACATACGGTTTTCTACTAATATTCGTGGTTCCAATTATTTATCGATCGTTACGACTGCAGCACGGCCAACTTGATTATTTTTTTAAATTGAAATGGGGGTCGAAAGTACCATCATTAGAAAGCTGTTTGTTGTAGAATCCATCGATGTAGCACTTGATATGGCAGTTTTGAAAAATAACTTCACTATACCAAATTAAAGGTTGTAGATAAAAATTTATTAGATAACTGAAACCGATAGTAAGCTCTGAAAACAAAACAATGCCACTGTTGTTTAACAAATATTGAACGTCAAAAATTATAAGTCTTGTTTGAATTTGCGTAGTTAGTGAGAAAGTACCATGGAAAATCTTACGGAAAAGGAGAGAATAGAGATTCTCATGATGATAGGGTATGGTGATAGAAGACGTAGTTATGCGGAAGTATGTAAATCTTATACAATGGTTAAATGGGTATTTTTCATAAATGTACTGTTTAAAGTTGAAAAACAAAACAAAGCATTCACCGCCATCTAAATTTTTAGCATATCTAGCAAGCCGTTGAAAGTAATATTCTCAACGTTTAATTTGGTATAGTGAAGTTACTTTTCAAAACTGCCATATCAAGTGCTACATCGTTGGATTATACACAAAAACAGCTTTCTAATGATGGCACTTTGGACCCCCATTTCAATAAAAAAAAAATAATCAAGTTGGCCGTGCTGTAGTCGTAACGATTGATAAAAAAATTGGAACCACGATCATTAGTAGAAAACCGTATGTTTTACTTCTATACCAAATTTCAGAGTTCTATCTATGGCCGTATTCAAATAATACCACCGTTTCCATGCTTAATTTACACACTGTATATAAATTTAGCCACTTTTGAGAAAAATAGTACACACGAGGATGCATTGTATCATGGTTGTGATGAATTTTTATATTTGTCGGTCGGTCGGTTAGTGTAATTATACATTACCTTACCGCGTGACGCTACATCTCTTGAAGGGTCCTGTCTGCTGGATAATCTTAATCAACTCTGCTCTGTTCACAGCTTTTTGTCTTCATTATCTCACCCTTAGGTATCGCAAATCCGTTTCCACATCTCCCCACCATCTTGTCAGGATATTTTAAGTTTAAGTATGTATGAATGAGATATTTAACTTTGTAGTCAAGATTTACCACGCAGCCTTTGCTAGAAGTTTCGGCTTGCACCTGGGCTGTCATCGCTTCTGTAGCCGTTGCGAGGTTGGCTTTAAGCGCGTGTGTTTGATCAGATTTGAAGCGCAGCCCATAAGAGCAGGTGAGAGATTTTTCTAAATGATTTCGTTCCATCGCAGTCTTCCCGTCTTCAAGCTGGATCTCCGCCGATTCGCGTGAGACCGTTTGTTGTTGTCTGCTTCGTGATTGGCTGCCGGTAGTGAGGCCACGTAGCGTGTCTGGCGGGAGCAGCGTTGGCTTGAATTAGTTAGGAGCGAGCTTCGGTCTTGGACGTTGTTGTTTGTGCAGTTACTGCAAGCAGGGTTTTCGAGAGCTGCTCCGCCGCTCTCCGCGACCCTTTGGGTCGTGGAAGGCGGTGCGGCTTTTTTTTGGTGTGCCGATAAAGCGTGGTTTGGTTTTTCTTTTGGAGAGTGCTTCCGTACCGTTAGACGTACTGTTGTTTGGTGACCCCTTTTATTCTTGTGTCGACCGACTCCCTGTATTCGCGTGTGCCAGATATGCATCATACTCGTTAGGGAATTCATCGTACGTGGGCGTGCAAATGGTCACCGTATCGTCTCCTGTGGGGAGTAGGTGTCATCATCCAGTACCGTTGCGGCTTTTCTTGCACTGTAGGCGAGCCCCGACACCAACGACACGGCCAGGCTAAGCTACAAATGTACAAGGTAGTGTGTGTAGCAATATACATCATCAATTTCGCGCCTTTAGGACAAATATTAGCCGACAGCGTAGCGTCTAATTATAATTAATAAGTCATATTAAAAGCCAGCCGACAGAGTAAGCTGTTTATAAGTAACAATTCCTGTAGTACTAGCCGTCAGTTTGGGCTATTGCTAATTAACCATTCATGTCAATACCAGCCCTCAGCTTAAGCTGTTGCTAATTAACCATTCATGTCAATTCCAGCCGTCAGCTTGGACTGTTGCTAGTTTGTGCGTAGCGTCTAATAATAATTAATAATTCCCATGTGTTACATGCCGGACACCAGCGTGGGCTGCTTGCAAACGATAATGCATGCGCTTAATCACCAGCCGTCCGCTGGGCTGAGCGCAAACACTAACAAACGCTCTTCAAAGCAAAGGCCAGCCACCCGCGTTGGGGCAGTACCAATTGTTACAGTCCCGCAATAGTTTAGAGGTAAATAGACCCCCAGCTGGGCTTTTTAGTTATAGTACGCATTCTTCGGTTGTTATTCTCTGTGTGCGCGGGCAACTTCGGCGCTTTTGTATTGTGCTAGACCAATAGATCGGTTTACTGTACGTTGCCTTATGATTTTTTCCACGAGCCTGTGCATACTTATTTTCAGGTCGAATTATACACTGTATCAGATTTATATAAGGTGAAGCCTGAGAGGAGTTTTTAAGCGTCGCAGGTAAGTCAATGCGCTCGTCGCAGCAGTGTTGGGAGTTGTGAGGCTGTGCACAAATATTCTACTCCCGTTTAGCTTTGGAGTTCGCCAAGGTGTAAGTTGGAAGGTAGGCGCACTGATTTCCCGGTTTCATAGTGGGTCTATTTTCGTTCTTATTGATGAAACTGGGTGGCGCTCAATTAATTTTATCACTGTTTACCGCCCCTTAGACCGTTGCCCGTAGGTAATTTTGTGTAGGACCACCCCTTGCTCCACTGATGTCTAGTCGGCATATCTTGTTACGGGAAGGTCAGCGGTGTTAGGTGAGTCATTGTCCCAATTGTGTGTAATATCGTCCGCGCTGTCAATTTGACTTGTAATAATATTTTTCTGAGACATCCCCTTCTCTTCTTTCTTCAGGATTTTTCGCTTTTATCGCTGTCCTATCCGAGACCATTCTTTCTACGTAATCCAGCGACCTCATCCGTGCTCCTTTGACTGCCGTTACCAGATCTAACTTCCCATTTAAATTCTGCCAAATATTTAGCGCAGTCTTCCATCTGCTTAGCATAGTTTCATCCCTTTTTATCATACCTCAGCAAACCGCTCCATATAATACAATACCACTAACCTTAATAGCTAACGGTATATGACTAGCTGTAAGTTTCGCGATATTAACGCAATACTCAATAATTTATTCTTTCCGGCTGTTATTCTGGCCTAAATTTCTTTTTGTGCTTCATTCCCCTCTGTTACCGACGTCTCTAAGTATTTGAACTTTGAAACTTTCTCGAAACGGGATTTATAGGGAGCGCTTGTCCCTCTATTTGCCTTTTTCTTGACATGATTACATACTTCATCCTTCTTTCATTTATTTAAAGTTCCACATTTCTTCCGGCTCGTTTCATTTATCGAAACCCATCAATCAGGTCTCTGGTTGTTCTGCTGATCAGTTCCTGGGTTCAGCTTTACGTGTCGGATTACATGTTGCAGACTGACGTTAAATAGAGTCGCTGACAGCGAGCTCTCCTTTCGTAGACCACTTTCAATATTGAACTCTGGTGATGTTTTACTCTGCATTTTAATTTTATCTTGACTATGCCATCAGATTTAGAAGTTGTATGGGAACTTGCAGCTGACCCATTATGCTTTATGGTTTATTTCAATTTATTTTATTTTATTTTATACTCAACCCACAGCCGTTAGGCCAATTATAGGCGTCGCTGTACATTTATGGGGACTTCCAACCCCACTAACAACTGTCATGGTGTGATTATGACATCCGGGACCACCTATTTTCGTGGCAGCCGTACCACGAGGCGCCGAGAGAAGCAGCCGTAAAACTCACACCCAAGTTCTGACCAGAAAGATCTTTGCTTAACTCTCCTGATTGTACGTGGACGCTTGTTCAAGGAACACCACGCGGGATAAATAGTTTTTTTTATTTAAATCAGCCTTAATCTACTTATCTATCTGATATAGGCCTCTCTCATATTGGACAATTTCTCTGTTCTGGGCGACCTGATATCAGTTGAGCCCAGCGAATTTCTTCAGGTCGTCGTACCATCTTTGCTGTGGTCGTCCTCCAGTTCTCCTTGTGCATCGCGACGTGGCTCGTCCACTGCCATTTCAATGAGCTGATTTTGATTATTATATCGGTCACTTGTATTTTCTGCGATATCCATTCCTTGATTTTGTTGTCTGTTAATGATATTCCTAATAAAACTTGCGTTCTATGGATCGTTTTTTTGTCAAAACCTATATTTCAGAGCCGTATGTTACCACTGGGGGCATGCAGTCGTTGTGAACTTTTCCATTCATTTTGATGGGAATTTTCGTATTTAGGATATGTTTCAATTTACCGTAAGCCGCTGAACCTAGTCTGACTCTTCTGTAAATTTCTAGGTCTTGATATCGTTTGTAGAAGGAGATTGTTTGGCCCAGGTATATTTTCGATTCCACTTTTTCAATTGCTTATCCCTGAATTGTCATTTGTTACGTTTATATTACGCTGCCTTTCTTAATTTCGAATTCGAATGATATTTTCCCGCGCATCGCGTGCCTGGGACATTTGGCCGTGATAACCTCGATGTTCTTTTATCTGGGAAAAGCCGATTGCGGGCTTCGAATTGTTCTTTTTCCGCTCGCAGCTTGAAACGAGCAGTTTAGTGGCGTAGCAATTCACGAGCTTCGGGGATGTTTAGTAGGGCTTTTGGTTAGTTTTATGTGGTGGTGATATGCAAGCCCTCACGTTTTCGTGGCTTTAATGAGCCGAGCTCATGAAAGTAAGTTTTTCCTACGCCCTGTGCGTATTTTTTGTTGATAATTGCAACCACGAGCTGTTCTATGTGCCCAAAACCACCATCTGGCGTAAGTAATTAGACGCGCAGGGGTACCTGTCATTGTGTATTCTATTCGAACCTCTTTCCCTTTTCACACCAAGCAGTACCAGGCAGAATTAATGCCGGTTTTCAATTAGCCAAGCTAGCGAAATTTTGGGTCCGGTCGCCGCGCTGCATTCTGGCGCGCCGTTCGTTTGTTCACGTGTCCACGGCGACCTGCTGCAGGTGTTGTGCTAGTCGACAGTGTAAAGCCTTCACGGAGCCGCTTTCCCTTGTCGCCAGCCTATCTAGGGCACAAGAAGGACCCGTATTGGGGGTTCATTTGACCTCCTGGTTTTGGCACCTCAACCACGCTGCCGCAGCGCCGTTTGCGCTGGAAAGCACCACGTACGGTCGTATGAACTTCCCGGCCCAAAGCTCGAAAACCGCGTTCAGTTTCCTCCGAAACAGAGCCCAGGACCTCTTGCGGGCTAAGTAGCTTGCAAAGCTGCTTTGTTTTAACGCGTTGTAAATTGCTGTTTGTGTCATAAAACTGTGAGTTTATTATAGCATGTATTGATTAGTTTAGGGAGATCCTGCGATTTTGCTTTATGCAGGGTAAGTTAGTTACGGTTGAGTGCATTTATTTGGAGCTATCTTTCAGGAGTGTGATATAGCCTAGGTATTGAGTTTACAATTTCTCGCCTTCGCCGTTATTTCAAAAATTGTTGATGCTCTGGGAATTCAGTTAATTATTGTTCTACCGTTTCACTTTCGTTCTTAAGAACTACAAACCTCCAAACGCTGAGCTGGCGGCCGGTATTTGCACCGAAGTGTACCTAATTTTTGTTTCCTTGGAAGATCCCCCAGAAATTAATTTAAAAAGGCCTAATACATTATTGCTTCTTTTGTTGTTACATTTGTCATATACTTTGTTTTTGTATTGTTCGTTTCCACTTATACTTTTCTCAATTCTTCCTGTAGGTGTTCAAGCATCGCTGTGAGTTCCTCTTCATCCTTTCCAAATCATTAGCTAATTTGAGGTTTGTAGGAATTCGTGTTGGATGTTTACTCCTTTTCCTGCCCAATTTAGTTCTTTTGAAGACATCCTCAAGGACTAAGGTGACTAATTTTGGCGAGATGATATCACCTTGTTTAGCACTTCTTTCAGTTTTAATTTTATTCGCGGTTTCGTGCATTCTTATTGCCATTGATGATTGTTTGTAGATGTTATTGATTAGATGTATGTAGCTTTGGTGTATTCTAGCATTTCTCATTGATCTAATTATTTCCAGTTTTCTATCGCATCAAAGGCTTTTCTAAAGTTTAAAAGTGTTAGGATTTTTATATAAGTAGGTACATCAATTTTACAAATGCTATTTTTTATCTTCCTAGCTCTTTCTAATGTTGTGTTTATGGACACCCTGAATATTACCATTATGTGGTCGCTGCCAGTTGTGAACCAGTTGACAACGTTCACATCCTGGATTATATGTTTGTGTCTTGATATGATAAAATCAATCTCGTTTTTGGTTTGTCCATGTAGGCACCTCCATGTCCATTTTCGGTTTTCTTTATTTTTGAAGAAAGTATTCATTAGATAGGGTTTTTCGTTTTCTAGAAAGTTTGCCAGCATTTTCCCTCTTTAATTTCTTGTTTAGATTCCAAACTGTCCTATGTATGTTTCTGTTGGGTGCGTGTTCTTCCCAATTTTTACGTTAATGTTACTTCCTATGATGACTTGTGATGCTCTGTTTCTATTGAGGCCTTTTGTTGTATCTTCGTATTCTTGATAAACCTTGTCGTTGTCATACAATGATATAGGGGTGTATATCTGGATGAATTTAAGAGTGAGTGCTTTGTTGATACTAAGTGTAATATAATTTACTCTGTCTGATATTGTTCTTACTGTTTGAAGTTTTGAGGCCGACACCCCCCGCATTTCTTATTTCGGGTTCTTTATTGAATAAAATATGCTTTATACATTCTTCTTCTCTTTTGCGTTTTGACTATACCCACTATATCCCAAATAATCTTTTCTAATTCAGCTAATCGTTCCTCTGTTCCTATCTATAGGCGAATGCCGAGGCAGTACTTTTCCACCTTTCCTAGCCTCTATTTCATTCTCCACACATTCCCGTTATTGGCTGAAGAGGAACGCAAGGTCCCTATACCAACCCGGCCCTAGTTGGGGGAATTGAAATGACCCTGAACCTTTACCTTTACCTTTCTCTCTATCGTGCGTTATAAGTTGCTATTGCAAGTTATCAGCCGAGTCATCCCAGCTATTCTTAGCACTTTCTGTTTGAGTACTTTTCCAACACCTGCTTTGGTCGGGGTTACTCAAACTGCTGGGGACTTGGGGCCTGTTTGAAAGGCTTGTATCCATTTGAGAGGTTTTGGCCATAAAACACCGAGCCGATCGCGCGTATTGGCGAGTGGTTCAAGAAGGAGTAAGATAGGTGGTGTTGGTAGGTGTAAGGGTAGGACAGGATTTTCGCCAAAATAGAGGTGGGGATAATTTATTTCTCGCGTAGGCAGCGTCGTGTTCCTGAAATAGGCCTGGATCGCATAGGAGTGCATGCCAGAGGTCTTCTTCAACCACAAAGTGGTTCTATGAGCCTTTTTTATTCCTAGGTCGCGTAGGTTACTAGACTTGCTCGTCGAAATCGAGGAGGAGTTTGCTAGATAGGGGTTAACTATTACCACAAGTGTTAGGGTGGCAGCCGGGGAACGTGCTATTAAAAAAATCCTTCTAGAGTCGCTAGGAAAGCGCATGAAAGACGAGCCATCCGCTCACCCGGTATATTACCTACTAGTTTAAATGTATGCATTTGAGGCGTGTTTCAAGATAACACTAGAGACTCCGGTGCTACTCCAGTCATAAAAAAGTTTTACTTTTTATTTTCCTCGTCTAAAAACCGAAAAAAATATTGTAATTGCGAAAATCATCTTCCGAGATTTTTCAGATCTTCACGGTTTGGCACGGTGAAATGCAGGTTTTTTCCTATCTCAAAAGATATTTGTTGGAATAAGACGATATATTTTTGCGGATTACATGTCCACCTGGTATGAAACTGAGAAAATTTCGGTCAAATATGTATAGGGCGAGTATCTCAAAAAATAAAAGTTCTCCTATTTTCGGTCGAACTCCAGAGCTACTAGTTAAATAAAGGTAATTTGTTGCATAAAGCTCAGGGTTTATCCTTGATGAAACAGGGCATATTTTGCACCCAAGATATGCAGGACGAACAGCTTAAAAATTTAAATCTTCTTTTTCCTTTAATATTTTCAAAATATTTAGTTTCAAAACTTTCATTTGCGAGGGAAGTTCCCATTACAGAATTTTTTCCAATATTTAGGATTGCCATCTGGCCCTTTTTGGCAAGGACAGTCGTTTTTCGAAGGAAATATGCTTATGGCTTGTTTTGCTTGAGTTTTTTTCTACTTTTAAAATAACTTTTTATGAGAACATATTCTGGCAACGATATTTCTCCGAAATAGTATATTGTGTATCTAGGACGAAAAGCGTAACATTCCCAGACGACTGTGAATGAGTCCGGGAATGTTGCTTTTCGTCCAAGATACACATACTATTTTTCCGCCAATCGATACGAGTAATTAAAAAATTAAGAAAACGTGTCTTTTTAAATCCTATATATAATAAAGGAGAACGATCCAAACGTGTGTGTTCGTCACGACAATTACAGACGCCATGTACCTGATTGAGTGAATGCGCCTCGAGGGGCGAAGCCCCGAGGGCTCCTTTGGAGAGGGGCGGAGCTCCGCGGGCCCCCTTGGAGAGGGTCGGAGCTCCGAGGGCTTTCTTGGAGAGGGGCGGAGCCCCGAGGCCCCCCTTGGCAAGGGGCGGTGCCCCACGAGCCCTCTTGGAGAGGGTCGGTTCTTGGAAAAGGGGCGGAGCCCCGAGGGCCCCTTTGGAAAGAGTCGGAGCCCTGAGGCCCTCTTGGACAGGGGCGGAGCCCCGTGGGCTTTCTTAGAGAGGGGCGGAGCCCCGAGGGCCCCCTTGGAAAGGGGGCGAAGCCCCGCGGGCCTCCTTGGAGAGGGTCGGAGCTCCGAGGGCTTCCTTGGAGAGGGTCAGAACCCCGGGGGTTTCCTTGGAGAGGGGCGGAGCCCCGAGGGCCTCCTTGGAGAGGGTTGAAGCCCCGAGGGCCTCCTTGGAGAGAGTCGGAGCCCCGAGGCCCCCTTGGAGAGGGGCGGAGCCCCGAGGGCTTCCTTGGAGAGGGGCGGAGCCCCGAGGGCCTCCTTGGAGAGGGTCAGAACCCCGAGGGTTTTCTTGGAAAGGGGCGGAGCCCCGAGGGTTCCCTTGGAGAGGAAATCTCTCTCATCCTTTTTTAAATTCATATTAATGAAATGTCTCTTGACTTAGCGAACCGAAGCGTAGTTCGGGTGACTCACTAGTATTAAATAATTATTACATTAGAAAAATATTTCTTGCCTAGGCCGGGAATATTATTCCTGTACAGTTTTATTGTAAATTGCCTAGCAACGGCTGGTGTAATGGAATGTTTGACTTTGCTCCACAAAATTTTGTCAATAATGTGTCAGTTCAAGTACGATTGGCGGAAAACCTATTTTTTCAAAAAGCTAAACGGCAGCTGAATTTTTTTTAAGCCGTTTGACCCTCAAAAATTATTTTTTTAGTTTCTCACAGCTTGGTAGGTGGTTGTATACTTGTATTTACTTCCAATCAGTCATTATTTTTAATATTGAAGTTGTTCGTTAGTTTTTATTCTATGTCTACCGTTTGATATATTTCAGTGATATTTAGTACGTAGCGACAGTTAATAAAGGTACATATTTTTTAATACAAAAATAATTTTCAGCTTTAACAGTGGCGTGCGTACGGGCAGTGATTTCGATATTTTTGAAAAAAAATGTTACGCTTTTAAAACATAAGAGCTCTCTTGAGTTGTTTTTCTGCCATAAGCGATAAGTAAAAAAAATGGGAAATTATTATTAATTTAATAGGACCAATTAAACACATTACGCGTTGGCATCTGCGTGTAATGAACAACAACAACTGACAACATACAACATTAGAACTAACATAGACCGATTATTACAAAAATTGTTGAAAATGGTCCCCTTCACTTAATATGCAATCTTCCGCCCTCCTCATAGAATTGCGCACTCGTTGAAATATCCCCGAAATATTTTTTACTCTATCACATGCAGCAAATATTCTTTCTCTTAATTGCTCTACAGTGTTAATGGGACTTGTGTACACTAGCGTCTTAAAATGGCCCCAGAAAAAGAAATATATGCTGTTGAGGTCGGGGGACCTTGGTAGCTATTCTTGTGGCCCACCACGGCCAATCCAACGATTTGGATAAACAGTTTGTAAATAATTGCGAACCACTACACTGAAATGTGCTGGTGCACCATCATGCACGTACCACATATGGTTTCTTATTGCTATCGGAACATCCTCAAGCAGCAAAGGCAGTTGTTCTTGAAAGAAATTGAGGTATGATTGTCCGTCAAGTCGTCCCGGCAAGAAGAATGGGCTAATAAAGTGGTTACCAATAATTCCTGCCCATACGTTAACCGAAAATTAGTGTTGGAAATGGGTTTCGGTTACGGCATAGGGATTTTCTTCCGCCCACAAAAAAATGATTGTTGTGGAGATTTTGAATGGCATTTCTTGAAAACTTCGCTTCGTCCGTGAGCAGAATGTGTGTTTCAAATTGAGGATTTTGTGCAATATTATCAAGATACCACTGATAGAAGGTTACACGCTTTGGAAAATCTCTGGGAAGTAATGCCTGTACTCTTAAAATATGGTACGGATATAACAAAAAATCCACTAAAATTCTGTAAACAATTTTATGACAAATATTGAAGTTTGTAGCGATCTTCCTCCTACTCGTTTTAGGATGTTCTTCAACTTCACGTATCACCGCTTCCTGAATTTCGGATGTTCTCACATTTAGATGTCTACCTTCAGATGTACCTCTTCGAACACTACCAGTTTCAACAAGACGACGATGAATATTAGAAAAGGTTCGACTATCTGGCAAAGCACGATTGGGATATCCCTGGCGATAAATACGTCTGGCTTGCTCTCCATTATCGTCGGCGAGGCCATACACGTAATGCATTTCCGCCATTTCTGTATTTGAATAATTCACCATTTTTAACAAAATTATAAAAATAAAATAAAATAAATAATTCGCAGCGCACAGACTTAAACGACAGCGACTTGTTAGAAAATGTCAAATGTAAAAAGCAAGTGACATATTCCATGGCAACTAGATTCATTGTAAAATTGTATTCTTCAACAATTAGATTAATTTTCTCGAACAATACAACGGTTTTTATTTTTTTACTAAAAAACGGGGCATCACAGGAAAACAGCTCAAGAGAGCACTTATGTTTCAAATTAAACGGTAAATTTAAAAAAATAGAAAAAGCCATTGGCGTACCATATTTTTCTTTAAATATATCGAAGTCACTGCCCGTACTCACGCCCATGTTAAAGCTGAAAATTATTTTTGTATTGAAAAATATGCACCTTTATTAACTGTCGCTACGTACTAAATATCACTGAAATATCTCAAGCGGTTTCGAAATTATTAATTAATTTCCATTTTTTTCCTCAAACTTTAACACTCGTAACGGAACATTTTTGGACCATAGTTTATTAAGCAAACTATCATTAATTTTTCATGTAGATTTACACCCTTAAATATTCGCATATCATTAAGGAACACCCTGTATTAATCATTGTAACTTCATGTAATAAGACGGCAATGAATTGCATAAACCGGCATCTACCTACTGCTGACAGTAGTAAATTTCTTATTGATAATTTTGCAAGTACTTTAGTTATTAAAGTTTTGCACAATTTTTCAGTGAAAAACGTAGCTGCTATTTTGAAAGCAGGCTAGTCAATTAGCGTCTTTAAGCAGGTTGTCGATGCGATGAACGTGCAACACTGCGCAGTAGTCTTTGTGCTGCAGGAGAGATATCCTGAAATTTCCGTTCCGCGGTTCACGCAGACTCCTAATGTCGTTTTTGGCAAGGGTATATAAGTAAATTGTCGACAAAATTTATTCGTTTAATTTTCGTCCAGCAGGCCATTCAAAATTATTACAAAATCAGTCAATAAGGTGTTTGTATTGAGTTACATCTGCCAACATGTCACTAACATTAATTTTAGTTAGTTTTATGGTCGTTTTAATAACGGCTTGGTACATAAAATATTTTAAATATGAAAAGTATCTTAAGAAGTTTCCGGGAAACCGACCGCTACCCTTAATCGGAACTGTACTTGAGATGACACAAGGTATGTTTCTTGTTTTAAATTTTAAATAATTGTGATATTGCAGTTAAAAATATTTCTGAATTATAAGATTAAGTTACTGTTTATATTGACAGGTATACATTTTAGATAGACATTTCGTAATTGATTATATAAGTTATCATCAATGCATATTATAAAATAAATATTTTTATAGTAATCGTTTTGCAGTCCAAAAAAGTCGACTATTCTAGTGATTCGGTGATAGAAGTATAAACATACGGAAGTTAAAGCTAGTATTTCCAACCAAGTTAAAAATGGTTATTTCAAAACTATTTATGGTAAATCAATAAAATTTAATATACATGCTGTTTACAAAGCCTTCTATTATTTCCACAGTTTTGTTAGTTTTATAACTGACAAGGTCGGGAGATGCACAGCCAACTTGATTTTTTTAAAATAGGAAGGGGGGTCAAATCGCATACTGTGTGAAAGGTATTTTCAAGTAGAATTCAGCGACATGCTGCTTGCCATAGTTATCTCTGAAGATAACTTCGCTATTGTAAATTAAAGATTGGGAGTAGATATTAACTGGATAACTAACGGGGGTAAGGTTGAGTAAGTGTAATTTATCCAAAGGTGGAGAGAGGTTTTTATCATAACTTTTTACAGTTTTACATTTTAATCAATTTTGGTTAGATATTGAAAAAGGTTGAAATTCGCTACATCAGGAGCGGAATTCTTCACCCCCTCGGAGCTCTAGCTCCTTTAAAACGCATTTAAGGGCTTATGGTTTGTTTTCCTTTCATGAGTAGTACCAGTACCACCTCTGCTTCGAAGCTCGAAATAAGAGGCTCGATAAATTCAATCATTGGTCATTTGTTTTTGACCTACCTGCGCTGACGTAACGCCAGAGAGCTGAGGCCTTGTTCTTCCGCTGCTGTTGATACTAGCACCCATTAAAACGTGTACCCCTTTTTCTTGAATACCCTCTATAATGTCCCTATTACAACTAATTGTATTTTTAATTGAACAAGAGTGGTTTATGTGTAAAAGAAACTTGGATTTGGAGATCAAACTGACTCTTGGAACTGCAATAATTTTTTTTATTAATTCCACCTTACGACCCAAAGCCTATCTCGTTATAATTAATAGTTTAAAAATAAATCCGAGCTTATAACTCAGAAATAGATTACATAAGCCCAAGACTATTATAATGCATGGGGGCCCAAACTGGAGACGCGCAATTTTTAAACCGTTAGCTTAATAAAATTGCAGACTACCTTGATCAGACCTTGAACACTCTGGTAGATTAGATAATTATGTTGGCGTTTGTTTATTTATAAATGGCATGGCTGGAGACTACTCGTTCGTTTATTCGACGTTGCGTCATCAGCATAAAAATTGCACATATTATTTACGACGCCAAAATAACGGTAAGGAAAAATGTGGATTTAATTGCTGGATAGCCTTGAAGCCGTGAAATGGTATCACTCCGATATGCATTTCGTCGAAAATTATAGCACCAACTTCATTCCGCTAGTTGCATTTAATAGTCTCGTGGAGCGCGAAAATTAGTATATTTACGTATCTCTTAGCTTCATATAAAAATTATTAGACGCGTTTTGTGTTTTCTACATCCGCAGTTTCAAGCATATAAGCAGATTCAGCATATTACATCAGAACGAATAACAAGTTGCCCACTTGCCACAGTTTTGTAAGGTTGTGGATGTAATCGTAATGCAACTGCGTTCAAAGATACTGTAATTTACATTATCAGTATTAATATAATCAATGCTATGATTATTATTATCGATGATATCTATAAGTGAAACCGAGCTGCATATTTAACGTGTCCGAAGGACGAGTTGGATGTGCGCTACGGTTTCAGGAATGACATCCTCGTTTATTAATCATAACACGTGTTCTATTTTAAAGAGAATTTAATGAATTATAAACAAGGCGTGCCACAGGCCAAAATAAAATTATTATCGCAGTGACAGCTTTACAAACCAAGTGAACTTTCAATTTCAATTGGAGCAAAATGTGTCACGTGACGTATGAATTATATTCTCAATATAATATTCCCGTTGTTTCCAGTGTTTTCAGACCGTTTCCTCCGGGGGGGGGGGGGGGGGGGGCTATGAAAGTTCTAGGGTATTATAGAATAAATTAAAATACAAAGATACATCGTGATTACTCAATTTACAGAAATAAAGCAGATTTATTTGGCATTATACTTATTTCCGCATAATCCACCCATTATTTTACAATACATGCATATTCCGGAGGAAATCTGTACTGTCCGGGGAGGACCCCCCCCCCCCCGGTGACCCCCCCCCCCTAGATTCAACACTGGTTGTTTCTATAGCCAGGGTTGCCACACTTGCCACCTTTCTAAAAGTGAAAATCGCGACTTGCAAGAGAATGGGCGGTCCCCTCTCCCCCCAGGGCAACATTATTCAATTTAATCTTAAAACTAACCTTTTTCGGTCATCCTAAACTCCTGGATCTAAAAGACAGAAGAAGAAACGTGTAAAATATAACCCAAATCAATATTTCTCACATTTATTTAACTTTAACTTAAAACTTTACAAGTTCTAAAAGTTAAGAGCATTCGTCAAATCAACTTCTTCTTCTTCTTCTTCGTTCTTTTAAAGAAAAATCGTATGTAATTTGAGTAGTTACTAGTACATACAAATACGTACAATAGATATGGAATTCGTTCTTCTTGGTCGAAAAAAAAACATCGCACTAGCTCTCGGGTAAAAAGGTCTTGGTCTAAAACCCCTACCATATTCTGTGTTATAAGTTATTGATACAAGATTCCCACATCAAAATGGCATTTCGATTTTCATGATTTCTCCTTGATTTAATCCGATGTATTTTGTCCGGGCGTTTTACGTCAAAAGTATTTTTTTCCCTAGATTATATTTATTATTAGAAAATGCCTTGTACAAAAGCATTATAAATAATAATAATAATGATAATAATAATAGTAATTAATCGCCCACAGACTCCACACAATTTTTATTTCTTTTCCGGGTGTCTTTAATCCTGGGGGGGGGGGGGGGGTTGCCCGTGGGTTGTAGGTACGAGGATATTTCGTCCTAGATTATATTTATTATTATAAAATGCCTTATACAGCATTTTAAATAATAATAATCAGGTAAGGAAGTGCAGAAGACCGCAAACACCCTTCGATAGGTTCTAGAGTAAATCACTGTGAACTTTTGCTGAGATCTGAATTTAACAAATACTATCATTAAATGACAAGAAGAAGAAACATTTTGGATAATAATAATAGTAATAATAATAATAATTATTATTATTTGTCCACATAATTGTTAATTCTTTTTCGGGTGTTCTTAGTCTCAGAGTTTATTGTTCGGAGGTTTTACGTCAGGGAATTATTTGTCCTAGATATTATTTATTATTACAAAATGGCTTGTACAAAAGCATTATAAATAATAATAATTATTATTAATTGTTCACAGACACCACATAATTTTTTTCGGGTGTTTTTAGTTCGGCTTTTTTGCAGATCTTCGAGGCACGAATGGCGCCCGAACTTGCATCGGAAGTTCAGGTGGTGACCTCGGAAAATCTAAGGGTCCGTTAAACGCTGCGTTTGGGCTCATTCAAGCAATAATAAATCCTTATTATTAAATTAAATGTACTTGTGTTCGTAGTTTAAAAAATACAACCACTGGGCATAATAAGTAATTGTTTTTTGTGATAATATCGCTATTAAAAGCAACGAGAAGTCTGTTTACGAAAACCCGAAAATAGGAACGGCAACCATGGAACTTTTGCTCGTTTAACACGGCATGTAGCGTTCTGAATTATTATATAAGTATGATGATTATGCAATGTCTTGTAAAACATCATTTTAAGTAATAATAATAATCAGCTAAGGAAGTGCAGATGACCGCACTATGGAGAACCACACACATCCTTCGATAGGTTCTAGGGTAAATCACTGTAAACTTTTACTGAGATATGGTTTTACCAAAATACTGTTTTAAATGACAAAACGAAGACACATTTTGGATAATAATAATAATTAATTGTCCACAGATCCCACATAATTGTTAATTATTTTTCGGATGTACTTAGTCTCGGAATTTTTTGTCCGGAGGTTTTACGTCAGTGAATTTTTCATCCTAGATTATATTTATTACTACAAAATGCCTTGTACAAAATTATTATTATTATTTGTTCACAGACCCCACATAATTTTTAATTCTTTTTCGAGTGTTTTTAGTTGGGCTCTTTTTGTCCGGGATATTTAGGTCCGAGGATTTTTTGTTCTAGATTATATTTATTATTATTGTATAATGCCTTGTACACTATCATTTTAAATAATAATAATAATCGGCTACAAAAGTGTAGATGGCCACACTATGGAGAACCGCACACATCTTATATTATAAGAGCCGATGCCGTCCAGACCGTAAGCAGGCGCGCGCGCACGCTGCATGAACGGCCTGCATGCTAGCAAGTGGCGCGCGCGCACGAATGGCGAGACTGCATTTGTATTGTTAACGGTGGCAGGGCCGGACGTAGGCTGGCTGCCTCCTTGAGCCAGTATTTTTATTGTTAACCGTTTCTTTACGCTCGCCGGGCCAGACGCAGCTGGCCACGAGTTCTAGTCCTTCGATAGGTTCTAGGGTAAATCACTGTGAACTTTTGCTGAGATTTGGATTTACCAAAATGCTGTCATTAATTACAAGACGAAGAAACATTTGGGTTAATAATAATAATAATAATAATTAATTGCCCACAGACCCCACATAATTGTTAATTCTTTTTCGGGTGTCTTTAGATTTTTTTGCCCGGAGTTTTTTGTCCTGCGGTTTTTTGTTCTAGATTCTACCGAGTGTCGGAAAATAAAATGTATCAAGAGTGCTTTGACTAAAATTTTGTCTATGTTCCGTATGGCGTAGCTTATAGCACTCGGAGCAGACAAGGCTTCAAGATTAACCTCCAATTTGTGATTGATAGTCATAATTAAATTGTTGAAAAGTTACGTTTATTACTTACCAAGTGAAAATAAAACCATCTTTATTCATTTAATCGTGGTTCGTTTCTCAGCTACAAGACATGCGCTAGCAACATTTTTCAAAGCATTTATGGGCCGTTTTTTAGACGGCCATTTATTATTACACAATTCTTTATACGAGAGCACTATCAAAGATAAACGCAAAATAATAAAATGAATTTCAAATATTCCGTAAGAAAATTTACAACTGTGCTTTTTGTAAGTTGATACTTAAAATTCAAAATCTGTAGGAAATATACAAGATGTTTGATTTTATCCGATTAAAGTTGTATGTTTTTGAGAATTTGATTTCCAGGCAACTTGAGACAAACTGCCACTGAAATAATGACGAGGATACAGGACGAATAGTTTCATTTGCCAGTTTGTCGAGCTAAGTTACCGATTGGAAATCAGATTTCAGATTAAAAATGCAACTTTAATATGGAGAAAATCAAAACCTCGAGTGTATTTTCATATGAGCATTATTGCATACGTAATTGCAATATTATTGTTAAGGTAAACAGTATTTTATCCAATTTAAAAGTTACAGTGAACATCATTCACAAAGTGACAAGAAATCGCGAATTATGGAATTTTCTACACTTGGCTGTAATTATCATTAGCAAATACACAAGAGGTTGCATTTTTAACGATATCAAAGTGAGAAAATATTGCGACTTATGGAACTTTCTACACATGGGTTAAATTACCATAAAAAAACTTTCATTTTCTTACTAACCTTGTATAGTTTTTAAACATTAATTTCTAATCCGCCTTGAAACTATTTATATCAGTTACTTTGTCGGTGTTTATGAAATGTAATGCTATGAATATGTTAATTTGGAAATTTTGACACTTTCCCAAGAATGCTACTATGCCTTTGAATAAATATGTTCCCAAATTTAACTTAATAAACATGTATGTAATGCTCTTATGCCTGAGGCTCTACTCTGATTGTAGTACAGTTTAAAAAACAAGTCACTAAGAACAGAGTTGGGGTGTTTTATGTAACTGCAATACTAAGCTTAAATGTCATTCAGCAAATGCATTGGAAAAGAGATGCCAGTATTATTAAATGAATTGAATAAGGAACGCATAGAGCAAAGCTTGCTTCTCACAGGGTTGAAGTCGAAGTTCAAATTAATTAAATATTAGATTTGGGCAGAATAAGTAGCCAAACCGAAAGAAATGAATAATCACAAAGAGGTTTGCTATGTGCAGGTCAATGAAGCGTAGATTTTAATATAGCTAAAGTAGGTCAAGTTGTGAACAAGCTAAAAAGGTACAAGAAGCCAGAAAAATAATAATTTTGCAACGAGCAATTAAGAAGGCAGGCATAAAGACATAAAATAGCAATTGTGAGAAAAAGACAAGACAGGAGAAAGCAAGGGAAAAGTAGACAGCAAAAAAAGAGAAAAAGCGAGTGAAAAGAAGACAGATGGACATCGAGGGCATTTATGAAGGAAGTGAACTCTTTAAAAGGATCAGTGCAATTACGCGAGTGAACAGAGCAAAGCAAATAATAAAACGTGCAGTGGCGCAAAGAGACATTTTGACAATTAAAAATGTGGACAATATTTTAGATATAAGAAATTTGAAATTCAATAATTTGTACGTAAATTTATTTCAAAATATAATTGTTTTGAACTTGGCTAATTTCCGTTTGTATAGTATTAGATAGGCATTTGTTTATAGCGGACTTCATCAGATAACAATTGAAAAAGATATCAGATTAACATGAAATTTTGTGCTCCTTTTGAATACAAGTTTTTATATAATAAAATTAAATATTTTGAGCTAAAAAGTGTTCACTATGTTAAGCAAATGGTATAGTTCATATGAGAACGTTTGTCGCGATTTCCGCAAACATAAATTATTTCACCAAGAGCTGCTCCGAGGAAAAGTTCGCCACACACATCAAGATTACGAAGAAGGATTCCAGCCGAAAAGAGGGTCCAGAGCCAGGGCATTCTACTGCGACGCATCAGGCAGGAGTGCAGGACACCGACCAGCAGCACAGACACCGGGGAAAACCGTTCCAGACGAAGATACGAGTTGGGGCCTCCTTCGAAGATTGAAGCGAACACGAAATCTTAAGGTACTGTCTAACCCTAAAAATATTAGCCTGAGTATCCAGAAATTTGTGAGACAATACCGTACTGAACAAGATTCAAGCATATTCAAGCCTCCAGCGAAAGTGCTTTTTAAATTATTAACCAGAGTCCAGTTGTGAGGTTAGGTGGAGATTAAATAATTGCAGAAATTCAATCGGCTTCTCTTTTGACGTCATAAGACAAATTAATTCCTGAAACAAAAGAGAATAATAACCGCCAAAGCACTACGATTTAAATAAATACAACAATGCTTACTGCCAGATACGAACCATTTTGTGTAATTTTGACAGCAGCGTATACATTAGCGACTGCGTATTTGGAAATAATTCGGGCGCACAGTGGCGTACCAGTTTAGGTAAAAAGGGTGACAAATTATTAGGAATTCGCCCTTTGAATAGAGTTGATTGTTCTACCGAGCTAGCGTTATGTGAATTAAATTGAAGATAAATAAAATACGAAAAAAGGGCATAATACTATTTATTTTGAGTCGAGTAAATAAAATTACAATCCAGCAATTATTTTACTCAGTTTAATCAGTGGTGCATATCAAACCCTGACTAATCAGCACAGAGCCGAAACCACTGGTACTAGAAACTTGAAATTTGGGTGGCAGGTTCAATTTGTTACGTAAAGTAGTGTTAAGAAGTGATTTTTTGAAATTTGACCCCTAAGGGGGTGAAAAGAAGTAAAGTGTGTTTTTACGAATTCCTCAATATCTCTTATACCCGATAAGATATCAATTTGGTGCTTACTTGCAAATATTACCAATGCAAATACCTAGAAACATATTTCAGGATTTTTGCCTTAATTAACCCCTAAAGGTGCAAATCTGGATTGGGGGTGAATTAAAGAACCCTTCGTATCTCCTATGTTTATTGAGTTAGAACATTATTTTTAAAATATTTAGAAAGGGGTTTAACGGAATTTAAAAATTTTAACCCTAAAGGGGTAAAAGGAGGAAAAACTGAAAAGGGGTAAGGGGGTTAAAATTATTTTTTTTGCTGTGAGAACCATTTCACAGTAAAATAGGTTAAAAACGATTTTTTAAATTCCGCCTCTACTTGCGTCAAAAGGGGTAAAATGTGTTTTCACGAGTTTTTCAATATCTCTTAGACCAGACGAGATAGCGACTTGGTGTTTAATTGCAAATATTATCAATGCAAATACCTAGAAACGTATTTTAGAATTTTACCCTAATCAACCCTTAAAGGTGCAAATCTGGATTGGGGGTGAATTAAAGAACCCTTCGTATTTCCTATTTTTATCGAGTTAGAACATTCTTTTTTGGCATATAGATGTATTTTTAAAATATTTAGAAAGGAGTTTAAAGGAATTTGAAAATTTTAACCCTAAAGGGGTAAAAGGTGGAAAAACTGAAAAGGGGTAGAATTATTAATTTTTTTCGCTGGAAGTTCCATTTCACAATTAAATGGGTTGAAAGGATTTTTTTTAATTCCACCTTTGCGGGGTGGAAAGGGGTAAAAGTGTTTTCACGAGTTCCTCAATATCTCTTAGACTCGATGAGATAGCGACTTGGTGTTTACTTGCAGAGATTATCAATACAAATACCTAGAAACGTATTTTAGAATTTTCCCCCAATCAACCCCTAAAGGTGCAAATCTGGATTGGGAGTGAATTAAAGAACCCTTCATATCTCCTATGTTTATTGAGTTAGGAAATTTTTTTTGGCATGTTCGAATTTCTCAATATTTCATAAGGCCCTATAATGTAACAATTTGGTTTTACTTAGAAAGGTTACCTATACAAGTTTCTAAAAACGTAATTCAGGATTGTTCACAGATCAACTCCTAAAGGTGAGAATTTGGTTTCAGGGGTAAATTATAGAACCTTTCGTATTTCCTGTGGTTCCTGATGATCATGGTTTTTGGGCATATGTGTGTTTTTTAAATCTTTAAAAAGTGGTTTAAAGTTTTTATTCTCAATTTTATTGTGAAAGGAGTAAAAATCTGGTAAAAGTAAAAAGAAGTTAAAAAAGAGGTTAAAGTTATTGATTTTTTTCCGTGTGTCCAGTTTAGAATAAAATAGAAGGATTTCCGAAATTCCAGCTCTAAGTGGTGGAAGCTGGTATCTTGCTACAATTTATGAATACAACATTTAATAAGCACATTTATTATTTTTATTCTCATTGTTATACTAAACCTATAGTTTTATCAATCTATATATGGAGAACGACAATTACATACACATTTCCAGGGGATATGTGAAACATAAAAGGTTTAGGAGCACTTTTTTTGGAAGAATATTGTTTCCTTTTTACCTACAATATTGTTTTGCAGCGTTTGTTAGTTTAGCGTATTGAGTGAGAGAGGAGGGGAGCATTCTAGAATTCGTTTAGGATTTAGAAGAAAAAACATTTGTAGTCCGTACGAAGAACGGGTATCTTGCTAGTATATTCATAAATATATGTGTTATGTTACAATACATGTAGGCAACCAATATTTACTGAGATATGTTGTTGACTATTATAAAACCATATACCGTATTAATCTAGAAATATATTGCAATCTTAACAGTGCTAAAAGTCGGTCTTTGTTGCCTATATACCTACATTTGATTATATCGCTATATTATACGGTAGTTATTTCGCAAAAAAATTGTTTATAGCTCTCTAGGGTTTTCTAAAATATCAAATACATACAGCCATAACCATTTCTGATTGATATATTTTTAAAAATACCAATATGAGGCTAATAATCCTCTACACTTGCCAAGTTTGGAGATCAACTTCTAACACACAAATAAAAAAACTACAAACGTTTCAAAACAAAGTAATTAGGATAATTTTTAACGCACCGTGGTTCACTAGCAACTCTTAACTTCATCGCGAATCAGGCTTACCAACAGTTACAAAGGTAAAAGTACAAAACTGTAATGATAAAGAGTAAAAATCGAAATAAAAACTCCAACTAATCACATATATTTTAGAGGTTATTAAACTTAAACTTAAATACTTTCAGACCCGATATGGACTTTTTTGGATTTACACAAAAAATTTGGAGGCGTAGTCAAATGCCGCATTGGATTCCAATCTCCAATGCTGATAATAACCGATCCTCAATTTATTGAATTCTTACTGAGTTCAAATAAAATTTTGCAAAAGGGGGACGACTACAGATTTTTACACCCGTGGCTGGGAAACGGATTGTTAACTAGCGCAGGTGAGTACATATGCTCTTTTATATTTTTAACAAAGGCCTAAACAAATATTCCAATAGGTGACAAATGGAGAAAGCACAGGAAGATATTGACACCGGCTTTCCACTTCAAAATTTTGGAGCAGTTTGTGGATGTGTTTAATACATACGGCAACATAATGATAAAAAGGCTTGAAAAGGAAGTTGGAAAGACTTCTGTGGATATTGACCCTTACGTTGCGTTGTGTTCCTTGGATATAATTAATGGTAAGATACTTATTCAAAGATTTACATTGCACTTTATGATTAAAACTTAATGTGTAATTTGAAACTAAAGATGGTGAATATTAGCTTAAAATCGTTGAAATGTGTAACTTAAAGCGACATGATCGTGCATCATAATGTATTTTTTCTGAAGAGTAAAATTTATTTGATTTACTTTTTAGCTACGTCCATGGGGACAGTAGTAAATGCGCAAAGTGAAACCGAATCTGAGTACATTTATAGTGTAAAGGAAATGTGTCGAATTGTGGTAGACCGACTAACATCGGTCTTTAAATCAGATGACTTCTTATATATGTTTTCAAAGGATTATTGGAAAGAAAGACGAGCATTGAAAATTCTCCACAATTACACTAACTCCGTCATAGCTTCAAGAAAGCAAGAATTTGAAAACAACCAGGAGGAACAGGAGGACAATTCTGATGATGTAGGGGTAAAGAAGAGAAGAACATTTTTAGACCTATTGCTGCAATACAAACGAGAAAGCAATGTCATGTCTGATCAAGATATACGAGAGGAAACGGACACATTCATGTTCGAGGTAAATTAACAGAATATTGCACAATGCAGATGTTAAACGCAAATTTTTGTTCGTTCTAGGGTCACGATACAACATCTTCTGGTGTTACTTTTATTTTATATAGCCTTGCGACCAATCCAGAAGTACAGGTAATTAATATAAAAAAAATGTCTGCTTAACAGAGTAGTTCAATTTTTTAAAATTTTAATGACGTTTTCCAACTATTAGAAGCTGGAAATAAATACAAATACTTTAAATTTAACAGTTATACAGCTACACATAGATACTTTAATGCTATTTTTTACTCAGCAACCGAAAGTACTAGATTGTGAAACTGAAGACTTAAACTACAAAATCACCAGCACATGAGAATAACCGTACTCTCTAAAATATAATAATTACTAAGTTAGCACCTCGGTTAGCAATTATGACGTGTAAATTAACTACAAAATTTGTACCTTTTAGGCAAAGGTAGTTGATGAGTTGGCCACCATATTTAGCGATGATGAAAGTAGAGCTGCCACCCACAGAGATCTTCAAGAAATGAAATATCTTGAATTAGTTATAAAAGAATCTTTAAGACTGTATCCACCAGTTCCCATATTTGGAAGAAAGGTTGACAAAGAAATAGAGTATGGTAAGCATCGGAAATTGATGTGATGTTAGTAAATATATGGTTAAGCATTTACTTAACAGCCTAAGCCACGTAACTTGGAGGCCCTTTCTATTTGGGACTGCAATCTATTCGTACACAATATTTATGTAAAGGACACATGATTAATGCAGTAGTAAACCTTTCCGTCATCATTTTTAAACCAGTGCGAAAGTATCAGTAACAACTCTGACCAATATGTCTTTAAATAAATATTGAGTATCTGTGTTGCCATGATATGTCTAGGTTGAATTGCAGTTCTAAATGATAAGGGGTTTCCAGTTACGTCGCCCATCCTGTAGAATAGCAATGACTCATTTAGGAGTTTTACTAAAGACCAGTAAATATTTATCACTATCTGTAAATTCAAAATAAAGTAGATTAAAGCTTATTCAACAAAACTGTATATGCTTTTATCGTTTTTCAGATGGAACGATATTACCAGAAGGCGTAAATCTGCAACTTTTTGTCTTTGGAGTTCACAGACGTCCCGACTTATTTCCTGATCCTGAAAAATTTGACCCAGAAAGGTTTGCCCCTGAAAATCAGTCGAAACGTTCGCCATATGTATACATACCTTTTAGTGCAGGGCCTAGGAATTGTATAGGTAATTATTTTAATGTTGCTTTAAAAGTGTTGAATGAGATGTTTATATGCAATCTAATATCTTTATATCTTTCAAAGGACAAAAATTTGCCATGTTGGAAATGAAGGCTATGGTGTCCAAAGTTGTTCGTAATTTTGAATTGCTGCCTGTTGCGGGACATACACCAAGATTGGTAGGAGAAACTATTCTAAAATCGGCAAATGGGGTTCACATTAGCTTACGAAAACGAAAGTTCTAAGTTGATACTAAGTACTACATAAGTAAGCTAGGACTATTTTAACAGAGGGCCGAAAGATGAAGTAAAATAGTTGTAATTCTAGTATTTAAAAAAAAATTAATTTTGCAATAATATAAATGTACAGATTTCTTACGTATTATTAAAAAAAGAAGTTGCATTTGCAATACCATCTTCGTTTCGCTCTCTCCTTGTTAATATATTAAGAACAAAGTTAAAACCACTGCTTATGCATGACTCATTACACAAATGTAATATAGTAGGTATGTAAAATATTTTTTTTTAAATTATTTGCATATTTACAATCTACTCAGAAAATACAAGTGAGTAATTAGTAAATGTTATCTTAAATATCTACATGTCATGATTTGGGATCAGGCCATTACCGTCTTCCCAGGGTTATACACTAACAGAAGGCATTTAGGGGAGTAAATCTAGTGGCCAGGTGCGTTGAAGTCTTCTTGCGGCTGCTGGTTGGCGTGCGAGATGCCCTACAAGGTCATTTTCATGTCCTGGTAGCTTGAAGTTGTATGCTTGTGCGAATCTTTGGATTTCAGTTGTTACATGAGGGATTTTCAGGTCGGTGTGGATAGAATCGTTGCTTACATACCATGGAGCGTCAGTGATTATTCGGAGTATTTTAGATTGTATCCGTTGTATGATCTTTGTATGGGATGCTTTTGCACAACCCCAAAGCTGGATACCATAGGTCCAGATGGGTTTTATGATAATTTTATAAAGCAGTACCTTGTTGGATAACGAAAGCTGCGAACGCCTGCCGATTAGCCATTGCATCTGCTTCAGTTTCAAATCTATTTGTTGTCTTTTTTTCTTGATGTGCTTACCCCAGTTGAGTTTTTCGTCAAGGTGCATACCTAAATATTTTATTTCTGACTTAGTTGGGATTTGAATATTGTTAAAACTGGTGGGAGGGCACACAAGTCTTCTGTTAGTGAAGGTTATTTGAGCTGACTTGTCGCTGTTTACTGTGATTCTCCATTTGTTGGTCCAGTCCTGTAGGAGATTGAGGTGGTTCTGTAAGTGAGTTGTCGCTACTGCAGGTGATTCACTGGTTGAGAGGATGGCTACGTCGTCAGCGAACATGGCAATAGTAGTGTTTTGCGTGGTTGGTGAATCAGATGAATAAATCAGGTAGAGTAAAGGGCCTAACACACTTCCTTGCGGCACTCCTGCTTTAATTTGATGGTAGTCCGAGGCTGAGTTATTTATTACAACTTGGAAGAATCTTTCGGTGAGGTATGATTTTAGGATTAAATAGATCTGAGCTGGGAATTGTAGTTTGATCTTGAACAGGAGGCCTGCATGCCAAACCTTATCGAAGGCTTGCTTTATATCTAGGAAAGCAGCTGCGGTAAATTTTTTGGTTTCGAGAGTTTCTATTATTTGATTGACAATTCGGTGGCATTGATGTATCGTTGAGTGGGCTTCACGAAAACCGAATTGGAAGGGCGGGATTATTTGGTCAAGATTAACAGCTTTTTTTATTCTTTTCAATAGGAGTCTTTCAAAGAGCTTGGATAATAGAGGTAACAGGCTTATCGGTCTAAAGGAAGATGGGAGGTTGGGTGGTTTGCCAGGCTTTGCGATCATAGTAATCTTAGCATACTTCCATTGTAGTGGGAAGTACGTTAATCTCAATATACTATTGTATATGGTGGTGAGAAGGACCACTGTCTTTCGTGACAAATGTTGCAGTACTTCACCTACAATCAAGTCATAGCCAGGGGCTTTTTTGGTGTTCGTAAGGTTGATTTGCTGGCGTACTTCTGACGGAGAGAAGGGTTGTATTGGCGGCGAGAGTTGGCACGGAGCGGTTAGGAAATCTTGAATTTCAGTGTCGTCGTAGTTCTCGTGTGGGTCCGGGGTATCGAACACGGTGACAAGGTGTTCTGCGAAGGTGTTTGCTTTGTCCTTGTCTGTTCTGGCCCATGTATTATCAGGCTTTCTGATTGGTGGTATTGCTATTATGGGTCTCTTGAATTTTTTCGTTGCTTTCCAGATTGAATGGTCGTTAGGAGAAAGCTTGGTAATGTATTCTTTGAAAGTTTCGTTGCGGGCTTCCGTAAGTGTGGTATGTAGTTGATGGGTAACTCTATTGTAGATTGTTTTGTCGTGCCTGTTCTTTGTTCTTTGCCATTTTTTCCGGGCTCTTCGTTTCTCCGCTAGTAGGTTACGTATATGGCGAGGAATGTTATTGATTACAGGAGTGCTATTTATAGCAGTAGGTGTGGCTTGCCAAGCAGCGACTTGTATTGTTGTCGTAAGGTGATGAACTGCTTCATCAAGGTCTTGATTATCTTTAATTCTGATTCTTAGATTAATGTTTTCTTCCAATAGGTCTCTGAAGTGATCCCAATCCGTGTGTTTGTTACAGAGCCTAACCGGCATTTCTTTGGTAATTATTGTTGTGCTGACGGTGATAATGACTGGGGTGTGATCGGTGGAGAGGTCGTAATTAGATTCTGTTTTGGTGTAAATGTTAGCTATTCCATTGACAACTGCATAGTCTAATAGGTCTGGGAGTTTTTGTGGGTCACTAGGCCAATACGTCGGTTCTCCGGTTGATAGGAAGTTAAAATTGTTTCTCTGGATTGTTCTTAGTAGGTTGCGTCCTTTCGGGTTGATGAGTCTAGAGCCCCAGGCTGTATTTTTTGCGTTCCAGTCTCCTCCTGCTAAAAATTTAGGGCCTAGTGATCTGAGAAATTCTTCATATTCGTCAGACGAGATGGGATGCCTCGGTGGGCTGTAGATGGCTGAGATTACAAGCGAATAGGGGAAGGCTTGAACATTTATGGCTGCACTTTGAATCTTTTCGGTTAGGTATGGTTGAAGTTCATGATGGACAATCGTGTTCTTAATTATCACAGCTGATCCGCCGTGCGCCGTCCCGTCTGGGCGATTGGCATAATATGTGGTATAATGCGGTATTTTTACAGTGGTCCTATTAGTTGCATGAGTCTCGGAAACGAGCAGTATGTCAATTTGTTGTAGTTGTAGAAATATTATTACTTCTGGGATATGGTTAGTGATAGTGATAGTGTAAAATATGGTTTTAGTAAATTGTGCTAACGTTAAGTAATAGCGATTAACTGATTATATTACATTAATATATACAAGTTTAATAAATTCGTTTTTTTTTAATTAACAGAATTATTGTGAGAAGCTTGGTATTTTCATTTTTCAAGAACTATAGGATCGCCTGGACGAGCGCTATTGCCTAAATAATGACCTAGCTGCTACCTACTCCTTCATATGACCCGATGTATTTTTAACATGCACTCACTTTAAAAATATCCAGTAATTGATTTCCAAAGAATAGAGTGTGTAGAGTAATTTAAAAAGATATTTTTTAAGCAGAATACAGAACAAGAAAAAAGACGCGGTGAGATGCATTTGAATCTGACGTCACGCGGGAAAGAATAACATCGACTTGTAAGTTATCGTTTAAAGCTTTAAACCGTAGATACTTCTTGTGCAAGGCATACCAATTAATAACGATGGAGTGATCTCGCAGGAATCCATGCTGCGTATTTGTTATTTGACATCTTATACAAGGAAATTCTTTTGTCTATGAAACGGTTTCAAATACTTTTGGCTAAAGTATAGAAATACAGTTCACTGTGTAATGCAGTATACCGTATGAATGATACATTTAATTTAAATAGTATCCAGATATCCAATGTTGATCATGTGACGTAACAGTTGTATGTTTTAATTGGTGGTGTTGTAAGGGGCAACCAGATGGTTGTTTATATCAAGTAGTAAAAAATAACTTGAATTGATAATCTACGATAAATAGTAACGTTAAGGGTTAATGTCCCATTAATTGTGAAGAATAATAATTGATGATTTGATACGTAGTAGCAATATAGTATTCTCTACGATCAAATTTGACTATAAGTCACAAATATTATTCAAATATAAAATTCAAGGTTTTTTGATTCCATTTAACATGGTATATTACTACGAAGCCAGTAAAACCAGTGAAAGTGAGTGTTGTGGTATGCTGTTGCACTGTCTATCCACATAATAGAGGTTCCAAAGAGCTACAACGAGCTTTGATTTAGTCGGGAACAACCCAAGGAGGTGTGTGCTGACTAGAATTTATCCAGTTAGGAGCTGGGATAACACATTCAGGTACAAGATAGACAATCAAAAGGTCAGTGCCCATTTCTTATGAAATGTTAAGAAGTTATATATCAAGTTTAGTGCGGAAAATTATTATTAATTGCAATTATATTTACAGATTAATTTAGAAGAATAAATTTTCTAAATTTAATAGTGATTCGAGTACTCTACGTTTTTCGACCATTATAATTTGAAATTTACATTTTTGGATTAGGTTATTTCTTAAAATCTTCATTTAAATCAAGTTTAGATATTTAACATTTGATTAAACTATTGTTGACAATATTTATTTATTTTTGTATGTCAGATCAAACTTCGATGTGCTACTAAGAAACTGAAATTATGAATTTAATTATGTGAAGTACCTGAACGTGTGTTTGATTCACAAAGTCAAATAATTATTATATTTTAAAAGTCATTCAGTCTTTAACTACAAGAGAAAGTTGTTAGTTGAAAATGTACCCATTCAGTTGGGAGTCAAGAATCCCATTGCTTGTAAACTGACTAGTCGAGGTTTTAAAAAAAAACTATAATCACATGACATAATTCTAAATGTCAAATTGATTTATAAGATACGTCAAATCCTATTTATTGTATTAAGAAGTAAGGCAAGTTCATAAGTGAGCTATACCTGATGGTGCTTCTTTTTACTTCCCTCGTCTGAAAGATGAAGTAAGTATTGTAATCACTAAAAAATCACTTTCCGAGATTTATTCAGATCTTCACGTTTCAGAGTACCTAGATGATGAAAAGCAGGTTTTCTCAATTCCGTCTGTCTGTCTGTCTGTCTGTCTGTTGGCAGTATAGCTCAAAAACTATTTGTCGGAGGAAGTCGCTACTTTGCATACATATTATATATCTACCTCGCATGAAAGCGGTACAATTTCATATAAATATAAACAGGGTGAGCAGCTTCAAAAAATATAATTTTGTTTATTTTTGGGTTAATTTGAAAATAAAATGAGGTAATAATTTTTACATAGGTCAGGCTTTACATTTGGCGAAAATAAGACTCAACCGATACAGGATAATGTCACAAAAGAGTAAAAATGTTTCACCCATAACAGTTCCATTCAAGACAGCCGCGCGCTGCATTTATCTTGAAGAGACGCGGTAGCGCAGTTGGAATTTCCTTGTAGTTATATTCGCTGCGGAAATGCGGCGAGTTGTGAATCCCCAGCGGGATACATTTTTTTATTTGAAAATGTATTTATTTTTCATTCAACTTAGTAATAGACACCAGTAATAATTTGTACATAGCGCAGGCTTTATTCTTACCGAAATGGGTGTTATATTACAACTGACCAAACCGAAAAACTTCACCCTGTGTTCTAGAGATCATTCTGAACAAAAAAGTACAGATACCCCATAGGTTAATTCTTCCCCAGTTTAAGATTTAGACAAAACAATTTTAAAAAACCTGCAAAAAGCTTTACTTAGATCTTTCCGCACAAATTGAAATGTTGAAACTTCAAAGTGTAAATATTAAAGGAAAAACAGAGATAAAATATACGGTACCCCCCACCCAAGAAAAGCGCCCTTCCGTGCTTTCCAAGAATACTTCGATACTCAGCAAGTCAGCATCACTCCGTTTCGCTAATACAGTGAAATGCTATGAACCAGTTATTTATAAAAAAAAAGCCACGTAGACATCTGATGCGCATGCAAAATATCATCTTTCTCCAACAAACAGATTTTCAGCTAGACCTCTAAAGGAAGAACAAACAGATAGACAGACGAACAGACGCACAGACAGACAGACGAAATGAAAACATATGTTTTCTATCATCTTCGTCTCCTGAAACGTGAAAAATGGAAAAAATCTCAGAAAGTGATTTTTTTCCGATTACAATACTTCCTTCATCTTAGGCGAGGAAAGTAACAAAGTCTTTTATTTACTGCGAATGTATATTGCTAAAGAATCACTAATAGTCGACCAAACCAATCGTGACCGTTAAAGCTGGCGTTGGAAACAAAGACTAACCCACAATTGTTCCTCTCTTCTTATTGCACTGCGTTGTGCTGCTACCTACAAATCTGTAGTAAACTACCATTTTATCAAGATGAACATTTTCTACCACAAATGTGCTCTGGTCATTTCAGTGGTAAGTAAGTGTCCCTAGATAAAGATACTCGTCCATGTATTTCTTTCGCTGTCGCTCCAGCACACAAATCCTGTCTTGCACGCGGTACATGCATTTTATTTTATTTATGTCCTACCAGTACATTAATTGAAATTAATGACTCTATTTTAAAGTATCCTAGATACAAAATAACGCTCCAGGGCAATTATTTTCTTCATAAGAACCCTAGAGTTATTATGAAAAATTAACAGTATTTGTTTCCATGGATATGCACCACTGTCACAATGAAAATTAATGACAGCTCAGCTAATGTCACAAATCTAACTTAGATCAGCGAACTAGATCAATCTTAAATACTATATTATAGTAATTATATGAATTGAATATGAATATGAATTAGGTAAGAAAATTGGTAGGACATAAAACCTTGAAGGCACCACGGGCATTATGAGCTAAGAGCCCGCGATTGTTGTACACACCTCGGGCCAAAGGCCCTCGGTTAGTACACTAACAATCTTGGGCTCTTATTTTACTCATAATGCCCTTAGTACCTTAATAACTATTTGGTTCTTAAAGTGGACAATAATCAAGTATTCACTATTTTGGCTATATACTACTGCTTCGTCGCTGTGCCAGCGCTGTGAATTTTTGGTGTGCTATGGTTTCTGTGCAGATTGTTGATGTGGGTGTATTGCATTTTTGGTGTTTGTTATATTGCATAAGTTTTATAGGCCCTCGCGCATTAAAAACCATATTGTGACCGTTATCGAGGCCCAATAAACAAGAATGTGGTTCCAAAATGATTAATGAATGCATATTTACTTTACAACTAAACAAATACGCATATATCTATTACAATAACATTATCGTATTGTGTGTAGCATCTTACTTTTTTCCAAACATTTCAATTACTGAATTGTTGTAATAATCATTAGTTAACTTAAGCAACTTGGTAATAATAGCTATATAAAATAATAATCCATGCATATAAAAAACTTTAGGTTTAAACTTTTAGTGTTTGTAAAAGTACCTTTCGATACTACCAGTTATTTATGTATCAAGGGCGTAAGACGGCGTTTTTGCCCGCCGCGTAAAAATTAGAACCCAAGGCGTAATTGCTGGCTCTAACACAACATGTGCCATAAACGCTAGTTATGCACGAGGTGCATACAACGTTTATGTAAAGTCCGGAAAATACTCAATTAAAACCGGATTCACAATTTTTATAAATTTTACCAATCTACTATGTCATTGATTGTTAAACTGACAAGCAAGACACTAAGCTGGCCGTTAAGAACTACAACGCTTGCTAAATGCCGCTCAGTATTTCGTAAAGTACTTTTTGGATGGTGGCCTGTAAAGTGACATATTATGCCCTCAAAAATAGTATATAAAGTGAGCAATTATTCCCGGTCATAATAGTTATTTATGTTTATGGCCTGCGGTGCAAAAATTACAGCGCAAAGCGTAGCCGACAAGGACCATACACGCTAGTTAAGCACGAGGCGCATACATTATTTTATATACAGGGTGGCCAAATGTAGATATTTTCATAGGGAATCTCGGTGGCTATAGAAGATATGGAAAAATAAACCCCCATCCTCGATTTATTTTTTGAAAAATCCAAAATTGTTTGAAAAATTGGCAACGTCACTGCATTCTTATCGAAAAACTGAATGTTGGACGCAGGAATAATTTTTTCCTATTTTCATAAATAAGCGAGATATAGCTACAGAAAGGTCGAAAAATCGAACGTACAACTCGAAAACAAAAAACGGTAGCCAATTTTTGATTTCACCATTAAGTTTTTTTCAACAAAAGAAATCGAGGATGGGGGTCCATTTTCTCATATCTTTTATAGTTATCGAGATTCCCTATGAAAACATCGAAATTTGGATATCTTGCACAGACCGGAATATTCACAAAACCAGATTTATAGTTTTTATTAATTTTGGCAACGTACACTAACAAGCAAGACCCCGAGCCGGCCATAATAATACATTACATCCTCAAATGTAGGATATAAGGATACCAAATTCGCTCGGTCGTACATGTACCAAGGGCATTATGAAGAGGTTTATGACTTTTCGAGGGCGACAAGTTTACTAGCCTGAGGGCTTTTGGCCCGAGGGTTTATAAGTCGCCCGAGGGCTACGAACATCAAGTAATGTCCGTGGTGCATACGTTTTATTTTTCACTTTGAATACGCGGATAACTTGAAAAGCTTGCAGAGTAGTCTCTAATGCCCTAGGGCGTTATGGGCGGGTGTAATGATAACGCCCGTTTCTTATATTCTCTTGAGAGGGCATCAGAGGGCATAATAAGCGGGCGTTAACATTACGCATGCTCATAATTCCCTAGGGCGATATGTACTGCTTTATATACGTCGTATCACAGATATAAACAACAAATGCTAAATCAGTGAAAAATAAAGTACTTTATGGCCCTTGGGCTGTAAAGTAACAACTTAAGCTCTCAAAGTGAGGCTATAAAGAAACTAATTCCGCCCGGTTCTGTATAACATATAATAATGCTTTATAAGTGCTTTGATGGCAACGGGCCATTTAATTCTGATACATAACCTCTAAACAATAGTGTAACCTCAAAACGTAACTGTACGTAAAGAGCTCCATTTACAGGACACTAGGTACTAATTACATTAGCAATACTGTCATATTTGCATGGCGCACTTGCTTCTTAAAAGAATATGAGCAAAAATGGATCTATAATTAATTAAATTGTTTTTATCACCACTCTATCACCGGACTTACTTTAGCAATTTTCCATTAATTAAGATAAGTACGAATTCGAATTGCAAGTTTGTAAAGAAAGATTAAATTAGATTGTCATAGGAGAAGCTAGCAACTACGAACTTGCATACGACTGATAACTTTTAACGAAGCTAATATTATAGTAGTATCCTTTATCTAATAGACTTGTCTGTCCGTCCGGGACGCTGTTTCAGCAGCCAAACCGTAAGAGATAGAGAACAAAGTTATGAAAGTTATATGTTTGGAATGGCTATGTCAGGTCGGGAACCGAATTTCAGTCTCTAACACTAATTATTATCTTAATTATCCTAATCCTAACTTTTTAGGTTAGATTCTAGGCAAATTTTATCAAGGCGAATGCGACTGGTAGCTTGCTACCAACAATGACGTCATATACGTACGTGTGGTGAATACGCGTTCTATTTGCAAAACGGTCTTTTTTGCTTTATTAAATGAGACATTTGTCTCACTGGACTGCTAGTATTATATCATGAGGGACTAAAGTGCACCATTTAATCCCGCGAGTTGAGTTTGTTGCCTCGAGGGCGAAGCCCGAGAGCAACAACCACTTAAGGGATTTAGGCACTTTAGTCCCGAGGTATATACGCTATTTTTGCATTTTTGGGAACATTATCATCAAACATTTCCAAAATTTGGAATCTGTCAATTTGGAAACTGACAATTACAATTTATTAACAACTGAATCGCAGCAGGTCCTGGGTAACCTGAATCAGTTGGCAGTACTGAAGTGTATTGTCAGTATAAGTCAAATTCGAGATTTGCAGATTACGTTTTGCGTCAGTGTGTGTCAAATGACAAACAAAACCTAACCTACTAACCTCGTGTGTACATAAATTTACCATAGTTACGGTATAATTTTCACTTTAGTCCCTGTTTACGAGGACTAAAGTATCAACTTTAGTCCCGGAAGTGCAAAAATAATATTATAAAAGATGTCTTAAGAACACGGAAAGAGCAATGCAAATGCATAAGAAAGACTTAAACCATGGTTTTAGAGCAATCTACGAAATTATAGAGGAATTACACTTTTACTCTTTGTATCGAAGTTGATTACCACATAATAGAGCAAATATTAACATTTTACAAACCATAATATGTATTTTTTGCAGAAATTACAACAATTTTTCAGAAAAATAAGGCGGACAGGGGCAGGTACCTCTTTTTAGTGTCTGTACACAGTGATAGGCATGTATTTGAGATTTATGTGTTCAGAGGCATTGCACACATTGAGAATTTAAATTTAAATGTTTACAATTATACATAATCCCGAATTGCTAATAGCGTCAAAATGTTCTAACAATTTGTGTTGGTAACCAAGAACCAATTTATTATGCTTGTCAAAGATATTCTTACTTGTCATATAAAAAGGTGGGCTAACGAGAAGGACAAAAACTTCCATAAATTAGGGATGGGCGCGTGAAGTGAAAACAGTCGTGTCACGTCGTGAAAGTGACTAATATTTGAAAATCGTGACGTGAACGTGAGTGAACGTGAGTGATAATTTTCCAAGGCGTGATTCACGTTTTACGTTAATATCACGTTAAATATTTAATAACGAATAAAAAAACTGCAGGGTGCCACGGGTACTGATTACATATTATTTTTAAATCAAAATTTTAATGTGTAGATGCTTAGATGAACTTAATATTCTAATAAAAGTAATGTTTTGCTTTGTATACTCGCCTTAATGCTGAAATTGTTGATCTTTGTACGTAATAGTATATTACAGCCCGAGATGGGAAGTGTTTCATTACTGTCGAGAGATTAGTTAGCTGATTGAGTCGCGAAGCGTCGAAATCAGCTATTATCTCGAGACTAAGGAAACTTCCTGTCGAGGTTTGTATACTATTTTATTCGTAACCACTTTATTCTAAACAATAATTGGAAAAATTATTATATTATGATACGACAGGTTGTGACGCGCATGAATGGATCAACGAGATTCCCAGTGTCCCTACCTACTCAGCGGTCGGGAATGTACTTCCCGCACTCACTTCCCGCACTTGAGCGGGAAGCGAGTGCGGGAAGTAGCGGGCTGAAATGTACGACTTCCCCCACTCAAATGAGGTCAGGAATGTTAACATTACATAATATATATGGTTGCGAATAAAAGTACTTTTAAACCTACTAATTAAGTGTTGCTTAGCAACATATACCTTCTGTACTTATACCAATAAGGGAAACGTCAAATCCAATGACAGCGTTTGATATTAAAAGTAATGTCTTTGAAGACAGCTGCAAGAAATGTATTTTCGAGAAATCAGTATTTATCCCTTGTCGTCAGTTATTGTAGTCAATTTTTATTTGTTTCTTTTTATATCAACTATTCTGATTATGTCACGTGCAAAACATATATTTAGTTCTGTTTAGAGTTTTTTTCATTGGTTTTTATTTTGAACATTCTGTTCTATCTGAATTTAGATTTTGAAATAAAAGCTGCGTGTCACGTCGTGAGCGGCAATATGGTCTTGCGTTTCTACGATAATTTGATTGCTATCTATTGGTTCTAAGGACACGCCATACAATGCGTAAAGGTGTTTCCTTCAAAATGTAATATATTAACAGTAATTTTATTGACAAATACGCATTGCAAATGACAACAGGTACAATTAAGTTTAGAATACATATTCAGAAACTCCACCATTAACAATTAAACAATGACCTAATCTATTATAAAAATTATTTAACATGTTATTTATTTGTTGATTCTAGCACCACCTAGGCGGAAGAATAATACAAGGTCGATAAGATATAAGATGAGAACAACTTATTCATTAGACGATATACAGATCCCATTGATAACTTTTGACCTGTAATAGCAAACCATTGATTTCCTGTTTACAAAGTGGTACTGAAATATTCCTTAAATGCTACCAGCCTAAGAAGACGTTTTCCGCGGTTTGTAGTTCTTCTAACACATCGTGTACCTCTACGACATCGCAATTAGTCCTCTTTTAACCCTTTCATACCCAAATTTCAAAAACGTAAAAACAAAAAAAAATCGAACAATTTTATGAGAAATATTGATTATACATACAATGCTTGTAAAGTGATTAATTTTTTTTTAGTATTTCTCTGTAGTGTTTTTGTATATGTTGCTGTAGAGGGAAGCTAAGGCTCTTTTTTTCATTAATAAATGTTTATCTAAATACCAAAATAAAACTCAAAAATAAAATGCCACTCTTTAATTTTTGTTATGAAATAAGTTAAAACAGTCTTTGTTGATAGTTAACACAAATTGAAATTACATTTGGTACATATTAATTGTGTATATACTTTTGGACAATAATTGCAGCGTTCTTTCTTTTTAGTATATTGTGGCTAATGATTGATTTGGTCGTAAGGGACATCGTCGACTGGTCTAGGAATAAACTCTTTGGAGTCGGTTCATTTGGTGTACTATTTGGACTTCCACGTTTTTTTGGCACTGGTTTTCCGGCTTTCAACAAGGCTTCCGATATGTGAGCTTGAAATTTCACCAATAGAAAATCACATCCTTCTCCACGGAGTTGCTTGTGCTGTCGGTATACTAACCAGGCATTTACAACTTACACACCTTAGCCCCAGTAAATTATACTTTTGTACCATTTGTTAGATCTAATGTTATTCGATATAGTTCCAGCAGCATGTCGGCCATATCAACACCGTCCATGAATTAGTTATACTCCTTTACAATATTTGACCTATCCACATTTACCGATTGTTTGTCCTTTGCACTCCATCGTTTACATGTATCGTTTGGTTTGGTTGCAGCATACGTTGAAATAAAGTTTATGGCTTTCCGATCAAACCATTTTACCAAAGCTATATTATTATCTTTTTCAACAATGACATCACAACTATCTCGACCCTTCTTTTTCAGGACTATTTCAGATGATAATGGACATTTGCCCATTCTGTCACTTCTCATTGTACCTATACAATAAATTTGTCGTTCTTTTAGAGCCACAGCTAGCTGCAGAGATGAAAACCAATTATTATCAAAGTACAGTTTGAAGTGCTGACCATCCGGAAGATCTTTTGTAAGGAACATTACAATGTCTCCTGAAAATCCGAATCCAACTTCTTCACAAGTACCCTTTCCTGTATAAATGGCAAAATCGTACATGATTCCAGATGAACCAGCTCTAGTAAATAATTTGAATCCCCATTTATGAGGTTTCCCTTTTATGTATTGTTTTAAGAAGCTACGACCCTTGAAAGGTATTATTTGCTCATCGACTGAATGTTTTTATTCAGGGGGCAGTTTACTTATGTTTTCTTTTATAATATTAAGCAAGGGACGCACTTTGAACAGTTTATCGTGATAGGGATCTCCAGCTGGCTTTTGCTCATTGTTATTTGCAATATGCAAATACCTACGTAATATATCAAACCTATTTGTGCTCATAGTATTGGCAATAGGTGGATATCTGAATTCTGCAGACCAATACAACCTAGTGCTCAGGATACAAACAATTCCCATCTGTAGTAAAATTCCGATAAATTGTTCCACCTCTTGAATTGTGTATTTCAAAACGATACCATCTTTCTGATGAGCATATAAGTTACTTTGCTCCGCAAGAATATGAGATATATTATCACTGAAAAACATTTTTAAATACACTACAGGCGTCACAATATCTTCTAGGGGTGGTGTCATAGATCCCTTCCATGTAGTATCTGGAGGCTCAAACTTCATCTTCTTGAATGTCAACTGCTTCTGTGTTGTGACTGGTTTACTTTTTTTGCTAGAAGTTGAAGTTGAAGGTATATTTGAGTTAACGCTAGCTGAAATAGTTTCATATTCGCTGAGACAATAAATTGCGTATTTATAACAGAAGTCAAAGTTTTGAAGTCTTTACTTACACATCATCTACAATCTCATAGTTCTCTTTGCCTGTAAGAAGTTCTATTTCAGCGTCTAAATCCGATTATTTTCCTGTTCGACATCAGACACATTTGTATCAAAAAACTCATCCACTAATTCTTCCAGTTCTGCATCGGTTAAAGCATATTTATCTTTTAAATAAGGCTTCATTTAAAAGAAAATAAGCTGTAAATAAAAACCCAAGTTCAACTTTCATTATAACCTTAACAACCCAATGTTGCTTTGAAGTAACACCACTTTCAAAGTACTCCATAACTTATAATTTACTCCGCCTTTTCAAATCTCATAGCACAACTTGTACCTACCACCCATATAATATGAATTATTTCAAATAATGGTCAGATATACGTAAAACTTACCCAAAATCAATTATTCAATACTCTAATTGCACAGCTGTTGCCATGACCGCTCAGCTGACAGATCAAAATAAATAACAACTGCACAAAAGTGAAGACTCACGCCACCTATTATAATTATATATGTAAGTATATATATGATTATTAGTTATTTATGAATTAAGGGCATTATGATGATGTTTATGCGCGAGGGCGACGAGTTTAAAAGGTCGAGGGCCGCCATCACATTCTTACATTAATAATGTTAGGTTCAGTAAATCTAAATATTTTATAAAGCGCATGCAAATCAAAACGGATTTTTAAGTTTGCATTGAAAAAGTTGCTTTTCTTCGTCAATGTTATAACAATAATAAATGTTACTTCACGGAAATGACGGCAAATGGTTTGAAAATTGTAGTTGATCAAAGTCTTTAAAGTCCCTATACGTTCTAATGTATATACCAAATCGTGATCGGCAATTTGTGGGGTATGAATTACCCGATTATCAACAATAATATCGTTATTGTTAGTTATGTGTAGCTGAAGTATATGTAATTCAGATGGGTTGAGTAATAATTTGAGTCAGACCTGTCCTGTCTAGGAAATTCAATAGAGCAATGGTATCATTGCTTTCAAAGTTTAATATATTGTTATGGTACATGTAAATGTATAAATAAAATTTGGGAAATCAATGCAATTTGAAAAAGAATAAGCTGTTTGAATTAAGTTCATTAAAATAAATTTAATTTGAGACAAATTAATATGAAAAGGATAACTTTGAGTATTCTATAGGGATTTTGGAAATTAGAAAGTAAATACATGCTTCTATCACACATGACAAATGTAAATTCTATTGAAAAAATATGTTGAAGTAGGTAAGACTCAATGAACTTAAATTACAGATGGCATTAATAATTAAAAATGGTAGTTAGGCGAATTTGTTACGATTATTAGAAAAACAATTTTGTATAAACATGTAATTTGAAAATTTTGGTCTGATTCAAAATATATAAATTTTACCCTATTTTGAATGCATTTGAGTGGAAATATTAAAAAGAGTAATTTTTAAACATACGTGGGTAACATGGAAGTGAAAGAAGTATAAAGAAATGAAGAATAAGTTATAAGAAGAATAATGGAAGATGGTCAAACTAACTGGAGATACAAGAAGAATTATTAATAAATGAAGAATTATAGAATTGGATTGAAATAGCTTTATTTTGGGAACTACAATTGACAACGACTTACATCAAATGGAGTATTACTGAATTGTGAGTTTGTGGACACATCTATGCAGTAAGGGGAACAATTCAAAGGAGGATAGCAGAGGCAGAACCATATCCTAGGTATTCTGTTGTATACTGACAACAGGGGTTGATGAGTCTTGGAGCTTCGAATGAGGGGTGACATTTCCAGTTCATCAGTGACAGCTGATTACTACAGAGCTGATTGAAGAGGGTCCATTTCGGAAGGTACCAGTGCATCAGTGACAACTGCTTGCCAGAGAGCTGTTTGGAGGAGCTACCAAGAGTTGGAGAGTGGCAGCTGTTCATCAGTAGGGGTTTGCTGTAAGTGTTTGTAAGCAGGACATTACAACAGCATGCAAGCGGGGCCAAGCTGCTCTTTATAAGTGGATTTCTCTCTTGGAGGTGAAGTGAGTACTAATATAAGTGCTTAATAATCTTGTTCTGACAACGGTAAAGCAAAGAAAAGACAATTTAAAAAGTGCAATTAGTTATAAACAATTACTTACAGTGTCATATAAAGCTAATAGTATGTTATGGAATTGAGAATTTGTCATAATTGATATGAGATTGGTTATTGACATTTACATTGACATAAAAGGTGACAAGTGATTTCAATACAGTTGAGAAATATTTGAAAATAAAATTTACACAACGAAGTAACTAGATAATCAAACCAACCCTGAAAGAGTCTCAAGGCGCTATCATTTTTAATAATTAAATAAATTTAATATTGAAATTCGAACGAAATAATTTAAGTTAAAAATATTAGAGCAGTCACTGCAATAGTTATTATTATATTATCAACAATTGTAACACTTCCTAAAGCAAGACATCCAAGAAACTGTGATGAATATAGGAATATTAGCTTAATGTGTCATATCTTAAAAATTGTACATTCTCGCATTTACACTAAATGCGAGAGCATTAAGTCAGAGACGCAGCTAGGCTTCAGAAATGGATATGGAACGCGAGAAGCACTATTTGCCATGAATATACTAGCTGAATGATGTCTAGACATGAATACGGATGTAATTGTGGGATTCGTCGATTACGCGAAAGCATTCGATAGGATTCGCCATAACAAACTTTTAGAAATACTCCAGCACTTAAACTTAGATTACCAAGACGTACGGATCATTGCCAATTTATCTTGGAAACAAACAGTTCAGGTGCGCACAACAGAAGGTCTAACGGAAGAGATAGATATAAAGCGAGGAGTAAGACAGGGATGCGTTCTTTCATCTCTCCTATTCAACATATACTTGGAAATTATATTTAGAACAGCGTTGGATGAAAGCACAGAGGGACTCAAAATTAATGGGGTAGTAATAAACAATATACGATACGCCGACGACTCCATTCTCGTGGCCGGAACAGAGCAAGACCTGCAAACTCTGTTCAGTCACGTATATGAAACTAGCAAAGTGTATGGTTTAGAAATGAACCTTTAAAAAACAAAATACATGGTAATCACGAAAAAACAACCGGGCCTTACAGGCACAGTAATAAACAACATAACAAAACAAAGAACAATCACGTATAAATATCTGGGTACCATAATCAGTGATAAGGAAGACAAACTGACCAACGTGAAAATACTGCAAAGAATGAACTGCTCACTAGAAATAATGCCAATCATCAAGAGGCGAAAATTGGAGTACCTGGGGCACGTTATGAGAGGAGAAAAGTATAAACTCTTGCAGTTAATCCTACAAAGACGAATAGAAGGAAAAATAAATACTGGACCTAGACGAACTTTCTGGCTAAAAAATATTCGCACTTGGTACAATAAATCCACAACAATATTGTTCCGAACTGCAATCTCAAAAATACAGATTGCCCTATTGGTCGCCAACATGCGTTAGGATAGGGACTAGAAGAAGAATGTTTATATCACCAAAACAGTCACCATGTCTAGAAATTACAGTGAGAGTAAGACCGACTGCATCTAAAATTTTCTTGTAAGACATTGCAAGAGGTTTATAGGTATAGACAACCAAATGCATACTTTTTCTTTGAAATACCTACACTTATCCACAACTGTTCTACTGTATAACTTGCTTGCAACACGGAGCGGCCCACTGAAGTTATTATATAGGTACTATATTGCAACTCCACCACCAGAAGTATTATGATCTTGCCTAATGAGAGCAAAGTCCTCCACCGATAGCAGCTGTGTAGGTAGTTGAGTAGAAAGACCAATAATATATAAATCCAGAGGTAGCACTGTACCTAATTATTAATATTAGTTATCAAGGATTTATAAATACACGGATATTAGATATTTCGGCTATCACAACGTTGCATGAGTCGATATATTCAAGGGTAATACCACAAGCAGTGGATATATTTTTGACAAATATTTTGTCGTTTCCATGTAAATGATTGCGTTTAAATTTCACTCAACAAAATCACATCAAAAATGTCACGAGCCGAAGGCGAGTGACATTTAAATGTGATTTTGTTGAGTGAAATTTGCAATAATTTCTATGGAAATGGCAAAATATTTAAAAAAAATATATCCACTTCGAGTGGTATTTGGGATGACTATTTAACAATATTAATATATAATGATTAACTTTATTGAAAAATAATCCCACAATTAATATAATTATACATTCTCAATTGAATTCAGCGAAATACTTCCAAAACACAGCATTTTAAAATTTTTAAAACAAGCCACACAGTTTGTTGGGGTTTAGTGTTACGTAACCTAGCAATATCACTAAGGACAGAACATCGTTGCTAAGCGATACTTCGCAACAAGGCTATTTATTTTTTGAGTACATACATTGTTTTGTGAATATTTTGCATGGTGCCCAATATTCAGTGATATACTGCTGTTATTGGTTGAAAAAAACAAATTTATGCAATGTGCTTGGCTTATATGTTATAGTGTTGAATAGTCAACAATATACGTATTGTGCAATATCGATCACGTTGCCAACCAATGACAAGATATTATGATAACCGAAACAACTGGAACCGTAACCTTATCTTAACAGGTAAATTTTTACAACCCTCTAACGTCCAAATAGAGTTGATTCAAAAATAGATAAGAGTACTAACTGTAGCATTACCTTAAAAATAAAAATGTTTACAAAAACTTGTAAAAGAGCTACTGCAAAAATATATAAACGGTTGTAAAAGGTACACATTAAATTATTAAGTTATCAATCACATTTGCTGCTTTACATGTATGTGCGTAAAAGTGAATAACTAATCTTTAGCAGCAATACAATGGCATTCCGATTTATCGCTCACAGACACTATTTTATTTTATACCTTCACTTTGATCACACCATCAGCAGATCATACACTTCTTACACCAGCTTTATCACAAACGTATCTAAAACGTTGATATATCTTTTTAGTCAAGTCGTCTTTGATTACTATACTGGTTACTGCTTTGGTTACCATTTGCCAATTTAGTTGATGCGTAGCAATTTTTACTGTAGAATTTAGTTTAGTAAAATACACACGTTGTTGGAAAACAATAACCTTCCTTTACCTTTATTTAAACAAACAAATACACACATATTACGAGAAATTACGAATGCGAATTGCTAGTAGCCCCGCTTTCGTTACTGACTCAGCAAAATACGTGTAAGTCGTACAAGCGCACGTGAGGTGATCGAATTGATCTGAGACAACTGATCTCGAAAACTAGGCTACTCGAGTTTATATAACAAGTGTTTGAATGGAAGAAGCGTCGGCTATTCTTTCGGATACAATAGCATTGTCCAGCCGACCCTTCGCCTTATTGTGATGGGCAAGTTTGGGATGACTTCCAATAATAAAACAAGTCTGGTCATTGCGTGTGCTTCTTTCATATTCCAGAATTTATTACTGTATTGTGACCATGGTTGGTCATTGCTGTCTGCCCGGACATTTGGGTCACAAGGGTATTTACGCAACCCTTCCTTTTTCTCGTCCGGTGCCTCTACGCTTGTGACATCCGTCCTGCTGTTTTTCGAATGTATAGTTTGACGTTTTTGACAAGTTAGTCTGCATTGTTTGGCTGACGACACAAATCACATTTGGCACTTAAGATGCACGCTGCAAACACATAATAGATACTTTCTAGACTGCACCTCGCGAACACTTATGTAGCACTGACGTCACTCACGTTTTAGATAGCACTGACGTTTACAAATTTTGAACTGCACTTAGTGTCAAGTTTGAATTTATGACCGTCTTTTGCACGAAAGGCGTTTTTAAGTCAATTATCTTGGTAAGCTATACTGCCTTCCAGGATAGCACCTAAGCGGTGACATCTGTCGATAACCTCTGGCGTAATAACTATATCTGTTTTATTTTTACACATCTGCATGTTTTTTTCTTCAAGATATTCTGCTTTATCTTCGGGAAGTCCAAATACTCGCACTTTATTTCGCCGGGTGTATTAGTCAAGATTGTCAATTTATTCCTCGTACTTCTCGTTCATTTCGTTACATTGCGCTTGTAGTTCATGACAATTCCTTTTTAAGTTTAGGAATACCTTCTTGGGGACATTAATTATAAATTTCTCGTCACTTACTAGCGCGTGTATAGTCTCGGTTGTGATTTTAATCTTCGCCGTACTAGATTAACTTTTAGCATAGATACAAGTAATTACCCACAATTTATGAGGCTGTATTTAGCAAATATTGTTACCGCACAAACGGGCACTAACGACAATGCCACTCTATACTACGGGAAAAAAATGCTCGCTAAAAGGATTTACCCTAATCCGGCCCCACCGTTTTGGTAACAGACGAGTTGTCTGGTTGTAAACTGAACTAACGGTTAATTAGGCCGAAATCTCGTCGTTACAGGGGTAGTCATAACCGAGATACATACAAAGAAAGGGGTATTAGGGCGCCACGGGCTTGAATTGGGATGGGGACAATATTTATGCAAGACCCTGTATAAGCCTGAAGTCCAGGGCTTGCAATTGCGTTACCGTTTCTGGGCTGCGTCTTCAGCTGGCCCAGGGCTTACCTTCAGCAGTTAAACAGCTCCCGTCGCTTCACCTTACATTGATCTTTACAGCTAGAGAAAAACACATACATTTGTCACAGTAAGCATGCGCAAGTCATAAAGGAACAACGATAATTTTGATATTCATATATTGGTTAAAATAAGCAAAATGAGTGTACAAGTACACCTCAAGTAGTAATTCAATAAACTATGCAAGGTGAACAAGGTTAAATAAAAACATGGTTATATTTAGGTTAAAATACGACCAACGGGAGTATACTTAACAAACCATGGTCCTTGATATGAATACTAATCTACTTGCGTTAATAAGCAGACAATCGTGAACAATAACTTCGATACTATCACTAATCGGCTTGCATGAAGAGTAATCGTACCGTCGCAAGCAAACGTGACAAACAATGAACGCCGCGTCTGAATATATTAGATGCTGCCAATCAGCGATGCAAACGTCCAATACAAAACTACAGCGGCTGGTTACGGTTATGGCGTCACTCCGCGCACTGTGAACGAGGACGTTACACTCTACGCAGCACTACATTAAAACTAATTTAACAATACCTGATGGTAAAGCGATGAGCTTGGTGTTGATGTCCAGTGGGAGAGTCGTCGTAAAGGGACGCTGACGCAGGCGATCAAAAAGGACAACGTCGGCAACCAAGAATGGCAAAATGTGAAAGTTTTCAATAAGAAAGTTGCCCCAGGGAAAGTGTACTCACAGCACGATGGCGACAGCATATCAGAACCTTGCATGAGCCAGTACTACGGGAACACGTAACGACAATTAGTGCTTCGAAACTTAAGTATCCTTGAGCCGGTTTCTTTTTAAAATTCGTAACATGCGTTAATGCGCTGGCGCTGGACTGAAACGTACGGTCACTTTCCTCGACGGGTTTATCACCGCGTCTTCGTCATTTGATGTACCACTGATCTGTTCGACAGTTAAAACCAAATCCCAGCAATTCGAAGTGCCAAGCCCTACCAAGAAAGGAGAAGGGCACACGGGTATATGATTGTGAATCTTGTCCATTTTGAGCTCAAACGTTTCTGTCTCATATAATCATGCAAAGGTAAGGGAAAAGCTTTTCGCGCCAAAAAAATGTACAGCTGAACGGACAGGTGGTCAACTGTCTGGATAAACGCAAGGGGGTGAGGCAAGTACGTTTGCGCTCTCCCTTCCACTCAAACAACCGATTTATTCTAACGCCGCTTTCTGGCAGCTCCTTTGTGCTAAGTAATGGTTTACCGTATGATCAGAAATAGGTTACATTGACGTACGGGGAAGCGGTTGCAAGTAGGCACAGGATTTGAAATGCTCTCGGTTGCAAGTAGGCACAGGATTTGAAATGCTCTCTACGGTACCGAGCGGTCTGAATTCGGGAAGGAAACGCGGAATTTTCACCTAGCCTTAACAATTTGCCACAGCAGAACACACGTATATATATATATATATATATATATATATATATATATAAATCAAATTTTAAATGTGCTAGTGAACTTTTAATTTGTAACCTGCTAGATGTAGGACTAAGTGTAGTTATGTCATGTGCAGCCCAGCTCTGTAACCTTGGTGGCCTACTGCCCTTTTTTATGAATTTGTTCAAATTTGAATATCGTCACATGTCCTTAAAAAACATGTGTTTTGGTTCCACAAGTTGTTAGGTAAGACCTTCACTTTCAATAACTTTTATAACAACGTTGCTTATTTGTAAATTTTTGTATTAAAGATATACGAAACGTTAGCGTCAGGCGATACATACAAGTGGTTTTATTTCAATCTAACCATTAAAGCTTGGTACCTGTGCGTAGCACTGAGATTGGAGTTATTCCAACCCCTATCCCAGTCAAGAAATAACATTTTACTGTGTATGTAACCACACAAGCTGTGAGAGGGACTATCTTTATATATATATATATATATATATATATATATATATATATATATATATATATATAATGTGTAATAATAATAACAGTGTAATAATAATAAACAGAATAATAAATAATAATATATTTTATGTCCAAAGGTCTTGTCCGATTATAATTAGAATTTGTACATATGTGATAAAAGACTGATCGATCTGTAGTTTTCAAGTTATCTGTTTCCCTTTTTATGTATTAGAACTTTTTGAACTTTGTTGTCGTCATCTAGAATTTTCCACATTACACGATTGGTAATACCGTGCTTATCCGAAACAGAGTATGTTTGTTTTCGTCCCATATTAGAATTTAAGCATTTCATGTTTTTGTTTTTCACTATTCCATTTATTAATCCTCATTTTTCTACAATATTATTCTTCTTCTACATTTAATACCTTCTAAGTATGCCACTGTTCTTTTTTCAATATTTTTAGTTATCAATCTTCGTCTCTGTATTAGATATAGAGCTTTTGTTTTTTAGACCGTTCTATGTTTTTACTTATTTCTTAGTACGTTCTTAGACCGAGTAGTATTTGTAGATGAACACCCAGCATTCTCTGGCTTAATGTGCCTTGCACCTTGTGAAGTCGAGCAAAAACCCGCGCGATGACCATTCCCTTTGGTGGCTCGTGTTGTTTGAATACATTGAGAACGAGGATACTTAGGCAGATTTAGCCTTGTTGCTGTTTGTGCATTCATATTCACTAACGTTTCGCAAGACCTTGCAGCTTGCATCATCAGAGTGAAAGTCGCGACTCAAAGGTCTTGCGAAACGTTAGTGAATATGGATGCACAAACAGCAAAACGGCCAAATCTGCCTAAGTATCCTCGTTCTCAAGATACTCAAACAACACGAGCCACCAAAGAGCATGGCCATCGCGCGGGTTTTTGCTCGACTTCACAAGGTGCAAGGCACATTAAGCCAGAGAATGCTGGGTGTTCATCTACAAATACTACGAGGTCTAAGCCGAAATTCTATGCTAAGGAGAATAATTCGAGTAACCGCGAAAGCCTCAAACAGTATATGCTTTTAATCTGTTGCTTGTTATTTGTAGACCTTTCCTATTGTGTATCCGTTTTTTTGAACTTTCTATTAATAGTAAATTTTAAATTTTCAGACTCAACGTATGTGTGCTGTTAAAATGAATACTTTTTCGAGTATACATTTTCTTAATTCATTCAGCTCTTACTAACACGCTCTTGTAATCTTGAGATCATTCACAACTGTTGTTGGGCTAGATCCTGATGTTTGAAACCACTCGCTTAGGTAGTTATTGCTTAAAGATTCAATCACAACTCTATACATTATTTTATGATAATTATTGAGAAGGAAAGAAATAATATTTAGAAATCGAAGCATCCAATAAGGAAAATACAAATCAAGATGTTAAAATACCAGATGGTAATTTGAATTAAATAATGTTGCAAGAAATTTGTTGTTTGAGCGACGTATGCGAGTCATTCTGATAAACCTCCAGCGAGAGTATTTAAGTAAATCGTTTAAGCAATGTTTTCATTTAATCTAACACCGGCAAGTGACTCAGAATTGTTACAAGCAACTAGGGAGATTAGGTTGTAAAAATGGCAGTAGCTTTAGTGTTGTTTAGTTTTATAGTAGTGTTAATAACGGCCTGGTATATTAAATATTTTAAATACGAAAAATACATTACCAAATTTCCTGGACCGCGACCACTACCTTTATTCGGAAACGCACTTGAAGTTACCGATACATCAGGTATGTTTGAATTTGATTAAATTTTCTGAATTGTTTTATAGTGGCAGTACTTGCATAAAAATAACATGAAATAGTAAAATTATGTTATTATTTATATGGATAAGTAATGTCAATTTCGTAAATGCTGATAATAATATCCTAATCGTTAAAGGCAATAAAGATAAGCAGTTAAATAAAAATGTATAATTGGTTCAAAATATGTCGAAAACATTCCATTTTTGTATGTTCATTTTAAGATCAAGAAGTGCCAATTTTGTAGTACACTAGTGCGATAAAGTACACACTAAAACCGTTATTTCGCTGTAGTTCCACTACGTTCTCGGTCTTCCTATTCTATTTGTACTTTGCGATTTAGCTTACCACATTTTCTTCACTTTCCTCGTGCCATTCATTCTTATTAAATGCCCAAACCATCTTAATTTATGGTCTTTGATGTTTTTAATTGCCTTCTCATCTCCTCATTTCTAATCTTATCTGTTTTATTACTCCCAGGATGCCCCGCAAGTACTTTATTTAGGCAGCCTGTATCCTGCTCTTGTGTTTTTCTGTTAATAACCAGTTTTCACAACCGTAAGTTAATGTTGAAACGTAAATCAACTTGTAGACTGCTATTTTGGTTTTCTCAAAAATTTCCTTTGTGCGATAAGAATGTCTCGTTGGGGCATGGAACAATTTTCCTGCTGAAGTCATTTTGTTATTAAGTTCATCATCGAATGTCTCTTTGCTCTTCATATTACGTACCAAATATTTGTACTTATCAATTTGTTCACCATGAATTCGCCCCCGCTGGATATTTATTAACTCTTCTTCTGTAGAGAATTGCATTAATTTCTAAACCGAATTTTAATTTTTCCTCCCCTCCGCACATAGAATATACGTCGTCAAAGAATACGTTTACCCAGTTCGAAGAACACCGGTTGTAGCTGATACCATACAGCCTTGTATTTTCTAATTTCCTGCACATACTCTTTTATAATATCATCTAACGTTATAAATAAAAGTGGGCTAATCATTCCGTCTGGTCTAACCCCTTCTGCTGGTTTGATTGTCTCTAATAACAAATTCCTGTTCTGGCTTGGTTATTTGTATTCACACATAAACTTTTAATTACCTCAACCAATTTCTCCTTTACCCCTTTCTTGCGCAGACTCCACCAAATGTTCTCCTTCTTTATACTGGCGAACGCCGTTTTCATGTCGATGAAGTATAAATAGAGCTTTTGTTTTTGGCTAGTGTTTTTTTACTTCCTGTTGTAATGAAAATGTATGGTCTTGAACACGGTGTCCTTTCTTAAATTCACTGAGCATCTGTTAATGTTGGTTCTACAAATTCTTTCACTTTTTTCTCTGTTATTGTTTCATACATGTTCTCTGTTATATAAAGTAATGAAATCCCTCGATAATTATACCAAACTTAGAGACCTCATTTTTATATAACGGTAATACCTACAATCGAGTTAGCCCATTCTTGTGGTACCTTTTTCGTTTTGTATATTTCTAACAGATCCCTCATGCCTTTATCGCTTTAAAACTGGGACATTTTAATTCCTTTCATAACGTCTCCTTTTTTATTTTATATTTTTCTTCTTCCTTGTCCCGTCCCGTAGTCATAATTAAATCGTTGTCATTGTTCTTGTCCCGAGTTCCTGACAAATTGAGAAACTCTTCTAAGTGTTCCTTCCATCTCCTATCTCATTTTTCGCACTCAAGGTGCTGCCAGTTTTATCTTTAGTTTCAACATAACCGTTTGCTTTTTGTTTTTCATACTTTTTAGCTGCTATAAAATATTTTAATGTTGTTTTTGCTATTCTTTTCTAGCGTGTTTCCAAATTTATTTTACCTCTCTTTTTTGCCCCTAGTACTACCTGTTTTACTTTTATGCTTTGTGTTTTGTAACTTCCATGTGTCTCTTGTGTTTTATCAGCTAGATACTCTCTCCGTATTTTTTTTTTTCGTTTTAACTCCTTTCTTAACATTATCATTCCGCCAGGCAATTTGTTTATGTCCTGGGATTAATCCTATAGTGCCGCATAGTTTACTCGCTTCTTTCTTAGTAGTTTCTTTAAAGTTTTCCATTTTGTTTCCTAATCTCCATCTAACTTATCTCCTACCCAAGAGTTTTATCCATTTTTGAGCATATTCCTTTTGTACCATTTCGTCTCTTAATTTGTATACCTTTATTTTCGTTTTATTTAGAGGGTTTCCACCCTTTATAGGGGTTATAGGTATAGGGTAGTTTGCAATAGAAAATGGTTGGTTTCAGTTTGATACCCTCTTTTAACCCTCGTACCTTTTTTTTTTTTTAACATTTCGTTAGGTACTTAGGTACATAGTCCTCGATGGATTTTTCAACTCTACTTTTTACTCTCCTGGTTATTCTATGCACCATTTTGTCTTCAAAGAAGGAATTGGCTATATTCGAGTCATTTTCTGTACAAGATCCAATCAACCTTCTCGGCGTCATTGTTTAAAGATTCTTCTCAAAATCATTCCATTACTCCCTCGTATCTTTTATACTCCTCAGTCTCGCATTTAGGTCAGTGGTTTAATAGGATTCACTTAATCATCTCCAAAATCATTTATTAATTTTAACCAACTGCTATAATTGTTTCGGCGTTAAACGTGTTTCTATCCAAAAATAGAGAAAGGATGGACAGATTATCAGCTTTAAGCTGTCATTACTACTAAGTCTTAAGCCTTTCGGAACTATTAGACCAATTTTTTAGAGTATGTGAAGATTCCTGTTTAATATAGCAGGCTACTTTGCCTCGTGTCTAAGTATTCTCTTATACTCCACTATAAATTAGTACATTTACATCTCTTAGGGTTGTGATTCTCTTTCCTTTCTCTTTAACCCCTTAACATTCCAGGTTTTCTTTCTATTTTCTTCCTTAACTGATGTGTGTGATTTTTTAAAGTATTCCTTTAATTTCCCCTACTTTCGATTGCCTCCTTGATTATGTCCTTTTCATTAGCATACGACGTTATCATTTGTTTCTCCGGGTTTTTGTTCCTCGGTTTTTTGTATTACGTGGGCGGTAGTTTTTGAGTTCTAGTCTTTCTCCTCACTGTTTGAAGCCCATGTTTCCGCTAGCTTCTGGTACCTTATTATTACTTTTTTTTTCTTTTCTCTCTTTCTTGCTTCGCTATTTCTTGAAGTAGGTGCTTTCCAACGTCTCTTTCTCTTTCTATGCGGTTGGTTTATATAAATGTTTTGGAACTACTTTAGGGCACTCTTTTCTGAATTTATTTCGCGAAACGTCTTCATATTACATTTTAGATATTTAAAAGGTAAACTTCAGGTAGCATTAGTTGCTGGAAAATTTTTAAAATAGTAGACTGTTGATTAGTATACTTAATTCCTATTCTTTCATTATTTAATAATGGTCTCTAAACGAACTGCGGTCACACAAAAATGTTGCGCGTAACACCTCAATAATATTTCACCATTAGAAGTAGTTAAAATGGTTTTTCTAAATATTTGCAATATGAACAAATGTAAGGTCCTAAAATTAATTTTCAAATTATAATTTCTATATTACCCCCAAGCACCCTAATACTTTAACATGCTGAATAAATGCAAATCGACTATGTGCAAGATCATATACAGGATGATTTTAAAGGTGTGGACATAACTTTATAGGTCTATTACTCATTGAACTTCGAGTAAAAAAATACTAATATACCCATGTCGGATTCTTAAAGGTTTAGTGAGATAATGAAGAAAAACTATTTATTTAGAGTACAACTAGTTAAAATTGAAAACATAATAAAAACAACTTAAAATTATTAAAGTATGATCAAAGATTATTTTCATTTAGTATGACTATGGAATAGTTCCTAACTTATGAATGCAACTACGTCCAAACTTGACATTTGATTTTAAAATTAATTGTAGTTGCATTCATAGTAGATGAAAATTATTTTTGATGATATTATATAGCTGTTCAAAGCTACTGTCATCAAGCTATGCAGACCTTACGACGAACACGAACAAGTGCCATTATTCCGGTTTTTGACAAATTTGTGCTGCGACTTCTTAATTTCGATTCATTAGGTTCTGCTGACTTTCAATAACAAAATAAACTTTTTTTTTGCACTACTAGTCTCAGAACGCACCGTTATTGGCCTATCTTTAGGTCGTGAAGTTGATTTTCTCCACCAAGGGAGAGAAAGTAAAATAAACAATTTTCACCGTGGTAACTAATAAATTGCTAAGTTACCAAAAATGACTATTTTAATTTTGACGTTTTAAAGAGCTCTATTGCTAGGTTGAAAGTTAAAATATTTTCGAAATTTGTTGGGAATTTAGGTATGAAGCCGTTTGGTAGTGCAAAAAATAGTATATACACCACGGTAGCGAAGGTTGTTCGCGCTGCGCGCTCAGTATCTAATATGCGCTCAGGTTATAATACTGCGCTTCGCTACCTTGCTGTATAATATACTATTTATAAACAACCCCATAAACTAAAATGTAACAGATTTAGGTCTGGCGTCCAGTACCAGACCCTGCATATATGTTTTCAATGTTTACTACAAGGTTATCATAAAGTACGGGATATACTTTAACTTATTATAACTTTTTAACAAATTAAGTTAATAACAAAAACTAAACGATATTTAATTGTTTAAATAATAGAATTTTGTATGCCCAAACCCAGTTACCGCAAATGTTCAATATGACCTCCATTTTGATCTTGTAAAATCAGCAACCGTTCCTCTAAATTGTACACATCATTTCGTAACATTTCTGATTGAATTGCACCAATTTGCTCCGTAATATTGTCTTTTAATTCTTGTAGCGTAGCTGGTCGTCTTCTACACTAATTTTTTTAAATAACCCCACAGCCAGTAGTCCGCTGGGTTAAGATCAGGTGATCTTTGGTGGCCATGAATTTGCAAAATGTCTGCTTAAAACACGAACTTGAAAAACGTTAGTTAACAATTCTTTAACTAGTCGGAAAATGTTCGGGGGTGCTCCATCCTGCATAAAAATCATGTTTTCAATTCCGTGGTGCTCGTTTTACAGCTGTGGAATAACATAATCTCTTAAAATTATTTTGCAATACGTTTACTTGAGTTTTAATTTGAAAATAAACTCCAAATTGAATGATTTTGTTTCGACACTCGTGTCAACAATTGTCATGATAACGCTTTTGTTTTCCATAGATACAATAAAATCCCATTCCTTAAGCAATTTGATTTCGTTTACTTTTTGTTGTTAGCTTGATTTGTTAAAAAGTTATGATAAGTTAAAGTATATCCCTTACTTTATAATAACCCCATCGATGTACTCTAAATAAATAGTGTTTCCTCATTATCTCAGTAACCCTTTAGAATAAGGGATGGATATATTATTATCTTCTACTCCAAATTGTATGATTAATTAACCCTTATGGTTATGTTCACACCTTTTAAATAACCCTGTATGTACTTATAACAATATTTAATTATAATTAAGCTATGGACAAATATGCACATTGTAGTTAAGAATATTTTACTTCGCAGCTGTGTATTCTTACTATAGAAATGTAGATTCAGTTCTGCTTTAAACGGTTGAACAATTTGAACTTCAGTATTTGCATGTAGGAATATAGTAATCGAATAACTACCAAACCTAACTAACAGTGGAACTTCATAGTGGAAAATTGTTATGTATTTAGTTCTACTTTGTAGTTTAGTTTTATATCATAGTTGCAAAGCTACAACTACTTTTAATCCTTTCAGACCTCTTATGGATTTTTATGGATATGCATAAAGAGTATGGAGGCATAGTGAAAAACTGGCTTGGATTCAACCCCCCGGGATTGATGATAACCGATCCTAAATTTATAGAATATGTGTTGGGTTCCACAAAAATTTTGGAGAAGTCATCCGACTACAGGTATTTACACCGTTGGCTGGGAAGCGGGTTGTTAACTAGCGGAAGTGAGTACATCTTTTGTTTCATGTTTTTGATAATGGCTTAAATAAATATTCCGATAGGTGAAAAATGGAAGAAGCACAGAAAGGTGTTGACGCCGGCTTTTCACTTCCAAATTTTGGAGCAATTTATAGACGTGTTCAACACATACAGCGACATACTAATAGAAAAGCTTGAACAAGAAATTGGAAAGGATTCCGTGGATATCTATCCGTATATTACGTTGTGCTCTCTGGATATAATTTGTGGTAAGATACTTATTTAAGTAAAGAGTCATGTTTAGTTTATTCCTGAACGTACAAATAAAACCACGAAAAGAAATGGCTTAAATCTAAGTCAACAGTTCAAAATACCGACACTTGGACAGAAACATATATGTTTTGCGGAATACGCAACGGTTTATATATGTTATGTTTAAAATTCATTTTATAATTCTGAACGTGACTGTGCGATGGAATTCATGTTTGTGTTGACTTTGAGACGATTGATGTGCAAAGACTATTCAGTTCTTGTCGCAGTATCAGGTTTACAAACATAAAAATAAATTAATTAATGTGCAATTTAATGCAACCAAATAATGGCCAGCTATTATCTAAAAAGAACGTGAACAGAATAAATAATAATAATAATAATAATTGTCTTTATTTCATACTGGCTGTACATTTCGGTTACATACAAAAAATAAACAAAAAAGAGAAAAAAAAAAGCAATTTATTTATAGAATAATGAGAAAACAAAACCAATAGCAGCAACCAGTAGAAATCCAAGGCGCAGTTCAAGCTGAAGCTTGCTCCTCCACTGAACACATACGAACACATTTTTTTATAACTTGATAACATACATCTTAAATTTAAACAAAAGACAACCATCTGTACTTTGTACAGGGTGTCCCATTTTCGATGATATTACGGGGTATCTCACTTACGAGTAAAGATAGAGAGTTGCGGTTTTCGCAATACTGTGCTACTTTTTTGTGATAATAAAGATGGTATAAACAAAATTTTCATAGCCCGCTTCGTTTTTGAGATACAGGGCGAAATTGAAAATATTGCATTTTGGGACCCCCCTCGTATCTCCGTTATCCTTTAACATATATTAAAGCTAAAAACTGGCTCTCATACAGTTTTTTACGTAGAATCCAGTGGCGTAGTCAGATTTTTGCTGTGAGCTGTCAATTTTTAGCTATAAATCAAACATATGTTTTTTTAAACGGGACACCCTGTATATTTTTCTTTCATTTGTTTGGAAATTTTATAAGCTTTACAAAAATATATACAGAGTGTTTCGTTAAAAAACATAATTTTAATTTATAACTAAAAATTGACGACTCACAGCAAAAATCTGACTACGCCACTGGATTCTACGTAAAAAACTGTATAAGAGTCAGTTTTTAGCTTTGCGATATGTTAAAGGATAAAGGAGATACGAGAGGGTCCCAAACTGCAATATTTTCAATTTCGCCCTGTATCTCAAAAACGAAGCGGGCTATGAAAATTTTGTTTAGACCATCTTTGTTTTCACAAAAAGTAGCACAGTATTGCGAAAACCGCAACTCTCTATCTTTACTCGTAAGTGAGATACCTCGTAATATCATCGAAAATGGGACACCCTGTACTTGCAAGTCATTGTTACAGCCATTATCAATGCTCTTGATTCGTTATATAACGGCTCATTATTCAATCTACTTATTTCATTGTTTAATATAAATTGCGAAAGTACAGGAAACGGAATTTCTAATCGCATTTGTTATTGTTTTTAACTTTTCTCCAATACGATAAAATCACTTCCTTACAGTTCATTCCAAAAGATCATAAGAATTATCAAAAGCAGTTAGAAGTTTATTATTCCATTCAAGATATTTGTGTTGTTGATTTTGTTTACTTTTAATGGTCATGCTCAGTGGAACTGTACAAACAGGATGTATAATTAGGAATATTTTTATTGCTCCAGAGCGATTAGATGATAACCTTTGCTTAACACGGAATAGATTACTAAGGTTCTCTAGTACTTAAATATTTACAAATTAGTTATTTCTGAAAAAAATTGTAAGAAAGGTTTTTATTTTTACACTAAACTCCCCATTCCCTATTTTATTATTAGCTAGCAGTGGCGGTGTAAAATAAAAATTATGTAGCTAGTCTACAGTGTTGTTGGTGTCCGTCTGTGTTATCGGCGGGTGATAATAATTTATGCAATTCGTAATTTTATGTATATGTGAGAAGAAGAAATCAAAGCTGCGGACTAACGTAAATATAGATTCGAGCATCGACAAGGTCGATTCATGCAACATCCTTTGCGCTCTCTACGTATTAGGCTACCCATATTAAATGTAAGCATATACCTACGCAGGGTGTTTAAAACTTGGTGCCAAACTTAAAAGTTTATAGTGTCAATACAATTGACAATTACCGTTTTTTAAAAAGTACTGAACAATTACTGTTTCACTTACTCAACCACTTTTGAGTAATTAAATTACTTTAAAAGTATTTGAATTACTTGTGGTAATTGAAATTACTCACTGTAATTGAATTACTTTCTGGTAGTTCCGTTACTAAATTACTGACTTTCATTGGGAATTAAATCTCCAGAACGCAAAAATACGGTAAGACCTTATTACGTTACATACTAAATCGCAATTGGATATTGCTACAACAATTTTTCATGACTAGTCATATGACAGCTAAATTTGTGCAATATTTGCAATTTTCCCGAATTCGCACTACATGCAGCACTCCCTTCGGTCGTGCTGCAAACAAAGTGCTCATTCGGGAAAATTAACTTCCCGAACTTGTTAGGTAAATAACTATTGTGCAAACGCGTATGTTTATAGCTGGGATGTGCATATGTTGTGTTTTGTGTAACAAAATAGCTTGCTAATAACTATTATGTAAGAAGCGAAAAAATATGTCTGAAGGATAAAAGAATAGAATAAAATGTGGGTAAGATTTAGATTGCGATGTGCCCCCCAACCTTCTATAAAGAGAGGTGCAGGGTCGCTTCTTTGAAGTAGACCTACCCTCCACCGGGTTTACAGATGGGTGTCTTAACGCTACCAATTTTATTGTAGCATGAGATGGGGTAGAAGGGAGGCTGGATAAGGGCCCGACAATGAGTTGCACCCAACTTAGAAGAAAATCTTAAAGTTGTAGAATAAGAAAGACAGAAAGTAGTATCTAAAACCGATGTTGAAACAGTTGCCTCCTTTCCGTCGTATTATGCTAGTCTACTAGTATAAAGAGTAAACTCAAAAAAAGTAAGGGGTCAAGATGTTCTAGCAACACTTTGATTTTCATACATAATATAGTTCTTTACCTGTTGTTTATAGAAACCGCAAACAAATTAAACAAAGATAAGGTAATATGACAGCTGCAGACTTCATTGATTTTAGTAGTAGTCACGAGTGGCGCAGATCCCCTCGAGTGACTAAATATATATTTAAAAAATGTAAATTAGGATTACTAGCAACTGGTCGTAAGTTTCCGCGGTTAAAAATTTTAAAACACGTTGCTACTGACGACTTGTCTAACGAAATCATTTTAAACACGTTGCTACTAACGACGTGAACTAATGAAAACATGTTATTAAACAGCAGTTTTACAAACTTAAAACTCCCAACTTAAAGTCAATTTTACACACTGTCGTAGATCAAATATATTAACACCTACATTGAAGTTACTCTGCTAAGAAGGTTAGAAGTCGTTAAAAAAGTGACCTCATAATTTTTTGGAGTAGTTGCACACCAAATTTAGTTTAATTATCTCAGCTGGTTGGGATACTGTAAATAAAAAATTATATTTTTTCGAAAAATTTGAATGCCCTGTATCTTTAAAACGAAGAATTTCAGGGCCTATGTTCATAGGAAATGTTCGCCTTGAAATAAGTTTTTCTGCCTACTATCAAAGTCCTGCTACAAAAAAGTGGACCACTCTGTATATATTTGTATTTCAAAATAACACATTTTAATAATTCCAATTTTTGTGTAGAAGTGCCAGTAACCTAGTTATACATATTCAGATCAATGCTTCTTTGTAAAAAATTCAGTATATCACAAATGGTCTTGTTTCATTAGTTGACCCGTTTACGCAATACAAAAACGCTGTGCTGTACTATGCAAGACAAAAAAACTGGGACAATTCTTGATAGCGATTTTGGCATTGTGTGATTAGCTTAAATGAGGCTTGAAACAGTTACATTTACTATAACAATTTTGTTTCATAGAAACGTTTAAATAAGTTGATTAATTTCTTAATTCAGTATTATTCTGCGACGGCGACGAGGCGAAGTTTTCAAACAATCGAATGGTTAATCAACATCATTGCCACTGTTATGCCCCAGACAATCCGAACTGGATCAGGACAACTCATTTTCAGAGATTTTTTTCACTTAATGTGTGGTGTGGTACACTTTGAAATTTTGTAATAAGTCCACATTTCTTTAATGGAAATTTAGATGGCGAAATGTATTTAAATTTCTTGACTAATGATCTACCAGCCCTACTCCAAGTGGTTCCTGAAGAAATACGCAACAGTATGTGGTTTTTAAATGATGGTGCATCTGCGCATTTTCGTAGAGATGTGAGAAATGATCTTCACCAAGCATTCGATGAACGTGTAATTGGGAACATCCTTGGCCACCTCGTAGTCTCGATTTGACTTTACTAGACTTCTTTGTGTGGGGCAAAGCAAATAATGGCGTCTATGAAGTCCCCATTCATAAAATAACATTTACGTGAAAGAATATTTGAATCTTGTCACTCTATAACACCAGAAATGTTACCTCGAGCTAGACAGTCCATGCATAGAAGAATTGCACTGTGGCAAAACTAAGGCGGAAAGCAATTTGAACGTTTAATTCGTTAACCCTTAGAAGGCAGATTTTTTATATCAAATAATTATACGTTTCTGCTTATGAAACGACCTCATAGTAATTCAGGGAGCATGAAAAAAAAATAGAAAATATTGTTTATTTGTTTATAGAAAAAAATACCTGGTGGTCTCTCCACGATACCACCGAGCAGCAAATAACACTAAGTTAAAAGTATAAAAATATATATTTAATAAAATAAACTAGTATGTATTACATATTTAAAAGTATTTTAACGTTCTAATGTTTGTTATGAAATGCCACAAAGCAATTTTTTTGTCGTTCAAGCATAGCTCGACCTCACAGGTAGAACAAGACCATCTGGTTCCATGTTGGTCCGCTTTGGAACTGCACAAGGCACATCGTCTGGAAGTACCATGTAGAGGTATGTGTTGGGCTTGGTCCCACCTTTTTTCTAGAGGAACCCTTTTTTTTAAATTGGTTCACTGTTGGTCTGCCTCTTCTGGGTAACTCAGGGCCGGCTCCTATCAGCCCATCCACAATGGCCATCCGGAAATGTTTTAAGTTCATATTATTTGCCCTACCCGCCCTTTGCGTAAAAATTATAAACGAGTTGACCACTGCAGCATCCACAAAATACCAAATAATTCGATGGTACCATTTGCGACTCTTCCTATTAATTTCGTATGTTTTTTTTAGTTGATCAAATTTATCAACGAAACTCATACTGGAGTTATAATTTATGACCATTACAGGGAAGCGAATAATGTCCCTTTCTCCGTTTTTCTGTTTTCGACTTGCCGTTTCAATGAGATCAGGTCTATGGAAATTGCTGGCACACAAGACAGCTCTGCTGTCCATCCATTTCATAAAGGAAATTCCGTCATTTGTCATTCTCCAATCCACGTCACCCCGTTCCATCGCTTTATCGGTTATCGAGTCTTTGGGTATGCCAATTCTTTTACTTCCCACAGTGCCACATGCATGTATTTTTTTTCTTTTTAATTCTCGTAAAAGGGGTAGCGAGGTAAAGTAATTATCAAAATACACATGGTGATTGTCACCTTCAAGTGATCTGGTCATATCAGTGACAACTCTAGCCCGTAATTGCTTTTCAGCCACATTGCCTATCTTGCTTGTATAAATTTGAAACTGATCTACATACCCAGTTTCTGAGGCTCGAACCCAGACTTTATATCCCCTTTTGATGGATTTCTTTGGCATATATTGTCGTAGGGTGGGCCGACCTTTAAATTTTATCATGGTTTCGTCAACAGAAATTACTTTGGTTGGCGCGTAATAAGTTGAAAACGTCTGATTTTATATAACTTATCATAATTTGGGTCCCCCCATTTTGGCTCAAGTACCTTGTCATTCAGATGTAAGTTACCCAAAAGCCAGTCAAAGCGAGTACGAGGCATGAGACTTGAAATAAAATGATCTCTCAGTTCCATTGTGCTAGACGAAAAGTCTAGGTAAGTTGATAACCGTTTGATGCCCATCATCACATTTATAGCGAAAAAAACTTTAATTTCTTTTTTATTTGTGTTCACAAAGGACTTGCCTGCTGCAGCAGTAGCTTGGATGTCATACAGATTTGTTTGGTACGCAATATGTTCAAATAAATTGTCCGGAAATAAACAGAGAAACACATCCACAGGTAGCTCGATGTCTTCAGGTATATTACGAGGGCCACAAGTCTTGTCGAATTTTTCAGGTGCCGCATATTGCCCTACATTATTCGTCCAATCGAATATCTTTTTTCTCAGTTCCTGTCGCAATTGGAAAGGGGAATATTGTCTTCCGGACTGAAATTATCCTCATTATGCTGGACGTCAACATCAGGATCTGGGTCAGAGTCAATGTCCATGACGTATTCATGGTCTATATTGTTATCTATTCCATTTACTTCAGCCTCTAATTCAACAGTGTTGTCCCCTTGGACTAAAAGTTGGGCTTGATCTTCTTCGTCGTCACTGGCCTCTTCATTATCTTCAGATTCGTCTCCCGATGGAATTTCCTCAAAAACTAAACTTTCGTACTCTTCATACGGCATGTCCAAGTCTCTGTAGTAAAAATTTTTCCCTGAAATAACATAACTTACATTAGTCTTTCAACATGATTGCTGCTTGGTGGTATCGTTTGAAACCATCAGATTAATACAAAAAACTTTATTTATAAAAGAAATACCACGTATGTGCCACAAAATACGGCTAATAGAAATTATAAGTTATTAATAAATATTACTTACCAGCCATTTTATCAAAAAATCCACAAAATAACCTGAATTCAACTTGACTGCACAACAGCTGCACTAAAATGGCGCCAAAATCACGACAAGTAACTGACAGTCCTGAATTACAGGTCGCTGTAAATCCAGAAAATTAATTAAAAAAATGTTCCCGCTAGATGACACCACAATCTATACTATGAATTAACGGTATCACAGTACTACCGCTACGCCGCATCAAGCTACATTTTGTAAAAGGTGGTATCTTCTTGATGCCACTAATCTCCAAAGGGTTCTATTTTGTTACTTCTTATAAATTTCTCGTAGTTATTATTTTATTATTAAAGATTAAATTTAACTGTATTTGTAATCATTAGGCGTGTATGCTCTAAAACAACTCTGCTCTAATTTTAAAACAAAATTATAAAAACTTTGAAAACGCATGTGCGTTGTATCGTGTGGTGTATCGTGTGTTGCCTATTTAAAAACTTTCAGGCTCGGAGTTTTAAAATGGGCACCCTGTATATTATTTATGTATTTTTAGCTACATCAATGGGAACCAAAGTAAATGCACAGAATGACACAGAATCCGAGTACGTTTACAGCGTGAAGCAAATGTGTCGAATTGTGATGGAACGAGTAACGTCCGCCTTGAAATCAGGCGATCTGTTATACATGTTATCAAGAGATTATTGGAAAGAACGACGAGCTTTAAAAATTCTTCACAATTACACCAACTCTGTGATAGCTTCAAGAAAGAAAGAATTTGAAGATAGCCGGAAAGACGAGAAGCAGAATTATGATGATGCAGGAGTAAAGAAAAAAAGAACGTTTTTAGATTTGCTACTGCAATTTAAACGAGAGAAAAACTCTATTTCCGACGTAGATATTCGTGAAGAAGTGGACACATTCATGTTTGAGGTAACTAAGAAAAAATTTGTACAAATAAAAGTTTTGGGGTGCAAAAAAATAATAATTTCTGTTGTAGGGTCACGATACAACTTCTTCTGGCATTACTTTTATTTTATATTGTCTTGCGAATAATCCAGAAGTGCAAGTAAGTATGAAAAACATACCTTGAATATAAACTATATGCAATCAACCAGTTTGGCATTCGTTTACTTTACTGAAAGCCATTAAAAAGAGGTACAAGTCACTCTCCTAAGTTAACTATATTTTAAGAACTGTGATTATAATGGTTTTTAAGTTGGTTAGTTACTGTATTATTATTACCATTGAGAGATACTCCTACCACATTAAAATAACTGTTATCAAAATTAGAGAGAGAGAGATAGAGAGAGAGAGAGAGGGAGAGAGAGAAATGCTTAGACTAATAGCAAATGTTTTATTATTTCAGAAAAAAGTGATCGAAGAGTTACAAACTATATTTAGTGATGATAAAAGTAGAACTGCAACACACAGAGATCTTCAAGAAATGAAATATCTCGAACTAGTTATAAAAGAATCTTTGAGATTGTATCCCCCAGTTCCTTTAATGGCAAGAAATGTTCACGAAGATGTGGAATATGGTAAGCATTGTAATTTACGGGAACAGATATAAGTAGTTAGTTAGTTATTTGTGGGGAGATTCGCGTCTAGCAAGTAGGCCTTCCTAGGCTCTTTTTGCAGATATAAATAAATATACAGGTAGTTTAATGTTAGTGTTTGATATTTATATCATTAATATACAAATTTGCCAATATTTATACTAACAAGTGAGTCATCAATTTGCTTTGAAGTCTATTCTGAAAGTAACATAGGTATATGTAAAACTGTAATATTTTTTATGATTATTTTGAAAATAAGTGAATCATAATTATAAATACACTAAATACTGTTCGTTGCAGATGGAGCAGTATTACCAAAAAATTTAACTTTATCAATTTTCGTGTTCGGAACTCATAGATGTCCCAAGACTTATCCTGATCCTGAAAAATTTGATCCAGAACGGTTTACTCCAGAAAACCAGTCCAAACGTTCGCCATATGCATATATACCCTTTAGCGCCGGACCTAGGAATTGCATAGGTAAATACTTCAATATGTTTTACCGTTTAACATGTGGAAAGTATTGCTTTTTTGATAAGAAGTAAGAACTTTCTTTAAAAAACTACCCGGAGAAGTAATTGTAACATTATATTTACATATGCCCATAGTTCATATGCCCAAATGAACGATATCGTCCTATTTGCAATATATTTTACTTTTTCAGGTCAAAAATTTGCCATGCTGGAAATGAAATCTGTCGTTTCTAAAATTGTACGTAATTTTGAATTACTACCATCAGTTCCGCAGCATGTCCCGAAGCTGGTAGGAGAAACTATTTTAAAATCTAAAAATGGCGTTCACATTCGCTTAAAAAAACGTAACCTTTAAATTACTAGACAGACTTTTATAACTTATGAAACCAGAAATTTTGAAGTACGTTGGCATTTTGGCAATAATGATTTAATTGTGAAACAATACAATGCTTTAGATCTACAATTCATTGGAAATAGAAGAAAGAAGTCTCCTCCGATTTATCTATTATTATACAATGTATAGACTAAATTATATGTACTGTATTTCATAATTAGTACAAATGTAGTACAGCATAAAAAATCTGAATTAGATTTAAGAAAAGTTAAAGATATTAAAAGTGTGTAAAATATATAATATATTTAAGTTTTTATTCATTTGTTTTCACGAATCCTTGCAAATAAAACATAATTTGCCTTGTTTAGACAACTCCTTAGGTAACAATTATAGAAACACTCAAGCCTCTGCTTCTTAAGTATATCTTTAACAATTGCTGAATATCTAAGGTTCTTGTTTACTTTGATGTAAAATAAATATAAATTTACGCCATAAACAATTATTGTAAATACAAAAATTATATCACCCTTTACTTTTTATATAAATTGAAAAAAAAAACTGATACTGTCAAGCACCTAATTCGAAATGTCTATACAGTGTTTGTCCAATATAAGGAAGGCCAGTATGGGGATTTCGTAAATAGCACGAGATACAAATTTGGTTGAATGTGGTAAAGTTGCATAATTAAAGGACTAACAAAATGACGCCTAGAAGTCTTTGATATTATTTTTCGTTTTTGAGTTATCTTAAAAAACCGATTTTTTTTATTTTTTATTGAATTCTTTTCTTGCGTTAAGTTAGAGCGAAACTGACAAAACCTTTTTTGGACGTAAAGATTATCTTATCATTTTCTATGCAACGTTTCGTCTTCGAGCAACCATTATCAATTTCATTATCTTAAATACATACTTATAAATACTTATTTTCTGATACGAAATTTTAGAAGCCCTATTAGTCCAGTCATTAGATACATAATAATAGTGTTTTGGTGCAAAAGGTTGCAGAGTTTTGAAACTTGGCAAAAGTGCAGACTTGGAGGTCTTTAATATGCACCTAAGTTTGCGACCTCATGCGACCGCCGCTAGAGCCACCATCTTAAAAAAATGGCGGCCAAAATCAGTTTCCGGCATATAACTCGGTTGCTGTAGAATTTAGAAAAGAAATATCCAATGAAAAGTTGAGTATAATCAAATTTTCTACAAAATTGCTTTTATAATTTTCTTTGTAAGACTACTACTTTCTAAGTTACAGGGTCGAACAGTAGGGAAAACTTTTTAAAATCTGTTAAAAGGGCATTTGTATGATACCTTTCACCAATTATCTCAAAACTAGTCTACTTAACGTAGTCTAATCTATTATATTATATATATATATATATATATATATAGTGATATTGAGATGGTATTTAGTCCGTTACTCAACTCTGCTTGCAGCATAGATAAATAAAGCAAGTAAATAAAGCACTGAGCTGGGGTAAATCAGGCAACTGCAAGAAGTTACATCAGAAATTTTAATTCATAACTACATTGGTAAAGCATTGCCGATATTAAATGGAATTACTCCAGAATAAATGGCAATAAGGCAAAGCTCAATTCGTAAATTAGAGTCACAGAAATATTAATTAGCATAAATTAAGAGGTTGGTGCAAAGTAAAGCCAATCAAAATTCAACAAATCTATCACCAAAGGGTTTACTACATGCGTGTTAGATAAATTTACATGTCAGTATAATTGAATAAGTACAGTTCTATGAACTTCTTAAATAAAGGTAAGGACAGAATGTTCTTAATACAGTGCAAAGAGAGCACAATACTAGATCAAATAAGGCTATAAAAAATGGAACGGTAATATTTGAAGAATGGTGAAAAGGTTATTATAAAATACAAGAAATTCACACAACACCAAATGAAAAAGATTGGTGTTTAAAAAAATGAGTCAGTCAAGTAACATAAGTGAACAGACAATCCAAATAAAACATAATGACTGGTGCTATAACCTAGTTTAAATACGAACGTGAACAAACAATCATTTTAGAATTAAGATTTTGTACATTTTTATAAGTTAAAATTTAGTTGATTTTTACTTGGTTAACATCCAAAATTATGAATTTAGATAGGCAATTGTTGTTAACTACCGAAAAGGAGAAACAATTGAATACAAATTATTTCATGACAGCCTAATTTGTTTCTCCAGATGAATTGAGTTTTAAGCCATTTACAATTGAAATAAATGAAAAATAATTATATCATCGTGATCAGGAGTTCGTAGTGCATATGTGGGAAAATGGGTGTAAAAATCCATCACCTAAAAATTATTTTTATCTGCGACCACCTACCGAACCACTTCGCCAACGACGAGAAGTTTACGATCATCAGATTTTGAGCACAATTGAGGTCAGGAGTTTGAAATTTTGGTAGCACCACGTTCGCACACCGTGTAGGAGTACACCGCAGCAGTTCCAGCATCCTAGGGTTCCGCTTCCAGCAGCGAGAATCAGGAGAAGCTGTTCCGAGCCAGTTCCCGCAGCCTAAAAAAAGATCAGGTTAGTGTTGCAAAGCAAATATCCGTGCTAGAGTTTCGAAACTTACCATGCGGAACGAGTCCTATAAGAGGAAGCCGATCTCAGTCTTACAATACTTCAAAAAAGAGCATGAGGTCCAGAAGTTGTAAAAATATAAGTTGAGGTTATGTTTTTTCACATGAAAGGACGCGTTCAAAACAATTGAATTCGCAGAAAGCCGCGAACGATCTAAAAACAAAACACGACTAGTGACACTTAATAAAGCGCGAGATTCGAATTACCTGATAATTTGTTCATAGATTTGCCTTTGAATTAACTTGTAAATACACCAGAAACGAACCGCACAAAAATTCAATTTGTTGATAGATAAATTGACAGGGTAGTGAGTCTGCGCGTTGCTGCTTTTTAATTTCACAGACCAGTGGCGTAACACGGGAGTTTAAATATGAACATGTCGGTGAACCTAACTTGCAGATTTGAGTCTTCATGCCTACTGAAAGCTAGCCATAAATAACTTTACTTGCAGATGTGCGAATTACTATAGGGGGCAAAACACTATACTCAATGAACCCATTTATGCAATTATTGATTTAATCAGTCTTGTACAGGATGTAAGTATTAAGCTTATTAAAAATTACAATAGACTAATACAATATATACACTTTGTCTGTTGTCTGTATATGATTGGTGGTACTATAAAAGGTAATTACTTGGTGGAGCAGTGCCAGGATAATCTCTTTATATAAGAATCAACAAATGGAAGCGTGAAAGTTTTGTTGATCTAAAAAGTAGGCGGGATCATCCGAATAAAACTGACTGTCCCGGCAATGTCTTCCAGTGACTTGTAGTTATTTGTGAGTTGACAAACTAACAGCTTAACTGTGTTCGCAATTGTAGATGTGAGAAAAGTTTAGCGCCATCCGCTTAAGCACAACGAAGCAGCATGTGGATATGCGGCCAACGCGTTGTCAGGTCATTTTGGCACCCAACCGTAATTTAATTAGCCACTTAGGCTTTAGGGCAGCATGCCCGTATGTTAAACCCTTTTAGTTACTTATTTGGCTTCATCGCATAATTCCATAATAATGATTTTGGACATCCAAGCGCAGTATTTCTCGTCATCTGAGGCACCCCCTTGTTGGTGCTTTGATAGCCGTGTGTTAACGCTCGCAAGATTTTCGAACCTTCTAGAAATTACGCTGCTTGTGCGACAAGGAGGGGTAGAGCCCATTCTCGAGCCAAAAGTCGCGTGTCTAGGAAGTTCTGTGTTAGGATTGGCTGGAGCGTTTTTCTCATGAAGCTCAGGGGCACCGGACGCACGCGATTATCGCGGCAGTAGGCAGGGTCTCGCTAAACAGTCTACACGTGTGAAACAGTTGGTGCTCTCGGTGCAACAAGTCGTCGCAGGAACACAGCAACATGCCGATTTATTAGCTTAATAACCGAAGTTCTTTGAGTAAGCGTGCGGGATAATAATCGCTGTGTCCATTTATTGCAACGGCGATGTCCTCAAGTTCTGCATAACCTAGGTAGGTCGTGGCAGTCTTCTCCGGACAAGGGGACTCGTGAGTAAGCCAGCCATTTTCGCCTTCCGCATCGTTTGAGCTTTGCCGCAATGCCAAGTCCCGCATACCATTTGCTGCCAGGGAAGTTTTCCCATCTGCAAGATGGCCGAGCTAGCCAGGTAACGCTTGAAAAATAACATTTGTGCATACTGACGCTTGCTTTCATCAACTAATTTTGTGAGTACCGCATCTCGCATACAAATTGCTGCAATGCGAAGCCAGAGCGTGGTACACTCCGTGTGAAAAATAGCATTTGTGCGTACTAACGCTTGCTTTGTTCAACTAATTTCGTGAGTACCGCTTCTCGCATACAAATTGCTGCAATGCGACGCCAGAGCGTGTTACACTCCTTGTAAAAATAGCATTTGTGCGTACTGACGCTTGCTTTGTTCAACTAATTTCGTGAGTACCGCTTCTCGCATACAAATTGCTGCAGTGCGGTGCCAATCATAATCGCACGTTGTGGGCGGAACACTTTGTGTGATAGAGTGCAGTGAAAGTACACTCTGTTGAAAAATCCAGTAGTGTGCGTCAGTTCGCGCGCCGTTAGCCCACTTAATCGACAGCGCCGTCAGCGCCTAAATTTAAGATTAACTATCGTTGGTTTGTGCCGCCAGGCAAATTTTATCACGACCTAGTACAGGGTGTTCAGAGGTTTCGGGCCCGAATTCAGGTTGTGTTTGCACGCGTAACGGCGACCGGCCGTTGGGTTTAAGCCCACGTTTACCCATTACACCTGGCCTGGATGAGGTACCCGACTCGACTGTACGCCAACCCTTTAGGCTTTAAGCGCTTTTCCCCAGCTGGGCTTAACCATTAAGTTCCTTTTAAAAACCATGATGTTTTGTATCCTGTGTATATATGTATGTATTTAGATCACCCCCCTTCTTGACACTATTGTGTTGGTGTATACATATTACAGGGCGACTGTGCCGCTGTGCCACTACAGCTATGAGGCGGGGACCAGACGCGGAGGGTAGGCCTTCCAGGTAGTTGGTTGCGGCTGGCATTGTACGGCGATTTTCTCGAAATTGTAATTTGCGCATTTTCTCGAAATAGTTATTCGAGTATTTTCTCGACATAGTTATTCGCGTATTTTCTCGACATAGTTATTCGCGTATTTTCTCGACATAGTTATTCGCGTATTTTCTCGAAATAGTTATTCGCGGATTTTCTCGAAATAGCTATTCAGGTGCTACCCGAAGTAGTTCTTGATTGTAACCCCGCCCCGTTCCGCCATCCAGTTCCGGCAGAACGTGGAGATCCCGAGTCAGAGCTGGTGGCGACCATTCTTTGATAACCATCAACACGTATTAAGTGACGCTCGCCCTGTGGCGTATCGGTGTTAACCCCGCCCATCTCCCTGAGCGCATTTCAGCTGGGGCATTTACCCTGTTTTATCGATCTTCCAGGGTGAGCGTACCACATTTCCCGGATTCGTCTAGCGATCGGTGCCTGCCCATCGGCAGGCGTCGTAATAACCGTTTGATACTGTAACAGCGTATGACACGTGACCAGTACGATGTGGCAAAAATTGCAGAATGGCTGTTGCAACATAATCTGTTTCCGCAAGTCGATAGTTTGCTCTCATCAACAGTGGCGTGGTTGGCGTTAAAACATTAAATTGCCACATGGAACAAGAAATTGGTGCTGCGGCTATGGCGAAGATTGTAGGCAATCATTTTGGTTCGATAAAATTTAAGCGTAAAGATGCATTGCTTTCATTAGGAGCAGCTAAAAGCAGTGTCAAAGTTGACAATATTCCTATTTTTATCAATCCGCTGTTATTATTTCTGTATCGTATCTGTATCGCAAAAAAGCGATGGGGAATTTAAAAGTTATTTTATGTTTGAACTCGCCACATATCCCCTATCGCTTTTTAATGAGGATGGCATGCGAAAAGTAACGAAATCGTTACTGTTTAAGACATTTTCTCCAGTAAACCAGCTTGTTCAACCGGATAACAACATCTTGCATGTACTGGATGGCTGGTGTTTGTTGCACCGAGTGGTATGGCAGCGCAATGATTCGTATGGATACATTTGCATAAACTACGTTAAATATGTCCAGAGGAACTATGGTCCTAACGCAGTTATAGTATTTGACGGTTATCTAGCGAACGCAGCTAGCCGCAATACGAAAAGCACAGAAAGATATCGATGCTCTAGAGCACATTTATCCAATGATGTAATTTTCGATGAAGCGATGATTCCACCTGTCTCCCAAGAAAAATTCTTGTCGAGCGAAGGACAAAATTTCACAGTAAAACAAGCAGTCGAAGTGCCCATCATTCAGACAGCCATCTACATGTGATCGTTTTTTATTCGTGTTTTTGTTGTGGGAGAAGATATAATTTGTTGGTTCTTTTAACTGCAAAGGCGAGAGACCAGGAAAATATTTTTTTGCTAAAACTATCAAGAGGGAAAGTTGCGGAAACGCTGTATTCGACGCGGAGCCTGAAATACAAGGACGCTGTTGCAAAGAACATTTTATTATTACATGCAATCAGTGGTTGTGACACAACCTCTGCCCTTTTTAACCAAGGGAAATTGAAGTTTCTCAGTCTCCTGGATACAAACGACTCATTGCTGGAGACTGTAGAAATCTTCCAAGAACTCGAAGCAGATGTTGATGCTCTCGCTGCAGCTGGTGAAGAGTTTTTATTGGCACTGGATGGAGGATCGTTTGAAAAGGACACATTGGATTCGCTTTGCTACCAGCATTTTACGAAGTCTGTGTCCAAGAACAAATTTAATCTCGCGTCCCTGCCACCCACAAGAGATGCTGCAAGGCAGCATTGTCTGCGAGTGTATCACCAAATTGCGATGTGGTGTGGCAGAGAAAAAGATCCTGAGCAATATGGCTGGCAGAAAACGAAGAACGGGCTCGATGTTGTTCGGGTTACGTCAGAAGCAGCTCCCAACGGCATTTTAAAATCAATATCCAGTAAATGTAAGAAAGGCTGTACAGGTTTAAAATGCTCAGTGCTGTGTCTATATTGTAAAGGGACAGCATGTGAAAGCATTCCCGATTTGGTAGTGGACTCCGATTCCAAAGACCCAAACGAGGCTGATGACGACTTTGATTCATTGGAGTGGGTGCTGGAGGAGACGGGAGACAAACAAGATTTAGCAGATAGTGAATATAATAAACCAGGCACTCCCCATAGTACAAAACGCCAGAAAGCGTATATGAAAGTTTGGGGTGTGGATTAGGCCTACCGAAATACTGGGGATACCACGTTTTAAAAAATGCCCCGCTCAACTCCACCTCCTGGGCGGTGAGGAAACCAGTTGATAGCCTATGTCTTTATTACTTTACCGCACTAAACTACTTTAGGTATGCTACCTTATACATAATTGGTAAAAACTACCATGGAAATGCTACTTATACGAGATTTTTAAAAACATGCCCTATTATTCGGCCCTGTAACTCGAAAAGTATTAGTCTGACAAAGAAATTGTAAAAATTATTTTGTAGTAAATTTTATCGTCTTCCCACAAAAGTATCTAATGACTGGACTATATATATTGTAAATTCAACAATGTACGACACATTATGGTTTAATTATGTTTCGAGTCTTTTTTGATCATCATCAAAAAACGTTTACTCTAAAGAATTTCCTACATTCTTTCAGATTTTCGTATACAAAGAAAGATGTAATGAGCCACACTGGATAATTTTAATGCTTAACAATTACGTATGGTCTTAGAATACAAATAATTTTCAAGAGAAAGTAATAAAATTATTAATTAGGTTTCTTACTTATTGCAATAGCCTTGCCGTTTAAATAATATGAAGTTTTAAATACAATATATGGTTTATGGCAAGGGACTCTACACATTACAAAATGTATTAGTTTCAGTTACGAACCTGCCTATCAAACTCAGGGCAAAGAGTGTAATAATAATTACCTCAAATAAATGGTTTATTGCTCATTCCTTTATTCTATCTATTTGCAATAAACTAAAGCTTAGCTCAGGGTGTCGGTTCATAAAGTTAAAGAAAACTTTGTATGACAAATACTCTCAATTACTAGGGCGCATGCGCAATCTTCATTTGACGTTTAGATAACTTTTAAATTTGACTGCCACAACAAAATGATCTGAGGTCGCAAGAAACAACGTAAGATTGAATTTTAAAACATCAAAGCATCAAGTAACTACGGTTAATACTGTGACGTAGCAACTGCTAATCTCGTTTTGTCTATAGTGTGACGTCGAATCCCCCGTGCGATCGTGTTTCGTTCTGCATTAGGCCAACACTGAAAAATGCCGCGTCATCCTGCACTTTTAAGGGACGCTACCTGAATTTCCCGAAGCCAGACGGACCTGGACAACTGCAACCTGGTGCTATACCTCGTAGACAGTATCAACTTGATGAGATCCGAACATAATAGACCTACTCCTACGCTTTCCCACTGAAATTACCTTGAAAAAGGCTGCATTGATGGCGTGATACGTTTTCTGGGGACGCTTCGTCCATGGTAATTCTCGTGGTTGCTTCCTGCGTCGGAAATCCGTATACAGGCACTCAGGAGAAACGGTTCTAGATGTTAGAACAGAAAATACTTGCTAGCCGATGCTGCTCCCTTATGAAAATGAGCCCTCGATGTTACTTCGACGATTCTTGCTTCTGGCCAAACTGCTACTCTCGGACCTCCTCACACTTGGCAAAAATGCCCTACACACTGGTACACAACTGGTATTAAAAAAAACTTTCTATTTATAATTTTAAGCAATAAAATGTGGAGCAATTTGCAATTCGTTTTTAAAGTAAGCCAATGATATATTCGAAAACTATCTAAACTTATACCTTTTATGTCATGGAGCCTGCTTTAACAGCTCTTTTCTACAGAGTGTAACAGAACAAGGCTAGTTATACAAACCTGGGAAAGAGACTATTTGTAGCAATAATGCTTCTTGCAAACTGTTAATCGCAAAGGGTCGGGGAAAAGTATATTATTAAAGTCGGTATGGAATAGTACATTACGTACCGAAGTGCAAAACTTACACCGAGGAATATGCACTATTTTATTCCAAACAAGAATTGGAAAATCCATTTGATAGATCTTCAAAACTGACGTTAATCAAATAATAATACATGAAAATCTGTTACCATGACGGCGGTCCAGAAATGACCACTTTCGGATCGCCGTCCTGAAAACTCGCTTCCCGGCCGATTGAGAAATAAAAATTGGTAATAAATAGCGTATTTTCAAAATTTTTAAAAGTAAGTAATGACTTTATTACACCTATGGCTGTAAATAAAATCTATTTATGTTATAGTTTCCTCCACTCTTGCCTGTTCTGAGCTTTATCAAGAAGTGTATGCATTGTTCTGTCTGTAATTTTGATTAACTCGGTTCAACGGGTAGATAATCGAACGCGCGCTGTTTTACTATCGCATTACTTTTGGATCATTGACCTCTCATATTTTTGGAATCCCTTCTCATCAAACACTCAAAGAATTTAATTATTCGAAATTGCATGATACTCACTATCTTTTCCTTGAAAGTTGTAACACTTTGTGAGGTTTAGCACCTCACGTGGTTACTTTAAATTTAAATAGTGTATGCCGTAATAGTTGAATAATTATTTGTGATTTGTGTTTACTTTGCTTGCTAGTGAACATGAAACTTGCAAATGCCCCAGTTAGGGGCTATAAATAACCAGTCTTTGCCAAAAACAGGGGTTGGCCTACCCTACAGCGTTCTCGGACTATTACTGACTTCACACAATGCACAAGAATAGCCAATTTGTTTACACAATCTAGTGACTTAAAACACATACAAAAACGAGATAATCTACGTGCGAGATAGCTGGGGCTGTCGCATGTACTTTTTTATCCGAACATGAACCAACATCATAAATACGGCATACAACATAATCAAAAATATTTTTAAAATGGCGATGTCTTGGAGGCAGCTCTGTTCATTACCGCGTGCATTTAAACCTGAACGCCAGTTTAATGCCTCAGCGCATTTCTAAAGGGCTTGCAAAATATTTCCACAGCTGAACGCAAGTCTTATAGCGTTCTGACTGTATATATTTTCGGGTATCAAATTCACTTTGAAATGGGCTGATGGGAACAGTTGCTTGGCATCCTGACTTGCCCTCGAATTGCATCATCCAATCCTGGCTGGCGAGGTATGTGAAAAATAACACGCAAACTTCTACGGGGGATTTCCGGAACTGCTAACTAACAATCGTCGAACGTCATAAAGGCACGTTTTGGATATGCGGTGAAGAGGGCTTTTGCTCCAGTAAATGCTGCCTTGTGAAGCCCTCAATAGGTGATGCAGCAAATTATTTACTGCGAAGTCATCGAAGCCGTTTGTATTTACTTCCCCCTTCGTATAAAGAAATTTACTTCGCCCCCCCCCCCCCCCTCGGCATAAGATGCGTACGTACGCCCTTTAACAAAGGCGGAACACCAGTTCTTACTTCTTCCTGAAATAATCTTCAGTTAAAACTCTCTTCAATCCGCGAACCGGCTATAGATTCGCGTTTAACGCTGCACACGCAAACTAAGTTTTACACCGCTTCACAGCGACCGCACTACGCACACTTGTTATTGGAAAATACCCTGCTTAAATCTCATATTACAATCAAACATAGAATGCAGATGTGTGCTACTTATTGCTAGAAGGGCAACACCAGAAAACTTGTACGTGTGTGCTTCACTTAGCCTTTTTAGGGTAAAATGGGATAATATCCCCGTATAGCTGTTGCTTTCCTGTAAATATTAAGATAATATATTACTAGAATAACTATTAAAGAAAATCTAAATAGGGTAACGGTTTTTAATTTGCCGCTCTTCTTCAGTGAATTTAACTTTATTAGTTAATATATTAACGTAATTAATAGTAATTTATTATACAAGACGATAAAGTTAAATTTTATCAACGAGTGAATCGTTTAACGTCGAGACGAAGTCGAGACGTTAATGATTCAAGAGTGGATAGAAATAACTTTATCGTCGTGTATAATACAATATTTTTTTCTATAGCAAGAACTTTAACAATTTCAAAAGAAAATAATGACAGTCAATCACATTTCAAAACGTCAGTAGCTAGATCGGGTTGCTACGATAATACGAAGCTGTCATATTTAATTTAAACAAAAGTTAGAAAATTAAATTACTTTATCTATCCTTGATGTTAAAGTGCTCCTTTATCTACCCTTGCTGTTAAAGTAAAACTTGACCTTTTGTTTTGAGTTGATAAAAGCACACTTTAACATGTGCTATAGAAAAAAAAATTCTTTCTACTTCCGTTCGTTACAAACATAGGATGTCGCCTAAGTAACGGTACTAAAAAGCAGTCTTTATTGTATTTCAAATAGTTAATTTCTAAGTGATTCATAAATATTTCACTCACTAAGGGAGAGAGACTATTGCCCACATTCAGGCCTTCACTTTACGCATGTTGCATAATTTAACTAAATCATTAATCATTTTGTTCTCCAAGTCAGTTGTATTGCCATGTTATTGGACAAATTTCTACATTCCACTGGAGGTATGTTTGGAAAAAGGTTAACCAATCAGTGCTCACCAGCTAACAACAATTTTGTTAATTAATTCCATAGAGTTTTTAATATCGAATTCTGATTTCCTATCAGTTAATGAATAAACAAAAGTGTTTAATTAGCTTGGAAAACTAGTGGTCTGACTGGTATATCTGTTTTTACGACCGACAAACAATATGCAGTTTCTGGAGATTTTTTTGCCAGAAAGTAATGTTTTGCTGGTCAAGATCGGAAAACGAGCATCAGGAATCGGCAACAGTATATTGCATACCGAGGTGGAAAGTGTTTTATTACTGTCGAGATATTAAGTAGTTAACCGGGACGCATAGCGTCGAGATTAACTTTATCTCGAGACAGGAATGAAACTTTGCACCGTGGTATGTATACTATTTTTATCATTGTTTATTTAATTAGGCAAGTTTCAAGTAATACTATTTTTATCGCAGTTTAATAAGTCACTTTAACAAAGGAAACTGCGACGCTGTTGCAAGGTAACATGACAAGTTCATTGAAAGTGACGGGAAAGTAAAGTAAACAATGACTCGCTTCCCTACTGTTTTGAAGGTTACAAACGTACCTATTATTAACCAATTGTGAGTAACAACTGTTTAAGTAACAAGAAATGTAAGGACCTATTAACATTTGAGGTAGGCAAGTATAAGTCAAGGCAAAGCCGCGGCTTGTTGCCTGCCGAAAATGTTAATAGGCGATACAATCCGAGTTATCTTATTATATTTTTCACTCTGCTTATCGAAATTTTCCTAGATTTTTGAAAAAATCGGTTAGTTTGTCACCTGTCACCAGGATTCATTTTCGTGAGTCGTGTTACCTGTGTCACATGTCACATAAACACTTGCAATTATAAACAAAACGTCTAAGTTGCTAATTTTATTATCCTAGGAACTTAATAATAATACTAAGTTCCGTTGTCAAGGAAAAGCAGCAAACAAATATAATCAACGACTTACACGTTTTGCTACTAAAGCTGTATCACTGACATACATGATCAGTAGCAGGAAAAAGATTTTGTTGGTCCCTGATACCTTCGTTACTATGGTTTCGGTACCGAATTTTTAAAGCAACCCCAGAATGCCATAATAGTAGATTATATTATAAGTGAGAGAAATGCATCATTATTTGCGAGTGAGAATTTTGAATCACGAGTGCCCCAGCACGAGCGATACAATTTCTCACGAGCTTATAATGGTATTTCGCTCACGTGTGATATACGGCGTTTTATCTTACAGTACCAATTCTTGTGCCTAAATAGTTTGCGTAGTCAGAATATGTCACGAAATACATTTATAATTAGTCGCCTATGATTTGTGATATACGTTTGACAGTACTGAAGTGTATTGGCAGTACTGGAGTGTATTGTCAGTCTATGTCAAATTCGAGGTTCGTAGGTTAGGATTTGTTTGTTATTTGACACAGGCTGACGCAAAACTTAACCGGAAAATTACGAATTTGACATAGCTTGACAGTGCTACCAACAATGCAGTAATATAAATAATGAAAACTCACTTGTGAATAAAACTTCATTTTAGTCACTGAAAACAGTTGTATAATGTATGGTAATGGGCGCTACTGTAAGATAAAACATTTTATTATTAACTAAGTCACCTGCACTGTGTGGTGCCTAATTACAGAATTTCAGGCTTATGGGTTTTAAAACGAGTATCCAATTTAAATCCGCTCACATTTAGTTCAGTCATTAAATCTAATGGTTTGTATCGTTTGCAATAACGTAGTTCGCTAAAAATATCGAACACACACATTAAATTTTTCTTTGTAGTAGTGTATTACTAAGTTTTTAACGTAGTTCTGTGCGTTGGTAATTCTGAGTAATACCAAGTCCTGTTGAATTGCGATATAAACGTCACAAACGTTTACAATTTAGCGAGCTGTGTGGAGTAGGTACTTTGTTTTGAAATCTTTGTAATGCTTAGCGAAATATTTGTGAACTAGGACAAAATTTAGCTAGCTTGAAATTCGAGTCGATCCACCTTAACCTCTTACACCGTGGCTGCACCTATAGAACTAACTATTGGTCTAAGAGGCACATTTGGTCTATGTATTTTTGGTAATTCATAAAAACGTAAAGGTTTACTACAGTGTGGTGTTACCGCACGTCTTACAAGATATGTGAATTGGTCTTTGGGTCTCTAAAGTGCTTTGTATACTTTTGTATGTGTTGGATCTGTCTTTAGCTTAGTGTATTGCTCCTCACTAATTAGTGTTAGAAGATTTTCATTGTATGTAATGGTGTCGAATACTACAGTGGCGGTGCCTTTGTCTGCAGGTAGAATTGTATTTGTGCATCATTTCGTAATTTTAGCACTTTTTAATTTTTTGCTCAAGATCAAGTTTGATTATTTTACGTTATTAATTACTTCCCACAGATAGCTCTGGTCCAAGGTTATCAACAGCTGAAGTAAGAGAATCGAGTCATGATAATACAGGTGTTTATTTTGTTTAACTATCGGTACAATGTAAAAGACATTCTGGTTTTCTTGAAATATTTACAACAAATAAAAATAAATTTTTCTTTGTATGCATCGGCATGGCGGACGAACCATAGGGGCGAAGAGCGGCGTTCTCTAGTGGCGGGCACGGTAGGGAGACCTTCCGTATCTTCCTGGAGCTCGAATGGCTATAAATAGACCAAAATTAAATAATCTAGTTTCAGTTCGACGGGCCCGGAATTCTCCAGATTTTAGGATTGATAAAGTAAAAGCCGAAATGATTCGGGAGCAGTTAACAGCCGCCTTAAGCCTGGCAAATGTGACCATTTATCATGCTGGCAAAATGAATTTAGAAATTTCAGATCCTGAGAACGGCTTTCGGGTAGGGCGTTTCGTTAAGAATCGCCGTCAAAATTGGAGCTTTCCTGGTGGGCGATCAATTTGCAGTTCAAAAATTAAGCGGTTTTAACTGAATTATTGTTTATAAGTAAGAAAAGTAAACTCTAAATCTATTAATGACTATGGAAGATTATTTGTATTCCTAGACCATACGCAATGATTAAAGATTAAAAACATCCAGTGTGGCTCATTACTTCTTTATTTATATTAGAAATGCTGAAAAAATATATGAAATGCTTTAGGACACAGGTACACTTCTGTGCAATAAAATTAAGCACACGTCTTATAACTATTGTTCACAATATTCTAGTTTGTATAATTCTGGTCTATTTTAATTGTCTAGCAGCAGTTTCAATACAAGATAAAACACCATAACTTCAAAATAACACCTTTATTAAAAGCCCAAAAGTAAAACCTTTCGATGAAAACACGCTATTAATAAATGCAACAAAGCCGTGTGTGCTTAATTTTATTGCACAGAAGTGTACGTATCCGAATATGTTTTAATGATGATGAAAAAAGACGTAATTAAACCATAAACCACATTGTTGAATTTAGAATACAAAGTGCTTCTAAAATTTGAGATCAGAAAATTAAGACCGTATTTAAAAAAATGAAGTTGATAATGATTGCTCGAAGACGAAAAGTCGGATAAAAACTGATATGGTAATGTTTAAGTCCATGAAAAGTTGCTATAAAGAAATTTGGCCAGTTTCGCTGTAACTTTAATATTATCGCCAGAAAAAATAAAATACAAAATCCAAAAATTCGGTTTTCTAAGATAACTTAAAAACGAAAAATCATATTAAGGATTTCTAGGAGTAATTTTGTTAGTACCTTAATTATGCAACATTTTTCCCATTTAACCAAATTTGTATCTCTTACTATTAACGAGATCCCTATACTGGTTTTCCTTATCTTGGACACACTACAGAATGTTTCGTGAAGAAAAAGCAAAATTCGAGGATGTTTTCAGAAGGTCAAAATAAGAAAAATGAACTAATTAGTCCGTTTCTCAATCCTTACAGAGATATTAGAAGAGGGTTAGTATTTGGTTTTTGTCATTTTACTGAAAACTGGTAAAAGGTATTAGAATGAAAATTGACAGATCTTTTCTAAAAATAAAAAGGGTTACGAATTAATAGCTATTTATATATTTAGGGAGCAAAGGTATTCATTTCCTCGCGCGTGTGAATTGGATGCCCGTTGCGTTAGCGGAGGGCATTAAACACACAAAGGAGGAAATGAACCTTTGCTTCAGTGATATATATATAAACTACTCAAAACGAAAAAGGAGCCACTTCTTCATAAGCTGATATTTCAAGTAGTTTGTAGTTGAACGAAACTACTATTATACGATGACAATGTGTATGCATCAGCCTTGCCGGTGTAAACAAAATTTCTTCTTTTGTTTCATTATTCTGCTCAGAAAACTTGTCAACATTTTAATGTCAACAATTGATTATTATCAGAGCATATTAAAGTTGAGCGTGTTTTATCATTCGAAAGTGTAAACTTTACAGTGAAAACATGATTATCGATGTGTTAGGTAGAAGAGTACGTCGTAGAGTATACCTAAATGAAATTGAAATCGCTAGGGCGGTAACGTTAATTGACGAAGGTTATTCCAGAAGACGCATAGCAGAAATTATGAATGTGAGTCGCGCCGCTATAAATAGAGCATGGAATCGGCATTTAATTTATGGCATTGTCAGAAGAAGACCCTATCCTCAACGTCAAAGGGCCACAACAGCTCGAGAAGACCGCTTATTACGTCTGTGGGCGATTAGGGAAAGAACCAATACCGCACGAGCACTTCAAAATCAGTTAGCAACAACAACGGGGACCAGAATTTCTGATCAAACAGTTCGTAATAGACTTCATCAATGTCAGTTGCGTGCTAGAAGGCCGGTTACAGTACCTCGTTTAACAGCAGCACATCGCAGAGCTCGAAGAATGTTTGCCGAAGTACATCGTCATTGGACAGTACCAGAATGGAGTAATGTTTTGTTTACAGATGAGTCTAGATTCTGTTTACACCACAACGATGGACGTGTTCGGGTATGGCGACGAGCCAATGAGAGATATTTGGACTCAGCAGTACAAGAAACTGATCGCTTTGGCGGAGGGTCTATTATGGTATGGGCTGGCATATGTTTAAATGAGCGCACCGACCTTGTCGTCATTGCAAACGGTTCCCTGACCGCATTACGTTATTTAAGGGAGATTATAGAACCACACATAATTCCTTTTGCGGATAATATGGGACCAGACTTTATTTTACAGCAAGATAATGCCAGACCACACGTGGCTAGGATAGTGACAACTTTTTTAAATGATCATAATATTGAAGTTATGAAATGGCCGGCTAACAGCCCAGATCTCAATCCCATAGAACACCTATGGGATACATTGGGACGAAGATTATTGGAACGGCGGCCTATAGAAACCATTCAACAACTTCAAGACATTCTTATTCAAGAATGGGAACAACTGCCCCAGGAGATGATCATAAACTTGATCGGGAGTATGCCCCGTCATTGCTCTGAAGTTATCAGAGCCAGAGGAGGGCATACTCACTATTAAGAATAGTTTTAAGATAATGTCTTATTTAAAAATGTTAAAAAAATAATTAATTAATTGACTTATTGAAATAAAAAAAAAATCCCCTCAATAATCCATTCGCCATGTTTAAATTTTGTTTATACTGGCAAGGCTAATGTGTACACATTGTCATCTTATAATAGTATTTTCGTTCAATTACAAACTACCTGAAATATAGGCTTATGAAGAAGTGGCTCCTTTTACGTTTTGAGTAGTTTATATATTGCAATGACCCTATACGTATAATATTTGTAGGTTTATAATTAGTGTAATAAATAAAAAGAGTCACCACACAATTTTTAATTTAGTTCTACCACTTGCTAAAATCAAACTAACTGATTAATTTATTTCGTTGGGTACGCCAAATTTGAGAATTACTCATACGGTAGTTTGCCCTTTTTCTAATCCATTCATCTGGTTTACGAACTTCGCTAGCTCAATTATACACAGAGATATGAAATTAAAACTCAAAATCTCAGGTCTTGGGTTCCTCACTTTCCTAGTTAAAATTTTTACGGTACGCCTCTGAACTGTAGGCAGAATGTCTAAAATGTAGGCGTGATGCGCCGTTGGTACGTCAAATCTATCACAACAAGTTCCAGTTATTTTCAGCTCGCGTTTGAAATTGATTTATCAACAATTAAATAAACAAATTTTGATGGTAAGATTTTGAATAATTGCCTTCAAGTGGCGTCTATGTATTCCTTTGTTTTTCCAGATCGTTAGCTATTGGTGCATTCTTAAAAAGGACGCTGTATTCGCATTTTGTTTTATGGGGCTCCACTTGACGATTTTAATTGAAAATCCTGGGAAAATACCTCGCCACCCACGGGAACTGTTACGATTTTCGTGTTCTCCAGGTCGTAATTAAGGTATGCCCAAATTTTCACGCCGATTGCGCGAGTCGAAATTTTAAAATCCACTAACCTCACTTTGGTTGTCGTAGCTGGGCTTCGTTGTTATGAATCTGGCTGAAATCTTGCTCCTCGGGCTGCTCGTGATGCTGGGTTATGTTCTGGCCCGATGTGTGGAGCCGCCGGAAGAATCCTGACACCCTACGCCTTCCCACGATGCTGCAGATTGATGCTGCGGGAAATCGCCTCCAAGCCGTGGCTGCCGTCGTCGCCTCGGAACGCCAAAAACTCAAATACCTGGAATCTCTTGCCTCCAATTGTGCTGATACACTCGAATTCGCTGATTACGATGGTGCTATTTATTTTTTAATCCGTTTATGCCTTCTATTAAAAAATTTGAATTAAAGTCAGAGCAAAATCAGATAGCTTTCACCAATTTATTTTAAACAATCGCTATCCCCAGTTGTTATTGACAAAACACTGTCTACAGATTTGAATTGTAGGAAATCAACCAGGTACAAAAACATAACTTATAATCTAATTTTAACAAATTTTATCAGTCAATTACAAAATCTTATGTACTAAAATTATTATCTTTCGGAATTGTTTATTTCTCAATGTTTTTTAATGCGCCACTCACTTCATTTTTATAACACTTAAATGCCCACTGTTTATCACTGCACTGACTAGTTTTTTAATCCACCAACATTGTCTAATTTCTTGCTTATTTGAATTCCATCTAATTTCTTGCTATTTCAATCTCTTCAAGTCCCCAAGTCTTGTATTTTCATGTAATAAATGACTTGCCTGGCTTTTCTATGTTCTTTGCCTTATTCTTCTAGTCATTCTTGTTCTAACCTTTATTAAAAATGTTCATTTGCTACCCATTCTCTAATGACTTTACTTTCTACGCTTCCATTTTTAAGCTGTGTCTAACTTGAACTTCTTGTGCCAGTTCTTAATTAATTTTAGATTCGGCTTTTAGTTTGTGCAAATCTATTATATTACGATTAAAATTATATTGCTAAACCCAATACACGGAATTTAAGCTTCCATATTTCTGTGTCTATTCAATTACAATCAATTTCATTGGCGAATTCTACCAGTGTTATTATGATTTGGCAATTTATGTGAATTTTCTCAGGTGCTTGCATTATTACAACTCTGTGCTTTAATGATTTAATTTGTCATTTGCTTGTACTGCAATCAGAGCCGATTTGAGGGCTAAATACCATCGCATGAAATTCCCCCTAATTTTTGTTAATTAAAATCACTACGCATGTTTTCTTTTTAATATCATTAGTAGATTGTAATGCGTTGTTATTTTAATTCACACAAAATTATTCATTGTTTTATTTTTTTCAAACTGTTATCATTAATCAGTCTCATTTGATATTTGATGCTTTACTATCCTACCTTAAACTACTAAAATGCCTAACCTATCTCCTATTCTAACTAAACTATTGTGTGTGGTACAACATTGGTCCTATAACTACCCTATTCTAAATTATATTTTCCAAATATGCTAAGACTACTGTCGTTTTGTTTTTACTACCACCATTGGGTTCATGAAGTTTATTCTAGAGTGTTCTATTATCCCCTTCGTCTAACATTTCTTGTTTTTCGTGTCTCACCTTCTTGCGTTGTGCAAATGGTATGATTTCAACTTGTGATTTGTCTACAAACAACTTATGGCAATATTCCTTCGCTTGTCCGGTCTTCTGGTTTAATATTTCTTCATTTTGCTCGATTATTTCCATGATCCTATCTTTATATTGTATAAAATCCCTTCCTATCTGATTATCATCCAGTATTCTTTCCCCTATCGCATAATTATTTATAATAATAACTTCGTCTCCGGCTTTCTTAGCTCGGCAACAATTCATATTATCGTCTCCCGCCGTTATCTCAGCTGGGCAACAATTTCTTAGCCCGTGATCCTCAATAGACCAAGGCTTTATAATATCATCAATCTGGATGCTCTTTACCATTCCATCAATTTTTATCCCTACTTTCTGAATGATATCTACACCTATTACAAACTGTACGTTCAAAGCTGCTACAATATAAAATCGGACATCAAATTCTTTTCCATTTATGCCTATCTTTATTGCCAATACCCTATTCGTTGTTGAAATTTTCCTTCTTGTTGCGGACAAAAGGTCGATCTTGTTAACTTTTATAATGTTGCTTCTTAAATTATTTATATGAGTATTTATCACTTCCTCCTGTACTAAGGAAACCATTGCACCACTGTCAATCAACGCATAATATTGTAGGTCTAAAATTTGTAATTTTATAAATGGTAAACACGAGTTTGTTGCATATTCTTCGTTCTCCTCTAGTAAATATTCCCCCGTTCTGTCCCATGTGATAGCAAAATTCGCAACATACTTAAAACTACTATTACTAACTATATTTACAAAAATTGGGGTTTTTTTTTTACCCCCCGAAGGCTCTTCGTGCACCTCGGCTATCTCTATTCGGTTCAAATCTTCTGCATTGTCTCTATTTGTGTTTCGCTCGGTAAATAATGTGTTGACGTACTGTCTGTCAGTATTTGGTGCCTGCTCCATCTCTTGACATCTCTTCTTATTACGTTCGGCAGTAAGCTGGTCATAGTTCTTTCTATCTTCCCCCGTTCTGAAATTATTCCTGTTCTGGTTACCCCAATTATTATTGTAATATCCCCTATTTTGATTGTATGGTCTATTAAAGTTTCCCATGTTTCTTCTGTCTTGTTGATTATATTGATTATTATTATTAAAATTGTTATTTGGCCGAAATTTATTTTCTGAAGTGTTATCCAATTTTCTTTTATAACTTGAATTTTGATGAATTGCTGTCCGTGTTTCTCCTCTCTCGTTGTAAACCGCCATGTCATAGTTTCGCACAATTTCCAATAAATCGCGCAACGTCTTGACGTTTTGGACTGCCACCGCTCTGGTTATTTCAGCCTCAAGGTGTCGTGACAGGTGTTGTACTATTTCCTCTTCTGCCAACTTAGGAGTTAGGTACTGTGCCTTGTTGAAACGGTGCATTATGTACATTTCGCGAGATCCTCCTTTATCGATGTACTTGCCCGATGTTAGTTCCGTCCTTACTTGAGCTTGATGGGAATTGCTCCAATATTGTTCCACGAAGAGTGCCCGAAATTCATCATACGTTGCATATTTGGATTTTATGATGCTATGCCAGACTTCAGCATTTCCCTTTAATGCCATATTGACTACCTGTAGCCGTCTGCATTCAGTTGTTATTGTTCTAATGATATCGTCCAGTTTACTTAGGAAAATCATCGGGAGCTCCCCGTATCTCCCCTCGAACTTCGGGATAAATTCTGTGCTGAAGCTAGGAGGTGCCGCACTAACCGGGTATTCTTGCGTATGTTCTAATTTTTCATTAATCCCTTGTAACTCCCTTGTAAGTCGGTTGTCTATTATAGTAATCTTTGTTGCATTTTGCTTCCTTTCCTCGCCTGCTTTCTTGAATTTTTTTTCTGCACTTGTTTTTAACCTGTCTAGCTTCTGATCTGTTTCATCCTGTTGTTGAGCCAGCCTTTCTTGTGTTGTTATTTGTAATGCTAACATTTTATCTTCAATTTCTTCGTCCTTTCTTTTCAGGCTTTCATCAACCCTTTGCAAGACTTCTTGTTGTATTTCCGCCTTCATCGTTTCTTTGAAATCCTCGAGTTTCTTTTCCAACCCGTCTATTTTTGCTTGTACTTCTTCTTTATTCTTATCCAATTTTTCTTTTACCGCTTTGACCAGGATCTCTGCATGTTGCTCTGCCCTATTCTCTCTTTCCGCTGCCTCTTGTTCCAATTTCTGTACTGTTCTTTCGGCATCTTGTTTGAGCTCTAGATACCGATTGGTGAGTATTTGCTGTAATTTTTCGTCCCTTTCTTGTGCTTCCTTCCTGCTCTTTTCTTCCCTTTCCTCTGCTTCCTTCCTGCTTTTTTCGTCCCTTTCCTCTGCTTCCTTCCTGCTAGCTTCTGCTTCCTTCCTCATTTGTACTATGGCTTCCATAATCCCACTTAATTCCTGTGTTTGTTTTGACGTTTGCGGCTGTTGTGTTTAGGGCTGGTCACTCTGTGTTTGTTGTTCGGTCGGTGGCTCTTGTGCCTCCGTAACCTCTTCGGCTTGCTGTTCCTCGCCTTCACTTTTTTTCTGCTGTCTTCGAGTCATTTTGTGTTCGATTTTTGTTGATTCGTTGATACAGATAGAATTTTGAGCGCTTACACCCACGGACAAAACACCCACACAAATAAAGCTTTTCAAAATTTAAATCTTAATAACTTCCACCTACCTACTGTCTGTCAATTTATTTAATTACTTTAATTCCTTAACAGCATTGAGCGCCTAGTGAATTTATAAAAAGCCCATGAATTAGGCGACCATTTAATTTTGTAGCTCAATTCGTGATTTATTTTAATCTTTACAAGGCCCCCGTTGTGATCGACCTTAATTACGCGATAACAATGTGGATTAATTTTATTTAATTTAGTTTTGCCCCACGTTGGGCGCCATTTATTTATGCAATGACCCTATACGTATAATATTTGTAGGTTTATAATTAGTGTAATAAATAAAAAGAGTCACCACACAATTTTTAATTTAGTTCTACCACTTGCTAAAATCAAACTAACTGATTAATTTATTTCGTTGGGTACGCCAAATTTGAGAATTACTCTTACGGTAGTTTGCCCTTTTTCTAATCCATTCATCTGGTTTACGAACTTCGCTAGCTCAATTATACACAGAGACATGAAATTAAAATTCAAAATCTCAGGTCTTGGGTTCCTCACTTTCCTAGTTAAAATTTTTACGGTACGCCTCTGAACTGTAGGCAGAATGTCTAAAATGTAGGCGTGATGCGCCGTTGGTACGTCAAATCTATCACAACAAGTTCCAGTTATTTTCAGCTCGCGTTTGAAATTGATTTATCAACAATTAAATGAACAAATTTTGATGGTAAGATTTTGAATAATTGCCTTCAAGTGGCGTCTATGTATTCCTTTGTTTTTCCAGATCGTTAGCTATTGGTGCATTCTTAAAAAGGACGCTGTATTCGCATTTTGTTTTATGGGGCTCCACTTGACGATTTTAATTGAAAATCCTGGAAAAATACCTCGCCACCCACGGGAACTGTTACGATTTTCGTGTTCTCCAGGTCGTAATTAAGGTATGCCCAAATTTTCACGCCGATTGCGCGAGTCGAAATTTTAAAATCCACTAACCTCACTTTGGTTGTCGTAGCTGGGCTTCGTTGTTATGAATCTGGCTGAAATCTTGCTCCTCGGGCTGCTCGTGATGCTGGGTTATGTTCTGGCCCGATGTGTGGAGCCGCCGGAAGAATCCTGACACCCTACGCCTTCCCACGATGCTGCAGATTGATGCTGCGGGAAATCGCCTCCAAGCCGTGGCTGCCGTCGTCGCCTCGGAACGCCAAAAACTCAAATACCTGGAATCTCTTGCCTCCAATTGTGCTGATACACTCGAATTCGCTGATTACGATGGTGCTATTTATTTTTTAATCCGTTTATGCCTTCTATTAAAAAATTTGAATTAAAGTCATAGCAAAATCAGATAGCTTTCACCAATTGATTTTAAACAATCGCTATCCCCAGTTGTTATTGACAAAACACTGTCTACAGATTTGAATTGTAGGAAATCAACCAGGTACAAAAACATAACTTATAATCTAATTTTAACAAATTTTATCAGTCAATTACAAAATCTTATGTACTAAAATTATTATCTTTCGGAATTGTTTATTTCTCAATGTTTTTTAATGCGCCACTCACTTCATTTTTATAACACTTAAATGCCCATTGTTTATCACTGCACTGACTAGTTTTTTAATCCACCAACATTGTCTAATTTCTTGCTTATTTGAATTTCATCTAATTTCTTGCTATTTCAATCTCTTCAAGTCCCCAAGTCTTGTATTTTCATGTAATAAATGACTTGCCTGGCTTTTCTATGTTCTTTGCCTTATTCTTCTAGTCATTCTTGTTCTTACCTTTATTAAAAATGTTCATTTGCTACCCATTCTCTAATGACTTTACTTTCTACGCTTCCATTTTTAAGCTGTGTCTAACTTGAACTTCTTGTGCCAGTTCTTAATTAATTTTAGATTCGGCTTTTAGTTTGTGCAAATCTATTATATTACGATTAAAATTATATTGCTAAACCCAATACACGGAATTTGAGCTTCCATATTTCTGTGTCTATTCAATTACAATCAATTTCATTGGCGAATTATACCAGTGTTATTATGATTTGGCAATTTATGTGAATTTTCTCAGATGCTTGCATTATTACAACTCTGTGCTTTAATGATTTAATTTGTCATTTGCTTGTACTGCAATCAGAGCCGATTTGAGGGCTAAATACCATCGCAATATATATGATTTTTTCTTCGAACACATGTTCTATTGCGCGGAATTTCAAAAACTTTGCTTTAGGAAATCATTATAGTGACTAGATTTCTATAGTGACATTTTGTCTAATTTCCAAATCAGCATAACGTTGTAAAGCTTTGGTGTGATATCCATGGTGACATAAACACAAATACGGAAGCAAATAAATATTGGCGCCCGCCGGAAGTTAATAAAAATTGGCTCCCACTGATTGGAAATTGACAGTTTTGTTTCCTAAAACTAGGGCGCAAAAGCCGACTCTCTATACAGTGAGTAGAAAAATATTTTTAGGCATGTCCTTAAGATTGTGATATTAACAACCCATAACTTTAGTTTCTTAAAAAAACTATGGGTTTTAAGAAAAAAACTCAAAGACTTTGTTCGTCAAATAGTTCAGGTAAGAACATTTATAGGCATTGTTAACTTCCACCCAGTAAAGCCATGTCCAAAAATTTTAAAAAAATGGTAAATAAAACTTTTTATTGGTAGAAAATATCTGCTAATTTTTAATATTCTTTATAGGTTTTCAGTAAAATAACAAAATCTAATTTAACCCCCCCCCCTCCCCAACCACTATCTAATATCTCCGTAAGAACTGAGAATCGGAATTTTTATTTTGATTTTTCTGCAAACAGCCTCAAAATATTTTTCTTTCTTCTTGAAAGACCCTGTGCATTTATTTATTTATATATTTTAATATTCTAATATTTTATAAATATTTTATTAAATCATATTAAGTCTCTCATGGAGAAAAATTCTTTTTTATTAGCTTTTGCTTTTCCCAGAGTATATAATGCACATTATATATTCTTGATTTGCCATATAAGAATGGCATAAGTATTTAGCTTTTCCAGTATACCGGGTGACAATGCGACCAGGGTCATGCCTTTCACCGGAAATAGCATTAACGTTCATTTTTTAAATGAATCACCCTGTGTACTAGGTGAGTTTTTTAAAGTGTTACAAGGCGATATCTCGAAAACGGTTTCAAATATGTTGACGAAATTTTGGTGGGGGATAGAGAGATGGGGGGACATATTTCAACATATTTTTGACATTTACCCCCTTTCTCTGTTTTGAGGGGTGGGGTGTAACTTTGGAATTTTCAATTGGAGAATGTACCTTTGTTTATAAAATACGAATTGATATAAAAAGCTATGTATGTGTTTTTTTTTATTTGGTTATGGTTACGGATTTATGATTTATTAGGTAATAAAATAAAAAAATATTTACCATTTACTTTCAACTTATTTATCGTCTGTCATCCTTGAGAATTTGTTCGAAAAGTCCCTCTTCAACTGCCAAACACTTCCTCACTCTTTTTCTAAATGAATTTTGTACCGGCTGTAACATTTCAGGCGTCACTAATAAGCAGATAAAGCGCTTCAGTCAAGAGCAAAGAAAAAAATTTTACGCATACGTAGTTTTTACGTAGATTCGACCCGGTATACCTGGGACAATGAGACCAGGGCCTGCTTATATATCCTTTATTTATGAATAGATTTGGATAAAATTTGATATGTGGCTACTAGACATAATTTCTGACTGACCGATAGATATAGTTGAAATGGTTAGCTTCCGGTTTCACCGGAAATTCTATTAACTGTGATTTTTTAAATAAGTCACCCTATATATTTTAGGTCTTTTGGAATGCACAGCTCAAACTATATACGATACGTTTGATAAATTTTAATTTGTCTAGACAAGAACTTCTTTTTTTTATTATTTTTTTCTCATAGAAGGCCGTGATTTCAGAAAATGTATTTTAAATTACTCTAGTAACCCACAATAATACATATTTTATTAATTTGCTCAATAACAAATTGTCCATGAAGGAATAAAATTTGCTAAACGTGTTTTTTGAGAAAAAAGTCAGTTTTTTTAAATGGTACCTATCAAGGGCTATCATGTCATTGGATAGAAAATTTAATTACTTATCTAACGATATGTATCATGCACCACTTTATCTTTATATAAAACAGAAAAATGTTTAATTAATAAATATTTAAAATATTTTTAGGAAATACCTAGGCAAACTTGGCAACAATGCCGTATGTAATTTGAGTCGTAGATTCCGAAAAACATAAAATATACAGAATTATCTATTTAAAAAATCAAAGTTAATGACATTTCTGGTGAAACCGGAAGTTGGCCATTTTGATTATATCTGTCTCTCAATTCAAAATTCTGTTTATTATCCTTGTAACAAGTTTCATTCAAATCCGTTGATAATTAAAGGAGATAGAGACATGGCCTGATCTCATTGTCACCCGGTATACTTTATATGGGTTAACTTTAGAAACGTAGATTTGGTTATATTTATTTAATGCATATTCAGTAGGTTATGGAATTTCAAAGCGAGATAGTTTTCGAAGTATACTTCTGCGTAAAGCCCTTTACAGATTTTTTCTCTTATTACAGAGAAAACCGAATATCACAAACATTTCCAGTTGTATAAACTAAGTCGGTGACATTTTTTTAAAAGCTTTTAGCAATTCTTATTCTTCTTATTAGCAAAATTTATTACACATATAAATTAAAATAAGTGGCTATATTATATTATTCGATTATTTATATTTGTAACTGACTAGATGTGCCTCAAATAAGAATAAGCACCAGTGTCTCCTACATCACACTGAAAAATAATACAAGGCACTTTTATTAGCAATAATTATGATATTTTGAAGAGCAAATGGCATTTGGCGTCACATAGATATAACGAAATTTTTACTTTTCAACTGTAGTTCGGAAACCAAAACGGTTATGCGACTTCTGCTTTCACCATTATTTAAATCCATAATATGCAGACTAATTTCTTTTAGCTGTAGGTAGTAGGTAATAACGGAGATTTTCATTCCTTAGTCTAATAATTTTTGCACATAAGCAAGATTAAAATATTGCCTGTACATAGTACCAAATTCTGAGGTCTCTTAGCTTTAAGTTTCGTAAGTAAAATCCCAGCAAATAGATGTACTTTAGAAAGAATTTAACAAAGATGTACTTCTCTTTCTTTATGTAGCTCTAAATTACGACTATGCCTAATTTGAAGCGGACCGGTATACACCTCCGCTAGATTACACGACTAGTAGATAGATAGCCTGGAGAGCCACACGGCCGTCCTCATTAGGTCATTAGTGGGGTACGAGCAACCATGACGTTCGGATTGATCGTGTTAAGTTTAGTTGTGATTGTGATCACGGCGTGGTTTTTACAATATCAGAGATACAATAGACACCTGAGAAAAATTAAGGGACCTCGTCCCATTCCTTTGTTAGGGAATGTTTTGGAATTTGGGTCAACAGAAGGTAATTTGTTGACTTTCGATTATTGTCTAGTCTGTAGGCAGAATTAAGTGAAACTTGCACTCAGTGTCTAGAAAGTAAACTGAAGTAAACTACAGACATTGCATGTAATTTTATTGCACTGAAATTAGATTGTCAGTATTCCATGCCTTTGTTTTTAGTAAAAATAAACGTTACTTTTTCATCCATATAAATAATTAGGCAGTTAAATTATATAAATACTGTTTTTCGTAGTGGTATAATTGAAGTATCAATGTGCAGTCGCGGCCGAAAAAAAGGGACACTTTTTTTACCTAATTCTCAAAACGCGAAAACAGTTGTTGACACTGCAATTCTAATTAATAAATGTTATCAAAAGTCACTTATTCAATTCTGAAAACTGCCGATACACATTGGAAATACGGATAAACCGAGAATTATTGCTTATGTTGACGCATTTAGAGAATTAGGTTAAAAAAGTGTCTCGGTTTTTTAGGCCGCGACTGTACATTGTTTATTAGATGAAAATATGAGTTACGTATTCTGTTTGTGACCGACTGCTAAACAATTTTTCAATTAAACATTTGACAAGATTACAGGTTTGTGTACTCTTACAGTCTTTGTACGCGCTTGATAGATGATTCTAATAATACAAAACAGCGAGTTAAATAGTATATTAAAGTATGAGTGGATAGCAAGGTCTTTAAAACACGCGCGAGTTGTCGAGCACGACGGCGCGGCGTAGCCGGAGTGCTCGAAATAGAGCAAGTGTGTTAAAGACCAGTTATCCACGAATACTTAAGCTATTTTTTATTATACCTGCAATACTGGAAATAAATTACGCACTAAAAACTTAGAAATAATTTTTGTCGTGATAAATTGAGAGGGCATAATAATATTGCTACTATAGTTACGAGAATTGTTTACGTTTTTGGCGCGTCCAAGTCCGTTGTTGCATTCAGTCGTGTCAGCAAAATAAAGATATCGATGAAGTTATAATGTTACCTATATACCTTGTTTCCTTGACAACCTTTACAGCTCGGTGTGCTTTAATTGTTTGTTTTCGCACGCTCAGGCGTGCTTTAAACGGCGATTCTGATGCAGTTCTAATAAAAAATAATATTATATTTTTCTGCACAGTATTGCAAGCACCTAATCTATAACTAACTTATTGTACACTAAAGAAACATTATATATCGGTGTGGTTTAAATAGTATAGTAAAATATAAAAGTAATAGCAAATATTTGCCAAATTGTTTATTCTAACGTAATTGCAAGGTATTTTATGTCTTATCTGACATATTAATTGTATATCGAACGCTTGTTTATAGAAATAGCCCGGCACAATCATTGTCATTATCATTATGCTATTTCCGTTTGCGTTTTCAAGCATTACTGTCACAGATGGTGTTCTGAGGGTCACATATAATGATAATGATGCAGAATTGGAACATGAATCATTTTACGGTAGCACAATAACATAACAGTAAACCAGCAATACGAATTAGCTAACAAAATAGAGCAGATTACTACCAATGAAGATTATTGTACGTATTGCCACTTATTAAAAAGTTATTTATAAAGTATGCGTCTGTTTTAACACTGATGCAGATCTATACCGTGTGTCCACAGGAGGACGCACCATAGGGATAACCAAATAGAATAGAAAGATCGGCTAATGCTGTGATCGCCGGCACGCTAAAACGTTGTTTTCTGGCTTCTGACTCGCCACTGTATGAAACAATATTGTTACAAATGGTACAAGAAAAGGGACGGTGGTCATAGCGCTGGTTGATATTTATATTTTATTAGCATTATCTTATCTCTATGGTGCGTACTCCTGTGGACACACGGTATACCAAATTATTTAACTGCAATGAGCAGTATGTTTAAATTAAACTTCAAAAATTAAATCTAGTACTAAGGTGTTCAAATAAGAAATACATAAGGGTTGGCTCTGCATGCTAATGTAATTCACAATTAATGTTATCTAAATTTGTAATGTACTTCCAGTCGCAGGCAAGAAACTTTAAATTTGCCAAGCATATTTTATTATACATAGATATTCCTTACTAAGCTCTTAATTGAATAATCTGCATATCAAAGCGCATTGTTTGCCGCATTTATTCTGTTCTATTCAGATTTAAATTAATTTAATTTAAACATCATACACCCTTAGTACTTACATTTCTTGTGATAAGTAAAATTGAAATTTAGAAAACGCTACTGTTCTAAAAATATATATATTTTTTTTCTAATTTTGTTGCTGTATTAAATAGCATGTCCTGAAATAGCTTAGATTTTAAATTTATCAAAAAAAAAAAACAATATAGGATCAGTAGTGTGAACTGTTATTTTACTGAAACTTTAAATTTCACATAAATTATTTTTGATAACTTACCAAACGTGATATAGTGGATTTTATCACGCATGTTACATATGTTAATATAATTTTAATTAAATCGATGTTCCCGGAATTACGTGGCCTCCATTTTGTCTGTTTGGGGAATGTTTTGATTCATTTGGTCGGCCTTTTAGCAGTTATCACTTACATTTTATACAAAAAACGGTATTCTTTTAATTGCCATGCGGTAATATAATAAATAATATAAACAAATAATTTAAAATAATATAAAGAAATATATAAAATGGTTGAAAAATGTGTGTACATCCAAAATTGACATAAAATTTGAATAAAAACCATGAAATTTCATTAAAGTATATTGTTATATGACTAATGACTGAACTGCTATGAAGTTATACCCAGATTAGAAAAATTACTGAAAAATGTTCTGATATAATCCAAAATTATTACAAAAGATAAATTAAATGCGCTGAGTTACATACAACCCTGGTACCCGTTGCTGTAAACCCATAACGGTTATTTAACGGCGTTTCTTTAATTGTAACTCCGCAGAAGTAGACATTTTGCTAACTAGTTATTTTGTAGTTAATAAAATAATATTACCTTGTAGAAATTTTTAATTAAAAAGGTGGCTGATCGTTTCGAAACAAAGAGTTGTCTTGCACTGCTGTGAATCACATTGATAATTAAGTGTTAGCGAAACGTCGATTTGTTATCTCACGTTCTTTCTTTTATTTAATAGACGCTACGAATATTTTTTTAAAATAATGAGTCCTGTAGGTTTTCAGATAAAAGTTTTTGCACAATTAAAAAAAACGTAATATAAGAGCAAAATACTTTTGTTCACAATTTATTACACAACATATATACTTCTGACAATATATCATAAATTAGACGTGCATAACTTTACCCTTTCTTCTGAGTCAACCAAATTTTGCTATTCAATAGTAACGTGCATTGTGAAGTTGTATATGAGTTCCCACAACAGTGAGTCGTTAGCGTATTTCCATCGCACCGTATTAAAAATTATGGTATCATCTAGACAAAAATTTTCAGAATGTATAACTTTTTCAACAGTCAGGTGTGCAAAATTTTCAAAATTACACTTCAAATTTTGGAAATCATTGATTTTCATTACTGTTAAGTTGTGCATCTGTAGTAATACTTTCCAGATATTTTTCCTAATTTCAATATAATTGCCTAGCATTTTCACAATCATATCATAGCATTGCATTATATTTTAATTAGAGTTCGCATTTTCATTACATAAGAAGCTGCGTGGAGCAGATGGGTAAGCGCTAGGCTTGCATTAAGCAAGTCCTCGGTTCGAATCCCGCTGGGGTCGGAATTTTTCCGTATCCTTGGTGATTAGAATCGGGCTCAGTGAGACCATTCAAAGTTGGGCACCAAATTAACTGTGCTCTATTCAAAACCACAGACCTAAGAGATAGAGTAACAAGGTCAACACATCACCAAGATACACAACTCACACAATGCTTGCTGGGCAAGCACTAAAGGCGCGCTACAACTCTGTATCCCGAATCCGGGGAAAGTTGAGCATTGTACCGCCAGATGCCAGCGCATAAGGCACCTGCCGCTACACCGCAAGGTAAATGAGGTTACAGATTATACATACATACATACATTCTCATTACATATTATTTTAATTTTGTGTTATACCAATATACTTCAACGATTTTATTATAACCTCCTGCGTGTTTTCTAAATTTAATATACTTAATTTGACAGCATTTGCGTGATGATTACGTAGTATTTCTTTGCAAGTTAACTAAAATTTTAAAAGAGCATTTCTTGTAAGAAATTTCAACTTTTCAGACACTTTGAAGCCTGTTATGTCACAATTAATAACGTTTTAGAATACACGCTAATAATTCTTTTATTCATGTAGTTTTTAGAAATTTTTGCAATAGGTATAATATATTGAATTTATTATACAGTTTTAAAATATGTATAACTCGACTGTGGCATTTTTCTCTGTAAGTATGCAAAGCTTTATTAATTTTAATTTTAAACTTTGATTTCTCCCTGAATTACATTGCGTATGTAGTTACAAAGCTATTATTGACATTTCAGATTTTAAAATATTTGATGTCATAATCTTTAAACACACATGCCGCATAACTGTATTTGCGAAAAACAGAATACTCTACAAAAGTGCTTCATCAAGTAAACCGATATTTCTGAAATTATGCATACGGCCATGGTTTTATATATTGAGCAACCTTCGCCCGTAATATTTTGACGCATTTAGAACAGAAGAGGTACTTTTTCTGAAAAAGGGCTTTTATCTACCGCTCGTGAGCGCTGAGGAAGGCCAATCCAACATTTTAGTATTAAGATTTTCCAGTCACAATTTTACGAAGAATAATCGCTACCTGAAATTTGTCCTGCATTTTGGTAACACCCTGTATATATTATGCGTTGCAAATAATGAACGTCAATTTGAATATTCAATGTAAATAGTTTTACATTCTTTTTAAATGAAACTCTAGTTTATTTTTGTTATCCTTCATTTGGTAGATCACCAGTGAAGGCAACATCTTGTTACAGTCACCTTACAATGCTCTGCCTTACCGCAGCTTAAGCTAATTTCGGAAATTTTTTCTGTCATTGTGAGCATTAGAGTTGGGAATGGTCATAAAATGCTTCTCTGCCATATGTAATTTATTTTGACGTATTGAAGGTTAAGTAAATGGCATTTGAGACGGCCTGTGAAGGCTGTAACTCTATCACGTACACCACTCCCTGTAACTGCTAGTATTGGCGTATTTATTCGGATATTTACTTTTTAGAGGTCTTCCATTGCATTCTGACCTATTGCTACTTTATTTTACGAAGCTATACATTTGGTTGTTGTGAGATTTAGAGCATTCGCCTAGAAACTTCCTTAAGGAGCTAGGGATTCTAGTACCATTGCGTCACACTCTGGTGGTAGAATTGCTTTTGGTTTCCAAGAGAACGACTTCCGGCTTTTAGCTAAAGATTATAACAATTCATCGAGATCGATAAAAGCCTTGTCCGACCCGTTCTGGTAGATTTGGATCGTGGGGTTGTTGTGTCTTCGGTTATTTTCCTTTCATTAGTGTCAGTTATTAGAATGGAATCTGGAAATACACCAATGGGTGAATGTAATGAAGATAGCAGGCATTTAGGTAAGGACGGTAGTGGAACAGTTGGAAGCCATTGGTAGGTACTTATGCAATTAGCATCCCACTTTTAGATATTTACACCTCCTGATTTGACTACGTATTGGAGAGGAACGCTAAGCCGATATACGTCAGAAGTCATATGAGTGCACTCCACACCTGTACAATAATATGGACTATTATTGCAGGGTCTTTCGGATTTTTTAAGTTTATGAGTTTCTTAGTATAGATCCTTCTTCATTTTTGAGTGTAAGTTTAATTTTAGGATTTTCCATATTTGTGTATTGGTGAAGTACTCTACGTTCTGGATTGGAGTTTGGAATTCTTGAGCTCCTGTTGGCAGCTTTGGTCTCTGTTGAATGTCATTTTAGAAATCTGTTCGTGTGGCCGATGCTGATGTCGTCCACTAACAGAGCCTGTATGATGTCGAATCCAAATCGAGTACTTTGATCGACTCCGGAGGTGACAGATAAGCTACCACCTAATCATTTTAACTAAGCGTAATTTGAAAACTGATTACATTGAAGTTTTGCTATATTAAAATTTTCTTGTTTATGTTGGATTTATTAAAGCATTATTGAAATACATGTAAAGTACGTGTTTTTCCTATAAAAATTTTGAAGGTCAATGAATTTAGGGTTTATGTTGGCATTACTTGGATTCCTTTAAAAAAATATGTTGGTAAAATTTGTTTTAGTAACTTTTTAGGACTAAAAATTGGTGGGTAATTTAAAATCTGGCATTAAAGGAGTTTTGTGTTTAGGTAATTTTTCGTAAACTTCTTCTCTTGGCATCTTAGGCTGCATATCCAACAGTTTGTTCCTCTGCATACCTCAGAATTGCTTTTTTACGTTTAATTTTAAAAGATTCCGTTTTTTACTTGTAATCATTTTCAAAAAAGAAAAACTGACAGTTTTATTTTAAATGTCAAAATGACACAAGTCATTTACAGAAAAACCTGACGAAAATAAATTTTCTAATAATTTTTAAAAATCAGTTTTGCCAATTTTATCTTGACCTTGAAAATTTTTATAGGAAAAAAACGTACTTTAGTTCATTCGTGCTTTCAATTCTGAGTATTATAAGCGTTAAGTGTTAAGGTAAGTAAAAGATTGTTAAATGACCCATAATTATGTAGTTACATATTTTGTTAATTTATTTTTATGGATTGACATTTCGTAAAATGGCATTCATCTATCACTCGAAAAGCGTGACAACTAACATTGTAAATGGAAAATATAAATTTCTAATATAATTGGAATGAAAACTAAAAATTGACCCCACATGTTATACATTATTGAAAAGAGAAAAAAAAATACTTTTCTACCTAAGTGATAGCCAACTATGATTTACGTTTAAAAAATAAAGTTTTATGTTATACATTTCGAATTTCGAATATTTTCTTAAAAAATTGATTACACTATTGCTTTCTGACCAAAAGCGTTTCTAAAAAACGTAGAAATTACTTATCTATATTGGTATAAATCATCGAGATATAGCCAGAAAACAAAAAGTTCAACTTTGGTTTATAACTCGAAAACAAGAATTTAGGTGTCGCCATAATAAGCTTTCCTCGAAAAAAGAGATCGGGGAGGGGGGGTTCATTTTTCCTCATCTCTTATATTCATCGATATCCTATATGAAAACATCGAAATTTCTCCACCCTGTATTTAAAATTCAGTTAATAATATATAACAAAGAGAGCAAGTGCGATATAGACCAAGAAGGTAGAAAACATGTATAAACAATACCAGTTCTTTGGTCTGCCTTCATCCTATTTTGTTTGAATTATTTCCTTTACTTTTACGTGTTTCTTCTATTCAGTTATAAATAGAATGTAATTTAGTTTCAATATATTTTTTGATATGATTTTGTGCAACCGACTTCTATACCAAGAATATACAATGTATAAACATCTGCAGAAGTAGTAGTTTGTGACAAAAATTCTGTGATCTTTAACACTTTTTTTCTGAAAATTGCTTTGTAGTTACGGATTTCAATTTTTTTATATTATACAATCACTAATTAAATTGCTTAATTTAGTCACTAAGGATTGCGGTGTCGATTAATGATCGTATAGTGTTATTTTGTGGATCTACGCGTTTGCTAGTATATTAATTTTAAAAGAATCGATAATTTGCACAAAATATCTTTTTCAGCAAAGGGTAAAAATAACAAATCTGATCAACTTGACTGCTACTGCAAATTGTCGTTTTCCATAACCTATTTATATAATTCATTTTTGGTTTCCATTAGCTGTGTTCTTTAGTAGTTTTTCGTTGTGTTGTATGTCGTTTGTATTAGTTTCTTAGCTTAGATACACGTATCGAAATTAAATATTTTAGTATCTATTGGAAGAGATACGGCAGACATAAGTAGCGGTTTGAGTTAGATTTATTAGGTATGATATACACGACCAGAAAAATTATGATGAGAAACCCACTGATGAACCTGGCACATTGAGAACATTTATTAGAAGGGAATTAATTATATTTTGATATTACTTAAAAGTACACTGTTATACAGTGTGTCCCAGGATTGACTTTGCAGTAAGTGTAATGGATCAATTTTCTTAGTACGGATTTCGTCTTTTGCAATATAAGCCTGCTTGGTATCTAATTGATTTTGACAAAATTAGAATTCTGATAGTATCCAGTTCGCAGAGTTAGCTGCAGAATAATATAAATCATTGCAGGTAAGTGGTAACTTTTCTCGAAAATTGTATTAAAATACAAAAGGCGAAAGCCGTACTATTTTTTTTAATTTATCACACCTATTGCAAAGTCAATCCGTATAATTTAATTAGTCTGATATTGCTAATTACTTATGTATTTAAAGATACATTTTGCTTTGCACATTTGTCTAGCTTCAAATGTTTTGATGTCATAATATTGTTAAATTTTTATAGCAATATTGCCTGCATTTTTGCGGCAACAATACGAATACGGAGGGGTTGTCAAAAACACGATAGGATTCGGCCCGCCAATGCTGCTGCTATCGGACTGCAAGTTTTTAGAGTACGTGCTGGGGTCCATGAAAATTTTAGATAAATCAGATGACTATCAGTTTTTGAGCAGATGGCTAGGAACTGGATTGTTAACCAGCCAAAGTAAGAAATACTCAATAATTTCTGTTATTTCCGATATTCACAGAACCATCTATAGGTACAAAATGGAAGAAGCACAGAAAAATACTTACACCTGCATTCCACTTTCAAATTCTTGAACAATTCGTGGAGGTGTTTGATTTCTATAGTAATATCATGGTGAATAAACTGAGTACGGAAGTTGGAAAGGTTTCCTTTGATATATATCCGTACATAACCTTATGTTCTTTAGATATTATTTGCGGTAAGTTAGTAAGTTAAGGAAGATTTTTTTCGATAATGTAAGTATTTAATTTTAGCTACCTCAATGGGAACAACAGTAAACGCTCAAGAAGATACAGAATCTAAATATGTGAACAGCGTGAAAGAGATGTGCAGAATTATAATAGATAGGTCGACCTCTCCTCTCAAAATGTTCGATTTCTTTTATTTTTTGTCTAAAGACTATCATAAAGAACAGAAAGCTCTGAAAATTCTTCACGACTATACGTATAGCGTAATCGCGTCTCGAAAGAAAGAACTTGAACTTGCTGAAGTCGACAGTAATAATCACGTTGATGATGTGGGTATTAAGAAAAGAAAAACCTTCTTGGATTTACTACTACAGTATAAAAAGGATGGGCAGCCTATATCAGATGAAGATATTAGAGAAGAAGTAGACACGTTTATGTTCGAAGTAAGTCAAAAAATTAATACCTAATAAAATAGGCATAATATATGCTAGGGAACAAGTATTATCGAGGAAATACTTAATTTAAATTATTAAAGATTTGAGAATTAAAAAATGTTAAGCATCTTGAAACGAAATAAATAATTACAAATTAAAAACTTGGGCGTTGATTTTTGTGCAAACTTATTGATTTCAGTATACACGCAATACATTTTGATAGAAATTTAGATTCCAAATTAAATGGTAGATATATTTATACTAAGAAATGTTTTTAAGGCATGTTCTATAACACTCGTCATGCACAATCATTTCGTAGTATTATAAATCAACACAAAACATGGTTATTTATTTTCTTAATTTTTAGGGACATGACACAACGGCATCAGCCATTAGCTTTATTTGCTACTGTCTATCTGAGCATCAAGATATTCAGGTCTGTATTCTATAACTTTAATAGCTTTGTTATTATGTAGTTGTAGTTGTTTTTAATAATTGTTACTTTTCTCTTAGGCAAAGGTAGTGGAAGAACTGAGTTCTGTATTTGGAGATGATAAAAAACGACCTGCAACGCATAGAGAACTTCAGGAAATGAAATATTTAGAATCTGTAATTAAGGAGACTTTAAGACTTTATCCCTCAGTTCCTCTTTATGGTAGAAACGTACATGAAGATATAGAATATGGTAATAAATGCTATATTAACAGTTAAACTACATGTGCTAGGTACTGCAGCTTGCTAAGGTTTCTTAGTTTGCTTTATCATTTTCAATGAAGTAGTACATTACATTGAGTATTCAAGAAGCATTTTACCTATTAAACAAAAATGTATCTTTGCGTCTCGGTAAAATTTAAATGAAACTTACACTTAAAAGGTTTACCAAAATTACGTTTATAGGTTGCGTTTGGAATGTATCGTGTGTTCAAAAAAAAAACTCATTCGCAGCATGCCATGATCAAATTGAAGTTTGCCGTAACTTGAGATATACCAAGGCGATCTATATTGTTCCAGGCCATGACACTGGCTCTGTTGCCAAATTGTGTGCTAGGCAATTCCAAGACGCACTAAGTTTTGTTTGTTTGAAATATATTTGACATTAAAAAATATTTTAACAAGGCAATTCATACAAGTTACAAAAATATCTTTGAAGTTTTGCGTACCAAGCTACAAGTCAACTTACGCTACATTCTTTGCTCCATATGTTAGCGTGTTCAAGTTTCCATTTAATGAAACGGTGATACAAAAATGGAACGAAGTTTTGCATTTAGAGAACTGGCGGATTGGAAGGGCTGGTGTTGTGTGTAAAAAGCACTTTAAAAGAGCGATATAAAGCGTAATAAGTTGAAGAGACTTGTTCCGACTGCAATATCACTAGCTGCCGGGCAAGTTATTTTGAAGAAATTACCTACCCATTGGGAACTCTCTCTGAATCGAATATTACAGTGAAGTGAAGCACTACGATGTAAATAGCAGTGATACTATAGATTTTTTTTTCAACTGGCATATATTACAATGACAGGTAGTGCACTGACAGATTGTTCATTTAGTGACCAAAACTAGTAATTTTTTTGCCAAAGGTTGGCTCAGCCATGTTGCCAGATTGTGGTAGGCCATTCCAAAGGTCACTTTATAGGCCCAGTGTCATGGCCTGGAACAATATAGACCGTCTTGGATATACCCATTGATGCAAATGAACTACCAAGTCAGAGAGAACTAAATTACATCTTGGCCTTGAATTATTTTCCTAAAATTATACAAAACACTTAACAAAAACAATTTTTATTGGCCGTTATGATTATTACACTCGTTGTTGTTGTGTACATACTACCCTATTTTCCTTTTTGCTTGATACAATAATTGTTTAATTATTAAACCTGTCACAGTGACAGATGTTTTAAAAAACAAATTGCAATCTGACATTCACCTACAGACTTAAGACATGTCTAGATTTTTCTATCTTTCTTTCCAAGGCCTACCCTAAACGATTTTTTTTAACACACAATAGATTTAATAGGAAATTTAAGGTATTAGTTTTCTAGAGAAGACCCAAAGGTCTTCGTTCTAAGAGTCAGTGAAATAAATGCTTGACGTTTTGTACTTGTATTTCTCAACATCTTCTGTCTGATATTACTACTTACTGTAAAGTTTTGAAAAGTAAATTTTAAGAATTAATACATATTCTTTATTTGTCTCATTTGTTGACTATGTCAATATTTTTTCTGCAGCAATAACTTTCTTCAACTTTAATTTTCCAATATTTTCAGATGGAATGACAATACCCAAGAATGTCACCTTAGGAATATTTGCTTATGGAATCCATAGACATCCAGAGATATATCCAGACCCTGAGCGCTTTGATCCGGAAAGATTTACTCCAGAGAAGCAATCTTCACGTTCTCCTTTTGCGTATATTCCTTTCAGCGCAGGACCTAGAAACTGTATTGGTAAGATAGTAATATTGGTAGTAATAGAAGCAACTAGAGTATTACAGTGCTATTAATAATTTATCATTATAGGTCAGAAATTTGCAATGTTAGAAATGAAATCCGTTATGTCGAAGATTCTGAGGAATTACCAACTATTGCCAAGTACTCCAAAACACAAATTGGTGTTAGTGGCCGAAACTGTACTGAAGTCAAAAAGTGGAATTTGCGTTAAATTAAAGGAAAGGAACTTCTAGAGCTATTTCTATGTTTCTATGGGCATCTCCGCTTTCCGGTAGGATAATTCCACATAAGGCTAAGATAAATTAAGTACCTAATTTGAAGACTTATATTTTGTGCTAATCGCCAAAGGATAAAAATGGCATCTCGTTACAATTTTCAAAGAATAAGTTATGTTCTTGTCTCATAAGTTTGAAAATAAAAATGTATGTAAGCTTACTGAAACTAGGTTTTAGAATACATGTGTATAGTAAGGAATCTAATTGTTATCGTAATATGTAAGAGAAACAGTCTAATAAAAGTCATGCCATGAAACTAAAAGTAAGAGAAAGAAATATTCAACAACAGCAGTTGATAGCAAAATTTTGTTAAGTGAGTGATAGTAATTAACCTCAAAAAGTGGTTTATTAATGTTTAGAATTTGGTTCTGGAAGGGAGAAGCTGTCAAGAACTGTTAAATTTGGACATTTTGGTTCAGACCGCATTTGCTTTGCTTTCTTGAACATTTAATGTAGAATAATACAATAACGTAGACGTATAGGTGCTTATATAGTTATACTAATATTAGTAATATGATATTTTGAGAAGAAGAAAGAGGACACTAGTATTAATAGACAATAATTAATTATTTTTGTTAGGATATACGAGTCTAGAATCATATAATTTGACCCAGATATGTATGGATCATAAATTTGCTGATGTAATATTTGTAGTTCTTCCCAAATTTGACATTTATGCTATCGATCCTGTTGTTTTATGGTTTCACCATATTTCATGCACTATAATACGATAATTGCAATTTTTTGGAAATTTTGCCACAGGGATTATAAGAATTAAATAAATTTACAATAGCTTTACCACGTACCGTTTTTACAAAAAGAATATAGGCAGCAGACTGTCAATATTGTGATAGTTGCAGACTAGGACTGTCGATCCATTGTTAAAAAAAATAATTATTATCTTTGGATTAAGAATGAATGGTTGTTGAAGTTAGCAAAGATCAATTTATAATTAAAAAGTAAATAATTATAACAAACTATAAGATAGTCTGAAACAATATGAAAATCATAAGCTGAATTAATATTTAAATAAGTTACTTGTAATTTATCGGATTAATTAAGAAAATGTACTGTATGTAGTAAAACGAAAATCCAGGATGTTAGTTTAAAACATTATGTTTAAAATTGAGAATTGCTATAGTAAATATTATTATTAGATAACAACTGATTTCGATTTTTAAAAAGCCAGACATCACTATTTCGTATTGAAAATAAATTACTAAATAAACCCTTTCTAATCAAAGTGTCTTAATGGAATGATATACAAGGGTGCAAAGGACTAAATTAAGTAAAAAAAATGGAATAAACGATAATTTTAAAATCTGAGACGGGCTTTAATGTGAAGAAGGGGATCATACAGTTAATAAAGGAAGAACTCCGAATGTTGGAATTGGTGAGATGAGTCTGTAGGTACTAATTGGATTGACTGGAGGAGCTGTGGTGTGGATTTCTGTCAATACGTAGATACCCATATATAATTTGAATGGGTACGCTGGCTTATACTTATTAAAGGAGTAATTATAACCTAGAACGGAAATTGCTGGTTCGTGTTCGTGAGGATCGCAGTAGAGGTGATGAAATCTGTGAATTGAATTTTCATTGTGCTTGCTGTCACAAATTCATTATGCGGGTCGGTGTTTATGGAATGGAATAGGAGGATTGGATACCATGTTGGTTGCTGTAAAGAAGATTACATCTTGGATTTGCAGTTGTATGTAATAAAGGATCTACCATCTAGGAGAGCAGGGTGACTTTTGGAGTAGTAGCGTGACACTTTGGAGGTGTTTGGTTCATTGTAACACTGTGAATTCTAATTGAAGTAGGGTTCCTGGTTAAAGATTCAAATACATGTGACAAAGTAGCTTGTTTTTATTTGTGCTGTTTGAATTGGATCCATTTTAAAAGTGTAAGATATACAGGTATATGTAATTTAATTAATAAACATTAATTAGTATTAGCATTAGAATAATCAATTACTTACAAAAATACTTACTCTCTTCAGCATGTTGGAACTGATTTGTGTTCATTGAATATGAATTCAGCTAAATGTCAATATTAGTAAGTTGACAGTGACAGTTGAAAGATTTAAAGTCAGTCTGAAATAACTTGTCAATAACCAAATATTTTTATACAATAATTTTGATAGAACTTTTTAAAGCAAGTACCCACCTAAGATGGGATGTTTTGTTATGAACTGAGCTAGCCAAGTCAAAGAAATAAAATAAAAATGTAAGGGCAAATATTTTATTTAAAGTATTTTGAAGTGAATGAATAAGAGTAATTTAGCAGTCTATTAAAGATTTAATATAATATTGGCTTACATAGTAAAGTCAATACTATATCAATATGTTATGAAACAACAAGCACCTTGTTTCACTTCAACCAAAACATGCTACGGTAAACGAAATGATGTTTTTATCATACGGGCCAATGAAATAAATCTGTAATTTATTTTTAAGTTAGTGTTTTCCGACTAGCTTTTGTAATTTTTTATTGCTAAAGCTGTTTAAAATATTACTAAAAACTGTTACAGTTTTTATGTAAGAATATTGACCAAACGATTTTCCTTTGTGGGTACAAAATAAATATACCTGAAAAATCTTAACTGGGGCAAATGATGTGATTATGGGCTGATATTATAATAACTAAAAAGCTCAAATTCACTATAATTAGAATATTTTCATAGGTACAACTTCTTTCACGGAAATGTAGGCCAACAAAGACTTGTAATAAGTAGGCCTCCTTGCTCGTTTTCGGAATGATAACATCAAAACATTAAGATATTAATAAAAATATTATCGTTAGCGTGGTCGAGCGGTTAGGGAGCTCGACTGCGGTGCTACGGTACGAGGTTCAATTCTCAAATATGGCAACTGGCGGGCGGCCCACCAAGTCGCTTTAAAAATTGGGTACCAAAACCACGGTTGTGGAAGCAGGGAAAGTAAGGCAGGTGTCGAAAGCGTGATGCTAACCACATTACACAGTACGCCGTTAACGGTGTGGCAGATGACTGGGTTTCGGAAAGAGATATTTCGGCTATCCTGACTCGCCGAGCCTCAGGCCATGTTCCTATGTGGAATGAAGTGCCCGAACTTTACTTTGCCCCGTCATCAGGCCATATTCCGACGTGTGGAATTAAGCGCCCGAAAAAAAAACTACATTTTCGATTTCTTAACGTTAGAGGGTTCAAATAAAACAGAAATTGATCTCTACGTGTACAACTCAAGGTCAACACGCTAGTATATTGTATTTTCTTTAAATTTATTGGAACTAACGAGCACAAGTGAGTAATTTCGATTTAATTGGAACATGAAAATTTAATCACTAGTCCCCCTAGACATGCTCAGTAACTTACAAAAGGTTCCAAACAGTTCGTCAGTCTTTCATTATAACCGAAGTTTGATATATGACTAAAGTCGCCAAAATTTAGTAGCAGCTTTAGGTTGCCATGGCCTTGTTATTCATAGTTAGATATTGGTTTCGCGAATTTAAACATGCACGATGCACGAAACGAGACCTAAATCTGAACGTTTGTGCTGAAACGTTAGTGCTACTGAAAATCTGCTTAAGGAAAATAGGAACATAAAAGGTGTTCCACAACTGGAGGACTATAGCGAATGAACATATTGTTGGAGTCATTCTATGTTAAACTCTTTATAAGCATACAGGGTGTTAAAAACATGTTGTCGGATATTTTACCCACTTACAGACCTCATCAAAGGAACAAAAAATTCCTAATAAACATGGGTGCACGGTGTTAAAATTTAAAAAAATTCCGGCCGCCCATGGAATAAGTAATTTAAATCTAAGTTCTTAAAAACATAATCAGTAGCACCAATACACCTTCAAAGTTTCACTAAAATCGCCTAAGGTGTTTTTGAAATATTAAAGCATGTTGGTTTTTGCCTTAACAGGTTAAGAGACGTGCAAAAATATGGGCTTTATTTTTTTCTTGAAAACAAAGCGAGATACGAAAAGAACTTAGGAGACAAAAAAGTTTCATTTGTAGTGGCTTTATAAAGAAAAATAAAAATAGCAAAAAAATCTGCTGGGCGATATTTTGTGTGTGAAAAAACCTAACATTTGTGTCCCCTGGGCACACCCCCGGAATTACCGGATCAACGACATATAATAGATCCAAAAAATACCTCATACAGTTATCAACAAACTGTATACATTTCCGAAGCGTTTCCGGACCCATCTGTATTAGGACCTGTTTGCAGTGTTGGGTAAGTTACTCTAAAAAAGTAACTAAGTAAGTTAATCAGTTACTCGGCAAAAAAGTAACTGAGTAAGTTACTAAGTTACAGAATTATAAAAGTAACTTGCATAAGTTACTAAGTTACTATAAAGTAACTCGTTATTTTTTAAGTTACCTTTTCTATGGGTGGCTACTAATCTACATGCAATTACTATCAACTTAATATCAACAGAAACACATATTTATAAAAGATTGTTTATTAGCAAATATTCTATAAGGGTATACTCTTTGTTACTAGTAAATTAGATCCCTAGTACTACATTTCTGTGTGATTGCTTATGTATAAAATTGATTGGTTTTTAATAATAACTGCATTTCAAAATTTTTATCAGTTAATTTTGTACGTTTGAAGTGCGGAACGTCTTCTGCAGTGCTGAAAGTAGAATAGGGACACTTTACCCCCACTCCTTTTAATTGATTCGCGGATTCGCGGTTTAATTCGCGGTTTTATTCGCGGATTGACCTAATTAATTTCGCGGATTGACCTAATTAATTTCGCGGTTTGATCTAATTAATTTCGCGGTTTGATCTAATTAATTTCGCGGTTTGATCTAATTAATTTACATATGTGCTACTGATTAATTTACATATGTGCTTCCGATTAAGTTACGCGGCGGCCATCTTGGATTTCTGGCGGGAATATTTGAAATTTGAATTTTTTCCGATTTTTTTCTAAGTTTAATTTTTTGAATTTGAATTTCCCGGGGGTGTCGGCCATATTGGTGCGCGCGCACTTCTCACGGCGGTTGTTTTTAATTTTCGCGGAAATATTTGAAATTCAAACTGGTGGATCTATTTCGCTCTTCGAAGCTGCTGTCTCTCTCTTGCATTCACTCGTGGAAATATTTAAATTTAAAAAATCTATTTGCGGCGGACCCGAGTGGGAATCGAACCCTAGTTTTCTGGTTAACAGTCTTAGCACCTTACCGTTGCGCTATCGAGGCGTCTTGGAAATATAGGATTTGAACAAGATGTCATTTCGCAGCTGTGCCGTCACACCGTTCGAGTTGAAACAAACTATTTTTCAAAAATTTATATTATGAGAAAAGGGAATGTTTAACATATTGTGTTTACAGGCAGACACAATTTTTAAAAAAATTATATATGCAACAGCTTTGCTACTAATAATAATTTTATAATTTGCAATATAGTCGTTGTCCCAAGTTTCTGGTTAATTTCCACTCGCGCAGTGGTTAATTTCCATTCGACCGCAGAAAATTTGAAAAGCTATATGAAATAATGACTTTATTTTATAATTAAAACAGCGAAATCCGCGGATAAATCAGCGAACTTATTTTATATAGCGAAATCTGATTAATAAATTTGACCGTTTTTTAAAAACAGGTCGAGACATGTGTTTTGTTCATTTAAACAACCTTGGTGGCGAGGCTCCTTTGTTTGTTGCAGTGAAACGTAACGGTTTGCCCTCCAGCGCTTTCGCGAACCGCTTTCTCCTGCCTAAATCACTACAGGGCGAGCATTGGTTGACAGACGACAGAATGCACGGTTACCGGTCAGCGCAGCCAACGGCTTGGCGCTAAAATCCCTGTGACACAAAATCTAGTGGGATAAGCTTGCCTGGTTAATAAACCACTCTAGTTCGTATGATTTTTGTCGTGTGTATTGTTTGGTTTTAAAGGTTTGAACATTGTACCACTTAGCTGTTCTGACATTATACTTCCATATACATATTATAAATAAATTTTAAATGTTATTTTCGACTAAGTTTTAGCTTCTTATAAATTACAACAGTGCCCTCGCCCATATAAAATAAGACATACGCATTAAATAAATGTTTTTATTGTATAAGAATGGTTGTCCCCCATAAATTTGAATAAAAACAGACAATTTCGTTGAAAAAAATAGCTTTTCATATAGGTAAGAAAGGGGGGTTGCGTTGCTTTCAGATACAGTGTTTCGGCTACTTTTCAGGAATTTTTAAAATATTGCCCATCGAACAGCGGAATAATTCTAGAACGAATCGGAGTTTTTATTTGTATAAAATGGCGGTCCGAACACGACGCTGCACAAAACCTGGATTTATCGAAATTTTAAAATAATATAGCTCTGTAATGAGTCTGTAGGGGGACCTCTTGTCTACACTCATACTTTACGTAAAATAGAAATTTCCTATCTCACTCACTCTTATTGACTGCTGTAACTTTATCTCTGGCACTCGCTCAAAATGTCTGTAGTTTTAATATGATTGAAGGTATCTCGTCATTCCTTCTAAGTATTTAAATATATATTAGACGTGTTTTAAAAAATATATGCATAAACGTTTTGCGATTTTCTAACGATTTGGTTCATATGATTTTGTCGCTTTTAAAATAAATAGACATTATTTTATTTCGTGTTTGAGTTTTATAATTACGCTGTGCCCTTTGTGGCTTGATTATTTTATAAGTAAGCGTCTGAAATTGTGTCATTATATCGCTCAAAACTGCATTTTAGTTTTAAAAATTTTAGTATAAATGACATCAGCCGAAAATAAAAACGCGAATGACCACAAAGTAACATAATTTTGAATAAAAATCACACAATTTCGTTGAAAAATGTTCTGTTTCACTTAAAATTTTACAAAACTGACATCATGTCACTTGAAATTATACAAAAAACGACATTTTTAGCCAATAAGCGATAAAAAATACGACATCCCACATCATTTCACTTAAAAATTATCACGTTTCGTCTTACAAAACGCTTTATAATAAAGAAAATAATGTAAAAACAGTTGTAAGAGTTATTTCTAAACATAATTTTGCAAATGTTGTACACTTTTTCTCTAACTTGTGGCAGTTTTAGCAAGATTTGAATAAAAAACAGCCATTTCTGCAGCAATTTTAGTAAGATCTGAATAAAAACATGCAATTTCCAAAGCATTTCGTTTAAAATGTTAGAAAATCGACATCATCTCCCATGAAAATTTATAAAAATCGGCATCTTGTCACATTAAATTCTGTAAAAACGACAAAAACAATATTTTTTTCACAACTTTCATTGAAAAATAGTAAAATTTTACGAAAATACGTCTGTGCTGACGACAAATGAAAATAAATTTGAATAGAAACACGCAAAAATTACGAAAAGACGTATGTGTTGACCCCCAAAGTAACAAAAATTTGAATAAAATCACGCAATCATACAGCATCTCACATAAATTTTCGCAAATATTGACATCATGTCACATAAATTATACAAAAACTGTCATCACGTCACTTGAAATTATACAAAAAACGATATTTTATTCAACACACGATGAAAATTGAACAAAAATCACGCAATTACAAGCCATCTCACATAAATTTTCACAAAAATCGACATCATGTTACATAAACTATGCATAATTTTGCAAATGTTTTACACTTTTTATAAAATGCATCGCTCAAAATTAAAAGAAATAGCAATTTCGTTGAAAAAATCTACTACCACAATCATTTCGATAAACAAAATTCAAAAAATCTTATACTTTTGACGGAAATATATGCATGTTGACCACAAATTAACATAATTTTTAAATAAAAACGTGCAATTCGTTGAAAAAAATATTCTGACACCACCAAAACACGCAATTTCATTGAAAAATATATATATGTTGTCCACAAATTAACATAAATTTGAATAAAAACACGTAATTTTGTTGAAAAAAATGTTCTGGCCCCGTCATTTCACTTAAAATTTTACAAAACTGCCATCATAACACTTGAAATTATACAAAATATATGTATGTTTATCACAAATTAACATAAACCTGAATAAAACACACAATTTCGTTGAAAAATTTGCAAATGTTTTACACTTTTTATAAAATGTGTCGCTCAAAATTAAAAGAAATCACAATTTTTAAATTATATCACGCCATTATGAAATCGTAGATTGATTTTTTTTGAAATTTTACACTTTGTAACTGTAAAATAACTTCAAATACTAATATTTTAGCTTTAGATTATGTAATTATTGCAGATTCGTGAAAAACAAAAGCAGAGTAGAAATAAAAAACACAAACACTTTGTAATAAACAAATATATTGTTCTTATTTCGTATAATACTTGATAATATAAATATAAATGTACAGCAGAATGTCTTATTTCTAAAAATTCGCTAGCAATTTACAAAACTGTAGTTTGAGGTGCACGACATTTCAAATTAAAAAGACTGCAAGTAATAAAATCAGAATTTCATTGTGTAATTTTAAAGTTTAAGGCGCTCCCAGTCCATAATTCCATTCGTATTTGATGTTGAGGACCTCTGCCTTATTGATGCAGCAAACTTTTCGAAATTACATTGTGCACGTTTCAAGTCGTTGATTTTAACTACCATCAAATCATACATAGGCAATAAATTTGACAGCGTGTCATACATCACGTAAAGTGTAAATTTGCTGACGGGGTCCTTTGGAATAATCCTGCAAGTGTCGCTGGTCACATGTTCCACTGTATGTTCACTTAAATCACATTTAAAAGATCCTTGTTTCGCCATCACAAACATATCCGGTAGAGCCTCCAGAAAAACAATAAACGCATCCGCCGTGAATGAAACACCTAATCCGTCGGTATTCAGAATTCTTGCCACAGGTGAAAAGTTTTTATAAGAATCCAGGCCTAAATGAACAACTTTGCTAGAACTAATGTTTAGAGGCATACAAAAATCACACAATAACCGTTTCTCATGGAAGATATGTTTGTTCTCGGTCGGGGTGTCCGTTGTTACGTCACAGCTATGCATATCTGTTTGATCAGGCGACGGGCCCCGGGTCTCTTCGTCAACAACCTCTATCTGTGTTGGTAGTAGTGTTGTCCGATGTTGGGTTTTATTTGAAAATTGCGTTTTATTACTTGGCTTTGTCCTTTTCTTACATGATTCTGCAATTGTATTGTTTAGAGGCATACAAAAATTACACAATGTCCGCTTCTTCTCACGACGGAGCTGGTTGTCCTCGGGCGGGGTGTCCGTTATTACGTCACAGTGCTGCATGGGCTCCTGCACGACCAAACTCAAATCTTCGCTATGTCCGGTTAGCTGTGACGATGGTCCCAGGGTTTCTTCGTCACCAACTATTATCTGCGGTGATGCTAGCGCTTCCCGGTGTTGGCTTTTATTTGAAAACTGCATCTTCTTACTTAGTTTTGTCTTTTTCTTACTTGATTCTACAATTGATGTCCTGCTGTAAGGTACGGCTGCATCCTGACAGTTATTAATTCGTCTGGGAGCCATCTTCAGATGCACCAGGTAACAGAGCACAATCACTTAAAACGAGTAGTGCGGTATCGGCTTGGACATCTGGTTTTACAAATTTTAAAATAAAAGAGGTGGGACCATTGCGTGCGCCGCATAGCAGACAGGTTGACTCTTGTAAAATTTCAGCGATGACGAATATATTATTTTAAAATTTCGATAAATCCAGGTTTTGTGCAGCGTCGTGTTCGGACCGCCATTTTATACAAATAAAAACTCCGATTCGTTCTAGAATTATTCCGCTGTTCGATGGGCAATATTTTAAAAATTCCTGAAAAGTAGCCGAAACACTGTATCTGAAAGCAACGCAACCCCCCTTTCTTACCTATATGAAAAGCTATTTTTTTCAACGAAATTGTCTGTTTTTATTCAAATTTATGGGGGACAACCATTCTTATACAATAAAAACATTTATTTAATGCGTATGTCTTATTTTATATGGGCGAGGGCACTGTTGTAATTTATAAGAAGCTAAAACTTAGTCGAAAATAACATTTAAAATTTATTTATAATATGTATATGGAAGTATAATGTCAGAACAGCTAAGTGGTACAATGTTCAAACCTTTAAAACCAAACAATACACACGACAAAAATCATACGAACTAGAGTGGTTTATTAACCAGGCAAGCTTATCCCACTAGATTTTGTGTCACAGGGATTTTAGCGCCAAGCCGTTGGCTGCGCTGACCGGTAACCGTGCATTCTGTCGTCTGTCAACCAATGCTCGCCCTGTAGTGATTTAGGCAGGAGAAAGCGGTTCGCGAAAGCGCTGGAGGGCAAACCGTTACGTTTCACTGCAACAAACAAAGGAGCCTCGCCACCAAGGTTGTTTAAATGAACAAAACACATGAAGCTAAAACTTAGTCGAAAATAACATTTAAAATTTATTTATAATATGTATATGGAAGTATAATGTCAGAACAGCTAAGTGGTACAATGTTCAAACCTTTAAAACCAAACAATACACACGACAAAAATCATACGAACTAGAGTGGTTTATTAACCAGGCAAGCTTATCCCACTAGATTTTGTGTCACAGGGATTTTAGCGCCAAGCCGTTGGCTGCGCTGACCGGTAACCGTGCATTCTGTCGTCTGTCAACCAATGCTCGCCCTGTAGTGATTTAGGCAGGAGAAAGCGGTTCGCGAAAGCGCTGGAGGGCAAACCGTTACGTTTCACTGCAACAAACAAAGGAGCCTCGCCACCAAGGTTGTTTAAATGAACAAAACACATGAAGCTAAAACTTAGTCGAAAATAACATTTAAAATTTATTTATAATATGTATATGGAAGTATAATGTCAGAACAGCTAAGTGGTACAATGTTCAAACCTTTAAAACCAAACAATACACACGACAAAAATCATACGAACTAGAGTGGTTTATTAACCAGGCAAGCTTATCCCACTAGATTTTGTGTCACAGGGATTTTAGCGCCAAGCCGTTGGCTGCGCTGACCGGTAACCGTGCATTCTGTCGTCTGTCAACCAATGCTCGCCCTGTAGTGATTTAGGCAGGAGAAAGCGGTTCGCGAAAGCGCTGGAGGGCAAACCGTTACGTTTCACTGCAACAAACAAAGGAGCCTCGCCACCAAGGTTGTTTAAATGAACAAAACACATGTCTCGACCTGTTTTTAAAAAACGGTCAAATTTATTAATCAGATTTCGCTATATAAAATAAGTTCGCTGATTTATCCGCGGATTTCGCTGTTTTAATTATAAAATAAAGTCATTATTTCATATAGCTTTTCAAATTTTCTGCGGTCGAATGGAAATTAACCACTGCGCGAGTGGAAATTAACCAGAAACTTGGGACAACGACTATATTGCAAATTATAAAATTATTATTAGTAGCAAAGCTGTTGCATATATAATTTTTTTAAAAATTGTGTCTGCCTGTAAACACAATATGTTAAACATTCCCTTTTCTCATAATATAAATTTTTGAAAAATAGTTTGTTTCAACTCGAACGGTGTGACGGCACAGCTGCGAAATGACATCTTGTTCAAATCCTATATTTCCAAGACGCCTCGATAGCGCAACGGTAAGGTGCTAAGACTGTTAACCAGAAAACTAGGGTTCGATTCCCACTCGGGTCCGCCGCAAATAGATTTTTTAAATTTAAATATTTCCACGAGTGAATGCAAGAGAGAGACAGCAGCTTCGAAGAGCGAAATAGATCCACCAGTTTGAATTTCAAATATTTCCGCGAAAATTAAAAACAACCGCCGTGAGAAGTGCGCGCGCACCAATATGGCCGACACCCCCGGGAAATTCAAATTCAAAAAATTAAACTTAGAAAAAAATCGGAAAAAATTCAAATTTCAAATATTCCCGCCAGAAATCCAAGATGGCCGCCGCGTAACTTAATCGGAAGCACATATGTAAATTAATCAGTAGCACATATGTAAATTAATTAGATCAAACCGCGAAATTAATTAGATCAAACCGCGAAATTAATTAGATCAAACCGCGAAATTAATTAGGTCAATCCGCGAAATTAATTAGGTCAATCCGCGAATAAAACCGCGAATTAAACCGCGAATCCGCGAATCAATTAAAAGGAGTGGGGGTAAAGTGTCCCTGTTCTACTGCTGAACAATCGTTCTACTGGAGCACTGGAAGAGAAGGCAGTATTATATTTAATAAATACTTCCCTAATCGTTGGAAATTTATCTAAAGTTGTTAAATTAGATGAATCGCACTTTATATATGTTTCAGTTTCGTCCATATTTTTGGACCGCTTCACTGTTTTGAAATGACAAAAATGGTGTTCTCCTTTGTCTCTATCATTATTTTGTGGACTGCGAAGTGGACAAACTGATGAAGTAGAAGCACGAGTTTTTACTTCATTTTCTAATAAAGTAACAGTAGTGTTTTATGTCTTTTAAGCCGTTGAGCGTCATAAAAATATAAACGCGGCAATTCAATTCTCCGGTTACGCCGTTACGGTTATTGTTAAATAACTCGATTAATAGTTTTGTCATCAATTGTGTTATTTTAAACTGGCATTATTATTATTATCTCTATAATAGCAACCATAAGTCACTGTTTATATAATGTTTATATGCTAGCGAGTTGTTCTTAAATCGCTAGTGAATTAATAGTAGATTGTTCTACAAGTTAAGAAAAGTGAGAATTTTTCAGCGAATTTAAAAGTTTTACGTGAGCATGGAAGAATCACTTTTCCAATGTGTTGAACATGCAATTTTTTCGTGTAGTTGACAAAAATTTCTTTTTAAATAATTTTGGTCAAAGTATGGAAGTGCAATGTTTACTGTACTGTAAAATATAAATAACCATTATACATTATAGACCTAACTTGAAAATGAATGAATCTGTTATTAATTCATGTAGTTTAAATTTAAACTGCAGTATCGTATAGCAGCTACATCGCGTATTCGGTTACTTATTTCAATTTTTTGTTAAAATATTGATTCGTTATTATTGAAATATAGAGACGGTGAATGTATTTTCGTCTGAATTAGACACCCCCAACCTGCGCACAGGCGTTAGGAATGTACTTCCCAGTAATCCACATACCTGCTCAGAGAGCTTCTAGTTGTTAAAGGATTAAAGATTACTGGAAAAAGCTGTCACCACCCAAATAAGATCCGTCAAATATTATTTATTATCGAATAAGTACAAGAAGGCATTCCTGTGGTCGATATTAGCATTTGCATACTAAAGCATTCGCAATTTTCACAAATTCTTCAGATTCAGGTATAATTTCTTAAGTTCTACGCATTAAAAACCGAACATTTAAAAATATTTTACATTTATAGCATGAAAATGTTACTTGCCATATTCAGTTACTTAAGTTACTAAATAATTGTAACGTGTTATAGTTACAATTACTGAAAACACAAAAGTAATTAAGTTACTATTAAGTTACTGAAAAGTAACTAGTTACCAGTAACGAGTTACTTTTACTTAGTTACTACCCAACACTGCTTTTTTGTTTGTGTTGATGAGATCTATAACTGGGTAAAATATCCCACAACAATTTTTTACACTCTGTTACTTCGTATATCCTAAAGTAAACCGTTCTCAAGTATCCAATAAATTAAAAGTTTAATTGGTATTATTTCTAACATTCACTATTTAACCTTTACAAATATCTTAACTCAACTTTAATGTAAATGACATTCCAACTTACCACCTATATTATCCAGGGCTGTGGAGTCGGTAAAACTCCAACTCCGACTCCTGATATTTAGTAGTTTGAATACGACTCCGACTCCGACAACACTAGAATATTGATAACCCCCCACCCTCCAATACTATTTCATCTACCTGCTTTACCGGCTCATGAGATATTTTGCAAGTTTTGGTGAATGGGGTTGATTATTATAAATTACATAGTTATACTGTCGTTTAATATTTGCTATTTTTACAGCCAGTCTTATAAAGGGTACTAATCTGAGGTTAACTTTAATTCGCTGTTAAAATAAACAAAAACGCATCAACATTTGTTTACTAATGAATAAAATGTCATAAGCACCGACGTTTTGATGCGCTTTTGTTTATTTTAACAGCGAATTAAAGTTAACGTCAGATTAGTGATATTTATAAGACCGACAGTTAGAATCATAAATTATCCGTGCGGGGTTGCTGGACCTCTATCGGGCGCCTCCCCAGATATGGTGGGTACCGGGGAAATAAAATACCCAGAGCGAACCAAAATCAACACCATAGCAGCGTGTGATCCATAGTGGACGGCTGCAAACAGCGTCTGTCCCAGAATGGGCGGCTGGACCAAAGACGCAGAAAGGAGAGGGACCCCACAGCGCCCATACTTTTGCCCCAAGGGACAGCATAATATGACAACACAAGAAAATGTATACAAGGCATGCGACCTGGCTAGCTCCCGGCGCTTTTTGGATTGCGCCCATGTGTATATGGAAGGACAGGTATTGCATGAAAACTGTGTTACTGGTCAACAAAATTTAAGGAAACCACTGAAAATTGGAATGTGAAACGTTAGAAGTCTCAACAACATCGGAAAGCTCCAAGTCCTAGAACGAGAACTGGAAAGCTTTGATATCATAAGAATATCAGCAACACATTGGATCGATAAGAGCCATTTTAAAACCAACAATGGCAATATGATCTATTTCTCCGAACATTCGCCTGTCAGAAGAGAGGGGACAGAGTTTTTTGTTCTCAAACGTCGTTAACTGTGTATTGGATTACCATGCCATCAGATCTCAAATCATCACTATCAAGTTTAATTCAAAGCCATTTTCTCTCAATGTAATACAAATATATGCTCCTACTGCAGACGCTACCGATGAGAATCTGGAGGCTTTTGTGCTCGTTACTTAAAGATACAATGAGAACGATTCCGAAATGCCAGATAACAGTGATAGTCCGCGACTTTAATGCCAAAGTGGGATCCGTCCTCCAAGAGGGATATAGACAACCTGTATGGAGATACGGCCTAGGAGAGCGAAATAATCGAGGAGAAAGACTGATAAACTTATATGCAGATGTTATTTGTGGCAAATACAATGTTTCAACACCAACCGTGTGTACACGTACAACACGTACAACACGTACCTGTGTACGTGGAGATCGCCCGGAGAAAATTTTCGAAACCAGATCAACTACATCCTGATCAAGTCTAGATGGAGAAGCTCTTTGAAAAACGTAAAAACGTACCCAGGTTCTAATTACTGTGAAACCGACCACCAACTGCTGGTAGTCGCGATTCTCCTCAAACTAAAATGCTGTAACGAAGGGTTGAGGGTGGCCCTTATCTTACCTAGGTTGGCAAACTCGTCGAGGGGGTCGGGGTTCCAGCAAAGCTGCAAAAGAAACTAAGGTCCCCGACGCAGACAAATCCTTGGATTGAACCACTCCAAGGTAGAGACCCACACAGCACAAAACCATCTAATAGATATCCAATAGTTATCCATTTTGGATAACCCAGATATCTATTAGATATTCCTGGATATCTAATAGATATCCATTAGTCATCCAAATGTTCGCTTATATCCAGGATTTACCGGATATGTTATGGTTATTAGATGGATATCCAAGCAAGATCTAATAGATGTTAAATCGATTTGATGTACAATATCCACTGGACATCTATATAGATCAATTGTGGATATAGTATTCTATTTAATAAAAATATAAGCTTTTTTCTACCGTTATAGAATTTAGCGTGAAAACAAAATTTGCACCATATCCAGGATATACCGGATATCTTATGGTTATTAGATGGATATCCAAGCAAGCTCTAATAGATGTTAAATAGATTTGATCTACAATATTCACTGGACATCTATATGGATCATTTGTGGATATAGCATTCTATTTAATAAAAAACAAAAACTTTCTTCTGTTATACAACTTTGCGTGGAAACAAAATTTGCACCATATCCAGGATTTACCGGATATCTTATGGTTATTAGATGGATATCCAAGCAAGCTCTAATAAATGTTAAATCGATTTGATCTACAATATTTACTGGACATCTATATGGATCATTTGTCAATATAGTATTCTATTTAATAAAAAACAAAAGCTTTTTTCTGTTATACAACTTAGCGTGGAAACAACATTTGCACCATATAAGATTTTTTATGAAAGATAAAACAGTTTCATAAATTATACATAATTACAAAAAAGAAAATAAAACTAAATAAAATTTGATTAGAAAATATAATTTCAAATGAAATCAATAATAATTACAATCTACAATAGTAGAGAGGCCAAACTAAATTATCTCGTCAAATAACGATTTTCGTGGGACTGAGTAGCTTTATACCGACAAGTGGTACCTTCTTATTCGGTGGTGTTTCCTGAGTATGAAAAATCATGTTGTCGCTTTCTCAGCCTGTGGAGAGAAGAGCTATGCCGTCACAAATATGGCCTTTCTTGGTTCCAGGTTTTAGTACAGTAAAGCTAGGGTTTAACAGAAACATCCAAAAAAAAGTTCTACCCAGGAAGAAACTGTTTAGTACCCTCCTCTCAATAGGTGGTAAAAAGTTGCACACAACATTGCGCGTCGGGTTTAGGAGGGAGGGGGGTGGAAATGTGGTAAATGGTAGGTTTCAACAGTTTTATAGTTTTTCGCAAATATCTCGTTAACTGCAAGGTTTAGCGCAAACTTTATCTTATACAAAATTGATCTATATTTAATTTACAATAAAAATGGTCTTATGCATTTTTGACTTCCCGACAAGGGTTACAGAGATATGGAAGGGGTAATGATGTCATTATTTTCCAGTTAGCTTGGGATTCATCGTACTCACTTAAAAATAAGTGTTTCGTTATAAAAAGTACTTAGTGACGCATCAATAAGGTAGGAACATTTGTATGTGTGTATGTATGTATGTTGGTACAGAGCTGGCAACTCTGCTACCATATAGGTGGAAACACCAAATGCTGAAGAATCGTCGAAAAACGCCCTATGCTTCTACAGGAGCAAAAACGAATGATGATGATGATGATGATGTATATATGTACGGCTATGTATATGTATATGATAATATATCTACATGGCTCCCCTCCTTTGTTGCTTTTATCTTCATTTTGCCTATTTTTCTCTTTGAATAATTCATCATATCGTTTTTTTCGTTCCTATTAGTGTTCTTATAATTACACCTACTTAAATTACCTCTATCTTTTGTCATATCATCCTAAAAAGATAAAATCATGTGGATATCATTGAAACAGGGTTAACTACAAACTCTATCTAATAAGCTGTAATACAAAAAATAATGGAAATTGTTTTCTTCACAATACATGCTTTTCAGTAAATTCAATGTTCTTCAATGAAAAGTGGTATGTACAACGTTCAAGGTAGTTACATAATAATAAATAACAGCAATCAGTAACCTAAAAACCTTCAAGCTCTTTTTCGAGTTGAAGATTATCTTCATCGATGATCTGTGTTGGTGCACCCATGTCAGGAGCAATTCTTGCACATGTTTGAGCATTTCAAGCCACTCTGTCGACGCTTACAGTTCCTGACACATTACAAGTGTAAACAATGAGGGAGAGCAATTTTTCAGGATCAGCCGCATTTGTGGTTGCAACTGGACGCACATAACCACCAATTCTTTTCCAAATCCATTTTAGTGAATCTTTATTGAGATTGAGCCATTGCTGCACTTGATGGAAAACTCTATAAGAGTGTGGTTGTGCAGCTGCTGAAGTAGGGAAAAGTACAGCCAACCTAAAATTTGTATGTACAGGCTTCTTTGCGATGGTCTACAAATAACATTGATGGCGCAGATTATCCAAATTATCTGCATTTGTTGATGCAAATATCGAAAGGAAGAAATAGTTTCCAGCCAGTTACTGCATCTGGGTCTGCATTTGGGTGGTTAAAAGTCAACTGCTTTAAGTAAAATTCCTTGTCACGTCGCACGCTTTCAGAAGGCGTTATTTTTCCCATTCTATAAATTGAAGAGGCGGTATCATATCCGGCGAAAGTGTAAACTGCCAAGAGAACATCCTTCATTTTTCCGATACCACGCTGAATGTCTCCAATGCAGTAAACTTTTTCTTCTTGGTTATACCTTTATTCGGTACAACCATCTTCAACTGTTTGATGGCTGGAGCATGAACAACCAACAAGACCAATAAATCGTTGTCATTGCCAATTACGATACCCTCTGTTTCCTTCTTTGATTCGTCAATTGCAGTAAAAACGATCTTGGTTGCAGCATCATATTCTGCCTGAATCACTTTGCAGCCAGCTTGCTGTAAGTGTACAGTGATGAGAGTAATCAGTTGTATCTTGTTCTTAATACTAGTTAGAAATTTTGCTTGTCCTAGAGTGACATTAATTCCATCTTCCACTTTCACTTCAACATGTGTAGTAGTGGATGATCTGCGTAAATGTTGTTCGTCTTTTATGCTGGGTGCTTTATCATAACCACCTTGCCTCCCCCACTGCTTTGAACACTTTATATAATACACTTGGAGCGAAAATTACGAGTTCATAGGCGTGATTTTTGCTTTTTTTGACAAACTGAAAAAGTTACATTTTTACCCCCTCCATATTTCCGTAATCCTTTACTGCAGTGCAAAAATTTATAAGACCATTTTTATTGTAAATTAAATTTACATTAATTTTGTATAGGATCAAGTTTGCGGTAAACCTTGCAGTTAACGAGATATTTGCGAAAAACTGTAAAACTGTTGAAACCTACCATTTTACCACCTTTCCAACCCCCTCCCGCCTAAATCTGCCACGCAAGGTCATGCAGCTTTTTTCCACTTACTAAGAGGAGGGTACTAAACAGTTTGCCACTGGGTAGAATTTTATTTTTTGGATGTTTGGGTTAAACCTAGTCTTACTGTATTAAAACCTGATACCAAGAATCGCCATCTTTGTGACGTTATAGCTCCTCACTCCACAGGCTGAGAAAGCGACAACAGGAGTTTTTCTACTAAAGAAACACCGCTGATTACAACGGTATTAGTTGTCGGTATAAACCTACTCAGTCCCACGAAAATAATTATTAATTCACTTGGCCTCCCTACTACAATATATTATATTGAGAATATAATTCATGTATCACGTGACGCTATTTCAACCAATGAGGTGCATGCAAATGCCTAGTTACACATTATCACAGCGGTAGTAATTTATTTTCGTAATTGTTTTTAGGTTGCCATGAAAATAAAATTAATACGAAACTGTCAGATTCTTGCTATTTTACAGTAATTGTTCCGAAATCATGAATTCGCGTTGGGGAAATCTTACAAACGAAAAAATAGGTGATGCAATTTTACAAGCTACGCCAAAAAATACTGTAATAAATAAGCAGTCACAGTGGCGACAATTTAAGAACTTCTGCTCATCCAAAAATTACAAAATTGATAGAAATACTCCAATTCGTAAACTTGCTGAGATTTTACAAGACTGGGCCTACAACATGAGACGACATGACGGTAAGGATTATAAAGAAGCAGTGGTAAAAACACTATGCAATAGCATTGCAAAATTACTCCAGGAAAAATTTTATAATGATTACCAAATCAAATTCGATCCTTTCCTGGATATCGAGTTTAAAGAAGCCAGGCTGGCTAGAGATTCTAAACGAAAAGAACTTCAAAATCAGCAGGAGAAGCGTAAGGTTAGTGCCGTAGCATTTACCAGCAACGAGAATGTAAAAATGCAGAAAATTTGGGACGAGAATAGTCCAGAGGGACTTCAAAAAAAGTTTTTTAATATTGTTGCCAAAGAGCTAGCTTGGCGTGGCAATGAAGCTGCGTATGCAATCACGTCCTACTTTAAAAAAGAATATGATAATTATGGAAACTTTACAAAAAGGATTGAATACAATCCAGTATTCAGCAAAACTTGTCAAGGAGGCAGTAAACACTGTAGTAACAGCAAATGGTTAACGGAGAATTTAATTGACGTAGATGTGTGTCCAGTTTGCCTGTACTGTAAACTTATGGAAAAACGTCCCAAACATATAACAACTAACCGTTTTTTTCTTACACCTAATCCGAAATGGAAGCTGGATTCAGCGGTGGGCTGGTATAAAAACCTTCCAGTGGGAATAAATAATTTATCAACCTGGACTAAAGAAACTGCGCAGAAAATAGGAATTAACGTTGAGAATAAAAAAATTACAAACCATTCTCACAGATCGACAGCGGTAACACATCTTGCAAATGCTCAAATCTCTGATCAGCAATTAATAAAAATAACGGGCCATACAAATGCCAATTCGATTCAAAGTTATTTAAATATGCAGCCAGTTCGTCATGCCGAAATTGTTAATCAGATGCGTGGAAATTCTGGAAACGACATTGGAATTACTAGCACCAAAACGAGTACCAACATCAGTACCAGTTCCCCCAGTAGTACTTCCACAATAGTCTACAATAACTGCACATTTCATATTGAAAATTTTTATTCCAATTAAATTATTTAGTTATTTCATAATTTTGTCGGTTTGTCAAATTGACATTTGTTTGCTTTGTTTTGTACAATTTCACATTTAAAATAAAACTGTATTCATAATATTTGATGTTTTGCATTTCATTCAATATATTCTCTTTCCAAATATAATTCGTGTAATGATTAATGATCGATGATTTTTTACTCGTTAAAACCGGAACAGCAAATTTAACTCGTGCTACGCACTCGTTAAATTTAGGTTCCGGTTTTAACTCGGAAAAAAAATCATCGATAATAATCATTCTACTTGTTATATTACAACTGAAAATATATGGATTGTAATAAAAACGCATTTAAATCTTTGACTACTTTTCTGTTGCATTTTCGGCCATTTTCTTCTTTCTGAAACAAATTGACAAACATTATTTATTTAAAAACCGTGGTTATATCGTTTAAAAAAAGTCGTGAGTTTATTGTAAATAGTTTTTGTTTTTTATTGAGTCTACGAATCAGTGTTTTCTAGTTTTAACTTTCCATTTTAACAGTAGACAGGTAACTTGAAATAAAAGACACGTTAAGGTAATTTTAATTTAATTTTACTAATGGCCAATTGTATACTTACAATGCTTACTAAAACCCAATGTTGCTAAGACACAACCAATCAAATCGCTAGTACCTTAGCAACCAAACTAGTAGTACGCCAATTTAAACAATCGGGTGTAAGTAAAATAAAAACAGTCCACATTATTGCTTGTCTAATATGTAAAATACTCACACATTATTAATGATGAAAATCCAGCTTTCCGGGAATTTTTCCGAAGTTTTGCTTTTATTTTGTCTAATTTCCCTGGACTATATGTGCAGGCCGTTTGAAAACAAGCTGAATAAGTTAAATTATAAAAAATATGTATGATAAAATTCAAATTACAAAATAGTATTTTAAATAGTATGAATAAGCGGCAGTACTACAACGCCATCTCTGAATGGATATCTTCTGACACACTTATATGCTACATAAGAAAGGGGCCACATTTCTGAAGATCTTGATAAATTCTGTACATAGAAACAATTCATCAATGACGATGAACATGGTCTTTTATGTTTAATCGTCAACTTTTAAATATTTCTTGCCAATTATCATAACACATTTATCATATCAAAATAAGACAATTATTGGGTTCCGACACACTTACTGTAAAGTGTTGTGTTTGAATGTATTGGTATTGTTTTTCAAAACTGTAATTCAAACGTTCGTTTGAAAACTTGATCCCGGCAAAGGTTTTATTTTGCTCTTCGAAAAAAGCTGCAAATTTACTCTCTTGGTAACGTTGGTGCAATTGTTGCAGTAGCTTATCAGGTTTATGTAAAGAAGATTTTAAGATACGCATGTAATTTTCAAACGGAAAAGCACTAAAATTATCAAGAGAACCGAATTTTTTTACATCATCTACAAGATGTACTAACCCATGAACATTATGAAACAAATTCTGCTCCATAAATAGTGATAAACTATTCAACAATTTTTGGGAGTATTCCAAATCACAAGGCGACTCAGGATGTCTATTACAAAGTATACGAATAGCTACATGTAAACTTATAAAAGGATCATACATAGGTCTAGGCAATATTTTGTTAAGTACAACTGGAGAAGTGTATAAAAGAAACTGTCTGAACTCTGTAGCCTTCCAATTACTGTAAGACTTAAGGTCTTGTGGTCGTCTGGAAAATTCTTTAACAGTGAACAGTTTAAGTGACAGGAGATTTTGTGATATTGTGTCAACTTTTGTATTATTTAAACGAACATTAAGTAGGCCCTTTTATCCACATATTAATAATTTTTTTACTACACCGAGACAAACTAAACGCGTGTAATCTAGCGGTATGTTAGATATTATGCCAAAATGTGGAATATTAATTAAGAAGTTCTTTGATGATAATCTAAATTTTCTTTTGCTATAGTCTATAAATGATTCATTTGTCCTTTTAAATGATGAAATTTCTGGAAAACACATATAAGCCGTTCACGACCTTTTTGGGACAGAGTTGGCTATGATTTTTTCTTTTCATGTTGGACTAACTGATTCGATGATGTAGCGGATGCAACTTTTTTTTCTCTCAGTTATTGTTCGACATTTTCTTGCCACCACATTGCCAGATTTATTATTTTAATAGCCGTAAGAAAATAAATAATTTATCATATGTGTAAAACTAATTTTAATTTCTGTCAAAGGAAAAGTCAAAATGCCCAAAATAATTTTGTTACAACAAAAAATTTCCATTAACCGATGCTACTTCCAATTTAAAAAGGTCAGACCAAATTTAAAAGAACGCGAGTCGATGTGGAGACTAGAGAATATCCGGCAACAATGTACCTATTCAGAAAATATAACCTTAAACTGAAAACAACCTAACCTAAGACAAAAAGTGTAAATTTCGATGAGGGAGTTTAGTTGCAACAGAGGTTCTGCCAACAAAATTACTAGATGGTCATAGCCTCACCTGACCCAAAAAGATCGTGAACGGCTTATTCGTTTTCCATCATGCCTGCCTTCCTGAGTGCATTTACTACAACCATAATATCCTGTGTGTCCCTTTGTTTTAGTTAAAAGTGACTTAGCTGGGGCATCAGCAACTAAGCAGAAAATTAATACCTTAAATTTTATGTTATTGTAGACTAGAACGCGTTGGCCAGCCTACGTCTGGCCGTGCTAGCGTAAAGAAACGGTTAACAATAAAAATGCTTGCTTAAGCTGGTAGCCAGCCGACGTCCGGCCCTGCCAGCGTTAACAATACAAATGCTTGCTGCGTCGCCACTTGTGCGCGGTCGGCATGTGCGCGCGCCACTTGCTAGTATGCAGGCCCTTCATGCTGCGTGTGCAGGCGCCACTCGGGCTTACGATCGGCATGTGCGCGAGCCAGTGCTTACGGTCTGGACGGCCGGCGGTTGGCGCCCGTCGGTATCAGCTCTTATAATATAAGATTAAGCCTTCAGTAATTAGGTCTGAAGCTTCACTTATAAAATCTTTCAAAAATATATTTGAGTCGTCCGGTTTTGCGTAATCATGATAAACACCTATCAAATAAAACCCCTAAAGTAGGATGTTTGCAGCCAAGAATAGGCCAAAGCTGGCTAGTATTTGAATCAGAAATTGGCAATCCATTAATCCCAATTTTAAGTTGAATCTCAATAAATTTATAATGTTGATAATCAAGTTTCATACCTTGTAATAGCCCTAAAGTAACTCCAAAATGACAATAAGTTCCAGGGTGCACAGTTCGAATTTGTGTTGTGCGAGGAATTTTTAAAATTGTTCTAGAATCTTTAGAAAGTATCACATTAACATACCCATTACGTAAAATACCCAGTAACTCACGTAAAGCGGTATGAGTTATTTTATTTTTAGTATCCCATGCTGCCAGCTGCCCTTGTAGTTCTTTATCAATACCACTAAAATTAGTCACCTAGATAGGTACTAATAGAGTACCTGTAGGTACTAATATCTGCTACGGTACTGCTGGCGGCATTGGTATCACAATTTAACGTATTTTCTACAAATACATTGTTACATATATCGTCTAAATAATTGAGTGGTAACGATACTCTTTGATCAAAATCTAAGATCATTTCACCCGAACCTGAGCCCGAGCCATCTTCAACATTTTCTGTTTGATTATCTAATTTATTTTTTCTACAGACGTTTCAAAAAGTTACCGTTTTGATTGTCATTTGAGTATCAAAACGACACTCTTTGAGGCACTAGTGCGTAAAAGAGTTTACTTTTAAGCACTAGTGCTTAAAACTAAACCAACACAGTTTTTGTATGTATGTATTATCTGTAACCTCATTTACCTTGCGGTGTCGAGGCTGGTGCTTTGTGCGCTGGCATCTGGCGGTACAATGATCAACTTGCCCCGGATTCGGGATACAGAGTTGGATCGCGCCTTTGGTGCTTGCGCAGCAACCATTGTATGAAATGTGTGTATTGGTGATGTGTTGACCTTGTTACTCTATCTCTTAGGTCTGTGGTTCTGAGTAGAGCATAGTTAATTTGGTGCCCAACTGTAAGTGGTCTCACCGAGCCCGATTCCATTCAGCAAGGCGAAAAATTTCAGACCCACGCGGGATTCGAACCGAGGACTTGCTTAATGCAAGTCTGGCGCTTACCCAACAGCGCCACGCGGCTTCTATCAGTTAAGTTTTTACTTTTGGTAAATATGTACAACACAATTATTTAATTGATAAAAATGGGTACTTGATGATGCTACACTTAAATTATCTTTCTCTTGAACAATTGCATATTCTTAGAAATTGCAGGAAATGTTGATGTAGCCGCATAAAACGGTGTCTGTACCTTTACAGGTCCGCTTCCTTTTTCACCCAAAATCTTATTTGCTAAGCTCTTCTTTTATTCCAAGGAACTTTCGAAGTAACTCGCCAGCCGCCGTGCCTTTTGAGTGTCGACATGCTCGCACCAGCATCAGCCAGAAACGAAGCAGAACATCGGCGGAAGCAGTGCCCAGTATATTCTTCACAGCTTGAAAGTCCAAGGAAACCAGCAATTTCTTTAGGTATAGCACCAATAGTGTTTATGCCTACAGGCTGCACAATACATTTACCATTTCTGTAGCCAACGAAAAATCGTTGGTGGTCCGGACTGCACGGGCGTAGACTAGAACATACTTCCGAAAAATTTCCAAAAAATGAATGCTATCGATATTTTCCTCTGTTACTGTAAACATTCTTGAAACCTTGGTTTTCGTGAATGGAATATTAATTTTTATGAAAGTACTGGCATCCTCAATATCAGTTACTTGCATGAATGTAAGCTCCTCCCTGCGACAAGCTCCGGATAAACCAACAACTACGGCTACCTAAAATTTAAATAAAACGTTAGTGATGTGCTGCATATAAGAATTTGGTCAAATACTGAATTTACTTTCATTAACAAATAATGATTATCGTCCGCTTCCTTCAAAAACCTTTAGATTTCTTCCCTTGTAAAAATGTTCGACTTTTTAGGCGTATATCCCTCGGCTTTTATCTTTAGGAAGGCGACAACACTCGCATATTTGTTAATGTCCAGGTTTCTCTTGAAATATATCATGGGTCGCAGCATAAGAATAGGTGCTCCATAACGTAGAGGGCTTATAAGTCGAAGAAAGGTCAGAGAAATATGCCAGCACAACCTTTTCTGAGACAGCACGCACATTTTTTCGATCACACCATCCCTTGAATTTTTCGTAGGTTGTATTGTAGACAGATCTTGATTTTTCCGTTATAAGCGTCGAAACTGCGGCCTCTGCTGCATCTTCAATATCGGATGGAAGCTCGAAATCGCCCATTTTTGCCTAGTTGTGGCTTTTAAATACACAACACGTTATTAGGCCTTATTAGACTTTATATTTTGGTGTTTTGCTATTAGGTTGTCTACTATTTGTTTCTGCGATAGGTAAATCCCGATTCGTTGATTAGATACTCTCGATGCAGCTATAATATTTTTGGGTCCCACAATGTTACCAATTGCAACAACGTCCGGAAGGGAATTTAGGATGATACCTTGTTCTTTACTTGGATGGGAAAAATCATTTTTTGTTATGTTGGAACAAGTGGGTTTTAGCACAGGGGAGGACGTTTCTAAATTAGGGGAACCGTGGTTATTGGTGATCTCATTCCTTTGGTTGGGAATCTCATCGCCTTGGATTTTGTTGACAGAATTCATATTTGTATTTTGGGTTGCAGCCTTACGGTATAAACACCGTTTAATTGGTGTGAGGGAAATGCCTATCACCCCATAGGGGTTGATGGCTATATCAATAAGTGGCTATTCTACTGTATATTGATTACTTGTTATTACTGACACAAATAAGTTTGTTAATACACGTGGTGTTATACATACGCTTATCACGTGGATAACAAGAGCACTCGTCAACTATGCACCTGCACTCTCGACACCAACTTTTTTTTTCGCCAATAAGTTGAAAATTACCATTAAAACATTCATTGATACCAACAAATCTCATGTTTGACAAATGCTATCTAAGTACTTTAATTATTTAATTGTAATTATATAACAACTGTGCTAAATACATAATGTTCTACGTAATCTAATCTAAACCTTGAAAGCAATGTCACTGAAGTTTAAAGTGTGATGTCACCTGATTTTTTCTAGTAGATACTGTGTTATTTGATAGTCTTGTAAACAATTAAAATGTAGTACCCTTGGATAAAAATAGCAGCTGTAAATAAATTAGTATTTATAAATATTTTTTTATTTCTATGGTTCGTATTTATTTTTGGTCTATGGTTTCACCTTTTCTTAGTTTTAGTTGTTGGATACATTTTTGTTTCGAATATTAACTAAACATTGAAAATAAATGCATCAAAGTATTCTCTAAATGGTAGAATATACAAGGTGTTTAAAAAATACGTTCGGATATTTTACCCATTTATAGATCTCATTAATACAAACAAAAATGTCCTAATAAACATGGTCCGGAAACGCTTCGTTAATAGTTTTTTTACAGTTTGTTTACAACTTTACGAGGTACCTTTTTTATCTATTACAGTTGATGTAGTAATTCCAGAGGCGTGCCCACGGGGCATATCGATTAGGTTTTTTCACTTATAATTACACGAGAGCTTTTTTTGTCGAAGTAAACTTGACATTTTAATGAGAATTGCCCAAAAGCAAGGAAACTCGAATTATAAATGTTAAGTTTACTTCGATAAAAAAAAAGCTTCAGTGTAATTCGGTACGACAATTTAATGAATACATATTTAATTTACATATTAGGTAATTTAGAAGTCACTAAATTAACAAACAAGGCAAACATTATTTTAGAATTAGACCGTTTTAAAAGTGAGGTTCCGTTTTGCCGCTGGGAAAGTTAGGGCTAACTTTTACCGCTGTCATAGTGACAAAAAATCTGCGGCTTATGGGATTTTTAGTGTATGCATTAAATTGTCACAAAAAAATAACCCACCGATTTTTTTGCAATTTTTATATATTTTTTAATAAAGCGACTAAAAATGCAACTTTTCCTGTCTCTTGAGATTATTTCTGATCTCGCTTCGTTTTCTAGAAAAAAAATTAAAGTCCATATTTTGGCACGTCTCTGGACCTGTTAAAACTAAAACTAAAATGCTTCAATATCTCAGAACCCCTTAGCCGATTTTAGTGAAACTTTGAAAGTTTACTGGTGGTATTAATGATCATGTTTTGGCACACTTAGATTTAAATTATTTATTCCTGGGGCGGCTGGGATATCTTTTTAAACTTTAACAGTCTGTATCTCAGAAACAAAGCATTTTCGAACCCATGCTTATTAGGACCTTTTTGTTTGTATTGATGAAATCTATAAGTGGGTCAAATATCCGAACGTATTTTTAAAACACCCTGTATATTGTATTTGTTTGTATGGACAAACCTTGGTTAGTTTAGGTCAAGCTTTTTCGTTGGAAACATATAAAAATTTATGGGTTTATTAATTTGATAGAAACACATTAACTAGTCTATTAAACACCTTTACAGACAGATGTTACATGTTTTAGGAATTTCCGTATATTAATTACTAGTATATAACCCTTTCTCCGCCAGCCGTACCTACTGTATGTGTATAAATTGGCCCCAATAGCTTGGCCTAAAATGTTGTTTATCTAACAGATTTATATATTGATTTCAATCGTCGACTTGTGCAAGACATATCTCCGAAATTGTATTCATGACTTTCTCCGAGTATGAATTTAAAAGTGAATTTGGACCTTAAGGAGATCATTCAGTCAGTAATAGTATTGTATATCTAGGCGGTAAAGTGGCTATTTTCCAGGATGAAAGAAGATATGGACAGGCGAGGCGCAGCCGAGCCTGTTCACTTTTGAGGCCTGGAAAACCACTTTATCACCATGGTTTACATATTATTTTTTATCCTACACTATCAGAAAGCTAAATATGTTTAGGATAAACGTAGTTGTATTTAATAAGTAATACATACAAACACATAAATACATAATGGGCTGCTGTGGAAATTCAAACGTATGAATAATATGTTGTTGGCACCGTAAGTCTATATTAAATTCGAGATTATCAGGTTAGGTTTTCTGTCAGTTTTGACACAGACTGACGCAAAACTTAACCTACTAACCTCGAATTTAACATAGACTTATAGTGCCATGTCATTGCAAGGCTAACTGTGTCTATATAAATCTGCTTGTTTTCTTGGTTTGCCAAAAACATTTTCTTTCTCCACGAACATTAGTGAATGTAATAATTCCGAAATCATTTTTAATAATGGAAAGCAAAATTTCTCACTTTTGAGATAGAATATTTATTCTGAAATACTTGCTTCTTATGTGTTTTGCATGTATTTTCATTCTATAACAAGTGACAGAATGAATATTCCATTATTATGCTCAACGAAATACATAGATTGCCACGAATTTTAAAACAGTCAGTGTCAAATGTAAATGCACATCGCGTTAGTAGCAGCCATATATGTAATTACATATATGGTAGCGGTACGGTTTCGCTTCTAGAGCCAGTAATATTGGAAGCAGAGACAAATTAACCCTCATGTTAGGATCTACACACATTTTTTTTACATTACGCAGGAATGTTTGTACTAAGTAAACGCAAATCTTAAACTGCAGTTAACCTAAATTCGTACCTTTGTACAAAAATATTGTTGTAAAAAGTTTAAATCCCACCTACATTTCTACCTCTAGGAACAGTGGTCGCTCGCAACGGAATTGTGTGCTGCTTAACGTCTCGTGGTTCCTCACGCTCGCTAACGCTGGCGTTCGGAATCTTCCACTCGTATCGAATTTTCATTTTAACCTTGTTACAGAATATACTATTCTCGTTTCCATAGAGCCGAGAAAATTTAGCTTTCTGATAGTGTAGAATAAAAACACTATATGTTACGCCGATAAAAAAAGTTCCCCACAGGGTGAAAACATATTTGCACGACTCTTATTTTATTTCATTCCCTATAGTTCTACCCCATGTACTAGTTTAGTAATTATTGACTTGGTACGAACTAACTCCTATAAAAATTTCAAGTTTTTACATCTTTTGGAGGAGTTCGAAAGGTGAACAACTAGCTCTTCTTCAAGCCGCCATATTGGATCCATCATATTGAATTTTGTGAATTTTTTTTACCAACTATAAGTCCCAAGAAATGTCTATTCGGAATTTGAGGTTTGTAGGTGATCGGGAAGTGCAAAATTAAGTCGGTCACCTTTTCTGCAACATACATGAGTGCACTTTACATATGTACTGCTCAATAATTGATTTGTGGAGTACAAGTTAATTACTGCAATGCTTCAAGCTAGCTTTCATTCCAATTTTTTTTTAAATATGTAAACATACTGTGTAGGTAATTAATATAATCAGCTTGAACTTCAGAAGTTCAATGTTTTAGATTTAAATGAAATGTTTGTGTAATATCATGACTAGGCCAAATTTTTAGTGAAAGCAGATATGTTTATCTCCTAAATCGTAAACCAAGGCCATTATCATTAGTATAGCACGAACAACCATGACGTTCGGTTTAATTGTGCTAAGCTTACTTGTGGTAGTGATCACAGCATGGTATTTGCAGTATCACAGATACAACAGATATCTGAGCAAAATTCAAGGATCTCCTCCAATCCCTTTAGTGGGAAATGCTCTGGAGTTTAGATCAACAGCAAGTAGGTTATATCTTGTTAGTATTTAATATTTTAGCGAAAATTTTGGCTGTTATTAATACTGAAAGCAAACAAACCATTGCAAAGATACTCTACAGTACATATTTATTTTCATTTTAATATAACAATAGGTAGCACTCCTATTAGTTAGTAGAAGAAATGCATAGGCCCCAATTTTGTGAAAAAGATGTTCTTATTCCCATATGCAACTGCAACAAGAACGCAATTATTTAAATACAGTATTTTAAAAACCGTAATAGGTAGTATTTAATAAATAAAGGCATATGCTAATCTGATAAAAATATTACCTATAAGTTGTAGATGGTGTAATTAATAACGTGAAGTACAACTTAGCTATCAAGAATTCGACAGCCAATTTATGCTAACGCAATACCAGTAATTGTCGTTTTCGTTATTGCCCTGTTTCATACATATTCCAGTTCAAACTGTAAACCGGTTTATTGCCACAATTATTACACACTATTTAAAATTGAACAAATATTTAAAAAAAAATCCTTGAAATATTTATTTTCTCTTTTCGAATTACTTGAAAATTGAACTATATAAAATTTAAATTTTTGGCAATAACAATTAAGCGCACTGTACCATCCATGCTTATTTTTGGACAAACGAATTCTGGGATTCGCTTGATTGTTATCACGAGTACGTTAGTATTGTCCTTAAATTTGTCTGTATTTTCAAGCGTTACTTTCTCGCATGGTATTCTAAAGGTCACATATTTCACGATACGTTAGTAGTAGTCAAATCTGAACACATTCAAGTACAGTAATAGTTCATGATACACCAAGAGAGAAAATCATGATTATTCTCCAGGTATAAATTTGCCAGTATACCTCGGCTTTCTTGTATCTACTATGTTTTCACTACCGGAAATAGAAAGACAAAAAATTAATATTTTTATAAATAAAACATTACATTAAATCGGAATTATATTGTGGTAAAAGGTATTTCTTATATATCGTTAGTTGTACAAGAAAATGCTTTATTTCTGTCACAATGTTTGAAACATAGAAAAGAATTGATACTCCCAGTCCTTGAGAGAAGCGAAAGTTGTTCCAAAAAAAGGCTGATGTTTAATGTGCTTTAAATATTTCTAATACTGCGTGATATGCTGATTTGGTACTTAGTTATAAGCAATTTATTGATAAGCGAAAATGTCCTTGTCAATGATATTTTCAATGTTTTAGGATAATTAGTAACTCATTTAATTGTTTAGAATGTAAACACAATTTCATTCTATTCACAATTAAAACTCTGCAAAACAAATTCAAAATCCCGATACTTCTGTAGAGGGACACAAGTTGAAACTGTAATAAAAAATATTAGCTTGATCCGCATCAAACCTCTATAATAATGCACAACACTACATGCCGTGTTAAAACGCCAAAGGTACCATCGGTTGCATAGAAAACTAGTACAGCTAGTTTTAGGTTGGGTATTCAACGTATGAATTATATGTTGGTGGTACTGCAAGTCTATGTCAAATTCGAGGTTATCAGGTTAGGTTTTCCGTCAGTTTTGACACAAACTGACACAAAACCTAACCTGCTAACCTCGAATTTGACATAAACTTACAGTCATTCAACAGTTTCCTATTTTTGGGTCTTGTAACGAAACTTTCCATTACTTTTAATAGGGATATTATCATTAGTAATATAACAAAGGCGAGACATACTTACCGATAATTTTGCACACGCCAAGGGTCGAGTGCTGGTTGCAATGAAAACTGTCCCGAGAGATTGCCCGAGGGTTGTTTTCTAAGGGCAACCCATTGAAGTAAATGAACTACCATAAGTCAGAGAGAACTAAATTACGTCTTGATCTTGAACTATTTTCCTAAAATTATACAAAACGCTTAATAAAAGCAATTTTTGTTATGATTAATACACTCGTTGTTGTTGTGTAAATGCCCTCTTATTTTACTTCTTGCTTGATACACGTAAACTTAATTCAAGGTAAACTTTTGCCACTTTTATCACAGTGACAAATGTTTTCATAAACAAAATGAATCTGACATTCACCTACAGTCTTAAGTTAAGACATGACTAGATTTCTAATCTTTCTTTCCCTTGCCCTAAATGAGTTTTTTTCGCACACACGATATAACCAGATGATGATACATCTAAATGGTGAAACTCAAAATAATTTGATCAATGACAAAGTTTAAAGTTTCCACGTAAAATTGAATAAAAATTACTTCATTAATATTTCTCTCAATATATTTTTATTGCATGTTAATCAAGCATAATGAAAGCAAACACTAGTTTAGAAGCCAAAAACGAGAATTGTACAAAAAGTCATACACTTTTGAAGTTCTAAGTAGAATATAATGAGCTACCAGAAGCAAACAAAGAATTGTGCAATAATAAACATTTTAAGATAAGAGTGAAAGTGGGTGTACAAAACGTACATTAGCATGTAAGTTAATTTTAATATGTTCAAATTGTGTTTTTAGTAGTTTAACATATAAGTCAATTACTTTAGACATCACTTGTCGATATCAAAACTAAAATTAAAACCGCCCTTTATAGCTTTATCTTTAGTACAACTGTACTCGTATGTGACAAATCAAATATTCGACATGGATTCAGTTACCGCTCTGAAATCTTGTCAGATTACAGAATAACACTTAGAGATTATCTTTCCAACAAATTGGCTAAAATACTAGTGACAAAACATTTGGTATAAATCTTGATGCTAGATTTTGGGAAAAGTCATATTTTGTTTATTTTAAATTTCAGGTACTGCCATGTCAATAAGTTGAACATTTTCATTAAAGTATTCATTGATACCAACAAATCTCATTTTGGACAATTGCTATCTATTTACTTTAATTATTTAATTGTAATAATATAATAACTGTGCTAAATAAATATTGTTCTATGTACTCTAATCTAAGCCTTCAAAGCAATGACACTAAAGTTTAAAGTGTCATGCGACCTGAGTTTTCTTTTTTAGTAGATATTTGCTTTATTAGGACGTCTTATAACTAGTTCAAATTTAGTACTCTTGGATAAAAACAGTAACTGTAAATTAATTAGTATTTATAAATATATATAATTTTCATTATTCTTATTTTTTTGGAAAATTATAACTCCTTTAGCTATATTACAAAAGCCACATTGCTTCCTTTAACTATATCAGAACTATGGGGAAAATAGTGCTTTATCGCTGCATGATAAAAATGTGTGTCTATGGCTTTACCTTTTTAGGCTTAGTTGTTGAATACATTTTTCTTTCGAATATTAACTAAGAATTGAAAATAAAGATATCAAATTATTCTCTAAATGGTATATATTGCAGAGGTAGCTTATTGAGACTGCTAATTATCTTTAATAGCTATTTATATATCTAGGGACCAAAGGTATTCATTTCCTCCCGCGTGTGAATTTAATGCCCGACGCGTTAGCGGAAGGCATTAAACACACAAGGGAGGAAATGGACCTTTGCTCCAGTGATATATATATGATTTTTTCTTGGAACGCATATCTATTGCGCGAAATTTCGAAAATTTTGCTTTAATAAATCATTACAGTGACTCTAGATTTCTGTAGTGACATTTTGTCTAATTTCCAAATCAGCATAACATTGTAAAGCTTTGGTGTGATATCCATGGTGACATAAACACAAATGCGGGAGCAAATAAATATTGGCTCCCGCCGGGAGCAAATAAAAATTGGCTCCCGCTGGTTGGAAATTGACAGTTTTGTTTCCTAAAACTAGGGCGCAAAAGCCGACTTTCTATACAGTGAGTAGAAAAAAGTATTTTTAGGTAGGAAATTACTTTGAAAGAATAAATTAATTAGTTATTAAAAAGTACAAAGGTGGATTTATGCATTAAAAGTAGAACATAATAGTTATTTATTGTATAAGTGATTTAGATGGCGTTTTATCCAGGCAAAAATGTTTAAACGCGAGAACGCAGTTCGAGCGTTTAATTTTCTTAAGTGGATAAAACGCAACTAAACACGAATGCAATACAACGTTTTATCCAACAACTCAATAAATATCTTAAAAAACATATGTTTTGTATTGGCAGCCATGAAAAGTCATAGTGACAATTTGGAAAGTACCGAAAGATCAAATGTTATACGTTTGGCAGTACTGAAGTGTATTGTCAGTTTATGTCAAATTCGAGAGGTTAATAGGTAAAGTTTTGTTTGTTATTTGGCACAGATTGACTCAAAACTTAACCTACAAATTTCGAATTTGGCATAGCTTCACAGTGCTACCAACAATGCAGTAGTAAGTTACATGGTTTTATCTCACTAGTGGAATAAAGTAATTTCATTATTCCACTAGTGGATAAAGTGATACTTTAGACGGTCATAAGTGTGAATAAAACTTCAATTATAAGGTGATTGTGAATAAATATTTTATATTTGTTTAATGAATGAGAGTATAATAGGGTTACTGTTAAGCCGTGAATATTTTATTAGAAAGGTTCGAGCATATGAGTCGATTTGGTTGGATAGTTGTTTGGTGATATCAGAGCTTAGATCTTAATTTGTATTAAATGACAATCGGAATAAGTAAAGTGAAAGCCAGACTCAACTGGTTATTTGAAAGAGTCAATTATCAAATGTGAGAATAAAATATATCATATTGAGATGTATCCAAGAGTGTTAGCTTGTGAAAAAGAAATAATTATTGCTAGAGAAAATAATATATTAAAAACAATAACGATGTTTTTTCCAAAATGTGGAACTTGTTTGTAATAATAGTAAATTTTAAATAATAAGAACCCTTTAATGAAAGATGTATATTATCTGGTTAAAATATTAAAGAGTGTCTTTAATTAAAATCAGGAAAACGAAGATAAAACGAATTTTAAAAAACTAACTGTATAATATAGAAGAGGAAAATGATATAAAGAAGAATGAGAATAACCAAGAGTAATTAAATAGTCTTCATGGAATAATAATGTCTGCTGAGGATTTGGATAAACTACAGATTTCATATGAGCTGATGTCAGGTGAATACATCTACAATTAAGCCTAAATTGGATGCATACTGCAGGCGAATAAACGTTTGTACTGGGATGAGCTTGTAATCAAATGAATTTCTGCGTCTGGTTTGAATTTTGACTTGGGCAGCATCAGTGGTCTTATGGGACATCTGAATTGTCCTGTAATAATTGGATTGGATAGAGAGCGAGAGCGGTTTGGATAACTGGTGGCTTGGTCGCTGTTACAAAGGGGGCGATTCCGGTAGACTGGGATTGTTCGCAGTAGTGGTGTCTGAATTGGAACTATACAGGCAGTGAACAGCATATGCAGCTGAAGTTGATTTGGATCAGGTCTGCAGAGGAGTGATTACCTGGTGTTAAAGAGGAAAGCTGGTCTTTAGTGCGTAGGCCATCTCAGCAGTTTGGTTGATCATTGTAGTTTTCACCGCAGCTGTCAAGTCAAGTCGTTCCTGATATACATTTAGTCGCAAAGTTGGGAACATTTATGGAACTTCAAAGAGAGTCAATTAGTACAGCTACAGTTATGGATGTTGAATGAGCTTATTTACTTAGTAGTTCCGACGGTGCAGTGTGGGCAGCTTGCTTATACAGGAACTGGAGTAAAACATCCAGCTGACGTATCAAATACTTAATAGAGAATGAATTACATATTTGAAAGAACTACTTACTTTAATAGATATTTGAAATAATAATATGTGTAACAGATATCATTTGGTTGACTTTTCACTTTCATGACGTTTTCACTTTGACAGTTGTAGAAATGTCATAATTGATAAATATTTTTTTAGTGTGCTGATTAACTATCACAAATAATGATTTGAATATGAATGAACCTAACTTGAGTTAAGATCTAACATTAATTTATTAAAATAAAAAATTATTTCAATACAAGAATAAGATCATATATCTCAGCTTATTGGTTAGTGTATATATATATATATACAGTGTGGTCCATTAAGTGTGCAACAAATGGGAAATTTTTTTATTAGTTGTACAATCGAAATTTAAATATTGCCAAAAGTTAGTGCATGTTTGATAACCATATCAGATGCCCTTAGAATGGCTTCAAGTCAAACAATGTACAGGGCAGGACAAAAAATATGAAATACGTTCAAGAACAAAGTTACCTTATTTAAAAAAATATAGCAAAATTTTGTTGAGAAAAGTTGTTTAGAATTAAAAGTTATGCTCAAATACAAAGTCACGGCCTCCTATTCGAATTTTGATTCTATTTTGGAAAATTTTGTATTACCCCCGTATGATACATATTTTTATTATTTTGATTTTATATGTATTTAAAGTAGCCACAACCATATCCCTTTTAAATAACTTTTAGCAACTTGAAGCGTATTTGTCAAATTTACTTGGATTTATATTTTTTTAGGTAAGCGTCCACTTCATGTTTGTTGCAACGATATTTAACAGAACTTTAGAATTTCGCAAATATTCTTTTTAACAAGGCAAATGCTTTACTAATAATAATTTACATAAAAAAATTCTTAATAAAATCAGAATAATAAAAATATGTATCATACGGGGATAATACAGAATTTTACAAAAAAAGAATCAAAATTCGAATAGGAGGCCGTGAGTTTGTATTTGAGCATAACTTTTGATTCTAAACAACTTTTCTCAATAAAATTTTGCTATATTTTTTGAAATAAGGTAACTTTATTCTTGAACGAATTTCATATTTTTTGTCCTGCCCTGTATATTGTTTGACTTGAAGCCATTCTAAGGGCATCTGATATGGTTATCAAACATGCACTAACTTTTGGCTGTATTTAAATTTAGGTTTTACAACTAATAAAAAAATGTCCCATTTGTTGCACACTTAATGGACCACACTGTATATATATATATATATATATATATATATATATGTACAAACCATACGTTGTGACTTCCAAAGTATATATATACAAAACGCTGTGGCTTCATATATAACGTTATGACTTCCGTTTTCGGAAGTCACAACGTTTTTCCTTGTAATTCGAAATTTTAGCAATAGAGGTGGTGCTATACCCAAATCCAGATTTTTTACTGGAAGTCACAATAACCATATTTATCCGCAATTCAATCTTTTAGTTCAAGTGTATACCATGGCGCTGGCGTAGCTTTAGTGCAGTAACATGCCCAGCGCGTTATTACTTCCGCTATTTGCCACGCAGTTTAATTATGCATGTTATCGCGGTTTCAATTTATTGGCAACGTCGCAAAAGCAATTAGATTAAACTGGTATATTTTTAAAAGATTCTGACTGTAGGAATTACGGATGTTGCGCGGTAAATTTGAAAACTGATTTAGGAAAATATGAGTTTCCACAATACTGTGAATGAATTGAAGTTTTCGGAGGTATAAGTCCTGGTTTGGCATAACGAGTAATACTTCTATTTTGCGTATTAATCATATTAACAGTTATTTATTTAGAATCTACTTGGTGCGTGGAGAAAAATATTAAAATAATAAATAACTTTTAATGAGTAATATATTTGTTTCTATTCAGTAGCACTTATTCTACTTATTACTTCCCTTGTACAGAAAATTGACAAATTACAATCATTCTGATTTAATAACAGAGTTCAGTTTGCTTTGCTTCTGTCCTCGATTCTTATCAAAATATAGTGTCCGCTTGAGATAAATCGCAAGCTGTAGTACGAATTACTTCTGCGTAAGAGTGGTCTCATGTTTCGGTAGACAGTGACCTCACAAAAAATGCTACTATCCTCGTTTATCCTGAAGGTTTCTCAATAATATTTGCTTATGTGTGTAATAAAAAATGCTTGGCCTTTAAAATTTATATTTACCCACATCATTTTCATTTTCGTGCTGCTGTGATTGTGAACGTTCCGACTTCCACTAAAGTGAATAATTATAACTGGATATGGAACCACGAACTAGGGGTCATTATCTAGTCTTCTTGGCTAATAGCGAAGATAAGAAAAATTAATATCAGTTGAAATAAAAGCATATGTATAATTTTCAGTTCTGACTTATTTCAAAACTTTTTTCTGCAATCTGTTTTTATTTGTTATTTTCATAACGTATGAATTAAAAAGTACACATATAAGTACATTTTTTAGTCACGCTTAAGTCTCAACGTTTTACCAAAAAGAGTAAAAAAATTGCAAATTGCACTGTGGAGAGATACCTATAAGCACTGTAATTTTAGGTTGGACTGAAATGGAAATTCGTTTAGTTAAAGACCATTTCCAGGGTTTCATCAAAACAGGAACCTACCCTTCAGGCGAAGCTATACAGGAATTTATCAAAGAAAACAAAATAGATCGAACTGTGCCTGTAATTAAATCAAAACTGCAGCATCTAATTAAACTAAAATTTAAAAAATGAATTGGAAAAGCATGGGGACAGTAGGCGCATCCAGTCCAGAGTATAGGTTTGTAGAGTTTTAACTGTTTTCTTGATCTTTTAAATTGAAATTAATTAATAATTTCTAAGTTTAAGAACTTTTATTTACTAAACACACTTAGGATTTAATTTAATTTTAAGGATGTTTTCGTCTTCGTTTTAGATATCTTTCAAGTTGTATTGTACAGGGTCCGGCAGAATGACCGGCCCTATTTAAATTGTTAATAACTGTTTCAAATTTTAAAATATTTTTTTTTCAAAGATGTAAAGTAAACACTTGCCAATGTTAGTTACAATACAATTTATTTATGAAAAATATTAGGTTTTGAAAATAACATCACTCAAACTCAAACTTCATTTTCACACTAATACAGATTAACCTAATCCTTAGTTTGATTAAATTCATCAAGTTGGGCCTATCAGACAAAACTCTTCGCCGTAATTTAAAGAATTTAAAATTTCATCCTTACAAAGTTCAAGTCGTGCACCAATTACTACCACAAGATTTAGAAGTTCGGGTTACATATTGTGAACAATTCCTTCAACTACTAAATAATAACCAAATTAATTTGGAGCAAGTGCTAATATTTTTAATAAATAAATTATATGGTAACTAAAATTGGTAAGTTCTTAATTTACATTTTTGAAAAAAAATTCAAAATATTTTAAAATAACAATTTAAATAGGGTCGGTCATTGTGCCGGACCCTGTACAATGGTTGATTTAGCACTTTAAGAATTTTTTATACAATATAATTACTCATTCTTGCATATTAAAAAAAACAATACAATATATACTTGTATAAATAAAAACAAATAAAATATTTTATTAAAATGTGTTATAAATTACAAGATAAAAAAGTATAAAAATGACAAGAAGTCAGGACGTTTGCACGTTTTCAAAGATATAAAATTGATGCGATCGGCATGGAACTGTGTCGTTGAGGATTCTTAGCCCATTTTTATTGGTTGAGTATCACTGACTTGTTATATAAATATGCGTTTTATGTTTAAGTTAACTACTTTTAAATATTAAAGCAAGTTCCTGGTTCTCTAGAGTAACTGTTTCTGTTACAATGTGGAAATACGGCCCGCCTGCGTCTCGAAATTTTGGTGCAAAAGCAGTTAACAATGTATTCGACTTCTATATATTTTGCGTTTGGTAAATTGTTTATTACTACTGAAGAAATATCCGATCCTTGAGGACAAAGTCGTTTGAAAGCCTTTTTTACATAGTACAGTGCATCACAACCACAGTGGTACTGATTTTGATCATTACGAAATACCCCTATCCATCTGTGGGGGTTTCTTCCAAGTCATACTTGCGTCTTGCAGAGGTGAAGGTAAAAGTAGGTGGAGTTGCATCTCTTAATATAGCTTCAGATGTTGCTATTTCTGCATCATTTATCCCTTCCGTACAGGGCAAAATGTTTACGCACTGGAAGTAATTTATCATACCAAAAGCAGAGAAAAGTACGGCCATTGAACATTCATTTTGGTAATGGATTAAATTTAAAAATTGCAATGTATTTGTAATGGCACAATTTAACGCATTTGTTATAAAAATAATATACAAAAAATCTTCAAAGTTATTCGCAGTAATATAAACTCACCTAGTTTTTTCTTTTCAGTTAATAAAAGCGGTGAATTTAAGATATAATTTTACCCCCACCACTGTACTGAGTAGGTACTATCAAGCAAACCAATAATATTTATAAATAAGCCAGAAGCGAATAACCATAAAAACGTGAGTCATCGCACCGTTGCCAGTTGTAGGGTTCCAAAACATATCCATGTCGTTGGGAAGTGACAACGTATCTTTCCTCAATATTGTGTATGGAAGTAACATCGTACTTTATATATATACAAAATATATATGAAAAATGTTGCAAAAATCGTTACCCCTCTTTAGATAAACATAATCCTTAGGTTCCCCTTTGCGCAAATAGTAAATTATATACGACATTAATTAAGTGGATTACCTGGAAGTCAGGTCGCCTCTTCTATATAGCGGAAGTCACAACTTAACAGGTAGCAATATATATATATATATATATATATATTTTTGAGTTACCGGCAATAGACAGACAGGCGGAAACGAGAAAACCTTTTTGTCGTCATCTAGGAACTCTAAAACGTGAAGCTCTGAAGAAATCTGAGAAGGTGATTTTTTCGCGAGTGCAATACAATTCGTCTTTTAGACAAGGGAAGTAAAAATTTATTGGCTCACTTTCTTATTATCTCTCTTTTCACGAACAACTTCATTGAAATCTTTCCAGCGGCTGACTTTTAACTTTTATCAGGACTATATGCACATATATAACTTTGATCACCTGTCATGATGTTGCATAATAGACGAGACTGTAACCGACTCTTACAAGCATGACTGGTAGTACAAAAAGGAGTACTTATTTGTAACTAAAGGAATTGGCACCTTGATTTTGCCTTTTGCCCAGATGGTTTTGATTTTGATAAACCTCGCATAAATTTGTATTTTTTTTTCTAAACTACGTCGTAACTGAGCTAAAAATTAAATAAATATTACTCTAGTCAAGAAAAAGGTTTATTGAATAATTCTAATGGCTTATTTCTAATGTTATTGAAATAAATCGATACAGTAGAAAATATATTTTAGACCAAAGGGTCTTTATTGCAATTTTAAACAGTGTTAGATGGTGCAAGCTCGATATCAATACTTCGACATGGATCGGTTTTACTATGGGTTCGTTAGGGCTTCCGCTACTTTGAATGTATTATGGCCGTTATCATATATTGTCATACATATGTGCGAAGAGTTTGACTAATGGCAATTTTCAAAGAAGATGGGAACTAATTATATTGAAACCTAACCATCGGAAATAATGTGGAATTCCAGATTTAAAGGTGACAATTGACAGAAATGTGTATCCATCTCTTGCGATAACTTGTATAAATCTCGCCGGGATCAAATTCGAACTCGCGACCTCGTCCGGCAATACGTTCTACTGGGGTTTGGGAAGACTGGGGGCTTTTCGGACCAGTCGAGTCTGAGTCGCTGGTCCGGGTATTTGATATTTTATCAAACATATACACAATTTTCTTTTGCTTTATCAATAATTCATTATTACAACAAACACATATTATAATCATTAACTATTAATGATGAAAAGAATATACAAAGGAGAGTTATTTGTCTAAATTCTAATTGGAAAAACAAATATGTAATGTACTCGTAATAGAAATAAATAATAAGAAACTTAAAAAACACATTTAACTAATATAATACGAGGGGAACTAGAAAAATTATCTACCTAGCCATGATAGAAACAATTGATAAGCTTCAGCTTGTAATGTCAAACAGTGACAAGTTTTTCATTGCTGCATGAAAAATTTGATTCATATCCGCCAGTAAATTTATATTTTGTAGAGTGTTTTGTGTCTAAAAATGAGTCTCTTGAAATTAGAGCATCGAAGTGTAATAAAATTCCTTACAAAGGAAGGCAACAATCCGAAAAAGGTTCGCGAATGAATGATTACGGTGTATGGAGACGATGATCCGTCATATTTCACAATTAACTTTTGGTCAAAACAATTTCGGTGGGGACGGGAATCTATAGAAGATGATCACAGAAGTGGAAGACATGCAGAGGCGACAAATGTTGAAATGTGTAAGAAAGTGGAAGCCATGGTTCTTGAGGATCGCCGTATAAAAGTCTTCACCATTGCTACAGCATTGGAAATATCCGAACCTAGCGTTTTGACAATACTGCACGACAAACTGGGCATGAGTAAAGTTTCAGCAAGGTGGGTTCCAGATTATTGTCTCCTGAGCAAAAGCTGCGTAGACAGCAAATTTGTAGAAACAATTTGGAATCTTTGGAAGCCGACCCAGACTATTTAATGCGGATAGTGACTGGTGATGAGACTTTGGTACACCACTGGGACCTGAGACAACATTAGAGTCTATGCAATGGGTGCATAAGGGGTCTCCCCCCCCCCCCAAAGAAGGCCCGCAAGCAATCTTCAGCCGGAAAACTCATGGCAACCATCTTTTGGGACATGCAAGGTATTCTTTTGATTGAATATATGCCTAAAGGCTCTACAATCACTGCAGAGGTTTATGGTGACACCCTCAAAAAGCTGCGTACAGCTATTGTCAAAGAACGTCCAAATTTATCACAAGGTGAATCGCTCATTCTTCATGACAACGCGACCGTGCATAAGGCCGCCAAAATCAAACCAATTCTGCAGGAATTCCACTTTACTGAGCTAAACCATCCACCTTATAGTCCGAATCAGGCACCATCCGACTTCTATCTATTCAAAAACCTAAAAAAGAATCTCAGAGGGCGTCGTTTTGAAACAGACGAGCGTTTGAAGGAGGCAGTCAAGGATTATTTTGAGACCCAAGAAGAATCTTTTTTTTCAACGGGCATTAACTCTTTGAAGGACAAATGGCATAAGTGCGTTGAAGTTGGGGGAGATTATATTGAAAAATAAAATTATTTAGAAAAGCGTATGTAATTCGTTTCATAGTTAGGTAGATAACTTTTCTAGTTCCCCTCGTACAGTAAAGTTAAAGTATATATAATACAGCACATACTGCTCAACAAATGAACTGGACCATTTGCATATATTAGTGCAATTTTTAAAATATTTTGCAAAAGGAAAGTCATGGCATTTTCAGTAACCTTTCAGGATTGTGTTACTATAAAAAGCATTTCTTTTCATAATTTGGTTTAAATAGAACACAGTCCATTAATAAAATATCATTTAAAAAATTTTAATTTTGCCCAAATGTTAATAGCACATTGCATACAAACTATGCCAAATAGTTGCCAAACATTTTTAAACGTTCTGAGAAGATTCAAAAACTATTAATTTTCTTTTCTGTTGTTCCTACTATTCTCATTAAATATAGTTTTTTTTGTAATTTTATATTTTTTTAATTTTATTAATATGATTTGGTTAATGCTTCAATTAATATTTCAGGATAGCGCAATTAAATATTCTTAATATGAATATATTATAAAAAAGCTGTATATATTTTATGACATAATGTAACAAATAAAATTTTATGTGTGGTCCAGTTCATTTGTTGAGTAGTATAATATAGTTAAAACATAAAAATCCATTCAACTGAAGTACAATTTTACAAGCAGGTACCTAATATTACCACAAAATATAAAAACATTCACTGGGGTCACCGAATCTTAGACCGGGTATCAGGTCCGGGTATTGTTAATTGGACGGAGCGGGTACCCGGAGCCGAAAAACCCTAGTCGTTACACAATATTGAAGTACAAAAGTTGAGATCTGTAAAAATAAAATATTTCACCCGTTAAAAAAATATACCTGATGACTGTTCTGAAAATTGGAAACGCTGTCAGTCTAAGTATAGGTACCAGATTACGATATTTGACGTAGAAATTTGTCTCAAGAAAGTTTTTAAAGATTACAAAAATGTTCATTAGAAGCTACCCGTTGTTTGCAATAGACTAAAAACAAAGCTGGAAAGACCCGAGTTCATGTTTAATAATTAATTAATACTTAATTCTGTGCTGTTTTACTATTTAACTAACCTTGTATCTCTTACTGTTCAGATATCCCAATTCTGAACCTCGAAAGTAAATTACCGTTTATACAATGTATCATCGAAGGACAAATTATGTGCCGTTTAGTTATTTAAAGGAATTCTGTGCGGGATGCACGACAGAGTTTATTTCGTGTTTTTTTATTTATTCGCATACTTCCCTTTTTTGTACTACTTTTTATAAATTTTTTGTCTTGCTGTAAAATTAAGTTAATAATTATTTTATTCAAGTGTTGAATCGTCGAAATATTATTTTATTATATATACAGTGTGTCGTAGGATTGATGTTACAAGAGGTGAGATGGACTAAAAATGTTTGAATTTTATTTTAAGATTGTGGGTTAGGTCCTGCTTGGTCTGAAGAGCATTTTAAGAATATTTTCAGTTTTTTAAAAAACAAGTCGGCCTTACCCTTTCTGTTCATGATACGGCAAAATTTTACCAAGAAAAGTTGTTCAGAATGATATATTACGGCCCTATACAGAATTTCAGGAAGATCTACTTAAATTAAACCGTTAAAATTGTATTTATTAAAAATGACGGTTTGATTTAAGTAGGTAGAACTTCTTGAAATTTTGTATGGGGCCATAATTTCCCATTATGAACAACTTTCCTTAGTAAAATTTTGCCGTATTATAAACAAAAAGGGTAGTTTATCAGAAAATAAAATGCAATTTATATTGTTTAATCTTAAAATAACGGTTTAATCTAAAAATATCGGTGGTTTAATCTAAGGAGGTAGACTTTCCAGAACAGTTCTTTGGTTATTTCAATTACACTTGGCGCTATAACTTAATGTACTCTTACTGATTTAGCGAGTAGTTCTCAAAAGTTTGGATTAACCGTAATACGATTTTACCGTAAACGATTAATTTTTAGTGCACTGTACGTCTTCTGAGGTTAGTATACACCCACTTAGTTTAATGACCCTACTTATTAAGCACACTGTATGAACGTTACCAACCTTCAAATTATTTTTCATACTTTTATACAGAAAGTACTCAGTGTCCTCATGCATTTGCGTACAGAAAGTGACCACTTTCTGTAATCTATTGTTACGTGATAACCATCTGACTGGCTAAAACTGACAAATGTATATATTTTTTGACAAACTTAAATTTTTTTGGCAAATGTCAAATTCAAAAATTGATTTTTTGTGGAATGCTAAGCCGTCATAAAAAATATGTAACACACATGTGGAAAAACAATTGGCAAAATTATGTGAATGGAACACACGTTAGCACTCGCACATGCGACATGTCTTTTCCAATGCCACACTTTCAACACTTGTATTATAATATACTATTAATTGATCCACTCAAGTACTTACTGGAATAGGCACAACTTGATTAATTTATATTTTGATATGAATAAGTTACCTACCTTAATGCTCCATAGTTAGTGTTCGAATTTTAACCTATGCTAAAGCATACCTTTTTTGCTTACCTATAGTTTTATTTTTAATTATAACACTTATTCGTTATACCTACAACATAAAATTATGAAAAGATCATTTCATACAGTATATGCTAGAAAAGTTTGTTAGATATTGAAAGGAACAACTACTTTGAACATTTTATCTATGTTATAGATTTTCATAACGTTGTCAAATCATTTCAGAAATATTACCGGTTTTTCTTCGGCAACAACATCAATATGGAGGAATTGTCAAAAATACAATAGGTTTCAAACCACCTTTGTTGCTGATCAGTGACTGCAAATTTCTGGAGTTTCTTCTGGGATCCATGAAAGTTTTAGAAAAAGGAGTTGACTATGGATTTTTGAGAAGATGGTTAGGAACTGGATTACTAACTAGCGGAAGTAAGAAAACGTTGACAATTTCCGTTATTCAATATGCTCACTGTAATTCCCTATAGGCACTAAATGGAAAAAGCACAGGAAGATATTGACACCTGCGTTCCACTTTCAAATTTTGGAACAATTCGTGGAGGTGTTTGATTTCTATACCAATATCTTAGTGGATAAACTAAGTGGGGAAGTTGGAAAGGCTTCATTCGATATATATCCGTACATAACGTTATGTTCTTTAGATATTATTTGTGGTGAGTAATTATTTAAAAGAGATATGAATGTCGACCTATTAGATTAAAAATATGGCAAAAGTTTAAGACATTATCACACTTAACCTCTAAATACACAGCTGACTAATACTAGTGATATTTTTCACATAATTTAGATATTTTAGGTAAGTACAGTAAATGTTTTAAAGGGAAATGCAATCGCGGGTAACTATTGGCAACATGAAGTGTTACTAGATTGAATTGTGTTGGTAAATAGTATTCTAGTTATTATTTTTGTAGCGAGGTTAGTGTTCATGCTGGCTGGTTGAAGTTTAATTTATTTTAAATTGTAATTCTGGCTATTATAAACTGAAATTGTGCTCAGTGCAATACCTACTACCTAGTTGAAACCAAACGATAAAATCACACTTCCAGTTTATAATAGAAAGTGTTGCAATTTAAAATAACTAAATGTCAACTAGTCAACAGCAAAGTAACCTCACTGCAAAAATAACAACCATAAACTTATGTACCAAAACAATTCAATTTAGGGATAATGCTTGTTACCAATGGTTTTCCCGTAATTTCTAGTTGCATTTACATATGAAAGAAAATGGACTACAACTATTTTTATAAAAATTTTTGCAGAGTCGTTAACTACTATCAGTAATAATTTAACCTTTCAGCCACTTCAATGGGAACTACAGTAAATGCCCAGGAAGATACAGAATCTAAATACGTGTACAGCGTTAAAGAGATGTGCAGAATTATAATTGACAGGTCAACTTCTCCATTAAAAACGTTCGATCTTTTATATTTTTTCTCTAAAGATTATCATAAAGAACAGAAAGCTCTGAAAATTTTGCATGACTACACATATAGTGTAATAAACTCTCGCAAGAAAGAACTTGAAGTTGGAGAAGACGATGGCAACAATTATACAGATGACGTTGGTATCAAGAAAAAGAAAACTTTCTTGGATTTACTTCTTCAATATAAAAGAGATGGACAGCCTATATCAGATGAGGATATTAGGGAAGAAGTAGACACCTTTATGTTCGAGGTAGGTAAAAGTCTGTTAAAAAAATAAAACCCTTTTGCTAAATAATAATAATATTTATTTATTTTTGTATTTACATAATTTGATCAACAAATAAGTACAATAACTAAATAAACAAATGAACAATTTCCCTCACTTAAGTTCCATAAAGAAACTTGTGCGTGAGATTTAAAAACTATATGTACACAACACTCCCGAGCACCCAAAATATGTACATGCACCTATATATATATATATGCTAAGGCCGATGGCCAAAACCGGAAAGCGAAACAGAGTGCGACTTTAATCAAATATTTTATGTAATTCTTGTCTTGGATAGTTTAATAGCCATAGTTTAATTTTATTTATATACTTTTTATATTTTGTTGCATTTTTTATATGTAAAGGTAATGCATTAAAAAAATTTATGTATAAAAATGTATAACTTCTCTTACCATGTTCTTTCTTGACAGATGGAATATTGAGAATTTTATTGGTTTTATTTCTGGTAACGTATATGGTTTCCTCAATTTGACTATTAGCCAAGTTTGGTTTGAAAAATAATTTTTGTAAAACTATTTTAGAAAATAACTGTCTAATATCCATGACTTCTGCTTGCGTGAAGAGTTCATCTGAATTAACTCTCCATTTTTTTCGCAGTATTATTTTTAAAATAAGTTTTTGTGCAACTTCTAAATTATAAAGTGTGGACTTATATACACCCCCCCAACCTATAACACCATGCGTTAGATGCGTTTCAATTAAAGCTTTATAAATTCTTTTAAGTATATCAACTGGCAGAAATTCTCTTAACTGTTTAAAAACATAACAAAAGCCACGTATTTTTTTAACTAGTAATGATATATGTGCATCCCACTTTAAATTAGAATCAATAGTGATTCCTAAATATTTAATTTCTTCTGATCTTGCTATACAAACTGAGCAGCTACATTGTTTAAGATCACAGTCTGGGTTATGTATAACTATTTTATTGTATTTTGGAAGCTTTTTTTGATATTTATGGTTAATAAATTACTATCCAACCATAATTTAATGTATTTTAAGTCCTCGGTTCCTTTACTTTCCAGGCTAGCCCAGTCTTCAGCATCATAAACAACTACCGTATCGTCTGCGTATGATATAATTTGTCCTCTTCTATTGGCCATAAGTAGATTATTTATATATATTAAAAATAAAATTGGCCCGAGTATGGTGCCTTGTGGCACACCATTTTTAATGTTTAATGGATCACTTAGTGTGTTACCAATTTGGACCTGTTGATTTCTATTGGTTAAATAATCCTCTAAAAGTTTATTTGCATTTCCTCTGATCCCTACCGAATCTAATTTTTCCAACAATTTTGAATGACTTACTGTGTCGAACGCTTTAGCTAAATCCAAAAAAACTGCTATTGTTGGTTTACTGTCATCAATATTGGTATAAATTAGGTGAGTTAATTTAGCTATGGCATCTTGTGTACTTAGTTTGGGTCTAAAACCGAATTGATTATCTGACAGTAAATGATTTTGTACAATAAATTTTTCTAATCTAGATTTTAGGACATTTTCAAATATCTTTGCTAAATTTGATATCAAAGATATAGGACGGTAATTTTCCAAAAGCTGCTGATCGCCTCCTTTATGAAGAGGTTTAACTACTGCAGTCTTAAAGTGATCTGGACATACAGATGATTCAAAAGAAATATTTATGATTTTCATAATAGGTAATGAGATAAATTCAGAAATTTCTTTTAATATAGTTGCAGTGATACCGTCTAGACCCGGAGATTTATTACTTTTCAGTTGATAAATATATTTTTTAATTTCCATAACATCAACAGGGCCAAGAAAAATTGTTTTATTGCATTTTATAAGTGCCTGATTATCCACTTCCATATTGGGTAGCCGTACATTAATTGAAAGTTTCATTTAAAGAAATAGAAATTTTGAGAACTTCAGAAATATTAAGCATTTTATGGTAAACAATGGTCACAATTACTATAAATATCAGACACAATTCGTTGGAAACCTCTAACCACACAAATATTTAGTAACCGCTAAATAAGTATTTCGATAGCTAAACTGTCATCTTTAGACTAACCCGACAAAGTTGGTCGAAGATATGCTCTTCACCAAATCACCAGACATTTTACTAGTGATTTGGCGAAAAGCATGTATTCAGCCAACTTTATCGGATTATTATCTCTCTTCAAGACTATTCAAGATGACAGCTTAGCATTCTCGGTGAACTTACCTCTCGTTAATATTATCCGCTTTCAATACTCTTTACAAAAGAAAACGCAACACAATACCAAATTCGCATGCAACATGGAATATGTGAAATAATAACGCATGACTAATTTAGAATGGAATGTATTAGCTTAAGAAAAGCAAAAACATGTAGAATAATTTCACAAGCATTAAATGAAATGAAAATGGTTAATAGTTCTTCAAATTATTAACATCGAAACGGTTTGACATGAACCAAGTCCACCTACGATAATAAAATCAGCAATTGGTGAACCGCCAACAACAGCTACATAATTTTATTTGACAGCGTTCGTAAAGAACGAGCCACAAAAATCTAAAATGAGATACGTTTGTAAGGAAATTTGATTACTTGAACACGTTTTGAATTATGTGGCACTGGGTCCAAAATAGCGTATTACAGAATGATTTAAAACTAAGTATAGCTAACACTAGAACTAGAACTAAATTTAAGCACATACAGACCAGCAAATAACATCGATATAGAGTAGGAAAACATCAAAACAAGTTTAAAAGGAGCAGCAGAAAAAACCTTAGGTTATAAAAAAAATTAAAAAAAGCAAAATATGGTTCGACGAAGAATGTGAGGAAGAAATAAGTAAGAAAAGAGAAGCTATACTGAAATGGCTAAAATCTGGAAAAGAGGAAGACCAAGAGAAGTATAGAAAAATAAAGAAGAAAGCAGATAAATTATTCAAAAGAAAGAAAACAGAATGGATAAACCAATAAATGGAAGAAATAGAAGTTAGTAGAAAGCTAAACAACACGAAAGAAATGTATAGGAACATAAAAAAACTGGAAGAAGTAACGTAATTAAGAGAAGAGGAATGAAAGGTTACCAAGGACAATCACAGTATGATACCAGAAAGATAAAAGAAATATGGAAAGAATACTATCAAAACGAAACGAAAGAACAAGTAGAAATGGAGAGCACAAGAGACGAACATGCAGATGAAGGGCCAAGTTACACCGAAGTTGTGAGAACTATAAAAAAATCAAAAATGGTAAAATCCAAGGTATAGATGAAATAAATGGAGAAATGATAAAATACGTAGGGAAAAAACTATACATCAGGATACACAGAATAATAAAAGCAATTTGGAACGAAGAGAAAATGCCAAGCGATTGGAGAAAAGGAATGATAATCCCAATATTTAAGAAAGAAGATCCAGAAATATGTAACAACTATAGAGGCATCACTCTCCTGAACGTAGCAAACAAGGTTTTTACTTACATACTACAACGGCTACGTGTGCACACTTAAAAGAAGCTAGGGGACTACCAATGTGGGTTTAGACCAGGCAGGTCGACGGTGGATGCCATACACGTAATCAACCTAATAACTGAAAAAGCGCACGAATATGACATTGAATTGAACCTCTTATTTATAGATTCCCGAAAGGCATTCGATCAAATCAAAAGATCACAATTAATACAAGATATGAAACAACTACAAATACCCCAGAAATTAATAAGACTTACGCAAATGACAATGGAAAAATCAGAAACCACCGTAAAATTGGATGAGGGGGAGACAGAATATTTTGAAATAATCATGGGGGTTAAACAGGGAGATGCTCTCTCACCTGTTTTATTCAACATTGTACTGGAAAACATTGTGAGGAAAACTGATTATGTAAACACAATAACAAATAAGGAAATGCAACTCTTGGCATATGCAGACGACTTAGTCGTAACATCGCGAAGCAAAACAAAATTACAAGAAACACTTAACATCATTGAAACAGAATCAAAAATAAGAGGACAATAAATACCGAAAAAACTAAATATATGCACTGCAAACGAGGGAAAGACACTGATCCAAAACAATACAAGGTGGGAAAACATGAATTTGAAAAAGTACAAACATTTACATACTTGGGAACGGAAATAAACAACAAAAATAACAAAGAGCAAGACATAAAAGGGAGGATTCACCGAGGGTTTAAACTGTTTAATATATACAAGCCACTACTAAAATATCGAAAAATAAAAAAAGTAACAAAAATAAGAATCTACAAAATATTAATAAGACCTACAGTAATATACGCAGCGGAAACAATGCGGGTAACCAAAAAAGAAGAGGAACAACTGCGCATATTCGAAAGAAAGGTTTTAAGGAGGATCCTAGGGCCACTGGAATTGGGGGATAATGAATACAGAATAAAAACAAAGAAAGAAATAGAAGACGAAATAAAAGGAGAAGACATAATCAGAGAAATAAAGGCACAACGAATACCATGGTTAGGACACTTGGAAAGAACACAGGAAAACAGAATGATTAAGACAATAACGGATTGGAAACCAGATCTGACCAGACCACAAGGGAAACCTACAAATAGATTGAAAGACGAAGTTTTAAAAGACCTGAGAAGGATGAATGTTACGGACTAGAAGAAAAGGACCACCAACCGAAAAGAATGGAAAATATTGTACTAAAAACTAAATCAAACAAGAACATTTTATGAAAGAAATTAATAAATAAAGGCGCTAATCCAGCCGAAGAGGATTGAAGAGTTTACATAAGACGCCAATGATTTCCGTAAAGGAATTACGGTTTATAAAACATTATAAAACTAAAACAGTACCTTATTGAAAAGTCCGGGAGCCATTACATAATTGTTTAACGAAGCTGCTAGGGTTCGGCGAAACATCAACTGCGCTAGTGATTTCGCGGAATGTGGAGATAGCGCTTCAACAAGCCGGAATACGTTACCAAAAGGAGGGACATGATTGATCCACAAAGAGAGTGGTGGAAGGCGCCATCGACAGCATTGCGAAAACCCGAGCAATGCGTAGTTCAGACCTGCAAAAAGTCTTCGATAAGAGTCTTATGGCTGCTATATTTTTTTCACATTCCTCGAACGGCTTGCACAACGGCTCTAGAAATCACACAAGAAACATAACACATAATACGGTTGAAAAGCACAGAGATTACGGCTACAAGACGGCATACAACTAATTTTTAACTATTGCAAAAGCTACCCCGACGGAGCGGAAGCTGCCAAGGGCACGAGTTCAAAAACACTTGTTGAATATTTTAAAGAGGGCATCAGAAAGAATAATGCATGTAAATTTTCCTAAGGTTTAGCTAAGTCCCCAGTCCATCTCTGTCATACAACCCACATTCAGTTCTCCATCTCACAAATTGCATCAGATTTCGGGAACTATGTATGCGATTAATCGCGAGACGAGCAGGCAGGCTGTTACAAGTCCTTGAAAAAAGGTCAATAAGGCGACAACGGCTGATAAGCAATTTCAAAAGCTACATGTGTTAGCATTTGTGACCGAAAAACCAAAACACTTTGTTACGGTGTAAATTTGTTTTTACGACATCTCGGGGTACGAGAGTGCTACAAAACTTATTACGTATGGGAAACTTGCCTTAGAATTCTCGAGAACAGACTAATAGCCACGGCTGAATACGCTTAGGGAGATGGGCGTGGTTCTACGAACGGGACACCGTAGAGTCAACCGTGACGACATATAGAGGGTGTTAAAAAATAATAAGGCACCATGGGTTCCGTAATTAAGCCCACGTCTGACAGAAACCCGAATGCCTTAGGGCTCCCTGGAGGCGGCAGCTAGAGCGTTAGATCCTACCTTGACGCTTACAGAATTTGTCCAGGATCCGCTTTGCACCAATCTGGCACCAGTCGCCGATCGGGCGACGACACTACAAATTGTTTAAATAAAACACAGCATTTAATACAAAGAAAATACAGCGGGAGCGTCTAACAAATAGGTTTATTGTGCTTCAGACACATAGGGTACAACAATGTTACAGTGCAAGTTACAAAAAAGGGGGTGCGTCTTAGCTGTTACATAAAATGTTGAGCGCTTGCAAGTGGCACTGTATAATGAAGGTCTGTGCACACTACCTATCGAAAGGGTCTGTTGAAATAAACGTTACAGATTACACAAATCATTTTGAGCGTTTGCATATGGCCCTGTACAATTAAAATCTACGGGCACTGCGTATCGGCAAAGTGTATTGAAACAAACATTAGTTATTACACAAATATTCAGCTCCTGAAAATGGCACTGTCTACGCACACTTTTTGATTAGCGCGGAATTCTTATAACTAGTACAATACCTTAGCTTAGCTTCACCTGTGGCAGTCAAAGGGGGCCCCAACTGGGAGCCAAACGAGTTTCTCAAGACTACGAAACAGGGGAGAAAACAAAGGAGCTCGAAGCGTAGGCGTTGGTGATGATGTTGCAGTCCCGAAGTATCCTCACTAAAAGCCACGATGCAATCGGAATGATCGAAGGCACCCCGGTTCACAAGTATAATTAACCAGGGATAAACCGCTCTCAATTTGATCCCCCCACAACAGGGGTTATATCGGCCCACGGCTCGTTTACTAAGACAGAGAAGCGCCTGGAGTTTCCACGAGACAAGCACAAACAACCCTCAACGCGATCCTGCGACCGACTCGTTCCAAGTCTGGGAACACACACTAAATAACGGGAACTCACTTAGTGAAACGTAATGTAACGGAAGGCCGCCCGCCTTCACGGCACAAGGCCACCCAGGGCGGTGCGAACCACCCACCGTCAAAACTACTTGTAGTTACACTCCAGGTTCGTGACCGAATGCCCCTAAGGTGACGCTGCAGCCAAGAAGAGACGGGAAGGGGCTACTTCGTTCGTGCCAAAACACCAACCGATCGATAATCAACTGTGCACCAGCCAGACGAAAGCGAGATAAAACATTTATTCTTTCTCTCGCACCCATGGCCATTTACGACTGCCGCCGGCGATAAATGAAGACGTGTGCGGCCAGGGTACAGACCGAACCGATAACACAGCTGTGTGCGTTAGAAAGCCAATGCCTTCATAAAATTTGATATGCTTAACTTAACAAGCGGAATAACACGCCAACCCCATATACAAGCGGGGCCGTATTTTAGAAAATGGACTAATAGCCGTACGTTCGTAGCAAACTAAAAATGTCCTCACAACTTAAAGAGAACTAAACGAGCGAGGCACGACAACAGGGACTTTATGTCTACCGAGTTCTACAACTAAACGATGGATATAACCAAAAAGATGCCACTAGGGGTCTAAAATCTTATGAAATTCAGTACAAATAAACTTAATATTCCTGGAAAACGTCGGTATTTAAAAATTAAAAGTGTGGGAAGTTCAAAATTTAATTAAATCGTCAGGTTGTCTTAACAGGTTATAATTAATTTGATTGTTATGTATACTCGCTGTTGCACGCCACGTGAAGAGCCTCTGCTTGCAATGCCTAAGAACAGGATTGCTGATTAGCAATACAGAATTAAATAATCATTTCTCCACTTTCGTTTCGTTATCTTAAGCCGAACCTTTCAACTATCGAAAGTATGTTGCTGTCATATTCAGTATTGCCAACTTTGGCGTTAAAGTGGCCCATTACTATACACATTACATTGTTTGATATTTTCGGTGGTTGCTTTCTAAGATTTTGTAGAATTCTTCTACATCGTCGTTGGACGCTGCCGTTGCTGGAGCATATACCAGGAGAACATTAACGACACAAGGGTTATAATTCAATTTGATGTAGAGTATACGCTCGCTAATGGACTCATCCTATTTGTGATTCATGGAGATCTTTCGATACCAAGAACGCAATACCTGGTCTTTTGTTTGGATTGTCAGAATAATACATTGAGTAGTTACACGACATATAGTGAACTTATTCTTCCCAATGGGTCTCTGTTACATCATGAGGAATTTAAAGCGTAGAAGTTCGTTTTCCAAGATTGCCACTTTTTTAGCATTCTAAGGACCACAGGCATTCCAAGTGGGAGTTCGATGTTCATAAAGTTGAAATTTGTCTCACTTCGAAATTCATTTACATTAGATGTCCAGGAACCTATACAAGCATAGCGAGTATCATATTTAGCATCGCATAAGGAAACCTGTTACCATCTGAGGCATAAGTTGAATCTTACATCCATGCATTGAATAAACAATCATATAAGATACAACAATACAATACGAACAATAACAGAAAACAAACTTCATGGAAACAGTGGTGGTTTCCGTTTGTCTTCTGCACAGTTGAAATGCAGCCGCCCCTAACATAAAGAATAGGCGTTAATTAAGGTCAGATATACTTTGTTTATACTAAATGATTATAAAACGAATGTGTTTGCTTTGCGAATTAAATTACTACAGTTGTCTACCTTTCAGATGTATAAGGTTGCTTTAGTGCAGTGATTACGTTTACAAAAAGAGGAATTCAGGCTTCAATGTACCTACTTATTTTGTTTATGCTAACCGTAATTTGATTTTCACGGGGTCACCCTGTAATGTAATTTAATATTTTTTTCATTATATTCATATGATTTGATCTTTGTTTTATACCCTTAACCGCAAACCGGAACAGGGTTCGTTAAAACGTCCTTCCACAATCAAGGAATGCGGCCGTGCGTTACACTTGCACATAAAGGTAGTGAAGGCGGCAGTTTTTAAACTGACCTAAAAAGTTGTCTGAATGATATCCCGAAAACCAAAATTTAATGTTTTATATGGTTTAGTTTATCATTCTCTGGTTATTCAACAATTTAGACTTAAACTTAGTTTTGTATTAAGTGGACGAAATCAGTGTTTTTTGCAACATATGAGAATTCCACTTTTAACCGAAACCGTCGGGTCGAGGCTAAAAGGTTATTCGAATGAACAAAAAAGCCGCTAATTTCGCGATAATTTTCACAATATTTTTGTACAACCGGCAAAGGCTTCGTTGAAGTAAAAAAATATCTTATCATGTAAAAGAATGAACTCTACATTGTAACTATTTTTGCCATGTTAAAAATTGTCGAACTTCGCGTATAGATAACCATGCGTGAATATTTTATTTTTTGACAGTTGTAGAAAAAATGTTTAACCCTAATCATGAAACACCCCATATAAACAACGAATTTAGATATACAAAGTTTTCTTGCCAATCGGCGTTAATAATGATTCTTTATTTGAATATGTTTTAAGGGGCATGATACAACTGCTTCGGCCATCAGCTTTATTTGCTATTGTCTCTCTGAGCATCACGATATTCAGGTGCGTATTCGTTCTTACTATTTGTATCAGTAAGTTGTTTAGAGTAATTAAATTAAAAAAATAATAGAGTGCTTTAAAGTATTTTTAATACTTTATTACTATTATCGTATGAATTCCAAGCAGTTGTATTTCGAAATTTCTTAGAAAATGTTTAATAATGCAGTTTTGTAAAAGTTTTATTTATTTAACAGGAAAAAGTAGTGCAAGAATTAAGGGCTATATTTGGGGACGATAAAAAAAGATCTGCTACGCATAGAGATCTACAAGAAATGAAATATTTAGAAGCTGTGATTAAGGAAACCCTACGACTTTATCCATCGGTTCCTATTTACGTGAGAAACGTGCATGAAGATATTGAATATGGTAAATTTAATGACACTACATTGGTTTACATGCAGTTATTATACAATGAGAATAATGTAGAGACTGTACATGGCCGAATTGTGCAAAATTAGACTTAATGTTACCATGGTATTTGTAAACAAAGTAACAACACAGTGACTATAGAAACTAATTGAAATTAGATTATTTCATTGTAATTTCAAAACCGACAATTGTTACTAACTGGCTAAGCTGATTAATGCTAAAATAAAGGTGTAAATGTATAGTCTTCTTTATTATTCACACTGTATATAATAGTTGCAAACTTTGCATTTATGGAATAACATAAGAATATAATAAATGATAAATAACAGCTTCACATTTAGAGAATTAATTTAAATACGTTAATATTGTTTAAAATAAATCCATAAATCTATTTTGTCACTGGAATGAGTTTCTATGAATTTAAGTTCGCACAGGTGGTTGCGATAATGCCGAATTTGGATAAAATGTAGAAACAAAAGCTGTTCTTTGAGTATTTTAATCGCATTTGGTGCATTAGGTTAATGTACTTCCATCAAATTTAGCTAGTGGTTCTCAAATGGAAACTCTAACACAATTTTGTCCATAAGCAATTAATTTTTAGTGGAATGTACTTTTACTAATGTTCATTTAATTTAATGAACATAGTTATTGATCACCCTGTATAGCATTTATAAAGGCAAGACCAAAAAGAAGAAAATCTTTTAATTTATGTTTAGATGTTAGTCGACTTCCATTGTTTGTTAGAAGAGCTGCTATTTGTTTGCTATTTTTACTTTACTCGTGTCCTATTTGCTAAATATAAATAATTGTTCATAAATAATAGCTTTCGTGTATTATATATTTCTTACTCTAATTTTTCTTTTTCCTCGAGATGGAATTACCATACCCAAGGATGTCGCTCTAGCCGTATTTGCTTACGGAATTCATAGACGTCCAGAGATATATCCAGACCCTGAACGCTTTGATCCGGAAAGATTTATGCCAGAAAATCAGTCTTCCCGTTCTCCTTATGCGTACATTCCTTTCAGCGCAGGACCTAGAAACTGTATTGGTAAGATAATATTTTTTTTAGCAATCCAAAGCCACAATAGTATAACGGTGTTAATGTTAATGTATCATTACAGGTCAGAAATTTGCAATGTTAGAAATGAAGTCGGTTGTTTCGAAGCTTCTGAGGAATTACGAGCTGCTACCAAGTACTCCTAAACACAAACTGGTTTTAGTGGCCGAAACTGTACTGAAGTCACAAAGTGGAATTTGTGTTAAATTAAAGGAAAGGGAATTATAAAGATGTGATTAGTAATATTAAAACCATGTTATGCCCTTCCTCTTGTCAAACAGGATTATTCCACATAAAATAATAAATATTTTTGACTATTCAATTCACCTGTCATCTGTCAAAAAGTGACCAATGAAAATCCAGAATTCTGACGTTTCTTGACCAATCAAAAAAATATCAGTGGATATATCTTCCTACAAGTGACTATTTTAAACAAATGCGATTTTTATTAGAAAAAGTCAATATTAGTGTTCGGTTACTATAGAAATTGCGTAGTTTGTTGCTAGATTTACTGAAAACTAATTTGAAAAAGTAGTTTGGTTCATTAAATAGTCCCTCGAATACCATTCTTAGTCACAGTTAAGTAACGGGTGTTCATAAACAGTCGTCATCCCAGTTGCTTTGAAAAACAAAATGTTATGTCTTTGATTAATTCGTGTACTACAATGAAACGTCATTGAGTACTGTCATAGCGCATTTTTTCTCAATTTTAATAGACATACGTTTCTGAAGTCAAAACCTACTGGGATGACGACTGTTTATGAACACCCGTTAGATTATTTTTGCGATGGTATCACTACTCATGTCCATTGCGCTTGGGATTAGGACTCGTGCTATGGCACTCGTCCTAATTGTACCAAAGCGCAATGGAATTCGTGACACCATTGCAAAAATAGTCGGCATAACTTTGACTACTCATGGTATTATAAGTGATTATTTTTTACAGTTCTATCAGCCAATAGTAATGAGAAAAAAATTCAAATCGACCAATAGCATCAAAATTACACTGACTATTTGCTAGTAGCAAATTACAGCGACTATTTTTTCACAAACCATTCAAATCGTTCTTCTGCTGTAACACAACTAGCTAAAAGTGGAGTAGGTGAGCAGCAGTTGTTAAAAACAACAGGACACTCATCTGGAAGCTCCATCAAACCCTATGTACAACTTGAACTGACTCTGTCCACTAGTGAGATTTCTTAATAGCAAGAAAGATTCGTGAATCTAGTTAAAATTATCAAAAAATTATCACCACTTATGTAATTACTGTTGAATATTTTCAAAGATCGTAAGGAATGGAAAATTAAATATAGTAAATATTTTTTTTACAAAGTTTAAAGGATATGTTTTCTTTTCTTGCTTGATTTTTTAGCAGTTTTTTTAGTTGTTTATATGATCCATGATAGTTCAGAGCCAAATTCTTTTAGTAAGAAGGATAATTGCTGTCTTTATAGTAGAAATAAGTTGTTGTTGTCACTTTGTTAACAGAAATTAGAAATAAATAAAGCCTATTCCTGCATTTAAAATAATTAAAGTGTCCTTAGAGCGCATTTATTAGTATTACTTTTGATTAAAGAAGTTGATTACTACACATCTTCTTCGACGATAAAGTAGTTCTTAAATACAGTATGATAGTGTGACGTAAAATATATGTTCGTTTTAACTTAGTATATTAATAATTATTTGTTCGTACCATTTTAAACGTTGTTAAAGTATGTTACTGTAAATAAAAAGCTAGAGCACTTAAATTTAAACCAACTCTTGCGAGAACTAGAGGTCGCAAACCGGGATCCCGACTTTCAAAAATACCGGGATACCGGACTAACACGGATGCTTCAAAATACCGGGATTGGATTTATGGAAACCGGGATTTTCGAAATTGACATTATTTCTTTTCAAAAAATATACATCGCTTGCGAACCGACGGAGGACGGATTAGAATGAGCGGATTCCTCGTTGGAAATGGAAATGTCTATGGGTAATAACAATAAGATTGAACATCTTGGATCTGAGCATGACGCACCTCAAGACACACTGCCGTTTAAGAAACAATTAGAAATTGAAATACAAAAAAACGTTTCAGGCTCAGGATAATACTTCCAGACCAACTGATGGAATATTGACACATTAGTAAAAATAAAGATGGCTGTATTAGAAAATCGCGGTTCAAGGGGAAAATATCTAGAAATTGCGTATGATAGCTTAAGGTCTATTCCTCCTACCAGTGTGGAGTCTGAGCGGATGTTTTCGTCATCAGATTACTTTTGTAACCATTTGCGCTCAAAATTAAGCAATCAAACATTAGACACGTCATTTTTACGTTATCATTATTTAAATTTGACCAAATATTAAGAACACAAATTATTTTAATATTTGATTAATAAAACTATTGAATTTTAAAAGTTAAGATTATTTTTGTTCGTTTGATTAAAGTCTGAAGTTAGACATTTCTGTTATTGGTAAAAGCTTATTAAAAATTGAAATATGATTTTTTCTGAATGTTTTTATTTCTTCAATAAATCGTTACCTCTAATTTAGAGGCTCTAATCTCGAATCTAGACAAGCTTTTCTAAATATCGAAAATATCGAAAATATCGGGATTCCGGTATTCGTAAAACTTCAATATCGAAAATACCGGTTTTGGTAAAAGGGACCGGCATTGCGACCCCTAGCGAGAACTGTTGTCGACCAAACTTCGTATCTGTTCAATTTTACAAACTGACATTGTAGAAGCATTAAAATACCTTGTTATAGCTTTTGTTTTTGACAGCAGCTCAGCAAGACAGTAAACACCAGTTGAAAATGCTACAGACGTACTCCTATACAGCGTTTAAAATTGTTCTTGAATATTGAAGAATCCGTTTGGAAGACAGATGAAACATTAGAAGTGAGTAAAAAGAAGGAATACTTAATAGCTATTTACAGCTATGGACGATCAAAAACATGATACAACAGACTAGCTAACACTAGATGAAAAGAACTAAAAAAAAATTAATTACAAAAGACATATATTTATATATTAATTTAACCATTTTTACAAAAAACTTATTACAAAATGTAGTTGAATAAAATGTAGAAAACAATAAAAGCTGTTTCGATCACAATATAACCGCATTTAATATAACCACAAAACAACAAAATAAATACCCAGCAAATCATTACACAATCCGCTATAAAATAAAACAAAGTGATTAGGAAAAGATTTTGAAAAGGGGCTTACTCAAAAACTTCCACGTACTTTTAAAATAATTAAGTAACAAAAATAAATACCGGAACCTGAACCTGATATAACAATCTTCTTACATTTATTCTACGAAGTTCTGCAACAAATGTGTAGGGCTAGATTCTTTACGTTAAAGCCAACAGGAAATAAGATTAATAGAACACCGAAGAGCTCACAATAAAATGGAAAACAGTAGAAGAAAATATCAAAAAACAAAGATTGAATTGAGTAAGGAATAAAAACAAAGGTGCATTGAAGAAAAAACCAATATTAGAGATTAATAAAAAACGAGAAGTTTAAGTACCAGATCAAAATTGTAATATAACGCAGGGGTCTAACCCTCTGCACCTCAAAATAATGAAATAGGCCATAGCAATTATCATCAACAGGTAAGACGAGAAATAAAAGGACCAATACAAAACCGAGGGCCATATCGGTTTTGATCAGCAAGAAGAGTAGGGGAAAAACTGATAAAAATATGGATCCAAAGAAATCTACACCTAGAGGTGAATATTAAATTTACTTAAGATCGTTTCGAAGCATTCCGCTATTTAGAACGGCTATTTACGATGAATGCCTGAAGAGAAGCTGTTTTCGGAGTGAATTGGGGACTTCTAAAATAATACCTATATTTAAACCACAGGAACAAGATAGTACAGACGTGAACAAATATCTTCATATAAGCTTGATTAAAGTAGGAAGAATCAATAGCACAATACGGGAATCTCATTCACAGCAATCAGTTTGGATTTAACCCACAAGAAAGCACAGTGGTTCAAAAACTTTGTCGAAAAAAGTCTAAACGACAAAAAGGCCGTTGATGCAGCTTTGTGGCCAAGTATCGTAAATACGGTAGAAGAATTCAACTTTTCTAAGAATTTATACAACCTGTCATAAGAATATTTTGAAAACCGAACTGCAGTATTGAAAATCAACAGTATAAAAGTAAACATGACGCTGGAAAGAGGATGTCAGCAAGGTTTCTACAGTGAGCTTCAATTTTGGAATCTGCAATACATGTAACTCTTTGTTGAAGCTAGAATTTAAAAAAAAACATCAAAAGTAGTAGCTCTTGCGGACGCCCTATAGTACAGTAAAGATACCTAGCTCAAAAATTGTCAAAACTCCAAAATCCTCCTATTAGTAAGCAGTAAAAAGTTGCACGACCTTGCGCGCCGTGTTTAGGCGGAAGGGGGGTGGAAAGGTGGTAAAATGGTAGGGTTCAACAGTTTTTCGCAAATATCTCGTTAACTGTGAGGTTTGGCGTAATCTTTACGGTATACAAAAATTAATCTACTTTTAATTTACAATAAAAATGGTCTTATGCATTCTTGCGCTCCAGTAAAGGATTGCGGAGATATGGAGGGGTAAGGATGGTAACCTATGAGCTCGTAATATTCGCTCCGAGTATATTATATAAAGGGTTCAGGGCAGTGGAGAGATTAGATAGTTATGCTTATGGTGAAGAACCCAGCACAAGAGACCAATAATATTTGAGCAGATCATCCACTACTACACATGTTGAAGTGAAAGTGGAAGATGCAAGTAATATCACTCTTGAGCAAGCAGAATTTCTAACTAATAGTAAGGACAAGATGCAACTAATTGCTATCATTGCGGTACACTTACAGCAAGCTGGTTGCAAAGTGATTCAGGTAGCAGGTGATACTGGCAGCAAGATCATTTTTACTGCAAGTGACGAATCAAAGAAGGAAAAAGAACCTATGTTCATGCTCCAGCCAACAAATAGCTAAATATGACTGTACCGAAAAAAGGGAACCAACAAGAAAACGTTTACTGCATTGGAGACATTCGGCGTGGTATTGGGGAAATGAAGGATGTTCTCTTGGCAGTTTACGCTTTCGCCGGATGTGATACCGTTTCTTCAATTTATAGAAAGGGAAAAATAACGCTTTCTGAAAAAGATTGCTCTCTGGAAAGCTTACTGTCCCTCTTATATAATTTCTTTTTGAACACATGGTATAAAGGTCTCTTGAATGTAAAAGTGACTTCATTGTTTCGTGCTTGAGCGAATGTTTTTTGTTTTTGTATCTGATGTATAGGGCATTCAGTAAACACAAAAACATTTACATTTTTTTGAAGTTGGCATGTGCATATAATTTTTATACTGGGGATTCTGTATTTTGTTTTGCAAAGGTTTCCACACTTGTATACAGGCAAATTTGAATTTAAAAATGACAATTAGTATTTCTCATTGTCAGTGTCGAAGCAGATATTTTTCTAGACATTCTCACTAGAAGTTTTATAAAATGTAATAAAAATACCTACTAATAAGTGATAACATTAATAGTATCTAACACTATATGCATAATATTCTTAAAAGTAATTATTTACAACATTTATGACAGTTGCTAGATAAATGACACTTTTAAATTTTTATGATGCGACTATCTGTTGTATTCAGCTGCATTAAAAGATATTTAAATATGAAAATCAGAAGACTAGTTGATTTATTATGGATCACATTGCCCCCCGTCTCTAATGGCAACGGGAGTCGACCTATTATATTTCCTCCCACTGCCATTGAAAACCGACCAGCGACCAAAAACAAACGTATATTTTCGGGATACCCCTAACAGGCGACAGAAAATGCCACTTTCGTATCTTCGTTCCTCCTCGGTCCTCAAAGGATCATAGGGCGTCCATTGGACGTTTCAGTGACATAAAGTTAGGGCAAGGTTGTCAGTCTTGCATGTCACTTTCGTATAAAGGAGTAGAAAAAGTATTTTCGAACTGTGCCAACAGAAAAATGCTAAAGTTGCGTCAATTGGATCACCATGTAGTGTTCTTTACAAAATCTAAATAGAATTTTGCTGTCAAACAATTAAGAAATTCAATGCTGCACCCTGTCTAATTACGTAAGTTACATATTTTTGTCATTCAGCCTCATGTTAGGCGTATTTAATAGTAGATTGTTCTACGAGTTAAGAAAAGTGCGAGTTTTTCAACATTTAATTTACTAGCGAACGGTGCAAAGCGAGTGGATTAATTTTACACGAACATGGAAAAATCACTTCTACAACATATTCAGCGTGTCAATTTTTCAGTAAAGTAATCCATTGTTTTACGACGGCGGCGAGGCGATATGTAAATGTCAACCGACGTCAACATAACCTACAAAAGTTGTAATTTCGCGATTTCTCGATTTAAAATAACAATGTACCCCTTGGCATTGGAAGTTACTTTTTATCTCTCATGTGATTTATTTGCTTTGGCCATACGAGCCTCGGAAACTAAACCCACATTCGTGATAAAAAACTCAACTTCAATGATAAACTACGTGGAAATTAATATAAAAAATATAAAAATAAAAGTTAACTTCCAAGTTCCTATACCTTCTTACTGAAGGGACTTTGTACTAAGGTATATTAGGTTTAATCGGTTTATTATAACCTAAGGTGTCTATGACCAATCGGTGTTTCATTCTTTTTGGCACTCCCTGTATAATTTTTATCCTTGACTTTATTTATTTACTTACATGTTACATCAAAACAAACTAAAAACTTTTGGTTTTGGTGAACGGTGCATGTAGCTACAAGATTTAATTATCAAAAAACCTTCAAAAGTAATAAAGTATGTAGGTTACTATAGCTAATAAAACATAAAAATTAAGCATTTTTAGATTACGATAACGAATCGACACGACACTAATGATAGTTGCAACTTGCAAGAAAGTTCTACTAAATAGATCTATATGACAATATTTTTTATTGAAACTAATTCAGAAAGTAATTTATGTTGTACAATTACAATTACTAAGTAATTGGTAATTAAATTACTATTTCATGTGAGTTATTGAAATCTCTGGTAATTTAGTTACTTCATTGTGCGGTAATCGGTAGAGCAAAGTTGAAATGTAAAGACACCAGCGTCCCAGCATAATCTTATGGTGTGCTGGTGTCTTTACATTTCAACTTTGCTCTAATTAGTAATTATAAGATGATGGTTGGTAATATATCACTCGAAATAAAAATAAATTCATACGTGATTATTATTCATTCATGGAATTTGATTTAAGGTAACATAAACATAATAATATTCAAAATTCTAATTATTTCAAACTAACATGAGAGCAAATGAAACTGAAATCATGCCTGGCTTTGAACATTGAAACATATGTCGACTATTAATTTAGATTATGTTCTAGAAGGAAATACTCATACATAACCTAAACCATTATACAGGGTGTCCCAAAAGAATAGGACACCGTTTAGTCATAGATTTCTTACGTTATAATAAATCGATTAAATCCAATATACCTTAGTACAAAGTTCCTTCAGTAAGAAGTTATAGGGCCTTGAAGTTGAATTTTTTATCTCTTATTTTTTTGCTAATTTTCACAAATGTAGAGATATCGATTTGAATTTTGGTATTCCTGCTTACTATTATATACTGCACTAATACGAAAAATTTCATAAACTAGACTTGACTGTAAGGGGCACTTTACCTATCTTTCAAAACTTTTTTAACTCTTCGTTAGCTGTAACTTTTTTTGAAATTTTATTTTACTATCTGAAAGAGAATTAAAATATACAAACATAATGTACTCTTAGTTCATGAGTGTAAAAGCAACTGTTTGCCTTAAAATGCCCACCAAAGGTAAATTGTCTCTTACAGTCAAGTCTAAATTATGATTTTTTTTAATTAGTGCAGTACCAAAATTCAAATCGATATCTCAACATTTGTGGAAATAAACAAAAAAATAAAAAATTTAACTTCTAGGCCCTACAACTTCTTACTGAAGGGACTTTGTACTAAGGTATATTATGTTTAATCGATTTATTATAACGTAAGGGATCTATGACTAATCGGTGTCCCATTCTTTTTGGGACACCCTGTATAACTGTCACCGACTGTCACAATTTTATTTGAAAATTAACATAAAATCTAACACTTTAACAATGTTACATCTGCTACATCAATTATTTAGTTATAAAAAACTTGTTCTTGATTAAACAGGGTAATTTAAAATTTGATAATTTATTTAAACAACTTGAAACGTCTACTGTTATAATAACTGGCATATTATAGCTATTAACATATCTGGGAATGTTATGAGTATCATAACTGCCGCAGATGTTTTGAAATCCGAGCTCGTAGAGCGAGGATTTTAAAACATCTGAGGCTGTTATGATCATAACATCCGTGATATGTTCAATAGTTTATCGGTTGCTATATGGTTATGGTTGCCATGTAGGGTAATATTCCATTACCCTACAGATAAGTTATGATCTAGTTACCAGCCCACTTTTGTATATGTAAACAAAGGCTTAATATCCTGAAACCGGTAAAATTAAAAACATCAGAAGTAATAGACCACATGGCCTAATTTTGTCTATGTCAAGTTTGATTTTGTTTTCATTTACTCACACGTTATTTATTTAAACTCAAGATACCAGGTGTCTTAAAAAGAATTACATCTAGTATGCTTTGAATTTCCCATAATGCAATATCAATAACAATCTAGTGGCACATAAAAATTTACATACAAACAAAATTCAAAACCTGCTATTAGATGTAATTCTTTTTAAGACACCCGGTAGCGAGGTATTATTGTTACAACAAATATTAGTTTAGTGAACTTAAAGTTACCAAAAGGTGATTCTTGTTATTAAAACGACAAGATTTCGCCTACATTTCGTGAGTTTGACTGCTTCAATTTTTGGAGGACGTCGAGCTTGCAAGCGACCGACGTGCAACCTTGGGTTAGACCAGGTCATTGCTTTCTTCTGAAAATGGATCCTGGTTGAACATCAATATTTTGCTTCGGTCGTACTTTTGGCTTACCAATATCATCCAAAACCGAAGCCACTTCTTCTGATGAGTTTACATTTTCTACTCTTGCACTAGTTTTCTCTAAGTGGCAACATCGGTACCGTGTAATTTTTTGCTAAATCAATTAGAGCATCTACGTTTAAGCATAAGCTATCTACTTGATTTTTAAATTCACTCTGTAACTGGTCATCATTGCAAATGAAAAAAAAATCAAGCTTGACTTAGACAAAATTAAGCCATGTGGTCTATTACTTCTGATGCTTTTAATTTACATATGACAGTTATTATAATAGTGGAAGTATCAAGTTATTTAAATTATCAAAATTTAAATTCCACATGTTTAATCAAGAACAAAAGGTTTTTATAACGAAACAATCTTGATGAAATTATGTAGCTTAAATGAAATTCAATCAATAAATAATAGATCGCGTATGCATATACTTCTGTTTCAAGCTATATTACCTACCATTTCCTCATACAGCTAAACGGGCTGTATTGGTATAGGGTTTGTATCAGGGTGCCCAGATTATTTTGTCCAGTAGTAGCCAAAAGATGGCCCGCAAGCAGCCAAAATCGCAAATCCCGTCGAGGTTAAGCATATTTTATTTTTACAAAATACAACTATTAGTACTAGAACTAAATATTAATATATACATATGTATATAATGTAAGTAGTTGATCTTCCTCTTCCAAAACATCAAAGAAAACTTCTAATTTTAATAATTGAGAATTATTATCACTAGCAACAGTATTTTCCTGCTGGTCGGTTTTATACATAGTATTAAATAAATCTAGCATCTTGTCGGTGGGTTGAAAAGTATTATAACGAATACTTCGGTTAAAACAAAATATTTTTGTTCTTATAATTGGCTCGAGAATGTTTCATTCTATTTCTTAATTTTATTATTACACAATGCACAATTGAAACAATCTCGTGTGATACAAGCACACAACTTCCTTTTACAGTGATCTTATAATTAGCCAAAAATTTCATTTTAAATTTTTAAGCATTTGTCAAAAATTTTCAAAAATTACAAATTCTACAAAAACGGTACAAAATAGAGCGTTATTTCCACAGACAAATTTTCTCTATAATTTTTAGCTGAATCAAAAAATGTAATAATATACCGAGTGTTCTATCTAAAATAAAAGTTAATAAAAAAAAAAATTTAAAAACAAAAAATCCCATTTTAGAGTTATTCAACTGGAAAATCACCTAAAGCACAACAATACACATTAAAAATGTAATAAAAATGTAAAGTTTGAAAATAATCGTTAAAACCGTTTTTGAAAAAATCGAAAAAAATGATAAATGACAAGAGTAAACACCATACCTCCGGTTATGCGATTTCCTTCAAAAGCTTGCTGTCGCATTTATATAATACACAAAATTTATATATGAAGTTTCATTGCCATAGCTATTTTCGTTATTGAGATATTCTGTTCACAGACAGACACACAGCCAGACCAATGAGAAAAAAATGTTTTTTGGGTTCAGGGGACTCTAAAATGTGAAGATCTGTGAAAACTGAATTTCTAATTTTTGGGGTGAATCCAATACTCGTAAAATGAAGTAAAAATGGAAATTGTTTTGATTATTTTTTAAACAGTCCTATCAGCCAATAGTAAGGAGAAAAATTTTCAAATAAACCAAGAACATAAAATGACACTGACAACTTGACCAAGAGCACCACACAAGTGTAATCAACAACTTAAGAAGAGACACTGTTTCGTCCTCTTCATCTCAATGAATTTTACAATTACCTACATCAATTGCACCATTAATTACAACAATTGTAAACATTCTTAATTATTTAATAAAAATAAATACATATGTGTTTAACAATTTGCGACGAATTACATTCGTGGTAATATTTAGTTTATAATTTTAACCAGATTAAGGGTTGGCCTTACCTGGTGGCGAAAGTTATACTTAGTATTTTGCCGGCTGCTAAATATCAGCCTAATTTGGCTAACTCGTCGGGAAGGGTCGGGGTTCCAACTAAGCTGAAAAAAAATCGGGAAGAGGGCGCCAGGTCCTTGACGTTGACAAATCCTTTGGTCGCACCTCCCCAAGGTATCAGATAAGTCCAGCAAACCAAATAATGACAAAACCAAAAACTCGTAACAATATTTATTTAATTAACAATTGGTTCTATAGTGCAAACATTAGGGTATAAATAAATAGAGAGGCAAATCGACATACTGAAGAGATAATAAATAGATATAGGCAAACAGATCAATATTTAACCTAACTTAAACACATTAAAAATCAATGGGCACTACATAAACAAAGGTAACTACGTTGCGCTGAAATAGGCACGGTAAGCTTAATAGAAGTAGGTGAAGTTGGTTTTAAACATCGGTAAGTTAAGTTAAAACCCAAATTTGAAAATTTTCCACTAGGAGATGAAATTAGCTAATGGAAAGCCCCGCGAAGCAGACGTTCACACACGGCCAACAGGGTCGGAACAATTCCGGCAAGCGTGTAGCCATTAAAACGCATGTAAAAAATAGCTACAAAAATTAGCACGCACCCTGTTAAGCACGGTGCTCCAAAACGGAGCTATGCAAGCGTTCAGCTAACCTCAACCCCGATCGCTAGCTCGAACTGGTATTATGACAATTTTTTAAATTTTGAAGGGACGAAACGCCTTCCGATTGTATGAACATACAGGGTCGAAGATATTTCTATGTTAAACTCATCATGCTTATTGTAATTGTTCAAACAACGGCTTGAATATGCTCCTTACAGTGTTAACTGAAAATAGTAAAATTGTTCTACGAAAGCTTAAATTTTGACCGCTACGAATAGGGGGCGGTCAAGAGCAACCTATAAATAGTGAAGGCTGGACTCGTGCAAAGAGGAGGACCAAAATACAGCGGTTTGGCCGTAATTCGCAGCTAAAACGCCCCCTAAGTAAGTATGAACGTCCTACAATCATTTTATGGTCGATTCAAGACTCCAAAATGTTATATTACTATTTCTTTGTGGGAATCTAGCTAGGACTGTCACGCAACCGGAGTGGACAGATTTAAACTAAGCTTCCAGCACCACAAAGGGGCCTCCAAACTATCCTGCCAATTAAATAGCTAGCGCGAGTAGTGCAGCTATCCCGAAAGCTAAACTAAAATACAAATTTAAGTTTGAACGCAGCTTACAATACCACACAAGGGCCTCTAAACGAGCATGCTAATGAATCTAACTAAAAACACGTAAAGTGAGACGAATGGTATAAAATACCTTATTGCTTGTACATTTACACACCATAAATTGACCATTTCGTGCGATTCATACAGATTCGGATGGTCCGAGCCGAACTAGAGTTATCAGCTCTTTCGGAACACACCTGGAGCGTCAAGTGCACGGGAAGCAGAGGTCGTCAGCTTCCTGCAGCGGATCGAGTGACGCAAGGGGGCCTTGTCTTGAAACCAGGGGACAGCAAAGAGACTGCAGGTAAGCGATGCTTCTGGCGCTTCCAAGAAGTCCAGCGCAGAGCGATTCCTGATTCCCTTTCGTAATTCAGGGGGAAAAAAGGATATCAGAATTATTAACATGTATTTGGTAAAATAATGGAATAAAATTTGAATTCAGTTGAACAATGAAAAATAAGAAACAGAAGTGTTCTAGCATGATTTAAATGTTACCTGAAATAGAGTGGAAGATTGATATCAAATACTTATTTGAAAAATGTTATTCAATGTAGTTGGTATGGCTAAATGTGATAATAGATTATGTAGAGTGTTGAACTGTAAAAAATATGCAAAAACAATATCACTAGGGAGATATTAATTAAGTTGTACACAATTAAATTTTGATAGAAAAACATGTTATAATAATTATTTTGTAAAATGCTGAAATCTTATAATACATTCTTTCATAATGTGATTTAGTTGATCTGTTTGGTGTATGAAAGGATGTGATTAATGCATTATTGCCAAGAACAAAAATAAAGCGGATTTTAAAACAAGACGATTGCAAAATGAAGATATGGAGAAGATGTGTATGGTAGCAGGACCATAATTTAAAATACTACAGGTATTGAAGTAATTTCTGGAATTGGATGTTGAACTCAGTTTATTGTTAATTGGAATAGGATAGCGCTAGCTGCTTTCGCTGCAAGTAGGGCGAATCAGGTTTCTGGAGTGGAGATACTGGGAATTGGGAAGGATTTTTCATGTAATAGTATTATACTTTGCTGAGCTTCTTATTGGAGTGACGTCTTGTGACTTGCACCAGATCGAGGTTCAAATTGTATGCTGATTGAAGATTTGGGAAGAAGACATTCTAGAGAGTGTTAGCAGTTCCTGACAGTTGGTTGAGTCTATACTGGGGTTAGTCTGCAGCTTGAAAAATTTCTGTAAGCATTTGGTATGAATTTGGATAATTGAAAAGCAGATCAAGTTCTTTAGACGAGTTACAGCTACAGATATTTAGTGATCAAACTAAAATAAACAGTAAAAGAGTGAAGTGAGGTAATTAAAAAGGGACTACTTATTATTTCATGTTTATTGAATGAAAGGTAGTTTAACAGAGAGGTATTTGCAATTGATATTCCACATGCATAATTTGAAGTGACACTGACGTTCATAGAAATTGTCACATAAATTTCAAGTAAATTTTCATTAAACAAATGACTTTCAGGAGTAATAACAGACTTGATATTGCATCAACCGACCTGTTTTGAGAGTAATCATGTTTTTCTGAGCTAGAAATATTTGATAACCTAATATTAACGATTCAGGCTACCTCGGTGGTTGAGTGGTCTTGTTGTCTGCTTAGCAACCAGGTGGACATGGGTTCAAATCTGGCCGTAGCCGAGAAATTTCTCGGAGCGGCAGTGGATTTGAATCCATTAGTTAAGTTAGACGTACCGAAGTTGTTGTGTGTGTGGTATGTTTGCATCAGGGGGAGCGTAATGTAAGTCGCGTGAAGCGCATTACCTCTGTTGCACTTCCCGCGAGGTATGAATGGTCCTCGACACCGAAAGGTAAAAGAGGCTATAGATTATGAATGATGATGATGATGATGATGATATTAACGATTCATATTAAAAGGTATATAAATTACTTGAATTCATCTTAAGTGAGGATTTGTCTAAAACTAAATCGAATTCGTACAGTCAAACGTAACATCTAAAAAATATCAAATAATTGTCGTAATGTAAAACAACTCTTATTGCAGTGTAGTCAATCAGTACATATAAATTAGGCGCAGCAACGTGAGGCTATAACAATATTTTAAATCATTATATTCTCTTCCTAAATATAATTCGTAGTATGCTTCATAAATTACAATTTTTTAAGAATATCATTTAGTTATAATACCAATGCTTGAAAATGTAACGAGTGCTACGCAAGATTCAGTAGAACACAACATAATTTCATAGAAACACTTGAACTAGAGTATCAAATAAGTTTTATAGAAAAATGTTTCTGCGTATTAATTATTATCATTTCCTATAGTCAACTTGTTGAATAGAAGTTAATTACTGCAATGCTTTAGGCGAGCTTTTATATCATTAGAACTGTTAAATGTGTAAACACACTGTGGGGATGTCAGATGTTCAATGTTTTAGTTTTAAATGAAATGTTTCTGTAATATCACGACTTGGTCAAATTTTTAGTGAAACCAGTTATTATCTCCTAAATTGGAAGTGGAAAAAGTAGTCTACAAGGTCGTTGTCATTAGTGTAGCTCGAACAACCATGACGTTCGGATTAATCGCGTTAAGCTTGGTTGTTATAGTGATCACAGCATGGTTTTTGCAATATCACAGATACAACAGATATCTGAAGAAAATTAAAGGACCTCGCCCAATTCCTTTACTGGGAAATGCTCTGGAATTTAAATCAACAGCAAGTAGGTTATGCCTTGTTAGTTTTTAATATTTTAGAGATTTTACGTCAGTGATTTTCATTGAAAATGTTGGCTGTTATCAATATTGAAAACAAACAAACTATTGCTAAAATTCTCTGCAGTAGATATTTATTGGTATTTTATTGCAATAACAAGTAGCACTCATATTACTTAGTAGATGAAAATAGATAGGCCTTAATGTTATAAAAAAGATGTTCTTATTACCAAATGCAATTGCACCAAGAAAGCAATAATTTAAATACATTATTTTAGGAAGTTGTAATTAATTAATAAGGGGTTATGCTACTCTGATGAAAATATTATATCTGAAAAGAGATTTGTAGATATTTTAATTAATAACGTAGGTTATAACTTAGCCATCAAAAATTCGACAGATGCTAACGAAATAACATATATTGTCAGTTTTTGTTATTGCGCTGTATTAGGTATTATTTTAGTTCAAACTGTAAACCAGTTTATTGTCGCAAGTATTATATAATAAGTAGAATTGAACAAATAGTTAAAAATAGACACTCCTTCAAACATCTGTTTTCTCTTTCCAAATTACTTGAAAATCGTAAAACATAAAATTTAAATTATGCATGTGCAATTAAGTATATGCCTCCAATAAGGAGGCGACTGACTAATTCATGCAATCGTCATTGCTTTTCTCATAACTGTTGAAGGTCCGAAAAAATTATTTACACATAAATTGTACAGAATTTTATCTGCTATTTCAAAGTATAGGATAATGTTTACAGAGAAATGCTTAGTTTTAGTGCTATGAATGGAAAGGCTGTAAACAATATGTTTTTTGATATTTTCCAAAATAAACTGATTTTCGGCAGTTTTTCAACGCCTCTTAGCGTGGAAACCATATGTCGTACAAAACAATGATGCGAACATGAATTGTAGGGAATTTTCTCGTCTTTATTTTAATATAGAAGCATCTTTTATGTAAAAAGCTTACTTTGCAAGTTATAAGCCTAAAACCAAAAAAAACTGTGATTTTTAGTGGTTTTTTATGATTTCTCATATTTGCCGAAAAAAAAATTGTTAGACAACTATTCGTGTTCATCACCCTAAAAAACATAAAGTAAGTCACTCAAAACAATTACACCAGAACTTTCCACTTTAAGCTCTTTTTGAACACCATTTTACTGGACTACTAATATTTTACTGATAACGGACGTCACGTGACAACTTTTGTTTGGCCCATTTGTAATCACTTTGCAACCACCTTTGGTCGTCAGTGTTTATTTTCCAAGAAATTCTAAATAGTTCTTTTTTCATTTGATGCCAGTTTTTTGGCGATCACTTTATTTATTATTTGTTTATAATAATTTTCTTACGTAGTTACTGTAGTTTGCGAATTTGAATTCGGCGCCGAGATGGCCTAGCGCCGAGTTGTCCCGGCGCCGAGCTGGCCCCTCGGCGAGATGGCTGCGCCGAGATGTCCTAGACCCAGTTAGATGATAGACAAGACATTACATAAAAACTTTCTATTATTATTAACTTTCGTTGCGTTTGAATTAGACAATTCGAACGAGTAGACGTATAGTCTGCTCAGTAGACATAAAAACACAAAATGACCTTTGATTTCCAAAATTTCATGAGTGTACTTCCACAATTCAGCATTGTCTAGGAATGTACTTACAAAAAGTTACTAAAAGAAATGGGTTAAGGATGGGATATTATTTAGCATCTGTCATAAATGATAGCAATAGCTATTTTGAAAGATATGCAAATACAATGTTGGATACTATTGACGTAGCTTTTATTACATTTTATAAAAGTTCGTCCGAGAATTTTCAGTAAAATATGTACTTTGACACTGAAATAATGTGGTATATTAATTGTCGTTGATTGTCATTAAACCTGTCTTTAAGCAGGTTTGCAAAACAAGATACAGAATCCTTAGTACAAAAATTGTATGCACATGCCAACTTCAAAAATATTAACTGTTTTTGTGTTTACTGAATGGCTTATGTACGCACGTACAAATTTCTAAGAAATATTCCCACTATTTAGTTCGTCTGTCAAAAACTGACCAGAATTGTATGTTTCTTAACCAATAAAAAGAAAATAGGAACCGATATATCTTCCTAAAGATATTCAAGTGACTGATTATACCATACATCAAGTTAGAAACCAATAAGAATGTGTAAGTTCCCAGAGTTTCTATGTATTACAACTTTATGTAAACTTCCGTCACATGTTGCCATAAAATAAAGTACCGCACAACAAAACAACGCTCATTCCTCCTCTAGTGTAACGAAGCGTATAAACGGTGTTCAACTTTATCTTCAAAACGACCAACCACAGAACGCCTTTCTATCACGTGATATTCACCGACCACGTGCGTTTGTTTACTTGGCTCGCCTTCGTATCATCTTAGCTGAAGTTTAGGATTGATAATTTTTCTATAAGTTTTGGAGTTTCATTATCCATTGAAGAGTAGGGAAGATTGAGTTGGTAAAGAAATCTTTAATTTGAGGTAAGAATAGAGTAAGCAGGCGCAATAAAAATTTGATCAAGTTGTTGGGAGTGTTAAGATTGGTGTTAGGTGCTGGAGAGTTTCGTACTTGGTCAGCATATGTACGATTAGCAATGGTTTGGTTATTTCTATTGGGTCTTGAATAGGAGTGGCTATTGTTATTGTTAGCTGTCATTCGTTTGTTCATAAGTTGTATGTGGTGTTGGCATCCGCGATAGCTTGCTGGGTGCGGGCCTCCGCAGTTGGCGCACTTTGGTGGATCTTCGGGTTTTTTAGTACATAGATGATGTTGGTGATCACCACCGCATTTCACACAACGATGATATAACGTACAATAATTTTTGGTGTGGCCGTATTTCTTACAGCGATGGCATTGCGGGGTGTTTGGTGGTTTTTTACGGAGTTCAACTAAGGCTATTGAGCTGAAGAGACCTTTTAGAGCAAAAATCTTTTTAGCATTTTCATTATCGGGGAGATCCACTGCACAAATTGGTAGTGGCTGTTTATTTTTGGTCAGAAGGAGTGTAACTTTGATCATTGGCAGCGCTTTGCTAAGTTCATCGAAGATTTCTTGTTCGGTTAAAGATAAAGGAACGTTTTTAATTACGACGTTGAGTGGCTTTCCATTTGGATTTTGGAATGTGTGGTATTTAATTCCATTACTGTTAAAATGTTTAGGTACAATTTATTCTAACAGTGTTTTAGAAAGTTGAGAATTCGCCTTTTTGGTAATTGTTTGATATGTTCGGTCAATGCCATGTGGTTTATGGCATTATGTAGATAAATAGGAGGTATTTTTGGTTTTGTTGTCGGATCTTTATTATTATCGTTTAAGGGTACGTGTTGATTATCATTTTCAGTTAGGTTATCAGTTGTATTGTTCTCGAATGATGAATTTATTTTGTGTTGTTATATTTGGAATCCATGCATAACGCTTTTGCACTTCATTAATCGGAGGTGTTAGTGAGTCAGATTTACGCTTATTTTGCGTTTGAATTTCCATAGAAGTGGCATTGTTTAATTCGTCAGCTTGATTATTAGCTGAATGTTATTTGTTAGCCAAGGGGCGTAAGGTTTTGTAATTTTAGTTGTTTCCCAAGGAGCATGTGTATCAAATAAATGAATAAGGTTATTATTTACTACATCTAATCTAACATTAATATCGTTCATAATACATTAGCTTTGTTGCATGGACAACATTTGAAAATCGTTAATAAATACATCTAAGTGAAATCTTTTGAAATCTCGGTAGACTGCAGTGATTTGAATTCCTTTAGGAATATCTGCAACGATAGTACAATAAATGAGCTCGTAATCAGATTCACTATTATTCCCAACCTCCCAAGATTTAACCAAAGAAGGGTCGGTAGATAAAATAAAATCTAAAAAAGATTCAGAATCTTGTGCAATTCTGCTTGGCGTAGAGACATGCTGACATAAATTGGGGAATTCTAAAAATTCCATGAAGTACCTACTTAGTAGATGGACTGAATTTTGATAGCACATTAATATTAATATCACCTGAACAAAATATTTTCTCAGAATCAGATGTACACAAACTAAATTATATCGCAAGTTAATGTACAAACGTTTTAAGTTTAAAAAATTATTGTTTGTGGTGATTTTAATGTAAATTTCGACGACGCTGTTAGCAACAACAAATTATTAAGTGTAAAAAACGTATGGAGATCATATTGTTTACTGCAATGTATTTCAGAACACACTCGTGTACAAAAGAATCCTGCAACTGTTATAGATAACATATGTGCCATTGAAACATTGACTGTAATAAGCGCAAATGTTGTGGATGCTCATCTATCTGAACATTGGGCACACATTGTTAATATAAGAGATACTGTTATTATAAATAGTGAAGCAGCGTTACATATAGGTATTTTAGACAAACGCACAATCTGTATAATATTAAGTATTTTGTGTACCTTATTTCTCAAATAAACTGAAAATTCGTTAACCTTAAGGAAATGGCCGACGAGAACTCAATGCATTCTATAACAAATTCATTCAAATATTTGACACAGCTTTTCGGGTAGAGTTTAAAAAAATACCAAGACACAAGTTAGAATGAAGCCTTGGATGACTACTTATATTAATAATACCCGCATTAGACTAGACGAATTGAACAGTATGTTTAAAAAATTTGGCGACCAAACATTAACCTGCTAAATATAAGCGTCTAAAGAATATTTAAAAAAATGATATTCTTGCAGCTAAAAAAGCACAGTAGAATTTTAAGTGAGTCTAACAACAAATCTAAAGTTACATGGCAACTAATAAAGCAGGAAACTACCTTGGGTAAAGAATACTTACCTAAAAAATGTATTACCTCTGGCGGTAACGGAGTAACTGGAGTGCCTGCAGTAGAAGCTTTCAACAGCTTTTTATTAAATCTGATAACGACCTTGTATCGAATACTGTTCCGGTCATATGTTCTCCTATTGAAGCACTTCCTCATACATTATTTTTTACTCCAGTAACACCTCGGGAAACACGTCAAATTATTTTGTTTGTTTCAAATAAACATAGTTCTGGCGTAGACGAAATTCCGTGCTCCATTCTTAAATACGTGCATGATATAATCGATAATCCTTTATCGGATTTCATTAATCAATCTTTTCAGCAAGGCTGCGGGGGGAGCGTAGCAAAATTAACAACTATAGACCAATATCGTTGCAATCTGTTTTTAGCAAAATCTTTGAACGTGCATTTCATGATGTGTTGTATTCATTTTTCAATAAACAAAACTTATTCGCAATATATCAATTCCGCATATAGGAAGAGTTACGCAACACAAGACGCTCTTTTGGATGTTGTACCTTTTATTGTTAATTGTTTAGGAAATAGATTTAAATGTACTTGTAGAATGTTCGATTTAAGCATGGCATTTGAAACGCTAAATCACAATCGCTTACTTGTCAAAATAGAAAAATACGAGGTCAGAGGACGTGCCTTAAGCTGGATCAAAGATTGTCTCAATAACCGAACTCAGCAAGTACGCGTATTTGATAATGGTACAAAGCACTTATCTAATACGATTAACATAGAAACCGGAGTCCCGCAAGGCAGTATCCTTAGCCCTTTACCGTTTATTACATACTTTAATGACATTACTTATTGGGTCAGCAACGCCAAAACCAATTTGTCTGTATATGCTGATGATACTTAGGCAGGATTGTCTTCCGTGGCTGTATCAGATCTTGTCATAAATGCTAAGGATTATTGTAAATTGGAAATTACTGCAATGATAATGGTCTTAAGGTGGCAAAAATTTGAACTATTTTGATTCACAACCTTTAGATGGCTCTGGCGTCAATTATTCTCCATGCTATATAAGTGGCAAAGAGAGTCTAGTTCGTACTCTGTTTTGCCGCCTTGCTACTTGGAAAGTAGTTTTGAGCGGTTCAGACTCTCACAGCGGCAAAATTATTAATTTGAAATTGTCAGTAGAAATATAACAAGTGCTTGAAAAATTTCCGGAAATATTTGGAAATATGTTCTGCAGCTATTTTTTCAATAAGTGCATGAGTGCATGCCAACTGAAAAAATCCCGACTCCGAAGGAGGAAGGATTTTTTCAGTTCGCATGCACGAATGCTTTTGTTGAAAAAAAATAGCTGCATAACATATTTCCAAATATTTCCATAGGGAAATTTTTTAAGCACGCGTTATATTTTGATAGAAAATATCACGAATGAAAAAACACAGTAAAGAAAACATTTTTATTAAAAAAATTACGAAACTAATATCTAAGTACTAATAGTTTACGGTTTTTTGTGATGACAGTGACATAAGTGGAAATTTTCCGGTAAATTTCCGATTATCAATTTTCGCCGCTACCATGGCAAATTTCTAACTAAATTTGCATAAGGGATATTGTCAAAGAAAAATCATATTTTAAAGTTTAAGCAACAATCTAGAGAATTATCTAGAGCAAATAATGCTGATTGCAAGGTTAAAAAAACCATTTAAGGTAGACGAGACGATGTAACCATTTTCAAAAATGACTACTATGAATATTATTATTTAAATACCGATTTTTCGCTAGAATTTTCACATGAGAGTTTCCCATTAAACAAAAAGACAGCCGATTTCGTCCGTTTACCCTTGCTTTGCAACAATGTTATAATACAAAATTAAAAATGACGAATTGATGTGGGCACTTTTAAGTGAGGCGATTTTAGTTAACAAATTTAAGTACTACAATTCAATGACAAATTCAGTATTTTTTCATAAAGATTCAAAATATTGTTAATTTTGGGTTAAACAGAAGTTGAATAAAATTATCAGAAAGTTATAAAGTTTATTGTCTCAACGTCTTAACTGCAGAATAAGAGTGTCAAAGTTTAATTTAAAATGTAGGAAACAGACTTAACAGTATAATAAGAAGTAATTCGTGAGGGATGCGAAAGGCCGTGTAGAGGTGTTTAGGATCATCGTGGCCGTTTTACGTCAGCTGCGGACGTTTTGAGAGTGCAGGAAGGATCCGAACTGTTCTCCAGGTTTAAGATCGCTTTCGTGTTGAACTTTCTTTTGGCGACCAGTGTTCCAACCACCTTAATATACCTTACAAGAGGCAAATCAAGATGAAAATGCTCCCTAATAGTGACCTACCCCACAAATGCCCCACCAACCACCCGAAAGTACTCACCTTTCGCATATATTTAGGTGAAGAAAATGATCACTTTCTGCACTTTTTTGTCAACACTTTCTGTACTCTGTCATGTGGTAACCATCTGATTGGCTAAAATTGACAAATGTATTTTTATATATGTCAAATTTTGAAATTAATTTTTTTTGTGGAATGCTAAGCCGTCATAAAAAAATATGTAACACACGTGTGGAAAGACACTCATCAGCACTTGTGTTCCATCTTTCACATGCTTTTCCAATGGTATACTCTCAACACTTGTATTATAATAGACTATTAATTGATACACCCAAGCACTTACTGGAATAGGCACAACTTGATTAATTTAAGTTTTGACACGAATAATTTAATGCTACGTGTTAGTGTTTTTAATTATAAAAATCATATTCGTTATACAACATGAAACAATTTTTTTGGCTTCGCCTAATTGTTTCGCCAGTTATCCAATTATTTCAGGCTTAACCTGTATATTTTTAGTTGAATTATAGATCCTTTGCATTTCAAATTTGTAAATTTTTCAAAGCAGTTTATTTTGTACCTGTATCGAGTTCCTTTAGTTTGCGCGATGCCCTCTCGACCCGCGCTATCTCTTATCAGAGTGCGAGCCTTCTTTTGGGCTCGAATTGTCCGTACCTCCCACTTGCTATTTTTTGCCCGCCGTCACCGGCGTGGTTAAATTATGTTTGTTCAAGTCAAATTACATGCGCTCAATTAATCTAATGAGCAGTGTATGTTTCCTAGGGCTGATTATGATCAGGTACGATGGCGCTTTTCTGTCTTATTTTCCCCATAGTAATTACATTTTTTCTTAGCTCTTTATTACCAGTTTCAATCACGAGTTTTACTCGGAGGCCAAGGCGCTAGCCTTATCGCATTTTTGACACCTGCTGGGTTCGGCGTATTTGCTGCCTTTTGAGGATGCTTCCGCAGCAATTTTCGGCGCATCCACGGAGTTCACGTCCAGCTTATGTTTCGAGGTTAGTTAGTGCTACTCCCGGAATTAAATTTCAACTTATCTTCAATACCTGGATTTTACACTTATACATTTTAAACCCGTAGTTATTTGGAATTTAAATTCACTCGTTGCGCAATTATTAACATGTAATGTTCAATTTCATACATGCTCTTGTTTTTTACATTTGAATTTTTATGGTTATAGTTAATTATGCTCAGCATTTAAAGTTGATATTTTGATGTATTTCGACCCTCTGTAAAAGGTACAGTCACGCTTTTTTATTTTCAATAGCCTAACAGAAGGTTTTATTAAATGACTGTGATAAGCTTATCCCACAATGATTTGTTGGTAAAGTTATTAAAATAACCCGAAAGGGGTTTTTTGAATTTATGCGTGTCGCAACCTTTAGTTTACGTACACCATTTCGTTATAACATTATTTGCATTTTAATTATCCTGATTATTTACTACTGACACTTCAAAACTTTTTATTATCTATTAATTAAACGTTAGTCACTAGCAGTTTATTTTTTCTTATTATTTGAAATCTTTTGATTTCTGGCGCCCATTTTCATTTCCTTTCCTTTTTTGAAGACATTCCAGGGTACACAGCTGATGATTTAAACCTACGATCCAAGGCCGCCGAAATTTGAGTTAGCTAGGGCCATCGCGGTGGGTAAAGAGTTTTCAGAGCTGCTGTGGTGTATAAACTGTGGGGGTGTTGATCTGCGATTTTTACTACCATTGCTTGATTTTATTAATTAATCGCAGGTCGGCTTCTTTATTGTTTCAAACATATAATTATGAAAATATCAGTTGATGAAGTATACGCTAGAAAAGCTTGTTACATTTCTAAATGAACAACTACGTTGAACATTTTATCTATGTTTATAAATGTTAATTGTTGATACATTTTCATAACTTTGTAAAATTATTTCAGACTTATTACCGGTTTTTCTTCGGCAACAACATCAATATGGAGGAATCGTCAAATATACAATAGGTTTCATACCGCCTGTGTTGGTGATCAGTGACTGCAAATTTTTGGAGTTCCTGCTGGGGTCCATGAAGGTTTTAGATAAAGGAGTTCCGTATGGATTTTTGAGAAAATGGTTAGGAACGGGATTACTAACCAGCGAAAGTAAGAAAACGTTAACAATTTTCGTTATTCACTATACTCACTGTAATTCCATGTAGGCATGAAATGGAAAAAGCACAGGAAAATAATAACACCGGCGTTCCACTTTCAAATTTTGGAACAATTCGTGGAGGGGTTTGATTTCTATACCAATATCTTAATAGATAAACTAAGTAGGGAACTTGGAAAGGCTTCATTCGATATACACCCATACATAACCCGGTGTTCTTTAGATATTATCTGTGGTGAGTAATTAATTTAAATAGATATGAATGAAAAGTTTAATAAATTTAAATATTTAATACCTAAACATACAGCTGACGAATACTAGTGACTATTCAATTCACTTGTCATCTATCACAAAGTAACCAATGAAAATCCAGAATTCTGACGTTTCTTGACCAATCAAAAAAATATCGGAGGATATATCTTCCTAGAAGGTATTCAAGTGACTATTTTAAACAAATGTGATTTTTATTAGAAAAAGTCAATATTAGTGTTCTGTTACTATAGAAATTGGGTAGTTTATTGCTAGATATACTGAAAACTAATTTGAAAAAGTAGTTTGGTTCATTAAATAGTTCCTCGAATGCCATTCTTAGTCAAAGTTAGGTAGATTATTTTTGCAGTGGTATCACTACTCATGTCCATTGCGCTTGGAATTAGGACTCGTGCTAGCGCACTCGTCCTAATCGTACAAAGCGCAATGGACATTTCTTGACACCACCGCAAAGATAGTCGACATAACTTTGACTACTCATGGTATTATAAGTGATAATTTCCACAAAATTTAGAAATTCTAAGTACACTACATTTTTACTTCCTTTTACAATAAAGGAAGTATTGGATTCGCCCCAAAAATTCGAAATTGAGTTTTCAATAGATCTTCATGTTTTAGAGTCTCCTGAACAACATGTTTTTGTTCATTGGTCTGTCTGTGTGTGAAGAGAAATTCTCAAAAACGAAAAGAGTAATGACGTTGAAACTTCATATTTAGATGGTATTGAGCCCCCTACTCAACTCTGCTTGCAGCACAAATAAATAAAAAGCAAGTCAGAAAGCACAGAGTTGGGGTAGTTCATGCAACTGCAACATTTAGCGTATAAATTTCAATCTGTAATTACATTTGCAAAGAAATACCGGCAGTAATGAAATGATCTGAGTAGAGAAGGCAAAGGGCAGAGCTTGTTTGTCATAGATTGGAGTCGATAATTTTAAGTTAGCCAAAAATAAGAGGCTTGTGCAAAATTAAAGCCGAACAGAAAGATTTATAATGTGCGCGTTAACTGAATAAATAATTAAATAGGAAATATTTATGAGCAATCTTAAATAAAGGTAAAGAAAGCATATAATAATACGTTGCAAAGGGGATAAAACAAACAAAACATGGCAATTGTAATATTAGACAGCAATAAGGGCACAGCAGGATGTAAAACAAAATTGGTGAAGCAAGTGAGCTATTTAAAAACAAGTCAGTGTAATTACGCGAGTGAGTGTTAGTGGCGCAATGAGACAGTAAAAACCAAATTGAAAACACAATATTTTAGAAATGGAAATTTTGTAATCATTTTAGTTATAAGTAATATTAGTTAAGAAAGTTATTGTATTGAACTTGGTCTACATCTGTTTTTATAATCTAGATAGGCATTTGTTAATAACGATCATTAGACAGTAACAATTGAATAAAAAGTAATTCTTGACACACAGTTTTTGGTCTCTCATTTAAATGCAGTTTCCTTATAGAAATATTTAATTTACAATAATAAAAAGTACACCATTGTGTAGCCAATTTACCAGTGCACCAGGAAAAGTGTGGGTAGCGAATTCCCTCAAAACATTTTTTCTTCGTTAGCACCTTCCGAGGAGTTCGGCCGAGACCAGAGATTTTAACGGCAACATATCCGCCCAGCGTGTAGGAAGTTCCCATAGCAGCCACAGCAACGCAGTAACACCGCTTCAGGCAGATACCATCAGGAGCCGCCGTCCGAACGAGCTACCGCAACGCTGGAGAAAACTCAGATTAAATTTCAATCAAAGTATCGGCGTTAGAAACCGGAAGGTTACAATTAGAACAAGAGTACGTCTTACTGAAAGGAGATCCAGGCATATTAAAACATCTATTGAAAGCAATTATCCAGTAATAGATTAAAATCCAAATTTGAGGTTAAAAAAACAATTGCACGTTGGCGTCTTTCAACAATCAAGGACCCGTTTTGTCTGAAAACAAAAGATAGATGAATGCCGTCGAAAGCGCGAGAATTCAAAAGTTACCCTATCGAATGCTCATAAAACTCCTTTTGTAAAATTAAATCACAAACGCAGACCGCAACAAAATAAACCGATTTGTGTAGAACTTTGACAGCGTATCAAAGTAGCGGCTGCGAGATAGAATTAAATTCACAGCCCATTGGCGTATCACATACATTTTAATATTAACGTACCGGGGAAGCCAACTCTGAGGAATGAGTTTTCTTGCTTACCGAGCTAGCCTTCTGTAATATTAATTGCAGATGAATGAATAAATGGCATAATACTGTTTTATTTGCAAGTAATTAACGAACCCAATCAAAACAGAATAATTTTTAGTCAGTCTAAGATGTGACCTAAATAAAAGTTAGTATGCAGGTAGTAGTAATTACAATTAAAATAATCATATCATTATATTTATCAGATCATATCATTGCAATATATGAGTTTTGTGTACTATCCGGACGCGACGGCAATCTTTTAAAGAAAATCACATAATCGGAAGTATGGTGTTTGTACTTGCAATTTTTCAGTTTTTTTTATTTACCCCAAAAACGGCTTAAGCGATTTTTTCAAACGTTATATTTTTATTAAATTGTTTGAAATGTGTATTTATGTGAGATAAGTGATCTTCCAGTTGAATACCTCAAAATGGTTTTATCTGTAATATACTAGTAAACTAAAACATTTTTGACAAATTATGAGATCACTGTAAATGGAAATTGTTGTGCGTATATCACACCAGATTTTTTATATGGAAATGCAATCTAGGAAACCATTTACAGAAAGTGTCACTAAATTGGGTTGTGTTGGTACATATGCATCTGGTGATTAGTTTTGCAGTGAGGTTAGTTTTCATGCTGGCTGATTGAAGTTTAATTATTTTAAATTGTAATTCTGGCTATTATAAACTGAAATTTCCCTCAGTGCAATACCGACTACCTAGTTAAAATCCAACGATAAGAAACTTATGTACCAACACAACAATTTAGTGATAATACTTGTTGCCAGTGGTTTCTCTATAATTGCGCTATTTTAAATTATATATGAAAAATAGACTATAATTTAATTTTATAAAAATTTATGCAGAATCACTAACTACTATCAGTAATAATTTAACCTTTCAGCCACCGCAATGGGAACTACAGTAAATGCCCAGGAAGATACAGAATCTAAATACGTGTACAGCGTTAAAGAGATGTGCAGAATTATAGTAGATAGGTCGACCTCTCCTTTAAAAATAATCGACTTTTTCTATTTTTTCTCTAAAGATTATCGTAAAGAACAGAAAGCTTTGAAAATTTTGCATGATTACACATCTAGTATAATAAATTCTCGTAAGAAAGAACTTGAAGATGGTGAAGACCACTGCAGCAACAATTATATGGATAACGTTGGTATCAAGAAAAAGAAAAGTTTTTTGGATTTGCTTCTTCAGTATCAAAGAGATGGGCAGCTTATATCAGATGAGGATATTAGGGAAGAAGTAGACACATTTATGTTCGAGGTAAGTATAAACTGTTAAAAAGTAAAACGCTTTTAGTAAACGTAGCCGTATATTCATTGAAAATTTCATTTAGAGTATAGTCCATTTACTAAAGGAAAAAAGTTCTAACTTCGTTGACTCAAAACCGATTTTGACCATTTTTTTAAATTATATCGGAAAAAACCTGTAGAAAAATTCCCCATAGGTGAGAAGGTGTGCTTTTTATTTTTTCAATTGTTATTAACAAATAAGTGTTTTTCAATATATTCTTAATTAAAAAAAAATTATCACTTCTTTATTTATTTAAATCATTGCCTGACATTTGATAACATAAGGTTTTTGGGTTCACAGATTACGAATCTGGTCTCAAAATTGGTGTAAAAACAAAAATGGCGTCTACAAAATGGCGTCGAAGGTCTAATTTTTTATTTTATTTTTTTAATTTTTATTAGATGTCTAGCGGTTTTTGGGGTAGCTGATTACGAATTTAACATTAAAACTTAACTAAAATAAAAAATGGCGGATCCAAGATGACGAAAACCTTTTTTTTTTATTCGGCCTTAAGTTTTTAGCTATACTATAGGGTTTTTTGGGTCGCTGATTTCAAATTTTATGTTAAAATTTATCAAAAATGAAAAATAACTTCTTTAAAGCTGCAAAATAGCTTTATTTCTGAATTCCGCACGTTGCCTCATATCTAGAGATTTTGGCCACAGTAATTATAAATATAGCATTAAAAGGGTTAGTTTTATTGTGTGCAATTATTATTATTATTTAATAAACATTATATACAAATAAAATTCTAAATTGTTAAAGTAACTCAAATTTAAATAGATTAAATACATTTAAATATAGCATACGAATACATATTAATTCCAACGAATAAAAATGTGTTTTCTACGACCTCTTTCTACAATTTCCAAAAGATATTTCTGAATTAAAAGATTTTTCTGTTTGTGACCGACGGAGGAATGTTATTACATAAAGGCAACGTGTTCAACAGTATGGAGCAATTTTAGATATATTAATTTTATTGTACGTAATTATGAAAAAAAATAAGTGTTTTTGTCGATTATCAGAAACAGAATAAAATCTGCTGAAAGAGACCGACGTCTAAAAACGAAAACTGCACCAGATATTCGATTTGAAAGAGACAGCTTTTTAAAGTTGTATCAAGAAAAAATTCTGGCAAATGTCTTTCATGTCGTTTTAATTTTTTAAAAGAAGGTTTAGCTGCAAATAATATCCTTGCTCTCAAGCTGAAAGTGATGCTGATCGGTTAATAGTTACAACAACTCTCAATGCATCAAATAAAAACATAGTCGTAGTATCAGAGAATATAAACGTATTACTTATATTAACAGCTTTAGTTTCATGCTGATAAAGATATATATTTTTTAAAACCTGCCAAAAATAAAGAAAATAAAAAATATCTTCTTCTAAAAGCCTGCAATTTGCGCATCCCAATAAATTGTAGTGAGCATGTTCTTTCTGTACATGCTTTAACTGGATGTAACACTTCAACATGTTTTAACAGAAGAAAGAATCTTCTTCTTCATCTTGTTCAGGTGCTTATCAGATTTCGTATGTTTGCCATTAACACGGCTATCTTCACTTTATTGGTTGCAATCCTAGATAACTCATTGGATGATTTCCCATACCACGCCCTTAGGTTTTGCAACCAAGATAGTATTCTTCTGCCTCCTGGTCCACGTTTGCCATATATCTTGCCTTGTATAATAGATTGTAGTAGGATGCACTTATTCTCATTCCTCATTATTTCTCCGAAGTATTGGAGTTTGTGTATCTTGGTGTTGTCCATGATCTCTTTACTTTTTTTTCATTCTCTCTAAGACTTTAATATTTATTACACGGTGTTCCCATAATATCCGCAATATTCTCCGGTATAACCACATTTCAAATGCTTCGATTTTTTTTGTGATTGTTTTGTTAAGGGTCCAGGACTCGACCCCATAGAGCAAGATGGGAAAAATGTAGCATCTTAGCATGCGAGTATTAGTGTCAAGGTGCAGATTATGGCTTTTGAATATAGTTTAATATATTGAAGATGTATAAGGATGAACAAGACGAATAGGACCGGCACCTTATTAAAGATCCACATGGATAAGTCCTAGTAAATGAGCAATGGCTATGTTCAGGAAAGAATAAATTTGTCAAAATATTTGAAAATAGCAGTGATTTGATGGAGACTGCAAAAATGTATGTAAAAAATTTTTTGTATAAAATGTATGCTTGCAATGTATGGTGGAAAGAAAGGTTTAAGTGATTGAAAGTTTTTTATTATTCATATACCGCAAGCAAATGAGGTTACAGACAATACAATACATATATTTTTTAAATAAAAACATTTTGAATTTTTGGTTTGATTCTTTTATTAAGGCATCTACAAAAAAATTAGCGTTAATTTAGCATAATTGTGACATACGATGGATCCAGCAGAATAACATTTAAAACACGTGTATTTGCAAACACAGTTGTGGCTGGGAAACCAAGATATTTCAAAGGAAGATTGGGGTTGGAAATATGATACAGGAAAGTGTTTTCCAATCCTAATGACACAAGAACCAGATCCACAAAACATCTTAAAAATTACTTTTTTGCAACTACAAAACTAGTTGCGGGCCAGCTTGTGTGTATAGGAAAAGTGGCCTTTAGGCTCAGCGGCTTGCGGTGAATGTGGCTGAAATAGCCTTAATTCACGACCGGCAGTGTAAATGGAAAAAGTAGAGGAAGAAAAAATAAAGCTAAATAATTTAGTTTTTTGTTTTTAAATGTATCTAGGGTTAATTTTAATAAATCAATTAAATTATAATATCTTGAAAACTCATTTAACTTTTCTATCATTTGTTTCCACCAGTTTTCAGACACTGTTTTCCATTTGTGATAAATTTTAACATAAAATTTGGGATGAGCGACCCAAAAAACGTCTAGGTATAGGAATAAGAAATTTAGAAAAAAATACCCCTTTTCGCCATTTTTTATCCGCCATTTTTTGTTTTAGTTAAGTTATAATGTCAAATTCGTAATCAGCAACCCCAAAACCCCCCAGACTACTAATAAAAATTTAAAAAAAATAAAATAAACAATTAGACCTTCGACGCCATTTTGTTTTTACACCCATTTTGAGGCCAGATTCGTAATCTGCAACCCTAAAAACCTTATGTTATCAAATTTCAGGCAATTGCTTAAATAAATCAAATAGTTATAAATTTGTTAATTAAGAGTATATTAAAAAACACTTTTTTGTTAATAACAACAGAAAAAATACAAAGCACACCTTCTCACATATGGGGAACTTTTCTATAAACTTTTACCAAAATAATAAAAAAAATCGTTCAAAATCGGTTTTGAGTCAACGAAGTTAGAACTTTGGCGAGTTTTTAGCGTTTAGAAAATGGACTAGTAGTAGAAATGTTGAGAAGTTCAGAAATGTTAAGCATTTTATGGAAAGAAAAGCAATGGTGACAATTACTATAAATATCAGACATAATTTGTTAAAAAAAAACCGTAACTACACAAATATCTAACAACCGCAAAATAGACTAAATCACCAGTGAGAGTCCTGGAGATTTGGCATACCTTCGGCCAACTTTGTCGGGTTAGTGTCTCTCTTCAAGGATACTAAAGGAAACAGCTTAGCTGTCGAAATACGTATTTAGCAGTTGTTAAAAAATTGTGTGGTGAGGGTTTTTTAGCAAATTGTGTCAGACTCAAACCACAGGTCTCAGCAGTGTTTTATACTATAAATATTGGCTAAACCTGCTAAAAGTAATAAATTTGTAGACTTTATCTTTTTCTTCATAGTCCAACGTCGTAAACGATGTGTAGTGATAATTTTAAATTAGGCGTGATTGTCTTGCTTGTTATGCAGAGTATTAGTCACGCGTTTAATAGTTTGACGTCGCTTGTTTCGATTCGGAGCATCCCCCGTTATATCTTCTAATGGAGTTCCAGTTATCTAATGGACAGCATCAATCCAGCTAGTGGGTAAACGTCCACAGCGTCGTTTTCCATCTGCAATTTCTTACACAATCAGTTCTTCTACAGTCTTGTAGCTTGGTATGTGGCCAAAGGATTTTAGAGTTCTAGTGGATGTCAGACTTGATGATCAGGTCGAATTTCGTTCAGTACATATGCATCTGCCCAAGAGATTCTCAACATTCTACTACAGCAGCATATTTCGAATGCGCCAATGCTACGTCTGCCTGCAGGATTTTATTATACACGTTTCTGAAGCATATGAAAATTCAGAGAATGCTAGAGCGTGTACTAAGAATTTCTTAGTTTTTATTGAAATATTACGAACCCTCCATATTGTGGTCAGCTGACTTATAACTGTATGATTTAGTTATATGCGATGGCGAGATTTCAATTCGTAGTTTCCACTGTTTTGTAAAAGCGAACCTAGATAAACGAACTTATCTACAACCTCGAAAGTGACTATCAAAGGGAGCGTAGGCTGCAGTTTCTTCTTAACGATCATAACTTTTGATTTGCCATAATTTATAATTTGACCATAATGAGTAGGAATTGTTGTCTATAGGTTATTTGATAGTTCTTATAGTTCTTCAATCGAACTTGCTATTAATAGAGTGTCATCTGCGTATCCTAGATTAGGTACATATCTTCGTACCACCGATTTTAATACCCGTTTTCCGTTCGCCAAGGAATAGATGTTAAAAAGTAGAGAGGCTTGTCGTACCCCTCGCCGATTCTACAGGACATTGTCGATTTTTTTACTGCACTGCTGTCTTCATAGAGTCGACGTACAATGGACGTTGGCCAGTATTTAGGCCACTTTCAGGATTTCCAAATTGTGCAGCACAAAAAGTGCAGCACAGGACAGTCATCCTTCAGAAGCTTTTATCCTTCAGTTGGAATGGTATCTAGCGTAACAACTACCTCATCAACTACCTCACTGAGCAGAATGTCAGGCTCCTGTTCTCCAACCTTTGTTGAATAAGTAGTTGTCTCTCCGTTGTAAAGATCTTCAAAGCAGCGGGTCTATACATCTAGTAGGTACGTGATCTAGGTCTGTTTTTAAAACACCAGTATTATCAATCCCAGCGTAGAATTTTGGTTTAAAGCTGTAAGAATCTTAATCTTTTGAAAGAGATCTCTGGCTCGATTCGTATTTAAATAAACTTTTACATCGCGACACGTAATATTATTCAACAGTTTAGACTTAAAATTAGTTATTTTTGTATTAAGTGCGCGAAATCAGTGTTTGCAGCACATTCGAATGAAACTTTTAACAGACACAGTCGGGTCAAGGTTAAAAAGTTATTCGAATGCACAAAAAAGGCGAATTTCGCTCATGAAATGCAAAACATATTTTTGTTACAACCGGCAAAGACTGTGAAGTAAAACTATTCTTGTCATGTAATAAATGAAATCTATATTGTAGCTATTCTTTGACTCTTGTAGAAAAAATATCGAACGCTAATTATGAAACACCCCATATATACAACGATTTCATATATACGAAGTTTTCTTGCCAATCAGCGTTAATGATGATTCTTTTTTTAATAATATGTTTTAGGGGCATGACACAACTGCTTCGGCCATCAGCTTTATTTGCTATTGTGTCTCTGAGCATTACGATATCCAGGTGAGTATTCGTTCTTGCTGTTTCTATAAGTAAGGTGTTTAGAGCAACTTTAAATTTAAAACAAATAACAGAGTGCTTTAGAGCATTTTTAATAATTATTAGTATCATTTGAATTCCAGGCAGTCATATTTCGAAATTTCTAAGATAATGTTAAAATAATACGTAGTTTTTTAAGACTTTCCTTTATTTGACAGGAAAAGGTAGTGGAAGAATTAAGGGCTATATTTGGGGACGATAAAAAAAGGCCTGCGACGTATAGAGATCTACAAGAAATGAAATATTTAGAAGCTGTGATTAAGGAAACCCTACGACTTTATCCATCGATACCTGGTTATCTGAGAAACGTACATGAAGATATTGAATATGGTAAATTTAATGACACTGCATAGGTTTATATGCAGTAATTGTATATAATAGTTACGAAACCTGTATTTATGGAATAGCATAAGACTATAAGAAATGATAAATAACAGTCGCATATTTAGAGAAATAATTTAAATACGGTAATATTGTTTGAATAAATCCATAAATCAATAATTAATTAACAACCACGTCGATCCAATTAAGTCCACATATTTGATCACCTGATTTGTCACATCTACTTCCAATAACTCAAAAAACAATTAATTGGTAAGGCGCTGGGATGTATTTTTTTCAACACAAGTTCGCACAGGTGGTTGCCATAAGACCGAATTTGAATAAAATGCAGATGCAAAAACGGTTCTTTGTGTATTCTAATCACCTTTGGTGCATCAGGTTAATGTACTTCCATCCAATTCAGCCCGTGGTTCTCAAAAGTTTGCACCAGACTCTAACGCATTTCTTCCATAAGCAACTAATATTAGGTGAAATGTAGTTCTACTGAGGTCAGTACACAATCATTTAATTTAATTACCATGGTTATAAACTAGCCTGTATAGAATTATAAAGACAAGATCAAAAAGAAGAAAATGTTATTTTAATTTATGGTTAGGTGTTAGTCGACTTCCATTGTTTGTTAACAGAGCTGATATTTGCTTGCTAATTTTTATTTTCCTATTTTTTGTTTGCTAAATATAAATAATTGTTGTAAATCATAGTTTTTGTGCATTATATATTTCTTCCTTTAATTTTTTTTCCCCAGATGGAATTACCATACCCAAGAATGTCACTCTAGCCGTATTTGCTTACGGAATTCATAGACGTCCAGAGATATATCCAGACCCTGAACGCTTTGATCCGGAAAGATTTACGCCAGAAAAGCAGTCATCCCGTTCTCCTTTTGCGTACATTCCTTTCAGCGCAGGACCTAGAAACTGTATTGGTAAGATAATAACTTTGGTAGCAATCGAAAGCCACAATAGTATTATGGTGTTATTGTTAATGTATCATTACAGGTCAGAAATTTGCAATGTTAGAAATGAAGTCTGTTGTTTCAAAGCTTCTGAGGAATTACGAGCTGTTACCAAGTACTCCTAAACACAAACTGGTTTTACTGGCCGAAACTGTACTGAAGTCCCAAAGTGGAATTTGTGTTAAATTAAAGGAAAGGGATTTCTAAAGCTGTGATTAGTGATATTAAAAACATGTTATGCCCTTCCTCTTGCCAAACAGGATAATTCTACATAAAATAATAAATATTTTTGACTATTTTCAAAGATCGTAAGAAATGGAAAATTAAATAAAGTAAATCACACGTTTTACCAAGTTTAAAGGATATGTTTTTTTCTTACATGATTTTTCATTTTACCAAATGTTTTTATAAAAATTGGTAGTTAAAAGTCAAATTGTAATAATAAATAAGATAATTGCTATCTTCATTTTTTTAATTTTATTTATTTATTTTGGTAATCAGCCAACAGCCGTTAGGCCAATTATAGGCGTCGCTGTACATTTTATAGAGACTTCCAACCCCACTAACGACTGTCATGATGTTATTATGACATCCGGGACCAAGTATTTCCATGACAGCCGTATCACGAGGCGCCGAGAGAAGTAGCTATGGAACTCCCATCCAAGTTCTGACCAGAAAGAGCGTTGCTTAACTCTACTGATCGAACGTGAACGCTTGTTCAAGCTACATCACCCGGGACCTTTTCTTCAAGTAAAAATAAGTTGTCGTTACCTTTCATATCAGAAATAACAAATAGATAAAGCGTTTCCATTACTACTTTGGTTTACAAAATTTATTTCTACACATCCTCCTCGATGAGAGCTGTTGTCAACCCAACTTTGTATCTGTTCAACTCTGCAAACTCGTACTTAATAACTAGGTACGAGGAGCCTTCAAATATGAATTATAATTTGAATTTCGCGCCAAAAGACAACAACATGCACAAAAGTTGTATACATTAATGAATGCTCTGGAACAATTTCTAACTTCATTTAGTCGCTAAGTCATCACAATTCATTTTCGTTCAATTGGCAAGCATGAGTGAAGTGGGAGTGCATTCAAGTGTCGAACAAAGCATTATTAGTAAATGTCCTATCAAATATGAAACCAGAAGAAATTTGTGTAAGAGTTAAAACACAGTTTGATGCGCAATCACTATGAGACATAAGCGTTTACAAAAGGAATAAAGCGTTAAAAGATGGCTGTAAAAGTTCCGAGAATGATCCTCATTCTCGCCGTACAAAAACACTGACAACAGAAGAGCTGACATAGTAAAATGCACTTATTTGAAACGATCGTCAAATTACAGTGAAGGATATTCCTTCTGCATTAAATATTAGTACGAGTAACTTGAAAAAGAACGCGAGTTCTCTGCCTGTGTCTTACAGGATAATGCTGGACCCCATTTCACTATTCACTCGCTGACTACGATTCAAAAATTTAAATGGACCATGCTGCCCCATTTACCATAAATTTTAGGCCTTGATGCAGCAGTTTTTTATTTGTTTGGGCCCTTAAAAGAGTTTTTAGGAGAAAAATACCTCGCTGTAATGAAGAAGTCATCGAAATTGTTCGGCAATAGGTGTGCCAGCAGCCAAAATAATTTTTTTCTCGTGAAATACAGCAACTTCTGGGAATATGACACCAGTTTATCAAAAGAGTGGGAGACTGAGTAAAAAAAATGGGTGATATACAATAGCGTCCTTGTGTTGGTTTTTGAATAAATATTAAATTATAATTTATATTTGAACGATCTTCGTATTTACAGCTTTGCGCGGTTAAAAACATTTTACGACAGACTAAGACTACAGAAAGAAAACATGCACTATAGTAAATGTGTTGACAATAACACTAACTGATGAATCACATACAGGTACAAGCTGGTAATTTAACCATTTCCAAAAAAAACATTACAAAATGTGTAACAGTACGCTTAGCCCTATACTCTACTGTACTATTAATTAATATTGACCTGGGTTCGCTAGCTTACACAGCCGTAGAGACATAAAACTCAATTTACATCGTCAGTGCGGCTAAAGTAAAGCTAATATTGTTATGGATTTGATCGTCACCTGGAATGCTGAAATTATGCATGCAAACACCACCAGCAATAAAAACCCAGCAGTTTACATAAAAAGATATACGGAAGGCGCCATAATTATATATAACAGCAATAAAGTAACATGAACAACAAAATGGAATGCTTGAGTAAGAAAGAGATGACTATACCATAAAATTATTTTAGTAGGCATGTTTAGTTGACTTATGTCATAATTAAAATAAGCATCATGCCTACTCGAATATTTACTACTATGTTTATCTTTTTCTTACTCAAGCAAAACGTGTTATTTTCTTGTTCATGTTATCTCATTGTTGTTATATATAATTGTGGCCCCATCGGTATAATCTGTAAGAAAAACACACATACAAAAGAATACATGTACATAGAACAACAAGAATGAACGACGTCCAACTATACGGTGAAACTGTCAACAATACTTTAATTATCTACGAGCGAAAGCTCTTTCTACTCGCGCTATTACATAAAAATACATATAAAAATACACAATAAAGGGTTGTATGCTACATATATGAAAGCACCTTAAAAAGTGCTCTAATTTTCAACTGTCGACACAAAGTCAAACTCCGATAACGCGAATTTTTTTTTTATTCTGGGCACAAATACATCTGAGGCGAATCTGTCAATTCTTTAAATGAGCTAGTCGCTGGAAGCGCTATACTACAAACAACGCCTTGTAGCGTTCAAATTAAGCGACTCGCTGTGTCAGCAAATGACGCAATGCTTGAGTGCTGGTTGCAGGAAATTTCCTGTTATCTTGGGCCCGAAACAACTGCCCACGATGTCGCAATTGCTTCCTTTAGGTCAACATTGCAGCGTCGGGCTGTGTTGACTGGAACACAAAGTGGCCCCCAAGGTAATAATTCGCTATAGAAAACTGCACCCCTGCTTGAGATGTAACGGGCGTCGGCTGCTTACTAACGTAAATCTACATGGGCACTTGATATGTACTTTTAAATCAGGCGGGGCGACTTTAATGTAGCATGCTGTGTGGATGCTTAATTAATTCAATATCAATATCCAGATATCTAAAGGGTATCATGTGATAACAGTTGGTGGTAGATTACTGGTAGTAGTAGCAATAGGCAACCAAGGGGTTGTTTACTGCAAGTGAAAAAACTTCTTTAATTTTGAATAATCTACCTTTAATAAGTCACGTTAAAGGGCTAACTTTCCTTTAATTGTGAGAGTAATATTGTATATTTGGTACGTGAGAGCAAGATAGCCCTTCACGGTCAATTTTGACCAAAAGTCAGAATTATTATTCATATTATAATTTCAAGATGGTTTAAACCATTTGAAGTGGTAATTGGTACTTAAACCATCAGGAAGTGAAAGTGAGAGTGATTGTGGCATGCTGTACTACCGTTTATCAAGGTATTAAGAGGTACGAGAGCTACAACGAGCTGTTTTGGGTCTTCCACAAGCCAAGGGAGGTGTTTGACGACTGCCAATCAGTTAGGAGCTGATAGAAAATACACTCAAGGTACAAGTGAGTCTTCGTGAAGGTTAGTGTATTTTTATTAACAAGTTTGGTACGACAAAATTAGTGGAAAGCATTGTAATTTAGGTTTAGAGAGCAATTTAGAATATTAAGTTTTCTAAATCTGCTTTGATCCGGGTAATCGACGTTTTCGGCCATTATAAGTAGAAATTATATCATTTTGGTCTAGGTATCTGTAATTAATTTTAAACTCAATTTGGAAAAAGTAATTTGATTAAATAATTTGACAACATTTAGTTTTGATTGATTCTAATGTCAAACCAAGTATAATAATACAATATAACTTAAAAGAAGATTCCATTAAAAGTACAAAGGAGTGTGATTAACAAAGAAGTCAATACAATAATAATTGTGTAATTTAGTATTTAATTATAAAGAGATTCATTATTATAACCTTTACTCATTCAGCTGAGGAAGATAGATTCTTATTTGCTTAATAAACTGACTAGCCGAGGTAATTTTAAATAATAGTCAAGTGACATAATTTTAATCATATACTTTTGTAAGTGAGATATGTCAATTTTGAAAGTAATTCAAAAGCAACAAGGTAAGTGTTTAATACATTATTCTCGATACTACTTTTGTTAACTAAGCAATAGGGTAGATATCCAATTTACTAATTGTAATAACCGTTCGAAAAAGGTGTTATATAACACGTCCCTGGCATTTTAGGACGACACGTACAGTCGCGAGCTCAAAATGCGACTGACTTCGCCATCAAACACCACGCAGTGGCGTTCTTCATAAATCCAACGTTGCGATCCGAGGAATCCGTTCTATTTTTAACACCGCTACCTGGGATCAGCTGTCTTGTATATTCACTCACGCACTCGCGAGACACTTATAATGCGTAACCATTTAATACATACCAAGACATATAAGGAACACGGTATAACTTCTATTGCTAGCAGGATATAATAAAAAGATATGAAGTGTATATATGGAGGTGGCACGAATTGGTCCTTTACAAATGTAACTGAATAAAATGTAGAGGAAGATGAAGAGTGTTTCGATCTAAATATAACCGTGTTTAATATAACCATAAAACAGCAAAATGAATGGGTACAATAGATGACAAATCATCACATAATCCGCTTGAAAATGAAACCAAGAGATTGGGAAAGGATTTTTAAAATAGGCTTACTCAAGAACTTGCACAAACTTTTAAACTAATTAAGGTCCAACATGAAATCAGTTAAGTAAACAGTAACAAAAATAAATACAGGAAACCGGTATATCAACTTTCATAGATTTATCCCATGAAGGTCTGCAAAAATTTTGTAAGGATAGTTTCTTTATTTTAAAGTCGAAGAGAAATAAGATTAATAGGAAAACCAAAGAGCCCACAATAACAAGGGAAAAAAGTTGCGGCATGTGGAAGAAAATATAAAAAAAGCAGCAATAACGAATTAAAAGAGGAAATAAAATAAAGGAACATTAGAGAAAAAGACCATATTAATGAAAAAGTTTAAGTCCCGGAACAATATTGTTATATAACACAGGGGTCTAACCCGTGGAGGTCAATTTATAGAATGACAGCGAATTATGCGTGATGACAATGTATGCACGTGCTTGATAACAGCCCAGTAATATCACTGATGAGTCGGCTGCTGTCTTCTGCTGTATTATCTTATCTAAGTTTATATAAGTTAGTTGTTCACATTATTTTGTCAGTATTGCTAGCATCCTGCATCCAGTATTGTAAAACGCCTCTCGCTCCTAGCAAGCTCCGTCATTGTTTCCTCATTTCGACTAATAAAGTTTTATTGAATTAATAAAGTTTTTTTAAAAAGTCGAAACGACGCTAAACTGAGTTAACTAGCAGGAAAATGAAAATCAGCTTGGCTAATGTAGATAGAATAAATAGCACATTATATCATTTCTACAGCAATAATCGCATTCACAGCAATCAGTTTGGATTTAACCCACAAAGAAGCACAATGGATGCAATAATATTGGTCGAAAACTTTGTCGAAAAGAGTCTGAACGACAAAAAGGCCGTTATAATAATCATCTTGGACGTCAAGGGAGCTTTTGATGCAGGTTTGTGGCCAAGTGTCATAAATACTTTGAAAAAATTCACCTGTTCTAGAAATTTATACAACCTGTCATAAGAATATATTGAAAACCGAACTGCAGTATTGAAAATTAATGGTATAAAAATAATAATGACGCTGGAAAGAGGATGTCCGTAAGGCTTCTACAGGCAGGATAAACAGCATAAACGAGGTAGGAGAAGCAAGATGATATTAGGTATGTAAAACTGTATACGAATGGGAGTAAAAGTTGGTTCTGGGGTGGCTTTATACCACAATGATGAATGAATACAACTGAAGCACGTGCCTACTACCAGAAAGATGTTCGCATAATAACTTGGGTGAAATTATTCATCACATGATATAAAGATTTGTAGGGCATACATCACTCTTAAATAGTAAAATACGTACCAAAGGGTTGCAGGAAGGTCAAGATGGTGTTTATACCTAAACCCGAGCGGTTAGATTATACGTTGCCAAAAGCAAACCAGCGAACAAGTCTCACTTTTGTGTGATTAGAGACTATATATAAGCTACGCGACGGTATATTAGGGATATGGCTCTATTTTGACAAACAATTAACCCTAAAAACAGGCTTTTATTCCAATCTACCGAATCTGAGTTACATGAGTTAGCTGAACAGATCGAAACATCACTGCCAAGCATAGATATACCCTGAGGGATTCACTGACGTAGCAGAGTTTGACAAAATAATTTTTTATTTAATTGAAAACTTGATCTAACGGCATGGAATTGAACCCACGATTAGTGTGTGAATAAAACACATGCTACAATGGGGGACAGTGAAAATAGATGGAATTATAAAATCACTGTAATATAGGTCGCCCTTCATTTCTACAATGGGAGATAGTAGTTTACAGCTTCTTGCAAAACGTCAACATAGCGACCTTGTAGTAGGATACGCAGATATTGTAAACATTCTGCTAACTGGCAAGTTCATGCAAAAATACAATTATTGGGGATAACGAAAAGCAAGACAAAAGGGCAAGGTTGTATTAGAATGGAAGAGAGCCACAAGAATATAGTACCTATTATACAGGGTCCGGCAAGAATACAGGGGTGGAAGATATTTCTAAAACTATGAGAGTTACATATATATCGCTTATATAAAAGTTGTAGCGACGAAGATTATGCACATTAATAAAATAGTTTTAATTATACAAGGTGGCTCAAAATATGGAATGCCTTATATTTGGACAGCTTAAGAGTGTTGCATTGAAATACTAGTAATTTTAAAATAAAGTTGTATGGCTCTAAGATCAATTGTTTTGGATACCTATATTAACGATTTTATGCAAAAAACTTCAGGCGGCTGCTGTAACAGAAAACAATTAAATGAAGAAAAACGTTGCCAACAAATAACGTTAGTGTAAAATGGTGGATCTGAGTATTAATGTTATACAGGGTGCTCAACATTTGCAAATTGTGTATTTTTGTATTTTTGAGAAGCCTTTTAATGGACTTTTATTTAATATATTACTTCATACCTGTAAATTCAACAGTTTTTGAGATATGTGTGTTTGAATATAAAAGATAATTTAAGCCCCTAAAGATGCTTTATTTCAAGGAATAACAAATGCCGTTAAAATAATGATTTAAAGGCTTGAGCTCTCCAAAAATAAAATTACAAAACCAGGTTTAGAAAATATAAATCCAGTCGGTGTTGATACAAGAAATAATAAACACGAAAAAACGATAAGTTCAGGAATAAATTAGTTTCAGTATCAAATAAAATCAGATTTGAAAAGGAAACAAAAGCCAATACACCAAAATCCTATAAATAATAATTACTCTAAATGTTCAAATGGTTCTCCTTCCCTGCTCTGAGTATTAAAGCTACACAGCGAGCTCGTAATCTGCAAATATAATTATTTTCATTTGTTTATATGGAAAACCCTGTATATCCTTGTATTTTAGAAACTATTTTTAATTAGATTTTGCATAGCCCTAAATTCAATAGCTTTTCAGATTTAATTTTCCCAAGATTTTTTTCGTTATTCCGTATTTGTTATTTCTAGTTTTGAATAGTGGCTAGATTTTTGTTTTCTAAACTTGGTTTTATGTTTTGTTTAAAGAGTGTAAGTGTTTAAATAATTATTTTAACGGCATTTGTCTGTTATCCCTCGAAATAAAGCGTCTTATTTGCTTAATATATCTAAAAGTTTACGAGCTGAGCGGACGTGTTCTGTGGCGCTGCGGTTTAAGTTTTGGTTTACCTAAATATTTATAACTAGCGTTCTGCACCCAAATTGGCCGCGAAATAATTCATTTAATGCAATTTGTACAAGATTGATCCATTTTGTGTCGAGTTAATTTTGAGGTTAGCTCCACATAAAAAAAGTCGCTTATAAAAACTTGAAAACTCTACTACTGGCTTATTTGCGTCGCCCTGAGTCGATTGACACCAAAATCACCCAATTCGGCCCACGGGTTCGCTCTCAAAGTGGCGTCAAGCAACCAAACAAACAAGCAAGCAAGCAATAAACATTATCATGTCGGATTAGTACAGTAAAACTGTCGGAAAAATACCGTCATCTTAAAAAATTGGCCGCGGCCTTTCCTCTTGCCCAGTGGTTTAGGGTCATTAGGCAAGTGCAAAACCAAAAAGCCGTATCCCCACCCTCTGCCAAACAACCGCCATCTTGAAAACTATTAAATTTGTTTTTTCTCGCGAACCATTGGTCGCACAGAAAAAGTTATTGAACAAAAAACGTTGCAAATAAAATTTTACACATTTTTGGTCCGTGCTGCGATAAGTTGGTATTGCGAACGGTAGAGGGCGACAATGTACCAAAAATCGGTTTCCGCCATTCTAGATCGGTAGGGGTGTTTTTTTCCGAAAATTGCAAATGTGAAAATTGTAGTGCTTGAAAAAATGTGCACGAATCTCTTTTAATAATGTGATTGATTTAAATAGTCTCCGAGTGACAGCCCTTCAAAGCCCGCGCGGCGTGGGAAAGGTATATTCCGGAGCAGCTAGTAACCATTTCTCTTTTGCGAGATAAAATCGTCACGTTACTCAAGTAGTTTCAATGTGAATAAGTTTTCAGAACCTACAGAAATTTTACACATTTTTGGTCTTTGCCCCGATACCGAGAAGGAATTGGTATAGGTAAAAAAATGAAAATTATGGGAAAGAAATATACGAGCCCAGAATTATATCATTTGCCCAAATTTGCCTTTTTTGTTATGGATTCGATCGTTTTATAGTTTTGCAATATTTCATATACTATAATGCAATAATTGCAATTGTTTGTGTCTGCTAGAATATCCGAAGCATCGGCTCGGTCACACAGTTAAGTAAATACGAATTTTTAAGGAAATAAACGGATTAAATATTGCGTAAAGGTGCAGTGCAGTGCCATAGTAAAGGACGGCAACGGAAGCAGTAAAAATAAGGTCAGTAATTGGTTGGGACACGAAATTAAGAGTATAAACACCTGTAAGAATCATCAGGTTTAAGGAATCGTATTTGGCTTTCGAGGGGTCGACCCGGGCTGATAAGCGCGATCAACAGAACAAAGATACCCAACAATCGCGGTCAAAGACGTTCCAACAAAACACTCGATAAGTATTTACAGCAAAGTAAAAAGAAGTTAACGGGAGAATATAACAATAACATATAAGATGTATAGCACCGGCGAGTCTACGCAGGGAGAAAAAAGGAAAGAAGTATGGAGGCTTGACAGCGAGGAAACATTAGAAGCTTTCAGTAAAAATAGAAAAAAGACCAGAACATCAGTAAAAACACAACAAAAGAGAGACGACAAAATAGATAAGATACTAGATATGCTACAACAGCTAACAGCAGACGTAAACCAAATAAGGCTTGAACAGAGTAAATATAAAGAAAAAATATGAGAACTAAAGAAAGAACATGAAATATTAAGGAAACAAAATAAGACAATAATAAAAGATAATGTTGAAACTAAAAAGCAACTACGAGAAATGAACGACAGACTAGAACAATTAGAGAATGGGGAGAGAAGAAAGAATATAGCAGTACAAGGATTAACCCTGAACACAAGTAACCAAGAAGAGTTAAATGCCGAATTGGAAAAGTTTCTTAAAGAAAAGCTCGATATAGAGTCTAAGATCAAAGTAACTGCTGTACCTTCACGTATAGTGATATTTATCTGTCTATGAATTATATTTTTATTTTATCAATTTAAAAGTGCCCTATTTATGATTTGCATATCAATAATTATTATTTGTGCTAGCTCCTGAAAAATTAGGGGTGAATGCCTTTTACCTAGATTGCTTATATTTGAAATCTGATGTTCTGATTTTTAATTTTACTTTATAAGTCAAAATAACTTCTGTCAAATAATATGTCAAACAGATTTGAATATTAAATGACAAATACTGGATCGTGTCACAAGTACACAGCAATATCAAAACATGAAGTCAGTCTTTAATAACTAATTTACCTTTATAGTCTTTATTTTTTTTTAGTAATTACCTTCCTACTTAATATCACCCACCTTTCGCTCGAACTCAACAATGTTTTGGATGTCGACCAACCTGCCCCCTGTGCCTACAAATCCAACCTCTCAAGTACTTTTTCGCAACAAAAGGTTCCACTGACAGACAAGATGTCCAAACTGTGAAGAATTAGTGATGCAAACTTCCCCTACAACATGTACCCAAACAGACCAAATCTGAAGCCACCTAATTCCAACACCGCATCTGCCTACTTCCTGAAACGTGCCTCCTCAACCGATGATCCTCCTTTTGAATTCTCCCTTAACACCAAACAGCTTGACGTAATCCAATTCGATTAATATATGATGTCAAATGTAATTCCCCAATAAACTTGACTTAGTATTTTACTCCATTTATTCACATTTGTAGATTAATTCTGCTTTTCCATTAGCTTTTTACCACATACTCATGGTCACTGGAATTAATTTCTATAAACTTAGGTCCTCACATGTGGTCGCGATATGACCGAATTTTACTAAAATTGAACTGTTCTTTGGTTATTTCAAACACATTTGGTGCTATAGGTTAATGTACTTTTGCTGATTTAGCCAGTAGTTCTCAAAAGTTTGCACCAGCAGTAATACGACTTTTTCAGTAAACGATTAATTTTTAGTGCAGTGTACTTCTGCTGAGGTCAGTATACACCCATTTAATTTAATAACCATACTTATTAAGCACCCTGTATGTACGTTACCAACCTTGAAATTATTTTTCATCCTTTAAAAGTAGTCACTTTCCGTGAGTGGCCACTTTCTGCACCTTTATGTCAACACTTTCTGTATTCTATTGTCAAATGATAACCATCCGATTGGCTAAAACTGACAAATGTATTTTTTTGACCAACTTAAATTTTTTCACAAATGCTAAATTGATTTTTTTTGTGGAATGCTAAAGTTAAGGGAACTTCATTCCACACGTAGGAATATCGCCTGAGACGCAGCTAGTCAGGGTCGCCGAAATATATCTTTCCGAAACCCAGCCAATCTTGCACACGTTAAAGGCGCACCAGGTGTTGTGGTTAGCCTTCGACGACTGCCTTATTTTCTCTACATCCACAATTGTGGTTTCGGTACACAATTTAGAAAGCGACTGAGTGGACCGCCCGACAGTTGCCTAATGTGGGGATAGAACTCCGTATCGTGGCGCCGCAACCTGAATTCTCTAATCGGTCGACCACGCTGGAGATCTGTGGAATGCTAAGCCGTCATAAAAAATATGTAACACACGTGTGGAAAGGCCATTTGAAAACTAATGTGAATGGAACACTCGTTAGCACTCGTGTTCCATCTTTTACATGCGTTTTCCAATGGCATACTTCCACATTTGTATTATAATAGACATACCATTAATTGATACACTCGAGAATTTACTGGAATATTTACAACTTGATTAATTTAAGTTTTGACACGAATAATTTAATTTTACGTAGTTATCGTTCGAAATTTAACTTGTGCTAAAATATACTTTTCTTGCTTACTTTTAGTTCTATTTTCAATTATAACAAACTTATTACTTATACAACATATAATTATGAAAACATAAGTTCATGTAGTATACGCAAGAAAAGTTTGTTAGATTTCGAAAGGAACAACTACCTTATCTATGTTTATAGATTTTCATAACGTTTTCAAATCATTTCAGAAATATTACCGGTTCTTCTTCGGCAACAACATCAATATGGAGAAATCGTCAAAAATACACTAGGTTTTAAACCGCCTTTGTTGCTGATCAGCGACTGTAAATTTCTGGAGTTTCTTCCAGTCCATGGGTCCATGAAAGTTTTAGAAAAAGGAGATGACTACGGATTTTTGAGAAAATGGTTAGGAACTGGATTACTAACTAGCGACTGTAAATTTCTGGAGTTTCTTCCAGTCCATGGGTCCATGGAAGTTTTAGAAAAAGGAGATGACTACGGATTTTTGAGAAAATGGTTAGGAACTGGATTACTAACTAGCGGAAGTAAGAAAACGTTGACAATTTCCGTTATGCAATATGCTCACTGGAATTCCGTGTAGGCACTAAATGGAAAAAGCACAGGAAGATACTGACACCTGCGTTCCACTTTCAAATTTTGAACAATTCGTAGAGGTGTTTGATTTCTATACCAATATCTTAGTGGATAAACTAAGTAGGGAAGTTACTTAGTTTATCCACTAGGGAAGTTAACATTAGCACGGCTAATGCGAACATAGACGGCCCTAGATCTAGCAAAAGACTTACACTATGATCGGTGGCAAATTCAATAGTATTATACTCAGCACCAATATGGGAAAATGCATTAAGGTTCAAAGAACCAGGGCGAGAATAATACGAGTCCAAAGACAGGAGGCAATAAGGATATCCGCCGCCTATAGAACAATCTCGGCTGATACGGTGCGGGTTATAGCAGGTACACTACCAATAGAACTCCTGGCTACAGAGAGGAAGGAAATGTACTATGGAGAAAGTAAGCAAATAGCTAGACAACGGCTGATAAACAATTGGGCAGAAGATCTGGATGAATCGCAGAAAGGCCGCTGGACCAAAGAGACTGATCCCGTTAATCGAACCTTGGTTACTACGGGAACACGGAGAGGTGGGACATTACATGACCCAAGTTTTGTCGGCCACGGCTGCTTCGGCAACTACCTACAAAAAATAGGTCGGGCTACAACAGACACTTGTATGTACTGCGACGAGTCAGACAGCGCGGAACACACGGTATTCTACTGTGGGAGATGGACTGAAGATAGAAATAGATGCACTGCTCTACTAGGAGACAACATAAAACCCAGATTACAATAATAGCTCAAATGCTGGAGTCGGAGGAGAAGTGGAGCATAATCGAAAAATTTATTTCGGTGATCATGAAACGGAAGCTAGAGGACGAGCGAACTAGACAAGAAGAATAGATGTAGATAAAGGCAGAATGAGACAGCACCTCCCGACGTATGCGTAAGCGGTTCCGGGGAGACTGCGAGGAGAGGAGGAGGGGTTTTAGTTCGGTAGAAATCCGGTACTACCCAGAAAGGGTAGTCTTTTGAAGATTTCCCCTCCTCCATTTAAAAAAAAGGGAAATTGGAAAGGCTTCATTTGATATATATCTATTCATAACTTTATGTTCTTTAGATGTGGTGAGTAATTAACTTAAAGAGATATAAATATCGACCTATTAAAATAAAACATGGCAAAAGTTTAAGAAATGATCACACTCAATCCCGAAATACACAGGTGACTAATACTAATGATGGTTTGTACAAAATTTAGATATTTTATAAGTAGAGTAAATTTTTTAAATGGAAATGCAATCGAGGGAAACTATTGGCAACAAGCATTGTTACTAGATTGAATTGTGTTGGTACATAACATTCTGGTTACTATTTTTGTAGCAAGGTTAGTTTTCATGCTGGCTGGTTGAAGTTTAATTACTTTAAATTGTAAATCTGGGTATTATAAACTAAAATTGTGCTCAGTGCATACCTACTACCTAGTTCCTAGTTGAAACCAAACGATAAAATCACACTCCCAGTTTATAATAGCCAGAGCTAAAATTTACAATAACTAAATGTCAACTAATCAACAGGAACCTAACCTCACTGCAAAAATAATAACCAGAATTCAATTCAATTTAGCGATAATGCTTGTTACCAATGGTTGCCCTGTAATTCCTAGTTGCATTTACATATAAAAGAAAATGGACTACAATTATTTTTATAAACTTTTATGCAGAGTCATTAACTACTATCAGTAACAATTTAACCTGTCAGCCACTTCAATGGGAACTACAGTAAATGCCCAGCCACAGCGTTAAAGAGATGTGCAGAATTATAATAGATAGGCCGAATTCTCCTTTAAAAACGTTTGATCTTTTATATTTTTTTCTAAAGATTATCATAAAGAACAGAACGGCTTTGAAAATTTTGCATGACTACACATATAGTGTAATAAACTCTCGCAAGAAAAACTTGAAGTTGCAGAAGACGATGGCAAACAATTATATAGATGACGTTGGTATCAAGAAAAAGAAAACTTTCTTGGATTTACTGCTTCAATATAAAAGAGATGGGCAGCCTATATCAGATGAGGATATTAGGAAGAAAGTGGACACCTTTATGTTCGATGTAGGTCAAAGTGTGTTAAAAAGTAAAACCCTTTTGCTAAACGTAGCTATATATTCACTAAACGTTTCATTTAAGGTAACAGTAATTTTCAAAACTTCAGAAATATTAAGCATTTTATGGAAATGTGACAATTACTATAAATATCAGACACAATTCGTTAAAAACCTCTAGCTACACAAAGATTTAGCTACCGTTAAATACGTGTTTCGACAGCTAAACTGTAATCTTCAACAGCCTTGAAGAGAGAAAGTACCCCGACAAAGTTGGCCGAAGATATGCTCTTCGTCAAATCACCAGGAAGTTCACTAGTGATTTGGCGCAGCTAACTTTGTCGGGTTAGTATCTCTCTTCAAGGCTACTAAATGACAGCTTAGCTATCTTGGTGAACTTGCCTTTCATTAATTTTTCAGCTCCCCATACTCCTTACAAAATAAAACGCAACACAATACAAAATTCGCATTCAAATGAGATATGTGAAATAATAACGCATGACTAATTTAGAATAAAATATATTAACTTAAGAAAAAGACAGACATGTAAAATAATTCAGAAACATTAAATGAAAAGAAAATAGTTAATAGTTCTTCAGTTATTAACATCGAAATGGTTGGATATGAAACTAAGTCCACTTACGATAATAAAATCAGCAATTGCTGAACCGGCAACAACAGTTACATAATTTTATTCGATAGCGTTCGTAGAGAACGAGCCACAAAAATCTAAAAATAGATACTTTGTAAGGAAAATTGATTAGTGAACACGTTTCGGATTATGTGGCACTGATCCAAAATAGATATCACAGAATAAAATATTAAATTTAAAAGTATAAACACTATAAAACACTATACAAACTACATTATTGAAAAGTCCGGGAGCTGTTACATGATTGTCTAACGCAGCTACTAGGGTCCGGGCGCTAGTGAATTGACGGGAAGCCGAAATATGGCTTCAACAAGCAGGGAATATGTTACCACAAAAGCGGACATGATTGATCCACAAAGAAAGTGATGGAAGGCGCCATCTTTTGAAACAGGCCAGGGCCAAAGTAAAACCAAGGAAACCCTTGGAATGCAAGTAGTATAGAAATACTTTAAATGTGGTAGCTGTCAATCAAATTTTAATTGACCCAATTAAAACCGCGAATTAATTGCTCTAATTAAATGTCCTAATTAAATCCCGCGATTTTAATTATAGAACTTGATTTTACACATATGATAATTAACCACACGTGAATAATTATTTTAATTCCCGAAATTCGCGGTGGCCATTTTGGATTTGATTACGTCAATCGGAAGTCTTCCGTCTGACCCCTTGCAGTCGTTCTCTCTTGCATTCTTTTATTTAATTTAAAAAAGCTTTTTGCCGCGGCACAGGTCGGATTCGAACCGGCTACGTATGCATTGGTATGCAGTGTCCTCTACTCCTGAGCTATCGAGCCTTAAACGGCTTACGGTGTGTCTGGACGGGGCCGTGCTACAAATTTTATTTGTATACGCACTTCTCAACATTTTAAATTAAATATTTCTTGCTATCTGCATCGATTTTCAATTAAAATTACGTCTTTGCAGAATGTAGTTAACGATAATTTCTAATAATAGTTTCATTTCGTTCAGGCATCGCAAGCTGAATAAGCCAGAATTTGAGCAATGTTAAGTTCCTGTTTTTGAATTAATGAAATTAGTGGGCTAATTATATAGACAGCTATAGAATTTAATTTAAAATTGCGTCTACTGTGTAACGTGCATTGCGGCGTATTTCTATGTCAATCAAGTTTCTGTTGGCTGTTAATCCGACATTTTATTTTATAGCTTTTGACCACGGCAAACAGGTCGTCACTTATTGTAGCGCTCCACGGCCAGGAGATTTGGCCTGCAACTGTTCGATCCTCTATTAAAAATTCAAACAAAATTTTTCGATGGCCTATTTGTCTATCTGCTTGATTTAAATTTATGCTCAAATTTCTAATTATTTTATAAAAATATTAATTTTAAACTTTGTCTGAAATGGCACGCCAAATTTGTGCTCAAATTTTTTATTCGTTTTATATTTACGATCTGAATTTGCCGTTTGTCGCTTTTTATAAATATTAATTTTATACTTTCCATGAAAATATTAAACTTTATTTCAGAATTTTAAAACGTTTTCCGTTTCTAAAACTTCATATTAATTTTAGTTAATGTTATATAGATATGTTATTTTATCTGAGCACAGGACGTTCATCAAGCTTTATTTAGGAATTAGCTCGATCAAATTGTTTTCAGTTTATAAATGTATGTACAACAAATCATTATATATAAATCAGAAATGATAACTGTATTTATTTATAACAAATGTCGGTACAATTTCCAATTATTTGTAAGTAGCTTTGATTAATTTAGATTTTTATAATTACGCTGTGTAATTGAAATTGTGGTTTAATTGCGGTGATGTATATAAATTATTTCTGTAAAAATCCTGTAGTGAATTATGCATCAAATATTTAAATCAAAATTTCGCGACAGTGTTCAAAATTCTCAACTTCGATCCTTGTTGTAAAAGGCTCGCATAATAGCTATTTATGCAACAAGTGTTAAAAGTTGAGATTTATGCACGAGACATGAAAATTATGACACAAAGGCGAAGACTGAGTTTCCTAACATGTCTCGTGCATAAATCACTTTTAGCAAGAGTTGCATACAATATTTTTTCTACGACCTTAAATTTATTGTTATTAATCCATAAATGTCGATTTAACAAAGGTTTGCATCTACGTCAAAGATTAATTTATGTCATAATAAACAGATGGCCTTGACGCGCAGGTGAATGTTTGTGGAGCCAGTACTGTCAAAGTCAGTTACCAAAGGTAATTATTAATACGACATATCTGACTGTATTCATTACATAACACTTTAATTATTTAAAAAACGCTTTACCTCTAACACAAGAAATAATAATAATAATAACTTTAATAATTTAAAAATAAATATAACATCAAAATAAACTTATGAACTAGGCGAAGTCCAGTTCGAAGAGAAATCCGAAGGAAATCCCAACGCCTGTTCCACTTAACCTAGACAATTGTTGGAACAATAATGTTCTGCAATTCGATTATCAGAATCATTATAAGGTATTTTTATTTTTGTCCAGTCGGGGATCAACTAGTATTGCGATTATGGATTAAGAATACAAAGAAGATTTAAAAAGAAAAAAAAGCACGGTGTTACGACAAAGTGGCTGTACTTTATTTCTAAAGTAAGACTTTTAATTTAAAAGGCGTTTCCCTCCGTTAGAATTTGAATAAGAGAAATTTTAATTTAATTTTAAAAGAACTAATAATAATAATAATAAACAACTAGAATAACTTTACTATCTCACTTCCAGTTCGAAATTGTAGTTTTTATAACCTGTCTTCACTTTATAACACATGTGCTAAAAGTAAACAGCTAATTCCTTTAAACAAGCTAAATTAATTAAACATCACTTTTAGTGAAAAAAAACTAGCGCTAAGAGGCCTACTTTTAGTGGTGGTCGTAGAAAAAAACCCTGTTTCTATCATGTGCACCACTGAGTAATATTCTGTTTGTCTCGTTTAAAGACCAGTATAACTTAAATATAATTTTGCAAATGTTTTACACTTTTTTATAAATTGCATCACGGCGCCACTCGACTCACAGGTATGGGGTTCGAACAATTTTTACCTCGGTGTCTTCCCCCCAAACGCTCGGCCCTCGGGTTCGATATTTCAAATTCGATTACTTATCGCTTTTATAAATGCTAATATTATACTTTGCCTGACAATATTAAACTTTATTTTCAGAATTTTTTAAAACGTTTCCCGGCACGGCAAATTTAGCGCGGACTTCCTAACGGGCAAGGGTTGATGTTGAGTTGAAAAGAGTCGGATTATATCATTATATGCCACAAAAACCTCTGGGGGGCTTACAAACAAAACTGCATTTAATATTCAGGCAAATCGGTGGCTTGCTTAAAATACATTTGATCTTGACGCCGCGCCGGTCGTCTACGAGTGAACCAAAAAAAAAAAAAAGTTGAAATGCATCACACGTTTTCTATTATTTACGTTTATTAATTTATAACGACGAAATTTCCATGCCTATAATTTTAAAAGGTAATAAATAAAAACTACTATGTTGAAATAAAACGGGTCCATGTTATATCAATAAAATCGGTGGTCTCTTTCTTTCTTTTTATGTATCTTTGTTCGCTATCTCCTCTGAAGATACTGGACTGATTAAATTGTATGACTACTTAAAATTTTGCTAAGTTTTAGAACTAGATCGTAGGTGGGTTATTATGAACAACCATTTTTACAATAGATGCCCGAGATATTTCGATAAATTGTATTTATGTAGAGTTATTTCTATAAAATTATTATAAGTCTCTTCGTGCAAAATCGTCTATCTTAAAACATACAACACTCATTTTTAAGTTAGTTTATTCACGGCAGCTCTACTGCTGTAATTTTATGTTTAACCTATATGTTTTTTTAATTATGCAAAGAAAAAAAATGCATTTTTAAAGACCGACGTTAAACATGTGGATTCGAATTTAACAGCATTTCAAGAAGCAAAATTTCAGTTAAGTAGGGCTGTGGTGTTATTTTTTATTACAACGTTTTATCGTAAATATTATCGAAAACTATTTAAAATTTTACATTCACGGTACATTGATCGATATAATGTTACATTTCGAACATCATTGTCACTTAAAATTATATAAAAAAACGATATTTTTTATTCAACTTTCATTGAACATGTTCTGTTGCCATGATTTCTAGAAGCAAAATTTCATTTATGTAGGCTCGTTGTGCATTTTTATTGCATTGTTCTAGTACAATTGATGAAATATGTTTGTGTTGACCACAAATGAACATAAATCTGAATAAAAAACACGCAATTAGACATCATGTCACTTAGAATTTTATAAAATCAACATCATCTTACTTAAAATTCTACAAAAAACGATATTTTATTGGCTCGTTGTGCATTTATATTACAATGTTCATGTACAATTAATGAAAGTGTTTGTGTTGACTACAAACTAACATACATTTAAATAAAAAACACGCAATTAGACATCATCTTACTTAAATTATACAAAAAAACTATATTTTTATACAACACGCGCTTAAATTTAAATAAAAAACACGCAATTTCAGGTTAATACAACGAGGGTAGCATGTGAAAATCACAATTGGTTTTACAAAACCGTTTATATAAAAACTAAAATTATGTAAAATAGTTTTAGGGTTATTTCTAAAAATAACTGAGCATAATTTTTGCAATTTTTTACACTTTTTTATGAATTGCATCGCTCAAAATTTAAATAAATAGCAATTTTTTAAATTACATTAAGCTATTATGATATCGCACTTTGATTATATGGATTTCGCCACTTTGTTATCTGTAAAATAGCTTCAAATTCTAATATTTTAGCTTTTAGATTTTTAATTATTGCAGATTCTGAAAAACACAAACAAGGTAGAAATAAAAATCGCAATACTTTGTAATAGAGAAACATATTGTTATTATTTCGTAGAATATTTAATAATATAAAAATAAATGTAGAGTTGAATGTCTTATTTTTATGAATCACTAGCCAATTACAAAACTGTAGTTGAAGGTTCAAAACATTTCAAATTAAAAAGGCTGCAAGTAAAAAATGAGATTTATTTACAATCGTAGAACAAATTTCATTGTGCTATTTTAAAGTTTAAGACGCTCTCAATCCAGAACTCCATTCGCTTTTTATGTTGATGACCTCTTCCTTATTGATGCAGCAAACATTTCGAAATTACACTTTACACGTTTCAAGTCTGTGATTTTAACTACCATCAAATGATACATAAGCAATCAATTTGCCAGCGTGTCATATTTACCACAGGTGAAAAGTTTTTATAAGGATCCAGGCCCAAATGAACAACTTTGCTAGAACTATTGTTTGGAGGTACACAAAATCACACAATAACCGCTTCTTCTCACTACAGATCTGTTTGTTCTCGGTCGAGGTCTGCGTTGTTACGTCACAGCTATGTGAAACAATAAAGAAGCCGACCTGCGATTAATTAATAAAATTAAGCGATGGTAGTAAAAATCGCAGGTTAACCCCCCTACCGTTTATACGCCACGGCAGCTCTGAAAATTCGTTCTTTACTCACCGCGATGGGCCGAACTAGCTCAAATATCGGCGGCCTTAGATCGTAGGTTCAAATCATCCAGCTATGTGCCCTGGAATGTCTTCAAAAAAAAAAAGGAAAGGAAATGGAAATGGCGCCAGAAATCAAAAGATTTCAAATAATAAGAAAAATAAACTACAAGTGACTAGCGTTTAATTAATAATCAATAGAAAGTTTTCAAATGTCAGTAGTAAATAATCAGAATAATTAAAATGTAAAATAATGTAATAACAAAATTGTGTATCTTAACTGAAGGTTGCGACACGCATAAAAGCACACAAAAATTGCACAATAGCCGGCTTCTGCTCACAACGGAGCTGCTTGTCCGTTATTACGTCACAGCGAGGCATGGTCTCCTGTACGATCAACCTCAAATCTTCGCCAAGTACGGTTAGCTGTGGCAATGGGCCCCGGGTCTCTTCGTCAAAAACTATTATCTGCGGTGATGCTAGCGCTGCCCGGTGTTGAGTTTTATTTGAAAAACCGTATTTTCTTACTTGGTTTTGTCTTTTTCTTACTCAATTCTGCAATTGATGTCCTGCTGTAAAGGGCGGTTGCTTCCTGGCAGTTATTAATTCTTCTGGGGGGCATTTTTTAGATGCACCAGGTAACAGACCACAATGGCTTAAAACGAGTTTAGTGCGCACCGGCTTGGACCTCTGGTTTAACAAATTTTTAAATAAAAGGGGGTGGAAAACATTGCGTGCGTCGCGTAGCAGACTGGTAAGCTCTTGTAAAATACAGCGATGGACGAATCACGGGCAAATAATAATAAAACGTCAGCTGAAAGTCCTTCAATAAATATATATCAAAATTGTGCATGACTTAATTTATATGAAATTGCAAGTAAAATGATTTTTGAACTATATGTTTTCTTTCTTTCTTTATTATGCAGAGAGGCAGTTTGGCAGGCTGGCTGACTGGTTAAGGGCGCCAGCCTCAAGATCTGGTCTCGAGAGAGAATGTGGGTTCGATTCGCGCACTTGAAATATTTTTTATATATTTATTATGAGAGTCTTAATTTTAAGTTAGTTTATCCACGACGCTTCTACAGGTGTAAACGGATGAGCACTATTTTCGAACAAAATGGAACAGACGCCGAAGATGTTGCTTGTCCCGCCGGAAATTGTCCAGCGCTTTAAGTCTGGTGAGAATAGGGGGAAAACTATATCATCACAAACAATTAACTGATTACGATAAATGGGTGCAGTACAACCAGGTGTTACAAAGATACCTTTATTTCACAAACCAGGCAAGGCAACCAATCAAAATACCTATTGAAACAAGCAGTAACAACATATCAAATGCCGATATTTATTCTACACTACTCACCACTTTTAAGAAAAAAGCTGTAATGGCGAAAATCACACTACGATTTCATAATAGCGTAATGTAATTTAAAAAATAGCGATTTATTTATATTTTAAGCGATTGCAATTCATAAAAAAGTGTTATTATAAAACTGTTTTGTTAAACCAATTGTGATTTTTCATATGCTACCATCGTTGTATTAACCTGAAATTGCGTGTTTTTTATTCAAATTTAAGCGCGTGTTTGTATAAAAATATCGTTTTTTGTATAATTTTAAGTGCGATGAAGTCGAATTGCTTGTTTTTTATTCTAATTTATGTTAATTTGTGGTCAACACAAACATATTTTCATCAATTGTACAAGAACATTGTAATAAAAATGCACAAAAAGCCAATAAAATATCGGTTTTGGTAGAATTTTAAGTGACATGATGTCGATTTTTGTAGAATGTTAAGTGACATGATGTCTAATTGCGTGTTCTTTATTCAAATTTATGTTAATTTGAAGTCAACACAAACATATTTTCATCAATTGTACAAGAACATTGTAATAAAAATGCACAAGAGAATAAAATTTCGTTTTTTGTAGGATTTTAAGTAACATGATATCGATTTTTGTAAAATTTTAAGTGACATGATGTCGAATTTCGTGTTTTTTATTCAAATTTATGTTCATTTGTGGTCAACACAATCATATTTTCATCAATTGTACAAGAACATTGCAATAAAAATGCACAATGAGCCTACATAAATTAAATTTTTGCTTCTAGAAATGATGGGTAGCAGAACATTTTTCATAAAAGTTGAATAAAAAATATCGTTTTTTGTATAATTTTATGTGGCATGATGACGAAATTGTAACATTATATCGATCAATCTACCTTGAATGTAAAATTTTTAAATAGTTTCGATAATAGTTACGATAAAAACGTTGGTAAATAAAAATACAGACCGTCTACTTAACTGAAATTTTTGCTTCTCGAAATGCTGTTAGATTTGAATCCACATGTTTAACGTCGGTTTTTTAAAAAGGCATGAAGTTTAAATATATAAATACAGCAGTAGAGCTGCCCGTGCATAAACTAACTTAAAATGAGTGTTATATGTTTTTAAGGTAGAAGATTTGCACGAAGAGACCTATAATAATTTTATAGAAATAACTCTACATAAATACAATTTATCGAAATATCTCGGAGACCTATTGTAAAATAGTTGTTCATAAAAACCGACCTACGATCTAAATCTAAAATTAACAAAATTGTAAGTAGTCATACAAATTTAATCGGTCCAGTATCTTCGCAGGAGATAGCAAACAAAGATACATACAAAGAAAGAAAGAGACCACCAATTTTATTGATATAACATGGGCCGCCTTCTTATTTCAACATAGTAGTTTTTATTTATTACCTTTTAAAATTATAGGCATGGCAATTTTGGTCGTTATAAATTAATAAACGTAAATAATAAAAAACTTCTGATGCATTTGAACTCCTGTTTTTTTTTGTTCACTCGTAGACGACCGGCGTCAAGATCAAATGTCTTTTAAGCAAGCCACTGATTTGCCTGAATATCAAATGCAGTTTTCTAGTAAAACCCCCAGAGTTTTTGTGGCATATAATGATAGAATTCGACTCTTTTCAACTCAACATCAACCCTTGCCCGTTAGGAAGTCCGCTCTAAAATTTGCCATGCCGGAAAATGTTTTAAAAAATTCTGAAATAAAGTTCAATATTTTTTGCAATCACACAATTTTTAGATATGGAACCCGTTTTAAAATTTTGAAATATAGTTTAATATTTTCAGGCAAAGTATAAATTAACATTTATAAACGCAAGAAATATTCCGAAGGCCGAGCTCCTGGGGAGAGATACCAGAGGTAAAAAATTGTTTGGTCGCTGCTCTCGCTGCAAAATTCTTCGAACCCCATACCTGTGAGTCGAGTGTACCGTGATGCAATTTATAAAAATTGTAAAACATTTGCAAAATTATGCTTAAGTTATACTGGTTTTTAAAACGAGGACAAACAGAATATTACTCAGTGGTGGACATGGTAGAACATGTTTTTCTACGACCACCACTAAAAGTAGGCCTTTTAGCGCTAGCTTTTTTCAATAAAAGTAACGTTTTATAATTTAGCGTGTTTTAAAGAAATTAGCTGTTTACTTTTAGCACATGTGTTGTAAAGTGAAGTGAGGGGTTAAAACTACAATTTCGAACTGGAAGTGAGATCGTAAAGTTATTCTAGTTACTTCTTGCGTTAGAGGTAAAAGCGTTTTTTAATATAATTAAAGCGTATTGTAATGAATACAGTCAGATGTGTAGTATTAATAATTACATTTGATAACTTGCTTTGACAATACTGGCTCCACAAAACATTCACCTGCCCCCAAGGCCATCTGATTATTATGACATAAATTAATCCTTGTCGTAGATGCAAACCTTTGTTAAATCGACATTTATGGATTAATAACAGTAAATTTAAGGTGGTAGAAAAAAATATTGTATGCAAACTCGTGCTAAAAGTGGTTTATGCCGAGAGATGTTAAGAAACTCAGCCTTCCGCTACGCATAAACCTCAATTTTTAGCACTTGTTGCATAAATAACTATTATGCGAGCCTTTTAAAACAAGCATCGAAGTTGAGAATTTTGAACACTGTCGAGTAATTTTGATTTAATATTTGATACATAATTCACGACTGGATTTTTACAGAAATAATTTATATACATCACCGCAATGAAACCACAATTTCAATTACACAGCGTAATTATAAAAAAGCTAAAGTAATCAAAGCTGCTTACAAATAATCGGCAATTGTACCGACATTTGTTATAAATAAGTACAGTTATCATTTCTGATTTATATATAATGTTTTTGGTTGTACATACATTTATAAACTGAATACAATTTGATCGAGCTAATTAGTGTATAAAGCTTCATGAACGTCCTGTGCTCAGATAAAAAAAAACATATCTATTATTATGATACATAATGTGGTATGGTCAATCATAGCAAAGAAATATTTAAAAGAAATAAAGTTGGTATGTTGATACAATCAAATTTAGAAAAATTTAAAAAATATCTGTTGGCTGATTTGAATTTGGAAATGTAGATTGAATAAATAAAGTAAATTGTAATTTTATGTTGAAAAGTTATAACATTGAGTATTCATATTGGTGATTGGACGAAAAGATAATGTTAGTGTGAGACAAATATTTTTGCTCCGTAATAATATAATTGTAGTATGTGTACTTCAGATTAGGTAATTTAAGAAGTGGGCAGAAATAATCGTAACTAGATAAGAAAAATTCTGTTTAAAAAAGATGATTGAATAAGAAATTAAGTTATGAACGGATGTATTTTGAAAAATTCAGTAAAAATTAATAAAAGCTTATAAATTTTGACTTTAATATTGGAAATAATTGGCCTTATACAAATAAGAAGGTATTTAACAAGATTACGAGAAGAATATAAGTGACAAGATAAACTAGAGTTGATGTGAGTAAACAATCAGTGAAGATATTGGGGGTATACAATTGAATTAACTACAAAGAAGAAGGAAACGACAACATTTGGATGGATTTGGATTTATTGAGGTGTTGCGGAACTGTAATTAATAATCATTATTGGAGTTGGGAATTCTACAGAGGACTCGAATTGGTATGCTGAGGTGTGCTAGCGTGATTTGGTTGCTACAGGAAATGAGCTGTGGACACAGGAGGTTAGTTTGGGAATTATCTGCTAGTTGGAGATTACCAGAGAGCTGAGTTCTGCGGCTGCATACTAAAAGTTCAAGGAGTGAGGTTGGATCTGCAGGAGCAAGGAATTTCGACTTTTGGGAGGTTCTTTAGTTGATTGAAGGTGCATTGAGGATGGGCTGACCGTGGTATGAGTAGTTAGGTACGCTATTCCGGCTGACTGAATCTACGTTTCTGCGCAGCACGCCATCTAGGACCATTACCGGTGGCATATTTTGAAACACAGGACGCTAGGAGCATGGGACCATATGCTGCAGCCTGATTGGTGCGCTGAAACATCAGCGGGAGGTGCTACCTTGGCGCCTTTTTACGATTTGAAAATTGCGATAATTGTTGCACTGTCACTAAAGTTATCAAATAAGGAAAATAAAAAACTGCTGTTTAGAATTTTTGAGAGGACAAATATGCAGGTCTGGGGTATAACGTAGACGTTAGTTACCTTGTTTGTATCAAAGCAATAAGTATACACAAAACATTATTTTGGGATTTTTACTTGGGACACATTGGTTGTTGGAAATATTAATCAACGTACCTAAGATAATCTAAATAATATTTTTTCGGTGCTTCTTTGTTATACATACAGCGTGTTTGTAGATCGCTATCAGCCCGTAACTTCGTTAATAATAGAGATATCGAAAAACACTTTAATTTTTAATATCAGTAAAGAGCCTACAAGTTGTCGCAAACCAATTTAAACCATGGCCTCCTATTTTTACGTAGTGATCCACGACTTTGGTTTTTTAAATGAAACACCCCTTATATTTTTAGATATTTGAAATCAGCACTAAAAGTGCTTTATTATAGCATGCTTAAACTAAAATTTTGAAACTCATTATTTTGTAAAAAAAACTAAAATATGTACCTAAAATAGGTCATGACTTACGAAAAATCACTTACGATTGAGTAAGAAATGCAAACAAATTCCACTTGGCTCTAAAAGTTTCTCTTTACCGAATTATCGCACCAAACGTACAAGAATAATTGAAAACCATGTTTTTTTTAGAATAAAATTATAATTTTCTTAAATTATTTTACGTATTTTTGACATTTTAAAAGCTACTTTTAAACGAAATAGCGAATATGGTACACCGTTGAAAAAATCTTTTATTGTAGTTTTCAACAGTTTAATGACACTCATATAGTTCTATTTAGAAAACCTAGTTTTCAATATTGTTTTAGTACCTTTGGTGCGCTAGGTCTTTTTCGTAAGTCATGGCCTACTTTAGGTAATCCTTTTTTTAAATAAGGCGTTTCAAAATTTTAGTTTAAGCATGCTATCATAATAGCTATTTATGCAACAAGTGCTAAAAGTCGACTTTTATGCGCGAGACATGAAAATTATGAAACGAAGCCGAAGGCTGAGTTTCATAACATGTCTCGCGCATAAACGACTTTTAGCACGCGTTGCATACAATATTTTATCTACGACCTTAATTTTACCGTTATTAATCCATAAATATCGATTTAAGAAAGGTTCGCATCTGCGACGCTGCGTCATAATGAATAGTAGGCCTGCGCCGCTGGCGATTGTTTGGCCACGCCGTTCTGTCAAGGTTGAGTTACGAAATGTAATTATTGATACTCGACATATGACTGTATTCATTACATAACGCTTTAATTATTTCAAAAACGCTTTACCTGTAACGCAAGAAGCAACTAGAATAGCTTTACAACTTCACTTGCAGTTCGAAATTGTAGTTTTGAACTCGCTTCACTTTTAGCACATGTGCTAAAAGTAAACAGCTGATTTCTTTAAACACGGTAATAGTTATTTACCTAACAAGTTCGGGAAGTTAATTTTCCCGAATGAGCACTTTGTTTGCAGCACGACCGAAGGGAGTGCTGCATCTAGTGCGAATTCGGGAAAATTCTTCCCGAAAGAGGTAGGTACAATGTTTTTTGTAACGAATAACTCAAAATATTTCAAAATGTTAAAAAAATATTATTTAGTGTTTTACAACTTTACTGAGTTGGCAGCACAAATTACTAAATTTTTATACGTATCCTAGCACCTGTTAGCTTTTGTTGACGTTTACAGCGCCCCTGGAACACACAATTGCCATAGTTTTTGTGGGAAAGTAAAAAACACCCCGGTGCGGGAAAAGTCATTTTCGGCGCATCGGGAATGACCGGGAAATATGAATTTTGAAATCATGAGTGCAAAAACTATAAAACGTCACTTTTAGTGAAACAAGCTAGCGCTAAAAGGCCTACTTTTAGTAGTGGTCGTAGATAAAGCATTTTTCGCGCTGATTTCAAATATCTAAAAGTATACGTGGTTAGTTGAAGTATGAGCCTCAAACAATTTTAAATAAGCATCGGCGTGGTCGCTGTTAGTAATATTTATACGTAAAATAAAACGTTTTCGGTCGGCTTCTTCTATTTCATATTGATATCCACCTGTTCGCGTAAAACGTCCTCCGAATTCATTATGTCACGATTGTATTGAAAGGCTGAAAACGTTTTAAAATGAAAACTACTAAACACGAGAAATGGACCATAAACATATACACACACAGTATCCACCACCGCTAGCTGATCTGGTTTGCGCGCCGGCATGCGGGCATGTGTCATGTCCTAGCATTAGAAAAAAGAAACATGAAAATAAACGTTGCTAAAACCAAAGTAATGACAATCGGAAAGAGCGAAACCAAGATAACAATAAAACTAGATGGAAAGGATATAGAGCAAATAGAAGCATTCAAATATCTAGGAGTAAATATACATAAGGATGGAAAGGAAGAGGCGGAAATCAACAACAGAATAGAGACTACAACGAGACTTTTCTACACTCTTCATAACACTTTCATAAGGAAAAAGGAGATAACGAAGAAAACGAAAATGACAGTGTACAACACAATATACAAACCAATCTTGACCTACGGATGTGAAAGCTGGGTGTTAAACAGGCAAATGAAGAGCAAAATACAGGCACTGGAAATGAAGTATTTAAGAGGCGTTAAAGGTATTACTAGAAGAGATAAAATACGAAACGAGACAGTCAGAGCAGAACTCAAAGTAGAACCAGTTTTGAAAAGCATAGAGAAACAACAGTTAAGGTGGTTTGGACACATAGTAAGAATGGAGGATACAAGACAAACGAAAAGAGTATGGCTAGCGAAATCTACCCAGAAGAGACCAAGAGGAAGACCGAAAAAAACATGGGATCAAGTAGTGGCGGAATGTCTGAAAGAACGAGGAAAATCTTGGAAAGAGGGGATGAAGATGGCAAAGAATAAGAAAGAATGGGCAACATTTATTTACTCGTGAAACATTTATGATTGACTCTATTGTGACTGTATTTGTAATTTGTAAATGTATTGTGGTAAATTGCACGTTAACACCTTAGGGTAATTAAGGTTATTGATTATATATATATATATATATATATATATATATATATATATATATATAACAATTTAAATGTAACACTAAATAAATATTCACCCAGGTAAATTCATCATTTATAGAGAAAAAACCTTGGCTGCTGATGTTTATGGAAATAAACAGTTAGACACCATAAATTGCGCCTGTCAGAATTTACAAAAAAATAATTGTGATGATTCTGACTCCGGAGATTGATTTATACTGTTTGTACATTATTTTCCCACTTGTTTCCATTTTTGAAAAATGAACTTAACATTAACTTGAAGAAATAATCCGTATATTTATTAACATTAATAATAATACATACTTATATACATATTAAGAAACAATCTTAATAAGACAAAGAAAACCGCTAAATTATCTAAACAACGTTGTATTTCGATGGGACCATAATTATGTATAACAGCAATGCTATAGCATAAACAAAAGCACAGAACACTTGAGTAAGAAAGAGATAGGAACCGTACAAAAAAGTTATTTTAGTAGGCATATTAAGTTGAAATATAACATAATTAAAATGAGCGTCAAGTCTACTCAAATATTTATTTCCATGTTCATCTCTTTCTTATTCAAGCATTGAATTCGGTGTTTATTCATGTTATCTCATTGCTGTGATATACAGGTTGCCTAAAATTGTACGGAACATGACAATTCCATGAGTTGGAAAAGGTTGAAATACTATTTGTCATAACGTCATAATCATAAGAGTAACCAAAGTAATTATTGCAGTTTCTGTTTCGGTTACTCTTATGGCCAATAGTATTTCAACCTTTTCCAACTCATGAAATTGTCATGTTCCGTACAATTTTAGGTAATCTGTATAGTTATGGCCCCATCGGTATTTTAGGCAGGAACTGTTCTCAGTTCAGCAATTTTTTGTATTCTACATTTTTATAAAATTCACTTATCAATAAAGTGTACTGGTTAGATTAGCTAATAATATTTGTAAATGAGGCATTAAATACCCGTTTAAATACCCATTTTGGGTATTTACCCGGGTAAATACCCCGGGTATTTACCCCTAAAAATAAATACCCGGGTAATTTACATCACTACCACTACCTGTCGGCAACCCTTTCCCTTCTGATATTTGAAGAAAAATCCATCAGTGTTCATGTTCTCCGGTCGTAACACAACATAAGTACTTGCGGTAAAACTTTAAGTACCTTTCATTAACAGCAAATGACCGTGGTTTCTTGATTTTAGAGTCAGGCATATGTACTAAAAGCTTGGATTGTAGGTCTTCTATATCTGGTAAAGTCATCTTAACTAATTCGTCCATTTTACAGGCACCGGAAATGCCAAATATTAAAGCAACCTAAAAAGTAGATCGGTGTGTGCTATCAGAATGAACATTTAATTTTGTAACTTACTTTAATCATTATATATTCCGTATCTGAAGCGTCTAAAATAAACTTATTAATTTCAGCTTTACTTAAAATCTTGGACTTCGTAGGCCTGTATCCTTCACTGTGTTTTTTCAATAAAGAACGAGGTTTTTTGCGAATTTCGATATATCAACATCGTGCTTAATTCAGAGGGTTGACCTTAACATTGAGTAATTTGACCAGAAAGTTGACGGTTTCATTCTCGAACACAGCTCCAAGAAATATGCCATCACAACATTTTCCGAAAAGGAACTCGCTTTTTTTCATTCGAAAATCCCTAAAACGCTGGTACGCTTGCTCGTACACATTTCTCTCTCGATTTCTTTGGAAGCAGATTTAAAGTAGCAGTACTTACTGCTTCCGCAATTTCTGGTGGAGTTCCCGGGATAGATTCGTCTTCACTTGACATGTTTATTAAAAAGCAGAAAATGGCGTCGTCTGACAACTACAATGTTAATACTTCTCCATGGATACTGACGTTCATTATTTTCAAAGCATCGCTTACTATTTTCTTTATAAAATAATTTTTAGAATTTCAATGTTTTCAGTCTGTTTTTTAACGATCGGCGGAAAAATAGTATGTGTAACTCGTAGGAAAAGCAACATTCCCCGACTCTGCACATCGCCCGGGAATGTTACGCTTTTCCTACTCGATAAACAATATACTATTTTTGAACCTGTCAACTTGTGTTTCCCTACCTGTGTTAGCGAAGCTAACGTGATTTAGTGACCTTAATGTAAATATTGCTGCACGTTGACGATTTCCACTCTTGAATGTGTAAACATCCTGGGGATAGACTCGGCGGCATTGTGGTGGTGTCCCGTTGCCTTCCATGACTATTTTCAGGCACGAAAAACGATAAAGTACACAGCGCCAGCGAAATTCGAACCTGGCCATCTAAAGGAACGTGGACCAGTATCCCAGCGACTTAGCCACGCTACCTTCTGTATACACTATAACCATATATGTAATATTCCTATATTGCTAGTGCGTGTAAGTGCAGAGGTCACGGCGTGAGACAGACAACCATCTCTTTCTACGCACTTGGTGCATTGAGAGCAAGCGTCTTCCGTGAACACGTGAACGAAGCTGTGAAGTTCGAATTCTCAGGCATGCGCTCGAGACGCGTAGTACTCAGAAAGAAACGGACGTATTATATGACGGCGCGGTAATGTTATCGCCCGTTCCCAGACCCTACTAGCAATATAGGAGTATTCCATATATGACTATAACGCGATAATTGCAATTGTTTGGAAACTGTTCCACAGAGATTACCGAAATTAAACAAACTGACATTAACTTTATCACCTACCATTTTGTAAATAGAATACCTATATCAGACTGTCAATAAGTTATTAAACAATAAAGAGTGATAGTCACTTGTTTCGCTTCATCAAAACATGCTACGGTGAACGAAATGGTATTTCGATCATATGCGCTAAATGAAATGGATCTGTATATTAATTTGTAAGTTAGTGTTTCCCGACTGCTTTTTGTAATTCGTTATTGCTAAAGTTTTTAAAATATTGCTAAAGCTCTTACAATTATTATAATGTAAGAATACTAACCACAAAGATCTTCTTTTGTGCGTATAAAATAAACTTCTCAAAAAGATACTTGAAATTTTTTAACTGATCAAAATGATGCGAACCTGGGCTCCTCGTGAAACTAATGGTAGGAGAAAAAATATTCCAGAATTAAATAAAGTGCTCGAGTTACTTCCTTTCACATATTATCATATATTTATTTATTTCATTCATGTACAAGAGATATAAAATATTAAACACACGTCATATAATACAGATAATAAACACATTTATTTAGATTACTGGAATGCATTACATAAATAAGGTTTTGCACTTTAAAAACTCATCTGTGGAATAAAAAGATGTCTTTGTAAGCACAGTTTTAATTATACCACGAGATTTAAGATCTTATTGGGCTATTTCTGATAAATACGTTTTGAGAATAAGCGCTTTCTACTGAATTTCAAGTGGTTATCACGTAGGGCGAAATTTACAATGACAAATGTCGGATATTCGTACTGTATTGCAGGCACCTGCCTACAATTTGCTGACAAATAGTTCAGGCGTTGTAAGACAGATGTGATGTGTTCTCGTCTTAAAAGTTATAAACACTGGTAGCTTAGAAATAATGCAGAAAGGACAATCGGCGGAGGTATAAAAATTCGTGCACAGAAAACTTGAATATTACGTAGTCGCCTCTTCTGGACATACAAAATCAGATGAGTTAGAATACAGTTTAAGGGCGTTGTATGCATTAGACAAAAATCGACTATTATGGGATTTACATCTATATAGTATTTTTAGAAAAGCTGAATTCTAGGATACTACATTTTAAGCTGCTTATAAGTATATTTCTGTCCAACACACGTAAAGCGCATAAATTGTATTGTAGCTCATTAGATTGCCTATGTTCCCCTTATCCAACACGCATCTATGTATTCATGGCGTCTAACACCATCCCGAATTTCTTGCAAGTCAGGGAATTTAACAAAACTTGAGATTTTCGGGAATGTTTCATTATGATCTTTTATTGTACGTTTTTCAAACTTGATATAAACATTTATAACTTTGACTATTTAATTCACCTGTCAGAAGATGAGGTTTCTTGACCAATTTTTCGTGTATAATAATTCTAGACAAGTTTACTCTTATCAGATATTTTGAAGCTTTTAGTAAGTGTAGAAGCGGATAAAGTTTGGCAAAACTTTGCATCATATTATTAACCGCATTGAACTATCTGGACTATCTGATTTTTATTGCCAACTCATGTGATATGTTACAGCATCAAACTTTTTTAACGGCACTCACATGTATGTGAATGCCAAATGTTTAATCATGTCCGGGAGGCGTCAATACTTACCCTGGAAATCCCTACAAACAGGCTCAAAGACCACGGCTCTAATACGCTCAAGGAGATGGGCGTGGTCCTAGAAGCGGTACACTACAGGGCAAGCGCAACTGTATGTAAAAAAAGGGCGCCACAAAGTCCAATCAGGGAGACCCACGCTTAACCGAACCTTGAACGTCAAACGGGGTGTAATACGGGAACTCGGCCTCCCGAACCTCGTTGCTGCAGCGGCAAGCGTCGTGAACTTACCTGGACACTCAAACACTCAGGCTTCACCGTACACATATCGTTACACAATAACCTTAACCTGAAAGGGGTATGCACAGATTTGTTGTAAGTTATAAGGCCTTTATTCAAATACCAGTCTATTGGTCTCACACATGTAAAATGGGCTATACACAAGACAACAATGATTAACATACCGACCTGGACTAAGCTACATATACATCTAGAGCCCCAGCTGGGAGGCGCAGTATCTCTAGTTATACTTTCACATTCCTCTCAATATAGGCTGAGAGCCTGTTATTTCCACACATTGAGTGAGGTTTCATAAGCCATCTTAAGCCGCGTAAGCCGCGGCCGGGGTAGGTAGCTAGCCTAACCCCTTGAATTAGGGAAGAATGCCCTCATAGGGGTCACGACCGCCAAAAATGTTTGCATGATGGCCGGAGAGGGTTCGGTGTTTCCAATGTACGGGTGTGGGGCTTGAACCCACTACCTGCCGACTGCTGGCGCAAGCACTCTACCAGCCGCCCACACGCTCTCTTTAATTATATCTACTTAAGTGGTCATATTAATTTTAAATATACAACACGCCTTGCGCGGCCGTCACGAACTTAATTATCCAACAGGCCTTCCTAGGCCAGTTACGTAAACTGAATTATAAATGACAGCGGCCAAGCTATAATGCGTTTGCGGCAAAAGAGTTTCAATTAACCCAGCACAAATAACAGGTGATTAATTATGAATGATACCGGCCAAGCTACATTGAGTTAGCGGCAAAAGTATTCAAATTAGGCTAACACAAATAACAGGTGATTAATTATGAATTTTAGATGTAAATAGCGGAAATGTTATGCGGTAAAATATGACTGAAACGCAACATATATACAAGACAAATCGTAAACTCTGTACCAAAACTGTTCGAAATGGTTACGTAGCTATAGGAGGTAAAGAAAAATATAAAGGCCTGACAAATTTCATAGCAATCGTTTCCTGTCAGCAACTTGACTCCATAATCCGTTAGATAAAATGACTCGTCGTTGCGGCCACGTCATGTTATCATGGAAGGTTTGCATCTACAAATTTCGTGACAACCCAATTTTCGTAGAAAGAGAACTATGTCCGGATAAAAATAACTTATTGTGTAATTATTTGCCAAGAAAAAATTAAATTATGGTAGAAATACAGTGTAACCGATTAAACTTGACGCAGGCGAGATACAATCCCTGAATATTTCATTATACATTTTTCGCCATGAACCATAAAATACAAAATAAGACGTCTATATGATTAGGATAAGTTAAGGTTAGCGGTTGGCATATGCTGAAAAAATTGCAACAAATTGCTGCTTAAAAACACTAATTATTAAATTACAAGTATGTATGTATGTATGTAAGCAAGACTGCGTTTGAAAATGCTCATTCTAATGACATTATTTGTATTCGAAAATTCAATGGCTGCTATAGTATTTAACGGAATTAGGCCGATATTGAGCATATATCGGACGAGGATAAATTTTGTGGCTGAGGCTGATTAGGCAGAGGCTAATAAATTATCTGAGTCAGTTATATGTAATATCGGCCGTATGTTGTTTAACAGTTTTCGTAATATCTACCAAAAATTGCAAATTTTAAGATGTCACATTAATATAAATAATTTAAATGAAACTTGCTAATAACCTGAGTCGCGCAAATAATTTTGTAGTGCATCAAGGGATGTTTATAAATTCGTTTTCAAATAAATTAAAACAATGCACGTAATTTAGTAGTATAGCAACGGTTATAACAGTCGTAACTGCTAAATTTTAACGGCCTTGGCCGTTATGGGTAAAATTTCGATCAAGTAGACAGTACTAATATACTTAGTACAATAACGTGTAGATTTTAGGAAAAATATTGCAACATAATTGTGATCTATAGTAATGACTTAGTTACGAAAATAAGTGTTTCTTGTTGTTTTTATCCCGGTCGCGTCTTTACCGATGCTAACCCTGTGCAACGTAAATTCCACCGATAACAGCCGTTCGTTAGATATACAAACCCTAAACTAATACAGCGCGTTTCGCGGTATGCAGAGCTGGGCAGTAATTAATTACTTTGTAATTAAATTACTAATTAAATTCCTTTTTGTTTATTTGCATTGGAATTGAACTACATTTTAAAATGGGAATTGCCACTTTTTTTAAAAAGTACTTGACAATTACTTTTTGAAGGTAATTCATCACTACATTCAATTACTCAATTACTTTTGTGTAATTATATTACTCTAAAGTATTTAAATTACTTTACAAGTATTTGAATTACCTGCGGTAATTGAAATTACTCGCGCTATTTGAATTACTCTGTGGTAATTCAATTACTCATCTCTATTGGGTGCTAAATCTCCAGAAAGTAAAAAATAACATAAGGTCTTATTAAGTTACATATAGAGCAAATCGGTCTTCCCAGACCAATATAAACCTAATTAATGATTTCCTCTAATGAGCGAATAACAACAACTTTTGTGCAACATTCGAATTTTGTACGACAATTGCACGAGCAAGGAGTGTATTGCTGCGTGTATGCAGATGTGATATGTAGGTTGTAATAGTGAAGCTAATATTTATTGAGCAAGACCCTAAAACTATATTTGCGGTAAGTACATTACAGATTGCAATACCTACGATAAAAATATAGTAAAATAGCTTCATTAGGCGATATTGGTTAATAATAATTATTTATTAATTTGAATTTCTTTGCTTTAAACGATGTACTAGCATAAAGCTATACTGCCGTGCAAATGTAACAGGCGTTAAGTCCAGAAAATTACGTGTTTGAGTGAAAAATTGAACTAAACGGCCAAAATCCGATAACAACATTTAAACAGCGTAAAACACATAAATAAAAGGTACCTAATTGCGAAATTCCATCTCTGGTTGACTCAAAAATGTAGTATGGAGTATGGTAGAACAATTTAAAATAGCAGCTTAAATTTACCGCATTGTTGTATTGAACATTTTGTAAATTTTCCAGTCCTTGTCGCTTTCTTGCTTTGTAATGCTCCTATGCTGCTTTGTATACGGACAAATAGTTGCTATGAAAAATTGTTTACGGACTGTTGCAGTATTATTACTAAAAATCTGGAATAGTGCCTTTTAAAAATCGCGACTTTCTTATAATTCCGCTCACAAGACATCCAACATTACTTCTTTAGGTTATACAGGGTGCTGCGTTAACGGACGAAACTACAAAACCCCATGCTAATTACGGGGCATTCAAATATTGACTTCTTAATGATTTTACACCAAATTTTATTTAGTTTTTTTAAAAGAACAGTGCGTAGTGTCCCAATTTATGTAATTTCAGATATTTTATTGTCCTAAACTTAAAATCAATAGGTATTATTAAATATTTTGATAAAACTCATAAGTATTATTAAAGATGTTGATAAGATTTTGAAATTTTAAGTAAAAGTATGAAAGCAACCTGAGCAATTTATTTGTTAAGCGTGGCCAGTAATTTTATGAAAAACGCATTTTTCCCCTTTCTTATACGGTATGTTCAAAAAGAAATTACATAAGGGTTGGCCTTGCAATATAAAAGTAATGTCAACAAAAATCTTTACAATTCATTAACTGTCATCACTGTTGTTGTTATTGTAAGTTTATATCCTTTATCTAATAGACTTGTCTGTCCGGGACGCTGGTCCGCCTGAGACGCTGTTTCAGCAGCCAAACCGTAAGAGATAGATAAAAAATTTATGAAAGTTATATGTTTGGAATGGTCATGTCAGGTAAGGAACCGAATTTCAGTCACGTGACACTTCCGGTTTTCGAGAAATCACGTGATTTCCGTCCGCCCTGGACGCTGGTCCGTCCGGGACGCTGTTTCAACAGCCAAACCGTAAGAGATAGAGAAAAAAGTTATTAAAGTTTTATGTTTAGAATGGTCATATCAGGCCAGGAACCAAATTTCAGTCACGTGACACTTCCGGTTTTCGATAAATCACGTGATTTCCGTCCGTCCGGGACGCTGTTTCAGCAGCCAAACCGTAAGAGATACAGAAAAAAGTTATTAAAGTGATATGTTTGAAATGGTCATGTCAGGTCACGAACCGAATTTCAGTCACGTGACACTTCCGGTTTTCGAGAAATCACGTGCTTTCCGTCCGTCCGGGACGCTGGTCCGTCCGGGACGCTGTTTCAGCAGGCAAACCGTAAGAGATAGAGAAAAAAGTTATGAAAGTTATGTTTGGAATGGTCATGTCAGGTCAGGAACCGAATTTCAATCACGTGATTTTAAAATATATTATTGTTTTTATTTAATACGCGTTCTATTTGAAAAACGGTCTTTTTTGTTTTATTAAATGAGACATTTGTCTCTGTTTAAACTTGATTTAAACACACATAAATTTTATTTTCTAAAATTTACGAAATCCAGTCGCACGTTTTTAAAATGCAATTCCGATTTAATAGCAAGAAAATTTTAATGCCGCAATCACCAGTCTTTGCCTCATAATTACTAAATTTAATATGTTTAAATTAGATTAAACATATATATATATATATTTCAGTCCAAATTTACGGAACATTATTCATAATTTAAAAGCCAGTGTTATTACGCAATCAGACGAGTTAAAGACCAGGAAAAATGCAAATCTGCACTTCATGCACAATACCGACCTACAGTAGCAAGTTCAACGGGCGACCTTCGCTCTAGCAGGAAATAAAAACTGCAGAATTGCTACATTGCTGTTTTGTAATTTAAACGCTCTTTTCCAGTAAACTGTACATATGAACTTTGATATTGTTACTTAGTTAAGCGTTTTAGTTTTATATAAATACAAGTTTATTTTTATAATAAAAACAATCTGCATTTAATGTTTGATTCATTCACTACCCCTTCTAAGCCATAATATTTATGGGGCATGAGGCTGTGCTCCAGGGGTTAGTGTTTCTACTGTCGTCCGTTTAAGTACCATTGACTACATTGGTTTAAAACGTAAACACAGTCTTGTTTACGTGCTTGACGGATAGAATCAGCGCAAAGTAACGGAATTCTGTTCAGTCTCGCTGGTTGCTAGTTATACGCTAATATCGTTATTGAAAATTCTAAAGATTGCTCTCTCGAAAGCTTAATATTTCTCTTATATAATTTATTTTTGAACGCATGGTATAAAGGTCTCTTGAATGTAAAACTGACTTCATTGTTTCGTGCTTGAGCAAATGTTTTTTGTTTTTGTATCTGATGTACGAATTCTTATTTTAATCAGCCATTTTCAACTAGGTTTATCAGTCACCTGTCAACTTTCAACAGTCCCTGATCAACAATACCTTGATATTTTGTTTTAACATTTGAAAAGCTACCTAGCACATTTTTTTAACTATTTATATTACTAGGGGGAAAAATCCTGCGGATGTAGTTTAATTCTTCAGCGTTAGCGAGAACAGTACCTAATCAATTGTAATCATGCAAGGGACGAAATGACATTTTAGTCCAGAGTTATACATATGACACTTTTACATTTTTATGATGGGACTATCTGTTGTATTCAGCTGCACTAAAAATATTTAAATATGAAAATCAGAAGGCTAGTTGATTTATTATGAATCACATTGCCCCCCGTCTCTAATGGCAACGGGAGTCAACCTATTATATTCTCTCCCACTGCCATTGGAAACCGACCAGCGACCAAAACCAAACGTATATTTTCGGGATACCCCTAACAGGCGGCAGAAAATGCCACTTTCGTATCTTCGTTCCTCTTCGATCCTCAAAGGATCATAGAGCGTCCATTGGACGTTTCAGTGACATAAAGTTAGCGCAAGGTTGTCAGTCTTGCATATCACTTTCGTATAAAAAGGGGTAAAAAAAGTATTTTCGAACTGTACCAACAGAAAAATGCTAAAGTTGAGTCAATTGGATCACCATGTAGTGTTCTTTAGAAAATCTAAATAGAATTTTGCTGTCAAACAGTTAAGAAATTCAATGCTGCACCCTGTCTACTTAGGTAAGTTACATATTTTTGTCATTCAGCCTCATGTTAGGCGTATTTAATAGTAGATTGTTCTACAAGTTAAGAAAAGTGAGAGTTTTTCAACATTTAATTTACTAGGGAACGGTGCAAAGCGAGTGGATTAATTTTACACTAACATGGAAAAATCACTTCTACAACATATTCAGCGTGTCAATTTTTCTAATACCATTACAAAATCTAGCCAAACTGAAATTCGACATTTCTTTATCTTCGAAAAAAATATGTTTTTTTTAAATCGGTGAAATCGTCATTAAAATAGGAGAAATCGGCAGTGAAGTAATCCATTGTTTTATGACCTTTCGTAGGCGGCGAGGCGATAGGTAAATGTCAACCGACGTCAACATAACCTACAAAAGTTGGTTAAATTGTTGTAATTTCGCGATTTCTCGATTTAAAAAAACAATGTACCCCTTGGCACTGGAAGTTACTTTTTATCTCTCATGTGGTTTATTTGCTTTGGCCATACGGGCCTCGCCAACTAAACCCACATTCGTGATAAAAAGCTCAACTTCAATGATAAACTACGTGGAAATTAATATAAAAAATAAAAGTGAACTTCCAAGCCCTATACCTTCTTACTGAAGGGACTTTGTACTAAGGTGTTTCATTCTTTTTGGCACTCCCTGTATAATTTTTATCCTTGACTTTATTTATTTACTTACATCTTACATCAAAACAAACTAAAAACTTTTGGTTTTGGTGAACGGTGCATGTAGCTACAAGAATTAATTATCAAAAAACCTTCAAAAGTAGTAAAGTATGTAGGTTACTATAGTTAATAAAACATAAAAATTAAGCATTTTTAGATTACGATAACGAATCGACACGACACTAATGATAGTTGCAACTTGCAAGAAAGTTCTACTAAATACAACTATATGACAATAATTTTTATTGAAACTAATTCAAAAAGTAATTTATGTTGTACAATTACAATTACTAAGTAATTGGAAATTGAATTACTATTTCATGTGAGTAATTGAAATCTCTGGTAATTCAGTTACTTCATTGGGCGGTAATTGGTAATTAGTAATTATAAAATGATAGTTGGTAATATATCACTCGAAATAAAAATAAAGTGATTCGTGATTATTACTCATTCATGGAATTCGATTTAAGGTGCCTACATAATAATATTCAAAATTCTAATTTCAAACTAACATGAGAGCAAATGAAAATGAAATCATGCTTGGCTTTGAACATTGAAACATATGTCGACTATTAATTTACATTATGTTCTAGAATGAAATACTCATACATAACCTAAACCATTATACAGGGTGTCCCAAAAGAATAGGACACCCATTAGTTATAGATTCCTTACGTTATAATAAATCGATTAAATCCAATATACCTTAGTACAAAGTTCCTTCAGTAAGAAGTTATAGGGCCTCGAAGTTCAATTTTTTATTTCTTATTTTTTTGCTAATTTTCAGAAATGTAGAGATATCGATTTGAATTTTGGTATACCTGCTTACTATTATATACTGCACTAATACGAAAAATTTTATAAACTAGACTTGACTGTAAGGGGCACTTTACCTATCTTTCAAACTGTTTTTAACTCTAACTTCGTTATCTGTAACTTTTTTTGAAATTTTATTTTACTATCTGAAAGAGAATTAAAATATACAAACATAATGTACGCTTAGTTCATGAGTGTAAACGCCACCGTTTGCCTTAAAATTCCCACCAAATGTTTTTGGTTGTCATTAAGACGTGCAATTATCAAGTATCCATGATCACAAAAACCATGGGTAATGATTGTAATCTAGTAAACAACAATAAGAAATCAATTAATAACGTTGGCGATATCAGTTTTTTGTCTTTGTGCTTATGAAAATATGCGACATAACGAACCTTTCAGCATTGGAGAATTCGTTATGTAGCGGCATTTTCTTAAACATAAAAGAACAAATTCTTGTCACTAATGTCATTAATTGATTTATCATTGTATTTTACTAGATTACCATTGTTTTTGTGATCATGGCTACTTGATAATTGCACGTCTTAATGACAACCAAAAACTTTGATGGGGATTTTGAAGTAAACGGTTGCTTTTAGGCTTAAGAACTAAGAGAACATTACTTTTGTGCTTTTTAATTCTCTTTTAGATAATATGCTAAAATTTCAGAAAAAAAGTTACAGAAAACGAAATTAGAGCAAAAAAACTTCAGAAAGATAGGTAAGCTGCCTCTTAGAGTCAAGTCTTAATTATGATTTTTTTTAATTAGTGCAGTACATAATAGTAAGCATGTCTACCAAAACTCAAATCGATATCTCAACATTTGTGGAAATAAACAAAAAAATAAAAAATAAAAAAATTAACTTCTAGGCCCTACAACTTCTTACTGAAGGGACTTTGTACTAAGGTATATTATGTTTAATCGATTTATTATAACGTAAGGAATCTATGACTAATCGGTGTCCCATTCTTTTTGGGACACCCTGTATAACTGTCACCGACTGTCACAATTTTATTTGAAAATTAACATAAAATCCAACACTTTAACAATGTTATATCTGCTACATCAATTATTTCGTTATAAAAAACTTTTGTTCTTGATTCAAAAGTGTAATTTAAAATTTGATAATTTAAACAACTTGAAACGTCTACTGTTATAATAACTGGCATATTAAATTAAAAACATCAGAAGTAATTGACCACATGGCCTAATTTTGTCTAAGTCAAGTTTGATTTTGTTTTCATTCACTCCCACGTTATTTATTTAAACTCAATATACCAGGTGTTTTAAAAAGAATTACATCTTGTATGCTTTGAATTTCCCATAATGCAATATCAATAACAATCTAGTGGCACATTAAAATTTACATGCAAACAAAATTCAAAACCTGCTAGATGTAATTCTTTTTAAGACACCCGGTAGCGAGGTATTATTGTCACAACAAATATTAGTTTAGTGAACTTAAAGTTATCTAAAAGGTGTTTCTTGTTATTAAAACCCCAAGATTTCACTTACATTGTGTGAGTTTAACTGCTTAAATTTTTGGAGGACGTCCAGCTTGCTAGCGACCGACTTGCAACCTTGGGTTAGATCAGGTCATTGCTTTCTTCTGAAAATGGATCCTGGTTGAACATCAATATTTTGCTTCGGTCGTACTTTTGGCTTACCAATATCATCCAAAAACGAAGCCACTTCTTCTGATGAGTTTACATTTTCTACTGTTACACTAGTTTTCTCTAAGTGGCAATATCGGTACGGTGTAATTTTTAGCTAAATCAATTAGAGCATCTAAGTTTAAGCATAAGCTATCTACTTGATTTTTAAATTCACTCTGTAACTGGTCATCACTGCAAATGAAAAGAAATCAAGCTTGACTTAGACAAAATTAAGCCATGTGGTCTATTGCTTCTGATGCTTTTAATTTACATATGACAGTTATTATAATAGTGGAAGTATCAAGTTATTTAAATTATCAAAATTTAAATTACACATGTTTAATCAAGAACAAAAGGTTTTTATAACGAAACAATATTGATGCTTATTATTATGTAGCTTAAATGAAATTCAATCAATTAATAATAGATCGCGTATGCATATACTTCTGTTTCAAGCTATATTACCTACCATTACCTCATACAGCTAAACGGGCTGTATTGGTAAAGGATTTGTATCAGGGTGCCCAGATTATTTTGTCCAGTAGTAGCCAAAAGATGGCGCGCAAGTAGCCAAAATCGCGAATCCCGTCCAAACTGATTACTAAATTGCACTTCTAACCTTATTTAGGATATTTAGTCGGATAACAAGAACCAATAAATTTGTTATAGTTAGGTTAAGCATATTTTATTTTTACAAAATACAACTACTAGTACTAGAACTAAACTCGCAGTCCAGTGAGACAAATGTCTCATTTAATAAAACAAAAAAGACCGTCCCGGACGGACGGAAATCACGTGATTTCTCGAAAACCGAAAGTGTCACGTGACTGAAATTCTGTTCCTGACCTGACATTACCATTCCAAACATATAACTTTAATAACTTTTTTCTCTATCTCTTACGGTTTGGCTGCTGAAACAGCGTCCCAGACAGACGGAAATCACGTGATTTCACGAAAACCGGAAGTGTCACGTGACTGAAATTCGGTTCCTGACCTGACATGACCATTTCAAACATATAACTTTCATAACTTTTTTCTCTATCTCTTACGGTTTGGCTGCTGAAACAGCGTTCCAGACAAAACAGCGTCCCAGACAGACACGTCTATTAGATAAAGGATATTGATATATACATATGTATATAATGTAAGTATAGTTGATTTTCCTCTTCCAAAACATCAAAGAAAACTTCTAATTTTAATAATTGAGAATTATTATCATTAGTAACAGTATTTTCCTGTTGGTCGGTTTTATACATACTATTAAATAAATCTAGCATCTTGTCGGTGGGTTGAAAACTATTATAACAAATATTTTGGTTAAAACATAATATTTTTGTTCTTATAATTGACTCGAGAACGTTTCATTCTATTCCTTAATTTTATTTTTACACAATTCACAATTGAAAAAATCTGGTGTGATACAAGCACACAACTTCCTTTTACAGTGATCTTATAATAAGCCAAAAATTTCATTTTAAATTTTTAAGCATTTGTCAAAAATTTTCAAAAATTACAAATTCTACAAAAACGGTACAAAATAGAGCGTTATTTCCAGAAACAAATTTTCTCTATAATTTTAAGCTGAACCCAAAAATGTAATAATATACCGTTTGTTCTATCTAAAATAGGAGTTAAAAGAAAATAGAAAAAAAACAAAAGAAACCCATTTTAGAGGTATTCAACTGGAAAATCACCTAAATCACAGCAATACACATTAAAAATGTAAAGTTTAAAAAAAATCTTTGGAACCGTTTTTGAAAAAATCGAAAAAACTGAAAAATCACAAGAATAAACACCATACTTCCGGTTATGCTATTTCCTTCAAAAGCTTGCTGTCGCATCTATAGAATACACAAAATTTATATATGAAGTTTCATTGCCATAGCTATTTTCGTTATTGAGATATTCTGTTTACAGACAGACACACAGCCAGACCAATGAGAAAAAAATGTTTTTTGGGTTCAGGGGACTCTAAAATGTGAAGATCTGTTGAAAACTGAATTTCTAATTTTTGGGGTAAATCCAATACTCGTAAAAGGAATTAAAAATGCAAAATTGTTTTGATTATTTCTTAAACAGTCCTATCAGCCAATAGTAAGGAGAACAATTTTCAAATCGACCAAGAGCATAAAATGACACTGACTATTTGCTAGTAGCTGATTACAGCGACTATTTTTTCACAAACCATTCAAATCGTTCTTCTGCTGCAACACAACTAGCTAAAAATAGAGTAGGTGAGCAGCAATTGTTAAAAATAACAGGACACTCATCTGAAAGCTCCATAAAACACTATCTACAACTTGACGAAGAGTATCACACAAGCGTAATCAACAACTTAAGAAGAGACACTGTTTCGTCCTCTTCATCTCAATGAAATTGTACAATTACCTACATTAATTTAACCATTAATTACAACAATTGTAAACATTCTTAATTATTTAATAAATATAAATACTTACATACGTGTTTAACAATTTGCGACGAATTACATTCGTGGTAATATTTAGTTTATAATTTTAACTAGATTCGTGAATCTAATGTGACGAAGGATTAAGGGTTAGCCCTACCTGGTGGCGAAAGTTATACTTGGTATTTTGCCGGCTGGTAAATATCGGCCTAATTTGGTTAACTCGTCGGGAAGGGTCGGGGTTCCAGCTAACTTGAAAACAAACTAGGGAAGAGGGCGCCAGGTCCTCGACGTCGACAAATCCTTGGGTCGCACCTCCCCTAGGTATGAGATAAGTCCAGCAAACCAGATAATAACAAAACCAATAACTCGTAACAATATTTATTTAATTAACAATTGGTTCTATAATGCAAACATTAGGGTATAAATAAATAGACAGGCAAATCGACATACAGAAGCGATAATAAATAGATATAGGCAAACAAATCAGTATTTAACCTAACCTAAACACATTAAAAAGCAATGGGCACTGCATGAACAACTACGTTGCGCTAAAATAGGCACGGAAAGCTTAATAGAAATAGGTGAAGTTGGTTTTAAACATCAGCAAGTTAAGTTAAAACCCACATTTAAAAATTTCCCACTAGGGGATGAAATTAACTAATAGAAAACCCCGCGAAGCGAAGGTTCACACACGGCCGACAGGGTCAAAAGTACAAAAATTAGCACGCACTCTGTTAAGCACGGTGCTGCAAAACGGAGCTATGCAAGCGTTCAGCTAACCTCAACCCCGATCGCTAGATCGAATTGGTATTATGACAATTTTTTAAATTTTGAAGGGACGAAAAGCTTTCCAATTGTATGGGCATACAGGGTCGAAGATATTTCTATGTTAAACTCATCATGCTTATTATAATTATTCAAACAACGGCTTGAATATGCTCCTAACAGTATTAACTGAAAATAGTAAAATTGTTCTACGAAAGCTTAAATTTTGACCGCTACGAATCCGCGGGCGGTTCAAGAGCTACAACCAGCTTGATAATTTTTCATTTAACCTATAAATAGTGAAGGCTAAACTCGTGCAAAGAGGAGGACCAAAGTGCAGCGGTTTGGCTGTAATCCACAGCTAACACGCGCCCTAAGTAAGTCCAAATGTCCTACAATCATTTTATGGTCGATCCAAGGCCCCAAAATGTTATATTACTATTTCTTTGTAGGAATCTAGCTAGGGCTGTCATGCAACGGGGGTGGGCGAGTTTAAACTAAGCTTCCACCACCACAAAGGGGACTCCGAACTATCCTGCCAATTAAATAGCTAGCGCGAGTAATGCAGCTATCCCGAAAGCTAAACTAAAATACAAATTTAAGTTTAAACGCAGCTTACAATACCACGCAAGGGCCTCTAAACGAGCATGCTAATGAATCTAAACTAAAAACAAGTAAAGTGAGACGAATGGTATAAAATACCTTATTGCTTGTACATTTACACACCCCAAATTGACCATTTCGTGCGATTTATGCAGATTCGGATGGTCCGAGCCGAACTAGAGCCATCAGCTCTTCCGGGACACACCTGGAGCGTCAAGGGCACGGGAAGCAGAGGTCGTCAGCTTCCTGCAGCGGATCGAGTAACGCAAGGGGGCCTTGTCTTAAAACCAGGAGACAGCAAAGAGACTGCAGGTAAGCGATGCTTCTGGCGCTTCCAAGAAGTGCAGCGCAGAGCGATTTCTGATTACCTTGCGTAATCCAGGGAAAAAAAGAATATCAGAATTATTAACATGTATTTGGTAAAATAATGGAATAGAATTTGAATTTAGTTGAACAATGAAAAATAAGAAACAGAAGTGTTCTAACATGATTTAAATGTTACCTGAAATAGAGTGGAAGATTGATATCAAATACTTATTTGAAAAATGTTATTCAATGTAGTTGGTATGGCTAAATGTGATAGTAGATTATGTAGAGTGTTGAACTATAAAAAATTTTACAAAAACAGTATTACTAGGGAGATATTAATTAAGTTGTACACAATTAAATTTTGATAGAAAAACATGTTATAATAATTTGTAAAAGGCTGAAATCTTATAATAAATTCTTTCATGATGTGATTTACTTGATCTGTTTGGTGTATGAAAGGATGTGATTAATGCAAAATTGTCAAGAACAAAAATAAAGCGTATTTTAAAACACGAAGATTGCAAAATGAAGATATGGAGAAAATGTGTATGGTAGCAGTACCATAATTTGGAATACTACAGGTATTGAAGTAATTTCTGGAATTGGATGTTGAACTCAGTTTATTATTAATTGGAATTGGATAGCGTGAGCTGCTTTCGCTGAAGTAGGGCGCATCAGGTTTCTGGAGTGGAGATATTGAGAATTGGAAAGGATTTTTCATCTAATAGTGTCATACTTTGCTGAGCTTCTTATTGGAGTGACGTCTTGTGACTTGCATCAGATCGAGGTTCAAATTGTATGCTGATTGAAGATTTGGGAAGAAGATATTCTAGAGGGTGTTAGCAGTTCCTGACAGTTGGTTGAGTCTATACTGGGGTTAGTCTGCAGCTTGAAAAATTTCTGTAAGCAGTTGGTATGAATTTGCATCATTGAAAAGCAGATCAAGTTCTTTAGACGAGTTACAGCTACAGGTATTTATTGATCAAACTAAGATATACAGTAAAAGATCGAGTGAAGTGAGGTAATTAGAAATGGACTACTTACTATTTCATGTTTATTGAATGAAAGGTAGTGTAACAGAGAGGTATTTGCAATTGAAATTCCACACGCATAATTTGAAGTGACACTGACGTTCATAGAAATTTTCACATATAATCTCACAAGAGCATTAATTCTTTCCGGAAATTTTTTGAGTGCGTTCCAACAACGTCGTATTAATTTGTCCGAGCGGGACGCGAGGGCAAATTAGGACGTTGTTGGAATGCACGATAAATAATTTCCGGATATGAATTAATGCTCGAATGCAGATTCCGTAAGAAAATCGTAACGACACAAACCCTAAAAAGAAGCAATGTCTACCTACAAAAAATTTCCAAGAAATTTTGTTGTTGTCTGGGTTACGGCTTTTGAACTAATTTTTCTATTGGTCATTAATGAGTGTCGTACGATTTTCACATAAATTTGAAGTAAATTTTCATTAAACAAATGATTTTTCAAGAGTAATAACAGACTTGATATTGCATCATCCGACCTGTTTTGAGAGTAATCATGTTTTGCTGAGCTAGAAACATTTAATAACTTAATATTAACGATTCATATTAAAGGGCATATAAATTACTTGAATTCATCTTAAATGAGAATTTGTCTAAAACTAAATCCAATTCGTACAGTCAAACGTAATATCTAAAGAATATCAAATAATTGTCGTAATGTAAAACAACTCTTATTTCAGTGTAGTCAATCAGTACATGTAAATTAGGCGCAGCAACGTGAAGCTATAACAATATTTTAAATCATTATATTCTTTTCCTAAATATAATTCGTAGTATGCCTCATAATTTACAATTTTTTAAGAATATCATTTTGTTATAATACCAATGCATGAAAATGTAACGAGTGCTACGCAAGATTCAGTAGAACACAACATAATTTCATAGAAACACATGAACTAGAGTATTAAATAAGTTTTATAGAAAAATGTTTCTGGGTATTAATTATTATCATTTCCTATAGTTAACTTGTTGAATAGAAGTTAATTACTGCAATGCTTTAGGTGAGCTTTTATATCATTAGAATTGTTAAATGTGTAAACACACTGTGGGACTAATTTATTATAAACAGCTTAAACGTCAGATGTTCAATGTTTTAGTTTTAAATGAAATGTTTCTGTAATATAACGACTTGGTCAAATTTTTAGGGAAACCAGTTATCTCCTAAATTGGAAGTGGACTAAGTAGTCTACAAGGTCGTTGCCTTTAGTGTAGCTCGAACAACCATGACGTTCGGATTAATCGTGTTAAGCTTGGTTGTTATAGTGATAACAGCATGGTTTTTGCAATATCACAGATACAATAGATATCTGAAGAAAATTAAAGGACCTCGCCCAATTCCTTTACTGGGAAATGCTCTGGATTTTAAATCAACAGCAAGTAGGTTATGCCTTGTTAGTTTTTAATAATTTAGAGATTTTATGTCTCTGATCTTCATTGAAAATGTTGGCTGTTATCAATATTGAAGACACACAAACTATTGCTAAAATTCTCTGCAGTAGATATTTATTGGTATTTTATTGCATTAACAAATAGCACTCATATTACTTAGTAGATGAAAATAGATAGGCCTTAGTGTTATAAAAAAGATGTTCTTATTACCAAATGCAATTGCACCAAGAAAGCAATTATTTAAATACATTATTTTAGGAACCATTAATAGGTTGTAATTAATTAATAAGCGGTTATGCTACTCTGATTAAAATATTATATCTGAAAAGAAATTTGTAGGTATTGTAATTAATAACGTGGATTATAATTTAGCCATCAAGAATTCGACAGATGCTAACGAAATAGCATATATTGTCAGTTTTTGTTATTGCTCTGTATTAGGTATTATTTTAGTTCAAACTGTAAACCAGTTTACTGTCGCAAGTATTACATAATAAGTAGAATTAAACAAATATTTAAAAATCTGGTGTGATACACGCACACATCTTCCTTTTACAGTGATCTTATAATTGGGCAAAAATTTGATTTTAAATTTTTAAGCATTTGTAAAAACTTTTAAAAAATTACAAATTCTACAAAAACGGTACAAAATAGAGCGTTAGGTGAAGAAACAAATTTTCTCTATAATTTTAAGCTGAATTGAAAAATGTAATAATATACCTTGTGATTTATTACAATAGAAGTTAATAAAAAAATTTAAAAAAAACAAAAGAAACCCATTTTAGAAGTATTCAACTGGAAAATCACCTATCTCACATCAATACACATTAAAAATGTAATAAAAATGTAAAGTTTAAAAAAAATCGTTAGAGCCGTTTTTGAAAAAATCGAAAAAAACTGAAAAACACCTACTTCCGGTTATGCGATATTCTTCAAAAGCTTGCTGTCGCATCTAGATAGTACACAAACCTTATATATGAAGTTTCAACGACATACCTTTTTCGTTTTTGAGATATTCTGTTCACAGGCAGACACACAGACAGATACACAGACACACAGACAGACAGACCAATAAAAAAATATGGTGTGATACACGCGCACAACTTCCTTTTACAGTGATCTTATAATTAGCCAAAAATTTGATTTTAAATTTTTAGGCATTTGTAAAAAATTTTCAAAATTACAAATTTTACAAAAACGGTACAAAATAGAGTGTTAGTTCAAAAGACAAATTTTTTCTAGAATTTTAAGCTGAATTCAAAAATGTAATAATATACCGGGTCTTCTATTTAAAATAGGAGTTAATAAAAAAAAATAGAAAAAAAATAAAAGAAACCCATTTTAGAGGTATTCAACTGGAAAGTCACCTATCTCACATCAATACACATTAAAAATGTAATAAATATGTAAATTTTAAAAAAAATCGTTAGAACCGGTTTTGAAAAAATCGAAAAAAACTGAAAAATCACAAGAGTAAACACCTACTTCCGGTTATGAGATTTTCTTCAAAAGTTTGCTGTCGCATCTACATAGTACACAAAACTTATATATGAAGTTTCATGCCATACCTCTTTCCGTTTTTGAGATATTTTGTTCACAGACAGACAGACAGACACACAGACAGACAGACACACAGACCAATGAAAAAAATTGGTTTTTTGGGATCAGGGGACTCTAAAACGTGAAGATCTGTTGAAAACTCAATATCGAATTTTTGGGATGAATCCAATACTTCCTTTATTGTAAAAAGAAGTAAAAATAGACACTCCTTGAAACATCTGTTTTCTCTTTCCGAATTACTTGAAAATCGTAAAACATAAAATTTAAATTATTCCCAATAATAATTAAGCGGACTGTACCATCGATGCTTATTTTTGGACATAGGAATTCTGTGATTCGCTTGATTGTTATCACGAATAAGATAGTATTGCATATAAGTTTGTCTGTATTTTCTAGCGTTACTATTTCGCCTGGTATCCTAAAGGTCACATATTTCACGAGTCAATCCTAGGAGTAAAATCCTTCACCTTCACGTACAGTAATAGTTCATTATGCACCAAGAGAGAAAATCCTGATTATCTTCCAGGTGTAAATTTGCAAGTATATACTATTTTTTCACTACCGAGAATAGAAAGACAAAAGACAAATATTTTCATAAATAAAGCATTACAGTAAATGGGCATTATACTGCAGTATTAGAAGTCTTTGAATTGTGTCAATATAGGTAACATATATTGTTAGGTGTACAAGAAAATGCTTTACTTCTGTCACAATGTTTGCAACGTAGAAAAGAATTGATACTCCCGGTCGTTGAAAGAAACGATAATTGTTCCAAATTAATGTGCTTAAAATATTTCTAATACTGCGTAATATACTGATTTGGTACTTGGTTATAAGCAATTTATTTATAAGCGAAAATGTCTTTGTCAATGGTATTTTAGGATAAGTAATAAATCATTTAATTGTTTAGAATGTATGCATAATTATTTCATTGTCTTCGCAATTACAATTCTGTGAAATAAATTTAAAATCCCGGTACTTCTAGTAGGGGGGCACAAATTGAAAGTGTAATAGAAAATATTAGCTTGATTAGTAGCATCATACTTCTATAATAATGCACAATACTACATGACATGTTAAACCGGAAACGTAGCAAGGCTTCATTCAAAGATTTACTATTTTCGGATTTTTGTAAACACATTTCTTATTACTATTAATAGTGGTATTACCTCGGAAAAAAAATCGGTAAAAAGGCTTTACCCAGAACTTCCCTCGTTGACATTGTGACACTAAATAATGTTAAAAATCAAATTAAGTTAGGAGTAAAAATATCTTCACGTTTCTAATAAATTAAATACATTTTCAAATAAAACAAAATGTATCCCGCTGGAGTTTGAACCTGCCGCATCTGCAGAGCGATTGTAAGCGCATCTCCGCAGCGGATGTAACCGCAGCAAAATTCCAACTACGCTGCGGAGCCTTTTCGAAATAAGTCAGGCGCGCGCCTCTTTTGAACAGAACGCTGTTATTGTTGAAACAGTTTTACATTTTTGTGACATTATCCTGTATCGGTTGAGTCTTATTTTAGGCAAATGTAAAGCCTGACCTGTGTGAAAGTTATTACTTCATTTCATTTCAAAATCAACCCAAAAATAAACAAAATTTTAATATTTAAGGTGCTCACCATGAATATTGTAGTGATAGTTCCACTTTTGATTAGTTATTACTTATGCAATGACTCAATGCTTAACATGCCTATTTTATTTAGTATTCGCCCTATTATTTCTGTTCAAATCAATTTTACAATTATCCAAATATGACAATTCCCAATGTCCACAGCTCCAAATGCTCACAGTCAGCAACTACGACAGCTTACTCCTCCAATAACCAAAACTACCTCGCTCTGTCACCTCTCAAACCACATCTAACCTGTCAAAACTCCAACTGTCGGTAGAATATGATCCTGCTCCTTTCATTAATATTACTGCCACGCCAATAGACTTCTGGTAAGTTTCAGTATTGTAGATGATTCCAAACTAAACCTCTTTATTCTTCAGCTAGTACTTTGGATCCAGCACTACCCACAGAAACTATCCATATCAAGTAAATACTCGCATCAACTTCCCTCTAACCGATCGGTCCGTCTTCCAAACAACCACCAATGTCACCAATGAATATTAATTATATCTTACATAAACCATTAAACCCAAATCCATCAAATTCTTCTTGTTTTTTGTATTTTATTAACTGTATTGCACAATCTCTTCACCGATTGTAATGTCTTATTATTTCAATGTTATATTTTCATATTTTACCAAACAGTTATACAAAATAAGCCATAATTTCCAAGTTTTTAGTAAAAAAGTGTTTTCAAGTTTTTATGTACATTTTTATATAGATTGTTATTCGGGGCTGCCAAACAAAAAAAAATTATCTCCGATGGTTACTATTATTACTGCCCTCTTAAAATATAAAATGTCGTAACTATTACATGTAAAAATCCCTTACTATTAAAGCAAGCATAATTGTGAATATAACCTTGGTTTACACTTTTTATCATATTTGACCTCAACCATCAAAATTAAATATTCAATTTCTATTTTATTGTCACATCTACATTAATAATTGTCTCAATTTTAATATTTCTCAATTATTTTAAAATTAATACCCATCTTATTTCAAACCCCTCAACATTTGGTTGCATTGATCTTCCAAATTTATTATTATTTTTATTTAATCACTATAACAAATAGAGTAGTTGTATCATAACAATACATTTTTATGAAATTGTACCGGTTTCATGCGAGGTAGATATATAATATGTATGCAAAATATCGTCTTTCTCCGACAAATAGTTTTTGAGCAAACTGACAGACTGACAGACAGACAGACAGGCAGACAGAATTAAGAAAACCTCTTTTTCGTCATCTAGGGACCTTGAAACGTGAAAATCTGAAGAAATCTCGGATAGTGTTTTTTTCGTGATTACAATACCTCTTTCGTTTTTCATACGAGGGAAGTAAATATCTATTTATGCAACAAGTGCTAATAGTAGACGTTTATGCACGAGATATGAAAATTATAAAACGAAGCCGAAAGCTGAATTTCATAACATGTCTCGTACATAAACGACTTTTAGCACGCGTTGTTGAATACAATATTTTATCTACGACTGGTACTGCTATTAATTCATAAATATCGATTTAACAAGGGTTTGCATCTACGACACTTATAATTATTGTCATAATAAACAGTAGGCCTTGCGCGCGGGGAATGTTTGCGGAGCCAGTACTGTCAAGGTCAGTTACGAGTTACAAGTTCATTAACTGCTTGTTAGATCACTTTTGTACTATTGTAAATTCCTTTTTAGGTCAATGATAACGGAATAAAAGAATCCTGAAACGTCTGACAAGATACAATGTGGTTTTAATTTCCTATAACCAAGCTAGTAAAAGTATAAGAGGTTAAAATGCGTTACATAGTGACAGAACAAGAAGAATACAGCAATGTAAATTAATATGGTAGTTAGATGAATTCGTTGTTTAAGAAATACAGCCACTGTAATGTAATATTTTTTTATTTTGAATCATTTTTGAAAACTGATAGCTATTTAAAGAAGTGAATTGTTCTATATTTTTAAATTGACTAAATCTATAAAGTAATTAACGAAGATTTAACCTTTTCTCTCTATAAATTAAGCAAAATATTTTATGCACGAAACATACCGGGAATGGTTCTTTTCTATTACTTATGACATAGGAAAACACATTTTTCATCACAGAAAAAAACTTTGTTCCATCATATCTAAACATATTTTCCACCTCAGTCAATACATTTTATTTTCGAATAAACCAGTATATTCTGTAAGGAAGTTGAAACGTAAATTCGATGGGAGTAGAATGTTCTGAACACGAGCCGATGGAGAGCGTAAAGATTCTTTAGCACTTTCGGCAGAAGCGTCCTTTGAGCGTGATTTGTTTGGTGACGTGTATTTACTTACCGCATTTGTTATCACTTAGGCATCACTTTAATTACGTTATTACAGATCATTGTTGTTTAATAGAGGACTTGTTTTTGCGATTTGAGAGGTTAAAACGCTATATTTAACTCAATGTTCCCTTTAGTTAGATAATATCCTGTATGTTAGATACACCGTTAGTTAAATCACCATTATACAAAAGGTTTGCTCTAAAAGTATTAAAAATAATACCACGATAATTAAATTTGGTTGCTAATGTATTTTTTGTAATTCATTCAAATCAACATAGTACTTGCTAGTATGTAAAGACTCGACCCATTTGAGATAAAGGTCATTTATAAAAACCCATATGAGATCAATAGCTATTTATATATCTACGGAGCAAAGGTATTCATTTTCTCCCGCGTGTGAATTTAATGCCCGACGCGATGCTAACGCGTCGGGCATTAAACACACAAAGGAGAAAATGAACCTTTGCTCCAGTGATATTGTGTAATGTAAAGGTAATGTAATGTAATGTGATATAATGTAGTTATAACTTGAATTGTAATTACACCTACCTTACTTACATTTATTTAATTCAAATGTTAGGCGGACCAAAAATAATTCTGTTTTAACTGGGTTCGTTAACTACCTACAAATAAAACAGTATTATGCCCTTTATTGTATTTCATTCATCTGCAATTTAATATTACAGAAGGTTAGCTCGGTAGACAAGAAAAACTCATTCCTCAGAGTTGGGTTCCCCGGTTTGTTAATGTTAAAATTCATGTGATACGCCACTGGGTTGTAAATTTACTTCAATCGCTCAGACGCTATTTGGTTGCGCTGTCAAAATTCTTACACAAATCGGTTTATTTGTTGCGGTTCGCCTTTTGTGATTTAAATTTAACAAAAGGAGTTTTATAAGCATTCGATAAGGTAATTCTTGAATTCTGGCTCCTTCAACTGCATTAATCTATCTTTTGTTTGCAGGCAAAACCTTCACTTGATTGTTAAACGACGCCAACATGCAATTGTTTCTCCTAACTTCAAATCTGGATTTTATGCAATTACTGGATATTCACTTTTGATAGATACTTTAATCTGCCTGGATCTCTGCTCAGTAAGACATGCTCTTGCTTGAAGTTTTGCTTTCCGGTTCCCGACACCGATACTTTTATTGCAATCTAACCTGAGTTTTCTGCAGTGCTGCTGTAACTGGTTCGGACAGCGTCCCCTGATGATCTCTGCCTGAAACTGGACCCCTGGGATGCTGTGACTGCTGTGAGGGCCTCCTACACGCTGGCCGGATATGCTGCCGTTGAAATCTCGGGCTCAGGAACTCAATTGTGCCCGTAACTGCTGATCGTAATCTGCACTGGTCCCTGCCGAAGTCCTCGGAAGGTGGTTCCGAAAGAAACTATTTTTTATGTGATGGAATTTGCTACCCACACGTACACTAGTGCACTGGTAAATTCTCTACACAATGGTGTACTTTTAATTGTTATAAATTGAATATTTTTATATTCAAATTGCAATTAAATGAGAGACCTAAAACTGTGTGTCAATAATTAATTTTATTCAAATGTTTCTTTCTTCTGGTCGTTAATAACAAATGCCTGTCTAAACTACAAAAACGGATATTGACCAAGTTCAATATAGTAGCCTTCTTAACTAATATTCCTTATAACTAAAATTATTTACAAAATTTCTAATTCTAAGATATTGTCTTTTCCATTTTATTTTAACTGTCTCATAGCGCCACTCACTTTGTATTATTTAGATTGTCTTTTCACTCTCGCGTAATTACTCTGACTTGTTTTTAAAATAGTCCACTTCTTTCACCAATTTTGTTTCACATCCTGCTGTGTGTTCTTTTCCTTGTATTTTTATCCACTGTCTACTTTTCCCAGATTTTAAAATATTGCTGTCTAATATTACAATTGCCATGTTCTTCCTGGTTTATGCTCTTTGCAACGTATTATAATAATTCTGCTTCTTTTACTTTTATTTAAAATGCTCATCAACATATCCTATTTAATTATTCTGACATTTACGCTTTATTTAACACGCACATTATAAACTTTTCTGTGACAGTTCTATTTATTTGGTTTGGCTTTGATTTTGCACAAACCTCTTATTTTTGGCTAATTTAAAATTATCTACTCCAATCTATGAAAAACGAGCTCTGCCCTTTGCCTTTTGTACCCAAATCATATTATTACTACTGGCATTGCTTTGCAAATGTAATTACGGATTGAAATTTATACGCTAAATCTTGCAGTTGTATGAACTACCCCAACTCTGTGCTATCTGATTTGCTTTATTTATTTGTGCTGCAAGCAGAGTGGAGTAGCGGGCTCAATACCATCTCAATATATATGATTTTGTCTTCGAACGCTTGTTCTATTGCCCGAAATTTCAAAAATGTTGCTTTAGGAAATCATTATAGTGACTCTAGATTTCTGTAGTGACATTTTCCAAATCAGTATAACGTTGTAAAACTTTGGTGTGATATCCATGGTTACATAAACATAAATGTGGGAGCAAAAAATATTGGTTTCCGCCGGGAGTTAATAAGAATTGGCTCCCGCTGGTTGGAAATTGACAGTTTTGTTTCCTAAAACTAGGGCGCAAAAGCCGACTTTCTATACAGTGAGTAAAAAAAGTAATTTATTTATTTATTTCATTTTGGAACCATAATCTTGTGTATTGGCCCTCAATAGAGGGAGTAAAATGCCATTTATAGTCCTAGGGCCTATAAAGTTGCTCCGCTTCGCGTCGCGTTTTAGCCATTGCCTCGTGCTATAATCTATTGATTATGCCCTTAATACATAAATAACTATTATAATATCCAATATACAACCATTATTATACCATAACACTATATATTAACAAAACCGATATCAGAATTATTAAATTCCGTAGTAGTAGTGGAGAAAAGTTTTTTCCACGTTTCAACTAAAGGAGATTACCGGGGGTGAGATTTGAACTTCAGTGCCTACGAATGCGTTCTTGAATACGATTTTAACGCTTTGCAGTAGCCCGCAAGTAAATCACCCGTGTGTTGCATTCACCCACGGAGAATTCCTCTCATCTGTGTGATGAGGCTGCCTTAAATATAGAGCATTTATTGTTTACCTTTTTCCCTTTTACAACACTTATCCTGTATCTGTTTGGTCTTATTTTCGTAAACAAAGGTTTATTTTTAAAGGTGCTCACCCTTCATATTTTTTTTCGGTATCATGGAGGTAAACATGTTGTTACGATTTATCTTCTGGGCTATTAAAAATTATACGCCGCTTCTTGTTTTAAGCATTTAATTACAGCAATTTAACTTAACGATTTACAAAGACACAAGAACTATTAATACGGAACACAATTATTTATAGACTAACAGCGACTATTTCTAACAACAAATACAGTTTATTTGTTTTCACACGACTTCAACACGAATGATTTATATCGCAAGCTTCGGACTCTTGTTCTTCTCGCTGTGCTTGCTTATATATTGCCGGATAATTCCTTCTGGAAACTTTGCGATCTCACTCGATTCTTCTAGCAAATGCTGACGTATCTCGTGCATTAGTCACCGAGGTCGTTCTCGAATGATCTGGAAGCTGACTCATCTGTCTGCACGCGAACCGCTTCGAAGGTCGTTACACTGCCCCCGCCTTAGGTCGTTCTGTTCCAGAACTAGTTGCAACGGGTGCCTGTTCTCTCGCCCTTGTGGGGGTTTGATGGCGGTATTTGCAGGCGGTTCCCTTCTTGCACACGGACTGGCTGAAGAAGTAGCAGTCCACCGTGGGCTTAATGCTTCGCAACGGGCTGTAACAGCAGACCTCGATCTGGATGCCGGTCAGGTCGAAGACTACTTCCAGCATGCTGCGTATAACCCTCCAGTCCAACGAATCCAGGCCGCATCCTAATTTCGGCACAGCTAGCCGAATTTCGCCGTTCTTCACCATCTGCTCCTTAAGATCCAGAAGAGCAGACCAGAGCTCTGGTAACTAGGTTTTTCTTACGACAACCTTTTCTTCACCAGGTAATAAATGGAGCTATCGCCTTCCTTCAGCCGCAAAGTCCTGCCAACCTGTGGTGCCTGCTCTCGCAGCTGGTCTAACCGGCCAAACTTCTGCCGGAAGGCAACGGCCATACCCCTAGATATTGGGAGGTCCTGGGCGACGCAGTGTGCCAGGGAATACCGCCGCAGCGTGTCGAACAGGTCACGCTGCACCTCTGTAGTGACCCCAAATCGCGCGGGCTTCGTACCCCCATAAGCGGCCATAATCTCCTGGAAGGAGGTACCTCCAGTTTCTAGTTGTCTTAGGGGTTGCTCCGTGACAGCCTCCACCTCCTCATTGGTTCCGGAATATGGGGCTAACCGATTCAAGTGCACCACCCTGCACTTTCCTCGAGGAGGCTTCTGGATTCGGTATACCACGTCATTCAGTCGAGCAACTACAATGTAGAGGCCTTCCCAGTTCCTTTGGAGCTTGAGGAAGAGACCACGACGCCTCTGGGGGTTATGAAGCCATACTAAAACGCTAGGCTGAAAACCACCGGCCGCACCGCGGGCATCATATAGGTCCTTCACTCGGTCGCTGGCACCCTGAATGTTTCGGGGTACGGCGTCGTGGATCTCTTCCATCCTCTTTTTCAGGTCATCAGCGACAGTACTGGCCTCTTGATTCGGAATGACGTAAGCTTCGGGCCATTTGGTGAAGTAGTCCATGCACACCCGGATGTATTTACTTTCCGATTCGGTTTCGGGGAATGGTACAGCGATGTCGATGGCTATCCTCTCGAACGGACTATCGACGTTGTGCTGCCGCATCGGAGCTCTACGTCTTCCAACCGGTTCGTTTCCTGTAGCGCAGGCTTCGCACCTCCGGCACCACTCTCGGACGTCATCTTTGCAGCACGACCAGTAAGTAGAACCTTTCTCGCATCTTCTGCAACGTCTTATTCAATCCAAAGTGTCTCCCAGAAGAGCCATCATGCAGGTGGCGCAGAATCTCGGCCACTCTACTCCTTGGAATCATCAATTGTGATCTCGTTGCTCTACCGTCCTCATCTTCCAAGATTCTGGTCAAGACGTTGTTGTCCAGCTGCAAGTAGTTCCATTGCGCCTAATAGGTCTTCACTGTTGGGTTGGTGGCGGAGACCTCCTGCCAGGTAGGTCGACGGCCATCTCGCTTCCAGGCTATAACCGTGCCTAAGTCGGGGTCGTTCTGCTGGCTGTTCTGCAACTCGTCTAGCTCCCACGAGTCGTCGACTACAGTGGTACGATTGATGGGTACCGCACATTCTTCAGCTTCGAACAGTGGCAGCAGTCCGCAGGACAGGGCCTTTTGGATAACGCATCGGCGTTGCGGTGGGCTGTGCCAGGTCGATAATTTATTTCAAAGTCGTACTCTTGTAGGCGCTCGATCCACCTAGCCACTTGTCCTTCAGGGTTCTTGAACTGTAGTAGCCATCTTAGAGCAGCATGGTCGATCCTCAGCAAGAATCTTCTGCCATACAGATATTTATAAAAATGCTCCACGGACTTGACTACTGCCGCAAGCTTTCTTTTGGTTAAGCAATAATTTCGCTCTGGCTTGGACAGGACCTTGCTGAAATATACCAAGACTTTCTCTTGTCCATCTTGGACCTGGGACAGAACACCACTTATTCCGACATTGCTAGAGTCAGTATCGAGGATAAACTGGCCTTCCTGACGTGGATAGCAAAGCACAGGTAAACTGGTTCAGGCAGTCTTAAGCGTCTCGAAGGCCTCCGCGCACTCAGCACTCCATTTGAATTGTCGTCCCTCTTCCGTTAGACGGGTTTTGCAATGTTTGCAAAGCCCAGCACAAACCGTCGGTAGTAAGTACAGAGACCCAGAAAGCTTTGCAGTTCATGCTTATCCTTCGGGATCGGCCAATCCTGCACTGCCTTTACCTTACTCGGATCTGCTGCTACTCCCTGGAGAGATACGACGTGCCCCAAGTACTGTACCTCCTTCTGGAGGATGTGGCACTTTTTTTAACTTAATCGCAGGTTGGCACTTTGCAGTCTACAGAACACTTTCTCTAGGTTTTTCAGATGCTCGTTGAAGGATCTACCCACCACTATGATGTCGTCCAAGTATATCAGGCAGGTCTGCCAAGATAGACCCTTCAGGACGGTGTCCATCAGCCTCTCAAACGTGGCGGGGCATTGCACAAACCGAACGGCATGACGGAGAACTGCCAGAGACCAGTTCCGATAGTAAATGCAGTCTTCTCCCTGTCCGCAGGTTCCATTCCGACTTGCCAATAACCGCTCTTCAAGTCTTGTTGTCAGATATTAATTCAATGCCGTGTTCGATAACACTTTCAAATCAATCTTCTTCTTCTTCTTCCCCTATTCTTTTCCATGACTCTTTGTTCTGTGCCAGTTGGTGCCATTTACTCCCTACTTTGTTCTTAATGTCGTCAAGCCAACGTCGTTCTGGCCTGCCAACACTTCTCTTGTGTAGTCTTGGCCTCCATTGTGTTATCCGTTTTGTCCATCTGGTTTCATCTTGGCGGGCAACATGCCCCACCCAGTTCCATTTCTGTTGGGCAATGCGTTTTATGACATCTTCTATTTTAGTTCTTTGCCTTATTTCCTTATTCGTGATATGATCCCTGAGACTTATCCCCAACATCATTCGTCCAATGGCCCTTTGTGTTGTTCTAAATCTGTTGGTTGATTTATTGGTGAGTGTGGCAGTTTCCATTCCGTAGGTCATTACGGGAAGTATGCAGGTGTTGAATACTTTCCTTTTAAGGTTTATTGGGATACTTGTATTTCTAAGGATGTATGATAATTTTCCTGTGGCTATCCACGTCATTCGAATCAATTCAAATCAATATGACATAATAAAATTCTTTACAACGTTTTTATGACGCAATAATGTTATGATAAGTATTCAATGATATTGTAAAAAACCTTTCTAATTGTCTTTTTATCTTAGATTACTTCATATCTCTTTGTATTGACCCACCTGGAAACAGCTCCAACTCACCTTGGTGTGCCTTTCTCCTGCTATCCAAACTTCTACACCTCAGCTATAAAACACTGGTCACCAACAAACCGCCTTCCAACTTGTTACACCCCAAGACACCGGTAGACATTCACTCCTTCTCGAACCCCAACACAGCTGTCACTCCTACAACCTTCCTGCGTCCAATTCCTCCTTGGTAAGTATACTTCCAATTTAGATAGTAAATTAACTGTGTCCTTCCTTAGCTCCTTGTATCTCCATACACATAGCCAGCATCCAGCACAATCTGCAACCTCCAACGGCTCCTCCCTTCGATGCAAGCAAACCGGTCCCTGTCAACTGATCCTTGGTATTTTGTCTCAGCCTCCAACAGCTCCCCCTTTTGATGCAAGCACACTGGTCCTCGTCAAACTGATCCTTGGTTGCTCAGGCGTAGTCCTCGAAAACTCCAAACAACAATAATACTCCAATTAATGTAACTCTTAATGACTTGTAATATAATACGAATTCAATTATATCCAAATCTATTCTTCTTGCTTCTATGCCTTGTTCATATGTAGACCCACCATTTTATATTTTCATTTTTAATTAAATATTATTTTCTTCTAGCAATTCACTTGCTTATACCTTGTGTATATTATTAGTAAACCCTTTTAATACTAATTGCATTTAAATTAAATACATCAGGGCAAATTTATGGTTTATTTTTTACCAAACTCAATTTTTACAGACTGTTTCTCAACTTGTTATTTTCAATAATTACACCAATTTTTATTGCTATCCTAGACTACAATTATTCCTACCTGCTACATGTTATATAAATTTGAATGGCACCCACTTTATAAATTGTTACAATAGAATTTTATTTTGTCATATGCAACATTAAACTTTGTATTTATTATTAACTCTTGTTACCACCATCAATTAGTACTCAAATGCAATACCCTTCTTTTAAAAATTGCTTTGAATCTTCAATTCCAATTATATCATTCAATTAAATAAGCAGTCATTAATACAATATTCTACATTTAATCATTTCAATATAATTACTGTATTTAACTTTCCATTTTGTATTCATCTAAATAAATAGACATATTTAATGTAGTACAAAGCCTCTATATACCATAGCAACATATACTTGCCCTGGAAACTATTCGTCTTCAGCTGGAGGAGCTACTATGGCTATAGGTGTGCAATCAATTACGCCACTGAATTGATATTTCTCATAAAATCTCAATTTTGTTCTCCGTTTCTCTTGTGCGGTGGTTGGAAACTTCACCCATATATCTAACAAATGATCATAAGTAACATTTGTAACGAGATTGGGCGCATTCAGACGACACAACAGTTGTACAACTGTTGAGTGAAATTTCCCTGAATGCGACCGCTCACTTAACCGCTCAGTAGTAGCGGTCGCCATTTTATGTAGCGCATTTCAAAACCGCTCACTGGTCAGAAACAAGTTTAAATAAAGATTAGTAGGTAATTATTGTTAGATAGTATCTACATACTTACCTACTTTCCTATTACACTAATTACTCGTTAATTTATCTTAATAATCTCATCAAATAATGTTTACTCCTTCATTTGAACAAAATATAAAGATACTACACTTTAATTTGTTATTGATAGTATCTTTGCTCATAATAGATTGGTTTATTTGGAAACTCGAATAAGAATGTAAATACATTATTTATTTCACGTATTGCAGTTGATTTGTAACTCTTAACACAACATTAAGCTATATTTATAGGTTAAAATAAACAACTTTGACAGTTAGCTCAACGTAAATTGAAAAAGGCCATTCAGCAAACGTACATCGCTCAAACTGAGCGCTTACTCAGCGCTCACTCAATGGTTGTGACGTCTGAATGCGCCCATTGATACATCGGCTCTAACATTGAACTGACTCAAACCAAACAGCAACTTGTGGCCACACATTTTTCGTAAGAACCATTTGCATACAATTTTGCTCAGGAAAGTTAAACGGACCACTCTGATCTCTTAGAAAACGGTTTTGAAGATGCAGATTTTCTTTGAAAAATTTTACTTCTAAATATAATTTATATTAAATACAACAGCAATAAAATAATATACCTGTTTACACGCTCTTCTTCTCTAATAGCTATCAACAAATGTATAAAATTATCGTAAAATTCTATTAAAATTAGGGAAGTGTCTACTGCACTGTCCAGACAGAGCCGCAAAAAAAATTGGTGAACTGTCGGACAGCGCAGTAAGGTATATTGCAACACTGTCTACGCAGTGCAGCATAAACTAGTGCCGCACTGTCCACACATTTAACCAAAACATAAAATTTGTACTAATAGATTATTTTCGAAAACTGTCATCGAATGGATACTTTGCCTCGCGAATGCTCAGCAAAATAACTTCCATTCTTGAACGCAAAAGTAGCATTTTGCATTCTAGATACAAAAATAACGATTCTCGTTATTTCAAGAAAATTAACACAAATGCAGTTTTTTATATTAATTATTATTTATTTTGTATTTTTAATATTACAACAAATACTAAAGCAAGTTTGTTTTTAACACAAACTAAATAGCACTGAAAGAAAACCTATTTGCAATTTGCACATGCGAATAATCCCCCGGCGACTATATTGGTGCCAGCATAGCTAACGTGATGCCAGTGCAGGCAAAAATCACAGCAAATTGTGGGATATTTATCAGTAACATCAGATCTGCAATAGTTACATGTCCATTTAGCAATTGTTCTTATACGACTTTTAACTTCCTTAAATAATTTCCAGGCATTCACTGAAAAGAATTTCTTCAAAATAGTTATATTAACTTCTAAGATTCTTATATCAATCAGTTCTATAGGCCATAGGCAGTAAATCCTTTACCTCAATTTGCCTTATTTTCACTACCTCCACATCCGTTATTATCCATTTAAATAACATATCTAATCTTTCTTTGGCTGGTTTCTTAGCAAAAGGTTTATTTGTTTTCTTTCTGAGTTTTGAAATTCCAATTAAAGTTATATCACTTCCTGCCGGTCGTCCCCTTCTTTTACATATTGGTACCTTGATATTGTGTAACTCAAATTAATTACTGATTTCATTATTAGATCCATCATTATTAGTGGCATCAGACTTTTCTCCTTTGTACTCTTTTTCCATTACATTCGTTTCTTGATCTCCGGAAACATTATGAGAGAGTTCATTTTTTCAGTAACATTACTTTTTTTATTCATTAACAATACTTATGTCATTTTCAACCAGTACTTCTGTGCTGGCTTCCGGAAAATTTTGCGGTGAATCAGTATGAATATATTGCACATTATTTTGAGTATTTATTGCAACTTCCATAACTTCAGTAACAAGGTCATTTTGAGTAATGTCTTCCTGAGTATATTCAGTGGAGTTTTCTTCACTGCTATTTCTAGATAAATCATCGCTACCTCTTGCCACAATTAACGAAACAGCACTTTCAAGAAAGGCATTTTCTCCATTTTGCAGGTCATTGATTATTGCATCAATAATGGTATTTACATTATGATATTTGTCCCAACACAGGTCACAAACTAAGCTAGCCATTAATTTAGCTTTTATGAACGTTTTTCCATATTTTTCTTGTGACGTCATTGGCTTTTTTCTAGATTCTGCAATCAGTGTGTCAACATGCAATGGATTATCGATGTTTGATAAAGTAGGTGCTTCCACATCTTTTTGTTGTAAAAACGACAAGTATCCATGAAATAATTCATCTTCCATCTCTCAAGTATAAGAGCGAGATCAAAAAGACTTTGGTTAATATGTTGTCTCACTGCAAATATATGCTTGCACGGCAATCCCATTGAGTTATGAAAGTAGCATGTACAAGAATCAGGAGTTGTTTGTAGTTGATAGCTTTTGTATTGCACATTGTAAAAACCTGCACCTGACAAATTTTGGAATGAAAATTGCGTCTTCAGTTTTTAAAAGACGTATGGGGTTAATAGCTTGAGATATTCACATTCAAAATCACTAATATTTGAGCATGTGCGTCTTTTATTCAAATGATTAGCTATTCTGACGGTTTTTCTTTTTCTAAAGAATCTCTGGTAGTTACAAATTTATTTATGAACTCCTCCAAAGAACTATGGTTATCTATCACGGCTTTCAATTTTGAATTAATGCCTTCAAGTCTGTTATTGGTGGTGTTCATAAAAGTCTTAGATTTGTTACCGAGATATGGACACCATTCCCCTTAATGTTAATCCAATTTTCCTTTAAATAGTTATATACCCTGACAGATTTTTTAAAATTTCATCAACCAGAGCAGAGAAGATTTTTTCCGATGCCGAATACTCAAGTTTCTGTAATAAATCAAGTATCAAAAATTTGTCTTTTGATGTTATTTTGAATTTTTCGCATGTGATTTCACTTCTGAAAATTTTTAAAACGTAAAACACACAAATGTTTAACTTAATTTTTGGAAAAGTTTCACGTAAAGTATCTCGCTCCGTTAAGTTTTTATCAGTCATTACGTTTATGATTCTATCTGCTGTTTGTGGTGGTAAAGAACCCTTAAAACTTTGTAAAAACCATTGCAAACTCTCCTTGTCTTCACTCATCAGTATAGCGATCGCAACTATATCACTTTGCCCATTTCCATCAACATTTAGAATTATGTAGACAGATGCCTTAATTGCTAATAATTTAAAGGTAGCGTCTAACAAAATAATCTCTGGATATGCAATTAAGGATTTAATCATTTCTTGAGAAGAAAAAAATAGTCCTTTAAAAATTTTGTTTTCATCAATGAGAACGTGACAATCAGCTCCTACACAGTTATTATTATTAAAGCCCTACTTAAATGTTGTATCCATTGTAACATACCAAATTTGGTTTTAATTAATTCTGAAACAATTTGAATATCATTCTGAATAGATTTGGAAACATGTTGCCAATTTGCCAAGTCCTTTAATGTGACCGTTTGACCCAACTTTTTCTCTAAATCCTCCCGCAGCATGTGTTTATTAGCTTTCATCCTAAGTAACTTTTTTGCATCAGCCATTACATAATCAGAGATACGTCTGTTATGAGGTAACTGCTTAACAAGTTCCTAAAATTAAATCAGAACAATTAAAAATTAACAATAAAATAGATTAAAAATTATTTACCTGAACCACTATGTGGTTGTGCTTAAAGTTCACACCCACAACAATGAACTCTATTCCAGATTCAGCAATTCTGACTTGGATGTAAGCAGGACATAAATCCTCTTTGCGTAATGTACTGTAAATAAATATTAGGTACCTAATTATTACATACTTACTATGAAAAAAATGTATATTTACGGTGTTTTCCTCATTCCTTTGCCTCGTGTTTGAAATTTTCTCACCACCTAATTGAATAGAATTTTAATGCAGGGTTCATGTAACTTATTATTTTTTTGTTTATGGCCGACTTCATGGTCCTTGCATCCTTTTTGTAGAAGTGAACAAATTTCGATTTGCATAGTTTCTTTAAATTGCTTTCAAATTGTTCTAAATCTCGAAATTTACTGCCTACTTTGATATTAAGCAGAACGTCGGTATTATTGTCCATGTTTTATTCGTTTCCACATCAATTTCACATTGCACAGTACAACAAACTAAAAAAATAAACGTGAATAAAAGCAACAATTTTAGTAA